>OX420946.1:12056243-12767910 GCA_949091785.1 Polymixis lichenea | reverse complement strand
ACGCGCAGTAGTAATTTTTTTCGGCAGTTGGTAAGTTAGTGCGACAGTTAAACATAACAGTAATGAAATGAGAATTGGTCGGTTACCTCTATACTTCATCCAACAATGCCAATATAAAACTCAAATAAACGCTCAATAAAGAAATGGTCAGTAAAAATCACATAAATAGTTCAGCAGTACATAGTTTTTTTTTTTTGAGCATGGGATTTCATCAAATGCTTATGTACATAGATATATTTAATATTATTCATTATTATGCATAAAATAGCACGACAGTACCCTTTTTTTTGGCTGGGAAATCATCAAATAACTTCTCCCGCACTGGGTGGAGCAGGAGACCGTGTCAGACTTTAACTGACTAAAACCTACCCATGTTCCCTCAGTTGCCTGTGTGCCAGGGGCCACGGTATCTTTTTCGAACAACCCGCACCCCTGGCAGGCATCGGCCCTTGCGGACCCCATCAATTGATGCTGACATCTCTTTGAGGCGCGCGTGGAACACAACGCGCCGTCGACCCGGGGTTGATCCTTACCGGACAGCGAGCTACCCATTACTCGCCGTCCGCCAGCCCGCGCCTAGGGTAGCCGGGAATCAGCCTGGGATTCCCGACGCCCAGGGCGTCTCCTGCGGCGACTAATACCGTGAGGGCGCATATACTGCCTGTCCATCACGTGCGCCGCCTCCCTCTTCGCGAGCATTACTGCTTCGCAGAAGGTGGTGACCTACCCATTACTCTCACTCCGTACCATGGCCTGGAGCTGGGCCGGACGCGAGAGATCACCGCCGCCGATCGCCTCCACGAGGACACGGCGGTGCTCCGCCCAAGCCGGGCAGAACTCCACCGTGTCCTCAGGGCGATCTTCGCAATGGAAACCCGGTTTCCTCCCGCCTTATGCGAGACAGGAACCTCCCGAAACAGCCGTGTCCAGTGAAAACCTGCATCAGGCGGAAGGTGAGGACGCCGCACGGTGGACTGAAAATGAAGCTCCATAGACTTAGCGTAACTTTTTTAACAGCTGCAGAAAGTTTTTTTAAAAATTAATGAAAATTTGGACGATGAGGCCGAAACCGAGATATAGAACTTGGCTTTTGTACATGTGAATCTATTCCGCGGTTCAGAAAGTGACTCTGACTAACCGTTACACTTAACATTGTTTCTCACTAACTTTATTTCATAAAACATGTATATCTTTTGTAATATTCCAAGTGGATTAGGCCTTCTGGGGACACCACTATTAAATATAAACGCGCGTAGTTCTTCACCTCGTCAGGTGGGTTGGAAAAAAGGACTTAAGATTGCATTGAGTAACTTTTAAATGACGTGCTAGAATTTTTTTCTTTCTTTTCTTTTTATCGTTAAAAATGTCAATGTTCCGAGGGTTTCCGAGATTCAAGCTTTAGTGACAATATGGCTTATATGACGAATTTTATCATACGGAAAGTTATATTTTAAGAAAACTTAAGAATAAGGATTAAAATTAAAAAAAACTGTTCAGCTCCATACATAAAAAAAGAAATCGCAAATAACTTATTAAATAATAGCTTTATCAAAAAAAAAATCACTACATAAAATATCGCTAATCAGTAAAGAAATAAAGTAATATGTTTGTTTTTAAAAAATTAGATACTTGATTTTTGAGCGACGCTAAGTCTATGGAGCTTCATTTTCAGCCCACCTTGCGCCGTGGCGCCTTTCAGTCCACTCCTCAAAGAGGGGACTTATCGCCGCAATCGTGGCGTGCCCAGCACTGGGTTGCGACAATCGCACACTCCATGTCGCCATGAGATCTCACCGGAGCCCTGTCCGCTGTGCCGCGTTTTCTCACGGCCGCGGAGTTCGCCCCGGCGTTATGCCTCCTCGTGCCACTCCCAAATGTGCACGAGGACCTTTGCCTCCACATCCCAAGAATAAATAATAGTTTAAAAAAACACGCTTTAAAAACCAAACTAAAAAGTAGAAAATAATTTAATTCTATTTAAAAGCGTGGGGTGCTTGATATTAATTGATTATAAAAATACCTCAAAAAGCACCCCACGCTTTTCAATAGAATTAAATTATTTTCTACTTTTTAGTTTGGTTTTTAAAGCGTGTTTTTTTAGTATTTTTAAACTATTATTTATTTTCTATTTTTTAGGTTTGCTAACTACAAAAGCGTGTTTTTTTACATATTTTTTTTTAATTATTGAATTGTCATAGGTCCTCCATAAGTCTACAAAGTTTAAATGAAATCTGACCGTTTAAAGTGGGTCAAAATAGCGTCCAAAGGAGTCGGTTACATACAAACATACAAACAAACATACAAGTGAAACTAACATAAACCGTGTAAAAAGACGGTTGATTGACGATGACTGACGGTACCAACATACGACGACCTAGATTGGTAGCTACCTACATGTTTTTTTTACAATTTAATCTTTACAAGGTATGGTTGAAATAACTGGGAACTCCACTCAATAAACCCCTTTTACTATGGGGTCTACCCCAAAATCGAGAAAAAATGTCTAAAAAAAAAAATTACGCGAATATAAATGAATGAAGCCGCTTATTTTTTTCACGATTTCGTATTTCATCCCATAATAAAATTTGTTCGTTATGATTACTTCAATGACCCCTATTCAGTTATTTCAATTAAACCTTGCACTTATAATGTCAGTTTTTCTGTATTTTTTTTAGATTTGATAACAAAAATTGATTTGACATTTGGCATTTCAAATCAATTGTTGCTGAGAAAATAAAAAGTAAAAGGTTCTAGAAATATCCTTTTAAAATAGTTTTTATTTAGAAAGAGAATACCTAAGTAAACCAACCGCCCATCAGACATATTTAATATTACAAAAACAGCAAAGTTCTCAAACGATTTCTAATGTAAGTACCTCAGCTTTTCAGCAATTCTTTCAACTTCATTCGCTTTATATCGTTTGACTTGGTCAATATCTTGTGAAAATAAGGGTCATTTTGTTGTAATTATATGTCCATGCAACTTATTGGTAAAATAAAATAACATGCAGTTCGAAATGGAAACATATAAAGGCTCATGCAGATTAGCGCGACGCGACGGTTGCGTCGCGGCTGTTTGAAGAAGCCTTAAATCAACATTCAGACAAAGTAGTAATAAAATATCAAACATAGAAATTAATGATGGTGATATGGAATTTGGTATAATTTCTTTAAAAAAACTAAATTTTATTCCTGTCATAATCTGTTTCTCATACAAAAGTGTGCTGTCCACAGTAGCGCGTATTAAAAAAATGCAGCAATTATAAAATAATGCACGCAATATGTAACCTGATTCAACAATGTTTTGTCAGGTGAACGGGTAAGTTACACGGAATATACTATAAAACAATGTCATTATAACATAATAATAAACCACTTATTTATTTGCCCATAAACAATTGTCTCATATTCCATTCCTTTGTGTTATTCTTTCTTGTAACGTTGATATGTTATAATCATAGAAGTAAATTCCAAATTTGGTATGGCAATCTATGCGACAAAATAGTTACGGCGAGAGGACGCTAGTTTCTTCCAGCCGCACCATTTTGTTTTGTAACTTATGGTTTCAGTTTGTGCGCGTCGTGAAAAGGACAATAAGAATTAGGAGTAATTGAGTTATTGATTGTTAAATATTCTAAAAATAATATGATACGTTCAGCGCAAGACTGCTAAAGCCTTTTATTCATTTTAAATGTGATTTTTATGACCTGTGTATGTTTATTAAAACATAAATAGATACTTACTTTTTTATTTACTTTCTAATACGTAATTTTGTCAAATTTTAAGAACTGATTTGCTACTACCAAATTGGTTTTTAAATATTTTTTTATGACTCCGCGCTTACTCTTCATTTGTGTTACTTTTGTGTCACTATAACACAAAATAAACACAAAAGAAATGTACATAAATTTTCAAAATGACCCATAAGATGTTTTCTCATGGCTGCCTATAAAACAACATCAATTCAGTTTATCAAATTAACTTCTTTCTCAATCAAAAATAGATTACAGAGACCAGACCTGACCACATTAGTTTTGATCTTTCAACGTTTATATCGAACAGTATCTGAGTTACGTGGGTCACACGTCAGTAAATCTATGTAAAATATTCAGCTACGAGTAGTTGGAAAAAGGCTAAGTAAATGAATTACAGCACGTATTTTGATAAAACACTTTATATCTACGTCACCGTACCTCAAATTCTCGGTAGCCACAAACTTTGCCGCTTACAAAGGGCGAAGGGTAATTATAAAAATACTTTAGTAAAAGCCAGACTCGACGGTGGATAAAGTCATACCGATAAGACGAAAACTTTAAATCGTTTGTCAAGAAGACATTTCAAATTGTGGCGAAAGTACGTTTAATTCTCCTTTCAAGTACTTCGAGACGAAATGTTAAGCTAGCGACCTTTGCTGCATCTATTGTTATAATAATACAAAAGAAAGAATCGTATTCTTATCTTTGAACAAAGTCTATTCCATTTTCATTATAATTTCATTGTAGATAATGATTAAAGAAAGACAGCGTTTTTATGATTGATTCTGAACAAGTTTGCTACATTTTTTTATTGGCCTTGATATATCCTAAATCGGGGAGTAGACCACACCCGTCTAGATCACTTTGTGTGAGGCCTCAGTACATTCTATAAAAAATATTTTTATATCGGTAATTAGTAATAATAATTTGGTTTTAAATCGTTTTAAACAAAAAGACGGTTTAAAAGCCATTAGGTTTAAAACTTTTTTTTTTGCATTTCAGCTGTGATTAAAGCAACGTAACTTATTTTTTTTAAATTGTAATCAATTTATAAAAATTAGCGTAGCCTTCTTTATATCGGCTCTCCGAAAAGAACCCAAACTTTATCAAGGCAATTTCGCTTTTGACAACATCTTTCAGCCATTCCTTCCTCTTAAATCAAACACAATAGCTATGTATCCAGTTTCGCGGAATATAACAATATGGTTGCAAAAGCCACACAATGCTTGCATGTGAAAGTATATCAAAACGTGTGCCTGATCTGTTATTGTTGATTCGGATCGGTTGTTACATGGTAGACCGAAAGTTGGAGTTCAGTTGCTGTAAGCCTACTGCCGAGTTGTGAAATGTTAAAGTGAGCGACAATCTTTACACCAACAATGGTTCAACAACCACGACAGGTTGCGGAAATAAGATTAGATGGACGGATGATTCGGCCTTTGTGTTGTAGCATTTCCTTGTTTATTTTCTGAACGATATTAGTTTTACGAAGAGTTGATCTGTGTTTCTATTATTCAACGAGTCAAGGAAATCAAAGAAATTTAGAAATGGGTGCGTACATCTGTTGATATACAGGTTAAGTTTTTATAATATATATATAACTGTACCCATGAATTCAGCATATCATTCTAGAACCCCCAGCGTAGAAATTTTTCGTCAGTAACACGTACAACAAAAAAACAACTGTTTCATACATTTCGACCGCGTAGGTATTGCACTTTTCTACGAAACAGCTGACTTTTTTTTGTAAAACTGTCGTAAAATTTCTGCGCTAGGGGGTCTAGAATGATATGGTAAATTCATGGTTACAGTTTGCGCACTGGATAAAAACTTAACCTCTATATGTTACCCGCCAAACGCAATTTCAGGGCAAACTAGTTTGTCTTAGGCGAAACAGACTTATCCTAGACGTGATATGTCGCAGCCGACTAGCTTAGTTAGCCGTTTTGTTAACAGCCTTTGGAAGTAGCGCTCGCCGGCCGCTCCCACGGCACCGCTCGCTTCGCTCGCTCGGCTCGCGCGCTCTTGGTCACAGTTCTAACTTAACCCATTTAATCGGGTTACCCCGGCTTAATAAACTAGCTGTCCACAGAACTGAAAAGTTGGCTGGGAAAATTTTAGCCCCTTGCCTGGTTGACTCTAAAGTGCCGTGCTTGACTAATGCGGTGAATGCCTGGAAAATGGCTTTCCCCGGATACAGATCGGCCCATGAACCCATCTTCCCAGAGACAGTGCAATGAGCCGTTCGGCAGGTTGGTACGGAATAAAGTTATTAATACGTTCACCAATACTGCAGAGCGTGCTCGCCTTCTGGCTGTGGGTGAGTGGGAGTCGGGCCTCTGGCTGCAGGCACTACCGTCACCCAACATAGGCACCATGCTGGGTGACTCGACCTTCCGGCTCGCTACTTGCCTGCGTCTTGGCGCTCCTTGCGTGGCTCTGCATCGCTGCCAATGCGGTGAAGGTGTCGACCACCTCGGACACCATGGCTTATCCTGCAGTAGGAGCGCAGGCCGGATAGCACGGCACGCCAGCATCAATGACATCATCCGTCGTGCTCTTGTCACCTCCGGGGTGCCAGCTGTTCTAGAACCCAATGGCTTAGCCCGCGACGATGGGAAGTGACCACACGAAATGACCATAATGCTTTGGAAATTAGGTCGGTCATTGGTGTGGGATGCAACATGTGTCGACACCCTTGCGCCATCCCATCTTCCTAGTATGGCGGGTTGTGCTGGGGCGGCTGCTGCAAGTGCGGGAAACCTCAAACAGCTCAAATATTCCAATCTTATTGGAACCTATATGTTGGATCCGTTTGGGGTTGAAACTCTAGGGCCATGGCGTCTGAGTGCCCACCTAGTTTTCCGAGAGATTTCCAAGCGGTTGGTCGATTCTTCACGTGACCAAAGGGCTGGCCTATTTTTCGGCCAAAGCATTGCCATAGAACGTGGCAATGCTGACGGCCTTTTGGGCACTTATCCCATTGACGACGATGCCGACGTAATATACTCAATAATCAATTCTTTATTGCATTCCATATGTTTTACATAGATGGTATAAACAGTGAGATCAATATGGACCCTGTCGGGCACAGCAAAATTGGAAGAGAGAAAGAGGGTTATGTACAAATGCAAGCAATTTAATTCATTATTATAATAAAATTAGATTGAGTGTAAAATTATCTATGCCTTATGATTATTTTCGTTTTTATAATATACCTGTACATATTATAATTTCATATTGGTGACATGATTAAAATTCTTACTAACAGAGAGCAGTAATATTATAGGGAGAAAAAGGAGTAAAGATGCTGAGAATTCCCATGTATTTTTTTCAAACAAGTAGAGGGGAGGGAACAACAAGAACAAAATAGATTTATCGAATAGGGGCAATTTATAAAAGGGGTTACTCATCGAAGTAAATAGATGTATTTAATTAGTAACAAAAAGCTTACAGTAAAAAGCTAGCTACCTAGAAGTACTAAAGTATTCAATCAAACTGAGGCAAGGACGGGACACTCTACATTAAAAATCACAACTTCTGAAAACTTTTGAAAGGATAGTAATGATGAATGAATAATGTACTTCCAGAGTAAAACCGATAAAGTTTCATGAAAAGGAAAATAAAGGTAACCCTTTTGATTCCAGTTCTATAGTTGCTTTTTATGTACTAAGTATACCACATTTTACGAGCTTTTATTTTTTGCACTCTAGTTAAAGAGCCAACTCTTACTAAGCTTACATTATAATTCAGTCTCATAATATATTTCCCGAGCTGTTGATAGCTCATCTAGCCACTTCAATTTCACACCTGTCTGGCATTAATCAAAATGTATCACATACCCGTCTATAACATTACATAGATTACCCATTTACATACATATGATATTTAGATACTGAATTAACTGAGTAGATTACACATAACATTACTATATATGAATATGAATCTTTACGCGGTGTCCTGCGTGAGCGACGAATACGACGCGACGCGACGCTGCGAACGCGACGAACGCCTGCGATAGCTTGTGGCCTATATAGCAGTCTGCGGCGAGACGCGAAGTAACGCGTCCTAGTTTTGAGAGCGATCAGACGCAACACTACGAACTACGAAATGGTTGATTCAGAAGCGTTGATCGCCGCAGCGCGTGAACAAAGATTGTTGTGGGACAAAAAACATAAACATTATAGGAATCGTTTATTAATTTTGGATATAAATGATGGAACTCGCCAAATGTGTTTCTTTGTAAAAATATTATATTTGTTTTCTTTCTGTGTTTTTTACGATACTTTTTTAAAATTTCTGTACTATAAATATGAACTTTCAAGCACAATAGTACTGTACTTCTCCATAATTCGAGAAGTAATGACCAAAATCACGTAGGACATTTGTCACGTGTAGCATCTCGTCGCATTGCATCGTGTCGTGTCGCGTTGAGTCGCGTCGTATTCGTCGCTCACGCAGGAAACCGCGTTAGAATTCCCATGTTTGGACTGTCGAACATCGTCTGATAACATAGTACTTGTGGGTTTTATAACATTAATACATACATTAACACAACTCGGTGGCGGAGCTTGGGGGAGGCATATGTCCAGCAGTGGACGTGTTTCGGCTGAAATGATGAACACATACATAAACTCACGCATTCGTCACATGGGGGTAGGCAGAAAGTTCAGAGTACCACCTGTTACGATCCTTACATACTACTTTTACTTCGCTTACATTCATACATCTAGGCATGCATGCACGCCGGTTTTATATAAATTCAAACAAAAATGAGAAGCTAAGGATCACTTTATTTTAAACTCTTTAAGGACTAAACAACGTAATTGTTAGCTGTTGATAAAACTTATTTAAAGTTGGCACAATTAAGCGATCCAGTAGAAATCTGCTATAACCCACCAACAGGAAGACAAATTGATAAGAAACCTCTCGATGTAAAGTCTCACTAAAAGTTTGTTAATTAATTACTCTCCCCTCGCCCACCTTTAACTAATAAACGTTGTTTTGGATTCGCGATGTGATGAATGACTTAAGTATAAATTAAACCAATTAGAGAATTTCCGAAACCTCTTGAAGTTGTCAAAGTGTTCGAATTAATTAATAAATCTTGAAATCTGATTAAGGAACGTTTGCCGGCGGTGCTTAAGGCACGACGTTGACAAACAAACCTTTTAATAATTCGTAACGTTCAACGCGGCTCTACTTATCTTGTTGACGTAATTTCGCGTTCTAATTAACAATAAAGAATGATTTCAGCAGCATTTTCAATTTTGTACGATGCTAACGCATTTTAAAAAAATGTAATCACAGTTTTTAGATCCTATTATTTAGTTTTAGACAATAAAAAATGAGCGAAACTAATGAGATTTAGGTGAGTTAAGGTATTATGTTGAGAAAAGGACTTTATTTCTTACATTTATTTCCAAGGTTCAAGCTTCACTGCACCCTAGTTTTTTAGGCATCAGCCCTTGCGAACCCCATCAGTTGTTGCCGACATCTCTTTGAGGCGCGCGTGGAACACAACGCGCCGTCGACCCGCTTGGTCCTTACCAGACAGCGAGCTACCCATTACTCGCCATCCGCAAGCCCGCGCCTATGTTAGCCGGAAATCAGCCTAGGATTCCCGACGCCCAGGGCGTCTCCTGCGAAGGCTACGGTCGTGAGGGCGCATGTACTGCCTCTACCTCACGTGCGCCGCCTCCCTCTTTGCGAGCATCACTACTTCGCTGAAGGAAGCGTGAGGGCTCGCACGCGCATGATGGCGTCCACCGTGGAGCGACCCCTACGGAAACCAAACTGGCTCTCCGCCAAATCCGGCCCCACCCGCACCAGCCGCCCGACGAGGCGGTCTGCAATTACTCTTTCAAAGAACTTGCCCACCTCGTCAAGCAGCACGATGGGTCGGTAAGCGGACGGAGAGTCCACGGGGCAACTGTGCCCTAGGTTTAAATACTGTTTAAAGCTCTGTGTTTTGAGTATAGGAAAAGTTGCCAAAATCTACTGTAGTGTTGGCGAAGCGCCTTTTGTGCTGATAGTTGCAAGTGCCTACATTTCCCGCATTAGGTATGAGAAATAGGAATTTGGAAGCTGTTAATCTGTAAATAAATCTGGCTTTTGGTTTAATGGATGATGAGGGGTCGCACGGGTCGATCAAGTTATACTACGCATGCCGCGGTTGGTCCATGGATGGGTGATCTTTACATACCAAGACGCCTCCGTACCTCGGAGAGCGCGTTAAGCTGTTGGTTCCGGCTGTCATTCGTTTGTCTCTGAAAGTCGTTACGGGTCGTCAGAAGCCCGCAAGTCTGGCTACCAGTCTTAATAACGGGTTACAACAATAACTCAGTTGTGGAGATCAAATAAGCAGTCGCTCAATGTAAGTACGGGTATTCAGCTACATCCAATTTGACTAGAAATCGAACCCGACATAGGTGAGAAAAGACTAGACAGATGATGAATTTCAATCAACGGATAATTATCACGACAAAAAAATTCTGAATGCTAATAGCAAAGTTACCTGCTACATAAGTTTTTTTCATTTCTAGATCTTCATAGATGCACATTAGTTACACCTAAAAACACACAAAACAACAAAAATAATCCTAAAACAATCTACACAACACATTATTTAAAACGACGGCGTCACAAATGCAAACAG
The DNA here is from genome assembly GCA_949091785.1 of Polymixis lichenea. NCBI lineage: Eukaryota > Metazoa > Arthropoda > Insecta > Lepidoptera > Noctuidae > Polymixis > Polymixis lichenea. The sequence continues at coordinate 12,757,498 of OX420946.1, read as the reverse complement.
TACCTACAAACAAGCAAACCCGTCGCCGGGGCCCACCTCATCATCACGCGAACAAAACGCAAATCTAAGTAACGACTCACAATGTAGGAATAATCGTCAGGACGCGTATTTAAATAAGCATGCGTTACAAGCTCAGAGTAAACACATTTTTCCTAATAAACGTTACTCTGGCTACAGCTTACGGGGCAATGTTTTGTAAAGCCAGCGCTGGCTAAATGGCCCATTGCGGCCCGAATGCGGATTTCTGCTGTATTAGCCTAATAGCATTCTACTTCTTCAATTCTCATTTATTGCCGGTTCTTAGCAATTAATTCGGTTTTCATTACGTTGTCAGCTTATATTAAAATAACGGGGACGTTAAGAGGTCTTGTTCTGTCTAGGACCCTCAGAATATCTTAATTCTGTGTAGTTAAATTTTGATTTGTGTCGTGTGTACTTGGAATTCTAGAACAAAATGCTGGTTTCGTAAAACTTTTCTTGTCAAAGAATCTTTTTTTTTTAATATTCAGTGTGTTTATGTTTAAATATTTATTTAAACATTTGTAAATGTTGATTTCGAAGCTCGGGTCAAGACGAAGGCTGCTGTCTCCTGTCCCCGTCCGTGTGTTAGGTAGGTTCGTTTTCAACGAATATTTATTAATTGTTCCGGCAGAAAGACATTTAGAGATACTACTACTTACAACCGTTTATCGGAAGTTTAAACATATATAGGGTTTTAATTACCCAAATTAACAACATGTTCATTGTTCACATTTCAACATTATAAGTTTCGTAAGATTCATATTTTTGGCGAGTTTCCCACATTATTGTTTCAGGCTTGCTGACCAGATACAGACACAAATCTGAATCCGCTTTAGAAACCAGATGCTATCTTCAAACACTTAAGTCAGCCTGAAACAATAATAAACGGTACGCTCGATCAACGTAATAAGAAGTACTCATATGAAGCCTATGTAAAATTACATTGTGTATAGAATTCAATTGTAGAAGCCATCAAAGGGCGGTAGTACCATTACAAGAGTAAACATCGTACGATTACGTAAAGTGGATCTTCCTTGAGAATGGTTGCTGTTTTGTTCAAGTTCAACACAGTGATGCCACAGAATAAAAAGGTACAGAAGGCTATAAAGCTTTCTGTACCTGTTTTCATTACGTGTTTATACAAGGCACACGCACACATTCACGGCTATTTAGTAAATTCGCCCGAATCAGGAAAATTGACGCCTTTAATTAATATATTGTAACGGCAACTCTCATGAAGTTATTTTATTTGCGACGACTCCAGTAATACGTATTAGGCTATTAGCACGTTCTGAATATCATGCACTTTATTGCAGGTACTTGCGTGACCTTTTATCATAATTTAATTGCAGAAAATTGACTTCGTGCGAGTCGCCTGTAGAAAAAACACATTGTTTAAAAGTTTTGATCGACTAATTAGCCACATAGACGCGTACGTACAGCGACCGCAATCAAATTCCAATCGTAAGAACTCTTGCACTTGCTATACGTAGACAAGCGTCTATGTGTGCGTTTTCATTCATCGTATGGAGGTAACCTTCTGTTCCTATCTATTCAGTGATAATACTTCGGGCAACGCGTTTAAATATATTTTGTGAGCAAACGTTACGGAAATAAGGGAAAAAGGAAGCGTGAGAATAAATGATTTATCGTAATGACGGTACAATTGCTTACATGCTGGTGTATTGTAATATGAACGAAACGTTAAGCGACTGTTATTTTTAAAACGTGTGCTGACTCATAGAAAATGTGTTAAATTTGCTTGCTCTTATTAGAATTTAACTGGAGTTAAAGTTTGCCGCCATGTTGGACTGGTTGCGAAAACGGGAATATGGAATATTTTCTCCTTTTATTTCTCTTTTAACAGTATTCAATCGGCATTTATAATGACGAAGTAAAAGTTGTTTATTTTTGTCGCAACCTTGTACCGAACGTGTTCTTGGTATTTTTATAGAAATAAGTATTTCATTATTAGATCTATACATGTATCCTACTATGCTACTTAATATTATAAATGTGAATGTTTGTATGTTTAGATGTTTAAATTTGTGACTTAATCATCCTACTTCCTTTCTACTATCTTTCTGTAATATTATGAATATGACAATTGTATTATATTTATATTATATAATAGAATTTGTATGTTTGGATTTTTTGGATGTTTAGATATTTGGATGTCTGTTGCTAAATCACGCAAAAACGGCCGAAAGGTTTGGATTAAATTGGCACACAGCAGTGGCGAAAGCACCATATAACACCATTCCTACCGGCTTCCCTACGGGGATTTGCATCGGCAAATCTATCGCTATTAAAAAATGATACGTCAATAGTGGCTACTATTGTAGATATAGTTACACTATGGGTATTTAATTGACCATAACATTCAAACAACAAAAACGGTTAGTTTTAGCTTTGTTTCACAACAAACAACATTTTTTTTTCTAAAATAACCCGGCGCTAAAACATCATAATCGGGAACTAAAAACTCATACAACAGCGTTCCCGTAATGATGTCACTTTAGGTCACGTGGTACCGCTTGATATGGACGAGAGCAAGTCGCTGTGCAACGGGTTATGACAGAGACAGATATGGAAAAATGCATCAGCCGGAACTATATGGAGGAAAGTTGCACATTTTACTTTGGTTTTCAGCTGTTCAATTTTATTGTATTTAATTATTTACATTCCTATGTTAATTTTAGAATGATAGTAAGTATTCTTTATTGATAAGTCAGTAAATTAAAGCTAACTTCACTTCGGCTTCTCTCTTAGAAAAATTGACACCTCGCCACTGGCACACAGATAGTTTATAACCTGGATTAGCACAGATACTTTTTATACCGGTAGGTAGTACGTTCCCGTGAGATAAAAGCCGACCCCCACGCAGGCGAATTCGCTGGCAAAAGCTTGTACCTATACATATAACGACATATTATGTACCTACTTATGTTAACAAATAATGTTATGTCAATACAATTCAGAACTAGTGATATTTTCTTTGTATCATTCCATTTAAATGTTTACAAAAAGATACGAAAATATCGTGCTATAAAAAACACAAAAAAGATTCGAAAATAAATACATACCACGCGTGTTTGTGATTAATTAAAGAAAAATCCTTGTACGACACATCTCACCTACTCGTAAGTACTTCACACTGACTCAAGAACCTTAAAAAAAACTTAGCACGTAACAAAAGCATTTCCTGCATTTTCCCTTCATCTTTCGCAGCTCCAATCTGATATAAAGGAGGGATACAAGTCACTAATTACACGATGACCGGCTCGTACTTGACCGTTTTTTTGTGCGAGGCGAGGCGACAAGACGGCTAACAAGCGCCTGCATCATTAGGCTCCCGTTCTTAATGAGCGCAGCCTGACCTGAGCACGACGGATTATGACGTAGCCATGTGTGACGTATATGCTCTTGCAAAGACTAATTTGTCATTACGTTGGACACTTGAGGCCCAAAAAGAGGATAATATTTAAGTTGCTTTACAACGACGCTGTTCTAAATCACACAATGGTCGTAGCCATACAAAAGTCTACGGTGTAGACCTACGCAGCGCGTAGACCCTACGCTCTTGCTACGACGTATCTGTTGCTACGCATTCGTGACGTGGTATTTCACTGGGCTGTATCACACAGTGGGGTTTTTATTATTTATGTTCATTGTGGAGTTTCCGTGGTTTATTAAACAGTATTTCTCGAGCACGAATTTTAAGCCTGCCAATGTGATTATAACATTAATAATTTTTGATTTAGGCGCCAATCTGATTTTCCACGAATCATGACAAGTCTTAATAGAAATCTTTCGAGATGAGTTTTTCAATACGTTAAATAGGTACGTTCACCTTTAGAAAACTTACAAAATTAAATATATTTCTCAGAAAAAGAACATGCGAAGAGAATAAGTAATACGAGTTGACCTCGAAGGCTCAAGATAACGAAACGATTTTCTATGTGGCTGAAGTTAAAGACGCCTCTCAAATATTTTTTTATGTCAACTAGAGAAGGCTGTTCAGTAATTAACACTTCATCACTTAATGTCGGAGCTTTAAGACTTAGTAATTGAACGCTAGACATTTTTTGCTGTCAAAAGGAAAACTGTACTAAGAAGAATTTGTGATGCTGTTGAATAGATTAGATAAGATGACATTATTAATAGATTGTTTTTGAGAAAAAAAAATCGGTTTAACATTTGACTTCTTAAAACCTAAGGGCCCTGACTAGTGTTGCTGCGTTTCGTTTCTACAAACACTTTCAACAATATTAACATAAGCTTATTGGTAGCTTATGTCAATCCAATATATATTTGACTTTTCGAAGCCAGTGAGTAAGTAGGTAGACCCTTTGGAGCAGTCAGCCAAGGTATATGAGGCAAAAAGGTGTTTTAGTAATCATAAAAATGTGATCTGTCCACCTAATGTAAAACCCCCTTATTACAAAACAAGGTGTTTATTTAGATTAGGTTTAAACCACAAAACCGGTGTTAGAATTAAAAACCCAATATGTACACACAGCTCCATTAAGTGGTTACCCCTCCAAAAGACATGTGCGTTCAAATCCGTGCTAGGCCCAAGTTACTTTTTTTTTGCAAAAACATTTTATTATAATTTACTGTATTGTTTTATTGAATATGGTTAACATTTGCGAGAAGTAATACAATGTTTAATTAGACCAGATGTTTCAAGACCGCTTGCCGTGGATAAGATTAGAGGTTCAAATCCTGGGTACGAAATGTACTTTTTGTCATGCAATTTTTTATATAAAGTATTTTATTATTTTGTTTTGGTAATATTTATAAATAATTTAAAAATCAAGAAACATAAATGGTTTTATAATCATTTCATAATATTTATTATTGCTATTATTTAGCAAAACTTTCATCTTATTTTACCACAAGGATTTTATATTTTACAATTTGATTTGATAAATTTACAGATAACTCAGTAAACATATTTTGCCTAATGACACAAACGCGTCCCTAGACAAGTGATATCCTTTTTACGCAAACGATATAATACGAAACGCTAGAAATATTTTAGATTGACTTGTACTAACGAAATGTCACGTGATCTTTCATGTCGTCTCTGCATACAGACGTTTTCAATGAACGTATGACATCAAACGTTGTTATTTATAACTTGAGGGTAAAGCGATTCTGCCACGGGTGCGGGTTGTTCGAAAGAGATACCGCCGCCCCTGGCACACAGGCAACTGAGGGAACACGGGTGGGTTTTAGTCAGTAAAAGTCTGACACGCCCTCCCGCTCCACCCAGAGCGGGAGAAGTTAATTGACGATATTCGACCCACAAAAAAAAGGGTAAAGAGATGAAGAAGAATTTTATAAGGTAAATTAATGGATACCCTTAAATAACATAGACTATCGATTAGATAGAGACTTATAGGATAAAGTGACTCGGACGATAGTCGATAACAATTTCATCACAATTCATTGTTTCGACTGGAATTCAAACCATCGCATCACCGAACGTCGTCATATTCATACCGGCAGGTTGGCAAACTAGCCAGCGGGGCTCGCTGGCTAGTTTGCCAATAAACAATAAACTCAAACAATAAACTCTTTTTGAAGTATTCTTTAGATTATTCGTAACGAAGTCAATGTTGTAGCAGTGTAAGATTATAAAACTTGAGGGGCTAGCACATACTGACGCTGTGTGTTCCTATAGAAATGCAGTTCTTTACACTAAACTTATTTCGATGCTAAGTTGTCATTTTTGTTTACACTTTACCCAAATCGAAATAAAGTTCGAAATGCAAAAACTGGCTCAGAGCTTTTAGGCTACAACTTAAGTTAGATCGCGTATTGCAATGAGACGAACATTGTTTTTCATGACTTATTTAGTCATGAAATACAATTTCAAAATTGACCAAAATAAGATCCATCAGTCTAGAAGCTTAACACCTTATTAGGATCTCCCTTAATCTAGTCCCAAATACATTACCTCCGTCCGTTCTAATGTCTCCCAAATATACTATATTACAGCCGCCATTTTGTGTCCCTCTGTAAATGTTGTCTGAATAGACCTAGTTAGGTAATTACATAACATCACGCCTGTATTTCCCTAAAGAGATAACCGGAGATGTATGGTACACCCACATTTGGCTAGTTATGTTGAGGCCTCATGTTCTTTTGTTCTGTGTGCGAATGGGCTGACAATTCAACCGTTTACTCCCTTTTCTCTATGCACAAACTCCATAGTTCCGGACGTTTCCTGCTTCGTATCACTTACAGACATGAGATTAGTTTGGTTTCCGAAATTTAATTTCATATTCTGTTCATATTCATAACTTTATTTGCATTCCTAATGTTGAAAGCTCTTACATTTAGCTTAAAGCTAAGGTACTATTAAGGAGCCTGTCGGGCACATCAAAAAGTATAAAAATTAATTCTAAAAATAAAAAATAAGAAACAAATAAGTTCAAAGTTACTACGCCCAGATTGTTTTTGCCCGTCCGAATTTTTATTATTCCACACGTGTTTTGACGCATCAACTTCTTTCGGACCGGCTAGCTGACGCTTCGTTTACGGACTTAGACTGTAGACGTAGACCCCCAGGCTGCATTACATTGTGCGGTATACGAAACGCTCCCAAACGTAAAAACAATAAAACTTGTATTGGATCTCGTTAAGTATCTTTCAACCGATTAATTGAGAAATTACTAATGATCAAACCCAAGCGGCAGTGGTGGCCCAGTTTTAAAGGACGCGACTTACTAGTTGTCGGTCGTAGTGTCGAACTCGGACAAGCGCTCTACTTTGTGGAAATTATTTAATCACCTCTGCTCTCAAAACGGTTAAGGAAAACATCGTGAGGAAACCGGCATGGATATGCCTTTGGTTCTAGGATTAGAACCAAAATATCGAAGACATGTGAATTCTACCAACCCGTACAGGGCCTGCATGTTTGATTATGGCCCTCTCATAGAGAGGAAGCCTGTGTCCCGGCAGCGGGAACATTATTGGCTAGTTATTAATCCCAATATCACTTTACCCGATCTGAGAATCAAATACTGGGTCTCAATGCTTATCAGACACGCGTCTGACCACCAGACCAACGAGGTATTCGAATAATCCTACCAACCTACCAATATTATAAATGTGAAAGTTTGTGAAGATGTTCGGATGTTTGTAAGCCAATCACGCAGAAATAGCTGAACGGATTTGGATGAAATTTTCCTCACATATTTATAACCTGAATTAACATATAGAATTTTTATTCCCGTAGTACGTTCCCGTGGGATAATTTCCGAGCTCCACGCGGGCGAAGCCGCTGGCAAAAGCTAGTCTTTGATAATTACAATAACTACATAACACCACGCCTTGTTTCCCGTAAGGGTGAGGCTGAGGTGTACCTATAGTACACCCACAATTCGCCAGTTCTGTTTAAGTCCCTTGTAATAGGGGGCGAGCCTATTGCCATCAACTGGGCACAAATTTAGACTCCGGGCTGCCTGAAAAATTCCAGTTATAAAAATCCAATAACACTTTTTCCGACCCGGGCATCGAATCCAGGACCATGCTCAGCAGTAGCGTTTGCGATCACTAGACCAACAGGACAGTCAATACAAATATTAACAGCGAACAAATACTAATTAGCACAGAAACCCTAACGTCTTAACAAAAAAAAACATTTCATTATTCCGAAATATTCGCAGCTGTGAGGGATTACAGCTTCATGCAGAGTCAGTTATTAATTAACATCATTTGGGGCAAATTATGAAACTTTGACACGAGCCAGGAACGGATGCCCGTATTAAAAACTTTTTCTCTGCTTAAAACATGCAACACCGTTGAATAATTCATGATTTAGCTCGTGTGTGAAAGGCCAAATTGGAAGAATAAATATATACTTGACAGCATTCAGCCATTGCGGCCATTTTAATGCGGTATTTATATAACCACTTTTTTAACTCGGCTATTGAAAGGATTTTTAATTAGGTGTTGTGGAGTGATTGTTCTATCTTGATTGGCAAACCGATATTATTTTGTACCAAAAACTTATTACAAAGTTTGCGCTTTCACAAAAAAAAAACTATTATACAAAAATGAAACAATTGTCTTCCAAACAAATACTACGAAGTGAAAAATATTTAATTTCAGAAGTCGTTGGCAAACAACTGAAATACAGATCCAAAGACACCGACTTCGGAAATTAAAGTAATTTTTCACGTTGTAGTGTTTTTCGGAAGCCGGTTGTTTTTTTTTTGGAATAAGTTTTTTTTACTTTCTAGTTATGGTCTCCACACCAATTCGTATACCACCGCTATGTAAACAACAGTGCCAGGAACGTATTAGAACATCATCAAGATACACAAAGTGGGTTAAAAACGTAGTATCGAAGCTAATTCAAAAACTACCCAAGTAAAGTTAATAAAATCTATATAGAACCAACCCTAAGGCATACGGCGTAAATGAAAAGCAGCTTTAACAACAAAAGCAAGGAAGAAAAACCTTGTTAACAACAGCAGATACCTATCGAACAAGTGTAAAAGAACTAAACTGCCTTCGATGGCAGCTCAATTCTCAAAGCATGTTTCTCCGCCTACAGCGTTTATCAGAGACTCGACCCGCTTGTAATAATAGTTGTAATGGCCAACTCTCTACAAGGACATTAAAGCCCTCGCCACTAACCGAGGGCCATAAAAGAAGCATTCTTTTAATTGGCCTAAAGATACGACACACAAATATCCGTGAACATGTTTGTCAAAAAGCCCGTTTTAATATCAAAAGACCAAATTAGCTAGGAACGAAAAGAATAGAACGCGCTACTCTCGTCATCTGCCTAGCCTTTCCCCAACTATGTTGTGTGTGTGTGGGCTTCCAATCTAACTGCATAACAATGATCAGCATATAACGTTCCCACTGCTGGGACTCAGGCCTCCTCTCTGTGAGAGGGAGTGGGCCGCAATCCACCACGCGGGTCCAATACGGGTTAGTAGATGTCACATGATGTTTTCCTTCACCGTTTTGAGAGCATATGATGGTGGTGATAAAATAATTTACACAAAGCAAAGCGCCTGATAGGTTACATGAAACGGCTGCCTATCTGACCTCCACAATCCAGTTACTTGGAATACCCCTTGGTAAGACTGGTTGTCAGCGTAACGCGTCTGTTCCCTCCCTAAACAGCAAAAACTAAAACACAACCAAAATTAGCTTTTCTATTTATAAAATACGTGACCTATAAACAGAACCTAATACCACAGTGAAACCTAACGGTAACAAAGTTAGTACCTAACTAAAATTAATCTCAACATTTTCATGTAAATGTTTTATGTTGTTTTAGTGGAGTAGAATAGAACGGTGTTTGTTTTATATATTTGAATGGTTCATCTGAATTTAGGGTCACATGTAGAGTGCGTACTTACCCAGTTAATTGGGACATCACTATGCTTCATGTTATTAAGTGCCCAAGGCGTTTGCTAACATTTGTGGGCCCCATGACAACACACTAATTCGACTCTAAGTATATAACTTGGTACAATGGCTTTGTGTAGGAAGTTAACTTTGACGTGAAAATAACTCATTATTATCGTTGTAAGTCCTAAACGAGCGCAGTATTAACTGCTCAATCCGTGTTTTTCCGGACTTAAAACACGATTTCTACACTGTTATCAAAGAAACGTAAATACCCACATTGTTTAATGAGTTCAAGTTATTATAAATAAGGAAACATGAAACAATTACGGCTTGTAAGTTGGAGCTTATAACCTAAATGTCTTTGTTTCATATTGAGGCATAACTTGGAAGACACTGTCTCAAAATGCTTCATAAAAACTCTGAAGAATTCTTCATTATAAAGACTACTAAGTTGTAACGAAAAATCCAATATTGTACACACGCCAGTGCCGAGTTAGGAGCACGTTTTATATTTCACAAGACTCGGCCCCCCGCCGAAACTACCACTTGGTGGGGGGTCGAGTCGAAAAATTTATGAAGTAGACCATTTTTTCCCCAAAATCATGTTATAATGAAAGACAAATGTCCATAATCTTGATAAACTATGTGCTCGGGCAACATCTAAATTGAATTACAAATTTCGGCCGGAGGTAGGTGAGATATTATGCAAATTGCCGAGTCTTGCCTACAAACATGACATTATGGAACGTTGACGCAATGTTTACTGTGCCAAGGAACTTACGGCTATAAGAATCAGCATTTAGGCCTGGTTTTGCGTTATCTACACGAAAATGTTGAAGTAAAACGTAACTGCTCTATTAAATAATTTTAAAGAACTATATATGACACACAATACTGTCGAGCACTTTTACGCATCAGATGCTTGAAGCGAAACGTGGGCCTTGACATCGGTTTTATTCCCTAGTTGTTTATGTTATAAGTGGATTATTTTTTTACTATAAAATCAGCATCGCCATTCAATCTAGCAATGCTGCGAACAAATTGTTGGTTTAGTCCATGTTCAACCCCACAATCTTTACCCCCGGCCATGTTGAACCCCTAAATGCTGTCCATATTCAACCCCTGGGGGGATTGAACATGGACTTTTATTTTTGAATGTCTTTAATCCACGTTCAACCCTCAATGGACAGTAAAACACAAAATATTTTCTCATTTTCCCTACTTTTTTAACCGACTTCAAAAAAGGAGGAGGTTCTCAATTCGACTGTATATTTTTTTTTAAATGTTTTTTACCTCATAACTTTCGACTGGGTGAACCGATTTTGATGATTATTTTTTATTTGAAAGATCGTGCTTCCCGTGTGGTTTCATTTCAATTTCATATAGATCTGATGATGCGTTGCGGAGACAGACAACGGAACTCTTCAAAAAATAACAGCAAATCAACCGCGATTGCTGCTATCACATAAATATGCATTATTTTGACCCCAAGGATGATGAAATTTCGAATTAGTGGGGTAGGTACTATAACTAAAAAGTGAAAAATAAAAACTTTTTCCAAAAAAAACAACCGATTTCCGAAAAAACACTATAAAGTGAAAAATAACTTTAATTTCGGAAGGCGGTGACAAAAAATTTAAATACATATCCAAAGTCACCGCCTTCCGAAATTAAAGTTATTTTTCACTTTATAGTGTTTTTTCGGAAGTCGGTTGCTTTGTTTTGGAAAAAGTTATCTATTAGCTATTTGCCCTATATTTCTGCAGTTACTTTGAAATTCAAATGAGTTTATTCTACCTCTTTAACAGTTGGCCAGTCGTTACAATTGCATTACTTTATTAATAGTTATAATTAAACAAAAAGGATTGAAGTGACTTTGACAGTGACACTTATTGTATTTCTGAAAATGGCTGAGATTCCGTCTACGAGTAGCGGTTTTTTTAATTTTGATTTCGTGACTTCTAAGCGTGGAGGACGTGATGGAAGTTTCGGCCCTTGATAGAGTTATCCCACCTACATTGCCATTTGGATAAAAGTTCTTCCCAGACGTCCGTCTGCGGTTCAAATAATCTAGAGATCATAACACGGTTTTTTTTTTTTTTGTGGGTGGGAAATCATCAAATGACTTCTCCCGCTCTGGGTGGAGCAGGAGGGCGTGTCAGACTTTTACTGACTAAAACCCACCCATGTTCTCTCAGCTGCCCGTGTGCCAGGGGCCGCGGTATCTCTTTCGAACAACCCGCACCCCTGGCAGGCATCGGCCCTTGCGAGCCCCACCAGCTGCTGCTGACGTCTCCCTGCGACGGGTCAGCAGTTGCCCCGCCGCCTACCACTTTTCGGCCGCAGGGGATAGGGAGAGCGGCCAACGCTATACCGACACTCCTCTTCCCCTGCGGCCCCACCGCGTCCGCCATCAAACGGTGGCGGCCCCGTCCAGGCCACGGAAGGGAAGAGCGCTACTCAGAAGTACCGGCACTCCTCCTCCGCCGCAGCCTGTAACTCTCAGCCGTGATGCCTCCCATTCGACATCGCGGCCCGCCTCAGCTGCGATGCACCTCACCGCAACCTACTTTTTGGCCGCTACGTCGTCGGCTTGGAGGCACAAGCCCTGACGAGCGGCCCCACCTTGGGGTTCCTCTTCGCTTCACCGTGGGAGGGTGACCACGGTTACTGAGCCCCCCCGCAACGACAATGCGGGAACCCCACTGGGGGGGATCATAACACGGTCATGATGTATTAAAAAGTTTGCGTCCATGGTCTCTCGTTTGGAATACTACATTGTAGCACATCGCTGCACCTCAAGATCGACTGGAAGTACACCTGCAAGTACCGGTAGGACTTAAGTACTAAGCGTCCTATACGCTTTACCGCCCCTATAGTAGCCGTATCGACCCAGACAGGTTTAAAGTCAAAAATGATAAACGCCAAGTAGCTCTTTTCTTTTTTTACCCTATGAAATATCAATTGTAAAGAAAATAAATACACTTATGCTCTCAGTAATACTTTAGTGTCATTATTAGTTACCTAACAACAATGGGTTGAATATGGACAAAGAAAGGATGACCAATGTATTGAAATCCATGTTCAACCCCCCAGGGGTTGAACATGGAAACATTTAGGGGTTCAACATGGTCGGGGGTAAAGATTGTGGTGGTTGAACATGGACTAAACCAAATTGTTTATGCCTTGTGATAGTTCTCCCTCTTTTTTTACATACATGTGAATAATATTATTTATGTCTGTTAGCCTATATATCATGTAAATCACTATATATTATAAAACAAAGTCCCCTACTGCGTCTGTCTGTCTGTTCGCGACAAACTCAAAAATCACTGAATGGATTTTCATGCGGTTTTCACCAATAGATGGTTCGTGAGGACGGTGTAAGTGTATTATTTGTGAAGGTTTTGTTTAAATTGGGTAACGCGGGCGAAGCCGCTGGCAAAAGCTACTACTAATTAAAATAAACTTGAAAGTGGGTTATGCGACAACTGAAATCAGACACTACGTTTAGTAATAACGTGATAAGGAAGGAAGGAATCAATTTCAATGAGAGACCGCGGGGTTTTCCCATGTTTCGCAGTAGCATTATTTGCAGATAGGTAGTCCCATGAAAAAGAGTCATTTTCAAACAAACACTTACTTATTCATTTGATATGTCCGCGCTCAGTTCATGAATGCCATACTACCATACAAATCATATCGAGACTCCTCCATGCCTCAGAAAGCACGTTAAGCCATTGGTCCCGATTGTTAGTAGTACATCTTTGACAGTCACACAGTAGTCAGAAACCAGAAACTCTGACAACCGGTCTCAACAAGGGCTATTTATCGTAGTACCCAGTGGGTTGTGGAGGTCAGATAGGCAGTCACTATGTAAAATACTGTTTTTCAGCTGCATCCGGTTAGTCCGGAAGCCGACCCCAACATAGTTGGGAAAGGGTTAGGCAGATTGAACACGTTGGTTAAAAAAATAAATGAAATCGTACTCCGCCGTCCACCATACACTTAGCGTGTTCTTCATAATTTAATAAGACCTGTAATATAAACTAATTGTACACAATTATTAACCAACGCTACACACTGTAGCTCACGATAAATCATTTTAATGAAACGAGTAAAATTTTGTTCTTTCTCGTAATATTTTGCGAAAATTCTTCTAATAAATATTAGGATCAGCGACGAAATATTACGTCCATAATCACTCGGCGCTAGTATAATATCTTTAGGTTGAATAACTAATGATAGGTGCATTTATCTTACGAGGGCTGTGGCCGGGTCACGGGAAAACGATGGGCGTTCTTCAAATCGCCACAGATTAAGTATACCCCAGAGGAGACGGAAAATTCCTTAAAGATTTCTGAAGATTTCTTTTGTGAAAGCAAATTGATTATGCCATCTGTACGGAATAATAATTAATAAGGAAAATGTAATTTTCTTCGACTAATCGGTTTTCTCTTCGGTAATCGTTTTGAGCTACGTCGAGAGCATCGGAGGCACAGTGGCAACGGCCGCGACTTACGAGTGGTAGTAGGTTGTAGTAGGTTCGTAGGTTCGAAACCAGACTGATGCTTTACTTTGTGTAAATTATTTCATCACCTTTCAAAATGGTGAAGGAAAACATCGTGAGGAAACCAGCATGTCCTAGAACCAACATTTAGGAGACACGTGACATCTACGAAAACGAACTGGGCGAGCGTGGTGGATTACGGCACACTTCCCTCTCACAGAGAGCAGGCCAGTACCGCAGCAGTAGGAACTTTATGGGCTAGTTATGAATGTTATGATTCGTTTAATTAGGCCGGACAGTCATACGTGTAGAGTATTTACTTATTTCCTAATACAGTAACTATAAATCATAAACAAATTCAAATACTATAATTGTACTTATAACAACCACTAATTAATGTGAGTTTAGGTGCGATGCAAATATTTGTAAACAAACGCACCGCAATTCGAATACACGGTTGAATTAAAATGAGAAATTCTGGGAGCTTCTCACCGCATGCAGTTCCGTGTATCGATCACCGAGCGTGACCACTATGTTAATACTTTAACACGTAATTACAGACATACGATCCATTCATTTACACTCATTATTCGGTGAAATATACTAAATAAAGTGTATACTTTAAGATGCAAGTTGGATAAGTGAAATCCCTAGGTCTATTTATTTAGTCTCATTTTAAAGGTTACTGGTTTTAGTATGTAGTCAATACTAAATGTAGACGGTCGTAGGGGTATTAGCCGTTGTAAGATAATATATTTAAAAAATCATGTTCTTGCTAGCTGGCAAATTGTTGATGTGTAAGTAATTATCAACTGACATAAGTGTTTCCAAAGACTTAACTTGCCAAATCTATCCATATTTTTGATACCTATCGTGGGAATGATTGACGCCCAGTTTTTATAAAAGCCATTTTGATTTAAATAAGGCTAGCTTACTTTCTTAATTCTATAAAGGTTTTATTTTATTAGTATGAAAGTAAGTAAATTATAATTTGTGTTCAAAATTCGTGTACAAATGCATGTTATAGGGTGATTTTCGTTAATAATGGAAAGTCGTAAAAATATAAAAGTATTCCATTTAAAGGGCACATAGGTACACCCACCCGCCTACCCTGCCCTTAAGGCAATCCTAAACAAACTACCTTAAAACAAAATTAACCTTTCAACTTCACAATCATAAAGTTTAAAAGTTAACGACACAATTCAAGTGAAATAAAAACATTGCGAGTACAGCAAATCGCAAAGCCGACTAAATCCCCTAAATTCAGTATAATAATAATGGTCAGAATTATGGGCAATATTGAAGGCGATTAATTTGACACCAGTCTGCCTCTGGACCATTTTGACCAATAAATTGAGGTTAAACCCCATTGATCTAGCGAATCCCCGGCCATTCACTACGCTTTAGATCCACCCTGTCCGTATGTCTTAAGAGCGGTCAGACCTGGAACACAAATTCGGAAAGCATGAATATACGCGTTACGGTAACATGTACCTATATGGTATTGGCCGATAGTCTTAGCTATGCATGGTTATATACAATACATGTTTTACTAAGGTATATTACCAGCAACATATTACTAGATAGACACATAGCTAGATAAATACCATATGCTACAGGGATACGAAGTTCGCACTAATTCCGGACAGGTCATGACAATTAGACGCTTGAACAGTAATTGCAGACTAATTGCATCTTTTGTATGTAGAAGGAGGTCATTAAACTATAGCATCACATTCAGTCTCAAACACTGCATGCAACCGCAATGCGTACCCCTTCACTTCATCTACGTTCACTCTTTGCTTGATTTTCCGCGCTCTGCTTAGCGCCGAGAAGTACAAGTCCAACAGTGTGTATTTCGACGCGCTGGGATGCACTCTATTGGATTCTCAATGCTCGGTTCAACACGGAGAGTTGAAAATCCTGTGCACGATAAAACTCTAGCGCGATATTTTTACGTCCGTGCGTACGTGGTCGTATATTAGAATAAGGCCTAAAGTCTATTGCTCCATGAACTTCTAACAAATTAGGAGCATAGTCCATTCCATAAGTGTAAGCGTTCCATGTTTGCAAAACCTGTGCTTTAATTTCGAACTTGTTAGTATAATCTTTAGCTTATTAAGCCGCCGTAATTGTTAGAAAAAAAACTTGTCAAAACATACAACTTTTACCACTTCTTTATAACTTTAAGTACTACTGCGTAAGTACTACATTAGGTAGTAAGTACTTACATATACGCGTACACGTACGCGCGCGCACACGCACGCGTCTGAACATTAGTAATTTTCATCGACCAACTCCTTTCCCAACTATGTAAGCTATCACGCCCTTTATACCAGAAGGCTTTTATTTTGGTATTGTGCTTTTTTTACATTTTAAATTTTTATTATTTGTGCTTGAGTTAAATTTTCATTTTAGTTGTTGATATATTGGCATGACTAGCTGACATATCACAAATTATTTAATTTATTTTCTGTGTCTCGTACTGTTTATTACTTTGCCTATGTAGGTACAGAATCAAGTCTATCCGACTAAACAGACAGCTGTGCTGCTGGGGAGTTTGTTGCGCCACTTCTTTTTCCGAGCTAAAGCACTAGGAAGTGGTGAAGGGCGGGTCTCATTTTGGGGGACTGACTTATGTATTTTGACGTTCGAAAAGTGCTGATTCTCAGCCTAATTTGAATAAATTACTTTTGATTTGATTATGTGTAGGTGTTCTTCCAGTCAAACCGGATCAGTTCAATACCAGTATTTCACATGAAGTGATTGTTTATCAGACCTCCACAACCTGACCTCCACAACCCAGTTATTGGGTGATCCGATATCCGACTGGTTGTCAGACTTTCGGACTTCTGACGACCCGTAACGACTGTCAAAGATTTACGAATGACAGCCAGGACCAAGGCTTAATGTGCTTTCTGAGGCACGGAGGAGTTTTGATATCGCACACCTAGATCTAAAAGCCAAGTCAAAAATTGGGAGTTTTGACTTATGCTTACCATTGAATTCCTTTACTCACTACTTATCGACCAATAAAACAGATTTTAAAATATTTTTCTAGTAGAACTTGCAAAGCAAATATGTAAACAGATAACTTCTCCAGTGCACAGGAACACGGTAAACAGTTTTTGACGTTTTCCTAAAAAAAATGCTTTTTTTAAGTTAACTCTGTTTAGATCTAGGTGTGCGATATGTAAAGATAGTCGTAGTAAGTAAAACCAACAGACATAAACGCCAAAACGTGTCTTTCCAGCGCTCTAATAAATCCAGTACGTTCTGCCCTCCTCTATTCTATAAATGTGGAGTTCATACATCTCCCATACTATCAGATATGAACGTCGAAACGTCGCTCTTATCGGCCACGGAGTAATGCACGATATTTGTCTTACCACTCGTCCCTGTGGCATTCTTCTCTCCATATCAACTTCATTAGAAAATATATTAAGTTAGATGTTACTTAGTTGGTTTATGTAACTTGAAATAAAGGGCAATTTTGTCATGTGGCTTCTTTTTTGGTGATTTATAAAAGGCATTATACTTTTTTGGTGTTATTTTATAATACAGGGTAATTTTAAATTGGCTAGGATTGTATTTTTATTTTATCGTGTTTAGGTCACGTTGCGTAAAAAAGCAGATTGTGTACTGATATCTCAACTCACTTAAATAACTGCGGTCAAAGAACCCAATTATTTTTTTAATCTTATTTATTAGATATCGTTGCCCATTACTTCTGCGGAATTTACCTAGCCAATATAAAATAATATAATATGTAATATACCTACACAGGTACATTATACATGTAATATACACATACACATTATTTTACTGTATATAAATAAACTAACATTTGCCAACGGCTTCGCCCGCGTGGAGGTCGTAATTTATCCCACGAGAACGTACTACTGTGATAAAAAGTAGATATCGTATGTTTTTATCCAGGTAATAAACTATCTTTGTGCCAAATTTCATCCAAATCCGTTCGGCCATTTTTGCGTGGTTGAGTAAAAAACATGCAAACATACAAACTTTCGCATTTATAATAGTAGGAGGATAGTATGAAGTTAAATAAGAAATAGGATACATCCTTGTGAAGAATTTTTCAAGGAAAACACACAAGTGTCCAAGAGGACGGGTGTTATATACTCTTATGGGTTTACAACACTATTATGCTTACACCGTAATAATTAGTCAAGGTTGGTAGTTATGACTGTTTAGGATCTTCTGTGGTCTAATGTGACTGCACATTTTTAAATGTTAACTATGAAGGCAAGAAGTTAGAAAAATATATAACACTAAATTTTACCCACGGTTGCCCCACGTGGAGGTCAGATAATACCTTACGAGAATGTACTACCGGTATAAAAAGTATCCTATGACCTAACCCAGGCCATGGTCTACATGTGTACTAAATTACCTACACCGAAATCCACTCAGCCGTTAAGGCGTGAAAAGATAACAGATAGACAAAGTTAATTTCGCATTTATAATATTACCAGCTTTTGGCTACCGGCATAGTTGTCGAAAAAATTCCCAAGGGAATGTACTACTGGAATAAAAGTACCCTGTGTTACTCCAGGTTATAAACTATGTATTTGTATGCCAAATTTCTTCCAAATCCACTCATCCTTTTCTGCCACAATCCGGAACATACATCCAGACAAACATACTTTTTGACGGACGTTTGTCTGAAACGGACAAAAATGATAATAACTATATTTACGGTTCCGTGTGATGCCAGATGTAAAGAATAGCACCATCCCATTTCTTCCCGTGGGTGTCGCAGGGGGCGACTAAGAGACTTATAAGCAGCAGCGTTCTCTATGTATTTTACCATCACACTGCGATCGCCAACCCGCCAGCCAAGCTTGGCGATTATGGCAAATCCCCCCAATCGGGGGAGCCCGAAGTCCAGCAGTGGACGTCTTTCGGCTGAAATGATGATGATGATGATATTTTCGGCATCAGACTTCCTTCCACACTATGTAGCCTTTACTTTTTTTAAATATTTAATGTACTGAACTGCATGTACCTACTTCGTTACTTTTATATTACATATGTATATGAATCAGTATGGACATGGACATGGATTAGTGTATAAATAGGCAACGTGTTCAAATAGGTACTGATATGTTTGCTCCTGAGTTCGTGCTACACAACGAGCTATCTAACTTTTCACATTACCAACGTTGATTACTTTGTATAGTCTGTAAAAATACTGAAGTAGAACGTGGATTCTTTATTGGGACTGACAACCACATTTTTCACAATACTTTTGCATGTGTGTTGGTGTCAATAGAACGGAACAAAGGTATACGTTATTGATATCACTATAATCTTATTGAAAAGCTTGTGGTAAATAATGATTGTCTGTAATAGATCGCTTCTAGCGACAAGGCCCCCATTGTATCATCCTATGTAAAATTTCTACCATTATAACTGTATTTTCTATGGTTTGGATACATAATAAAGAGTCATCATCTGCCTAGCCTTTTCCCAACTACGTTGGGGTCGGCTTCCAGTCTAACCGGATGCAGCTGAATACCAGTATTTTACATGGAGCGACTGCCTATCTGACCTCCACAACCCAGTAACTGGGGTAATACGATACCCCTTGGTAAGACTGGTTGTCAGACTTTCGGGCTTCTGACGACCCGTAACGACTGTCAAAGATCCACAAATGACAGCCGGGACCAACGGCTTAACGTGCTTTCCGAGGCACGGAGGGGTCTTGGTATGTAAAGATGGTCACCCATCCACGGACCAACCGCGGCAAGCGTAGCTTAACCTGATCAATCGAACCGTGCAGCTATTGTTACTTAGCCACAAGGAGTATTCTAGATAAATAGGTGGATATCTATCTTATTAGGTCTTCATTCAACAGTCGTAAAACTACATTGAAACCGAAGTTAACGTAATCTCACCAGTAAAATTAATTAATGTTTCGTTAACTACCTAAATTAGGCCATAAAATGACTGTAATAATAACATTCCATTTTATAGATACTATAACACTTAATCAAACTTTAAAGCAGGTACATAACACTTATATTACACCGCTAATTGCCACGAAAGACCACATAGACATAAAGCATTAAATATCGTGCATAATTACGCGCATTAACAACATTAACCCGACCATTTCGAGTCTCCTTGCGTCACCTTCAAATATGTCCTCAAGATCGATATAATATATTAATGTGTACAGCAGTTAGGGTGTGGTCACAAAGATAAGATGCCGCAACGGCTTCATGACCGCAACAAGCCCCTTTATCTTGAGGAAGTAGCCGCGACACAAATTCGTTGCGGAACGTCCGCGCGCGCGTGTGAAATTATTTCGTTCCTGCCGTCCGGTACGGCCATAACTTTAGGCTGATCGTACTTTAGAGTTGAGATTGTGTCATCCGGATATCTAGAAACGTTTACAAACGATAATACTTGGAACTTCCTAAATTATGTATGAGTTTCATATTATTTCATCGTGAAAAAAAAACCGATACCCAAAATTATACTTCCAGACTGGGCGGAAAATAATGGCTGTAACATACATTTTATGCGACAGTACCTATTTAAGATCCCATATCTCCTTTCAGCATACCAATCGATCATATCTGAAAAAACACAGACTGTTCAATACATTTCGACTTCATTTCGTATTCAATGTGCAGTCAGCCCTATACTGTTTAGAAGATGGACGTCCATGTAGACATGTTCTCATTGTACTTTGAAAGTCAAAGACATATTTGTGGTTGTTAAGATAGTGCACGCGATATCATGCTGTCAAACGGTATGTATCGCTGATCGATCGCTATGTATGTATGTACATGGTATTGACATTGTACTGAGATCGGAATATTACTGTCAAGATAAACTAATATTCGATACTGTTCTGTTCAAGTAAATTCAAAAAATTGCGGTTCGAGTAAAATTAATGCACATGTTTAAGATGTTTGGGGACATGTTAGGTATATGATACACTTGCTTTTACTAGCGGCTTCGCCCGCGTTACCCAATTTTAACAAAACCTTAACAAATTATACACCTGAACCTTCCTCATGAATCACTCTATCTATTGGTGAAAACCGCATGAAAATCCTTTCAGAAGTTCTTGAGTTTATCGCGAACAGACAGACAGACAGACAGACAGACAGACGCGGCGGAGGACCTTTGTTTTATAATATGTCAGTAGTGACGTAGTAATGTGTCTTCATACTATTTTTTTAAAGAGAACTAGTTTGGTATCTCATAGAATGCCTACCCTCTTCCCAACTATCTTGGGGTCGGCTTCTAGTCTAACCGGACGCAGCTGAATATCAGTATTTTACATGGGGTGTCTGCCTATTTATTTTACATGTGGTGTCTCTTAGAGTGTTTGTCTTTTATGACATCAACCTACAAACTAGTATTACTTAACATAGTTGTTAATATCCCAATAGGCTCTAAATTCTAAAACTGAGACCGATTCAGGAAACGAACATATTCAATTGTTACACAATATGTTAGAACAACACAAACGAAAATAGCCTGTGTTTACGTGGTTTGACGTCATTAGACACCACAACATCAACACAGTTAGTGCAAGGTTCGGTGCGAAACGAAACCTAGATCCGGTCACAATGAACCAATGGACAAACTAATTCTGTGGTCACAGAAACTGTTGGATTACACTGTCGTGCAAGGAAACTGGGCAAACAAAGTTAACGTGCAGGCTACTGGCACATTAACTTTGTTAACTTGTAATACCTCAACTATTTGGGCATTAATTAGATGTTAAGTATATTTGAAAGGTTCATTTGAATCTATTTAGAAACATCTGTAAGTCGAACCAAGTTGGCTTTTACAAGATGAAGGAAATCCAGAACATAACTTTGAGGAAGAGCTAAAAAGTAGAAAGAGAGTCAATTTCATAGAAAACCAACCCCTTACTTGTAAAGTATTAGATTTTCTCCAAAATCGAGCTTGTGTCTACTTTAAATGGTTTTGAACACTTTAAGACAAAATAATTGGTTTAATCGAAAGTGAGGTAGGAATGATAAAGGATAGATTATTTCATTTCTGTAAGTAGGTTTGGACAAACCCTTTAACACCCAATCTAATGTTATATACTAGATGAGGTCGGCGTTTCCTATCTGAATACTCTGAGAACAAAAGGAGCGAAACAAACTCAGAGAGCACAGACTCTTTTAAAGTTCAGACATAATCATAATCAGATCATGTGGATTAGTGTCTAAAATGGTCTTTCTAGGAAAGAACCACACAGATTAAGTTGACCTGTCCAGGCAGTGCACGCATTTATCAGTTCAGATTTTTTAAATAATTAATGAGGCCGAATTATTAACTCCGACCAATAATGTGGCTTCTAACCATCAATCCTGCAAAAAGAAAATCAATGAGTTAAACTAAATATTTTCATAGAAACTTGATTGTCAAGAACAACAGAAGCCCACTTAAAAACATAACTAAGTAAAGAGCAACCACATAACAATATTATTAGTCGTTTAGACAGTTCTGAGACTCAAATGGGTTTACCTAGAAATCTAAGTCACAGTAACTAGCGTCGGTATTAATTAAACTCCTGATCCTTGTAATTCGCCGCAATCATTCATGCACGAGTGGCTCATGTATTCAGCATCAGATATCATTTAACGGTAACTGAATTACTGAGAAACTGAATACGTACTAAGGGTAGGACTGATAGTTGAGCACCATAAGTAGTGTTTATGAACGGTGGGTAGCGGTTGCGAGTTGATGAGCTTACATAGTGTTGACACGTGTTGAGCTATACGAAGTGACTGATGCTTGAGTAATTGTGACAGGTTAACTTTAAAATATTAGAAATGTTTGAACAAATAATGTTACTTCAAAGAAGGCATATTTGGAAGGGATTATTCCCGTCTTTTGCCGCGCTGTACAGGTAATGTATTTATAGCCTTTGCATGAAGTTAAATAGTTGTGACGTCACTTCTGTGGTGGTGCTGTCTTTGCCTTGTAGTTTTTTTCTAACGTTTATAACTTCGCATTTTTTAACCTTTACCCCTTTTAGGGTTCTGTACCTCAAAAGGAAAAACAGAACCCTGATAGGATCACTTTGTTGTCCGTCCGTCCGTCTGTTTATCTGTCAAGACCCTTTATCTCAGGAACGCGTGGAGGTATCGAGTTGAAATTAAAACGATACACTCACGTCTATAGTTTCTTGAAGCTTTGTGAAAATCAAACTTTTAAGTTAACGTAAAAAAAGATACGCCTGTTTATGCCGCAAAAAAGGTATATTTCGACACTCTCAAGGGAATCAAAATTTATAGGGTGCTTTCCGTTGACCTAGAACGAATAAATTTGGCAATTAATATCGTCTTATACCACTAGTACAGGGAAAAATCTGAAAACTATAATTTTGTAATTAAATCATAAAAAATATCCCCCGCCATTCACAACATCAACAAAAAATTCAAATTTGTACGGAACCCTCGGTGGGCGAGTCCGACTCGCACTTGTCCAGTTTTTCAATGTTGTTTGCACCATTTGCAAACAAATATTTTTAAGGTTTTTTTTCATGCTCCCTATTGCTCTGTCCAGTCTGTTACAGGTATATTTCCTATTGCTTTCTTTTTTGTAACTGCTGCTGTTGTTGTTGTATCAATAAATGTTATGAAGGATAACCCAGGTCTACAATGATTTTGGTGCCGCTAAAAGTAAAGCAAATTTTAAGTATATTCGATACCCTACTAGCAATATAGGTACTAATTTTTTTAATGCTACGTGTTGTTTTCGAGAAATCGCAGGTGTAATGTAAAACGAAAATAAACGATTTTCAAACATTTTATTAAATCATTCTTCAAATTAAAAACATTTTAACAAATTATTTTATAGTTTAGAAACATTTTATTAAATAAATCAAAAGTTTAGAAACTTCTTTTATTAGATTTTCTACGATGAACGTCTTTGGGGCACTCCCGTGTGATACTCCAACATTACAATCTATCGATACAAACCTGTACGTAGCTTTAATATTTTGACGACTCCGTACGACCTCTCGAGGATTAATTAACCAAATTATAACATAGAAAAGCCGGCACCAATTTTATTTCTGGCCTGTGTAATGTTGAGACTTTTCTTTTTGTGCTTCAATAACGAGTGAGCACCATTATAACTAACTTTTATTGAACGAAAAAAGACTACTGAAAATACAAAGTTATTACTCTTTTTATTTTCACAATTCCAAGAACTAAGCTGAATTTGAAAAGCGTCCGGAGTCCACAATGGCCCATACAACATAGAGGTAAGTATATAAATATGTAAAGGTAAACTGGAAAAACGTTATGTAAATATAATGAAAACGCCGTACATTCACCAACTCTTCGGTACGCTGTTAACATTGAAGGTAAGCATATAAAGAGTCAATATCGGCAGCCCACGAATAAATGGTACATAATGAAAATATATTACATGGCCTGCCCTCGTAAACGGCGACGGACTTCGATGTTATTCAAATAAACATTACCCTGATCGAACGTCGTCACGGAGTTCCAGGAATCGTAAAATTTATAACTGTGCTCATGCGAACATTTGCATGTATGTAGGTAGGTAGATATAACCCCGCTTTGGTGTACGTGAAATCAATGAGTTATATAAAAATCAATGGCGCGTTCTATAACGGCGTTTAGAGTGATTTAAATTCTCTTTTTTATTTTTCTGCTTTTTGTTTTGTTTTTTGAAGTTGTTTTCGGGATTATTTTTGTTTTGATTTTGAAAACTAATATGCCGTCTGTTTTAACCTTTAACTACAATATTACATTCAAATCACGTACTGCTTTCACTTGCTTGGAGCATTGGTGGACCAGTGGTAACGGCGCCGACTTACGAGTTGTTCGTGTAGGTCGTGGGTTTGAACCCAAGCAGGTGCTTTACTTTGTGTAAATAATTTCATCATCACAGCTTCAAAACGGTGAAGGAAAATATCGTGAGGAAACCGACATGTCTTCGAACCAAAAATTCGAAGATATGTGGCACATACGCAACCCGCACTGAGCTCGCGTGGTAGATTACTCTTTAATCCCTAACGAAGAGTGGAGGCCTGTTTCCCAGCAATGGGGACATCAGACTGAATATAGACTGCTTACACTAATATTACAATTAAAATGAGACAAACTACCGACTGCTTTATTTTTCTCAAACATATTAAGTAGCGATTGTCTTTTATGGTTAGTATTTGTCATCTTTTCTAAAGGGGCCAGTCACCGATATCAATGAATATGCAAACACTTCGTTTACTTAAGACCATCTTCATCTACATTCCACGGAATAAATTAATAAATGAGAACTCGACTGGTTATAGATCACTCAATATTGTGCTTGGTTTTATATTCTTCCGTACTCAGCCTAATTGTCTAAAATAATAGCCCGAAATAAATAGGTAAGTACAGGTACCTATACAAGAAACCTCGAGCATTTTGAAACAAAGCATTCTTCGATCTCAAAAGTTGTTTAAACAATATTATTAAAAAAACGGGACTCAGTGAAGAAGTATGTTACAACCTATACAAGAAACCTCGAGCATTTTGAAACAAAGCATTCTTCGATCTCAAAAGTTTTTTAAACAATATTATTAAAAAAACTGAACTCAGTGAAGAAGTACGCTACAAGGTACAGAGTAGTGTCAATTCAGAGTTACTCTGTCCTGGCAATTTTGAGAATTCAAAGTAACAGTTTGTAGTCTAGATTTATTCTCGGTGGTTGTCAATAAGCTCGCCCACTATAAAATGGCACTTAACTGGCGAAATGTGAGAGTACTGTTGGTTGCATGCATGCTGTTTGTTGGTTGTTGGTGTTGTTCTTGGTTGTTGGTGGCATGCATTCTTTGATCTAAACGTATTTTAAAACAAAATTACTAAAACAAACTGGACGCAGTGGAATAGTACTCTACAAGATACCTATAGAGTAGTGGCAATCCCTCCCATTTCTCTAAACAACTGACCACATTGTTTGTTTTTGCTTGCCGTAGTTTCTGAAGGGTTCAGATGTAATACATCCAAAATGAATATCCTATTTAGTCGGAAGAGACTAACATGAGAATGGTTCAGCTGGGCTGGGCAGCGTTTGGTAAGCTTCGTCGAGTCTTCTCGTCGCGTGTTCCGCAGAGCCTAAAGAAAAAGTCTTCAATCAGTGCATCCTGCCTATTATGACCTACGCATCTAAAACATGGTCCCTCACGGTACGGCTGGTTCATAACTCCAAGGTCGCTCGGAGAGCTATGGAACGAGCTATGCTTGAAGCCTCACTGAGAGATTAAATCCGGAATCAGGATATCTGGACGAGAACCAAAGTTGTCGAACCAGACAAAGCGTACAGAATAAGCAAGCTGAGGTGGCAATGGGCCGGCCATATTAGCCGTAGAACCGATAACCGCTGGGGTAGACGTGTTCTTGAGTCCTGTGTTATCCTTGAGTTGTGAAGACCGCGAATCGGCGAACATATGATAGAACACCCTCAGACTAGGTGGAGCGACGATCTTCGCAGGGTGGCTGGATGACAGTTGCCGAATATCGAGCTAAAGGGCGTGCAATTGGAGAGGCCTTTGTCCAGCAGTGGACTGCTGTAGGCTGACGAAGATTTAATCGCTTGCACATTCAGAATGTAATACGTACGACTCCGTTACTCGATAATAAATTGCGAATTCAGACCTTTTAAGTTCTAATTTCAAGACTATGGCATAATTTTTAACATCTTTAGAAATGAAATCCTAAAATTGAGACAAAATCCGATCTAGAACCTTAGCAAACTTTTACTTATATTAAGCATCTTGATTGGGTTGTTCATTACTTACATGATAGGTTGCCTACAGACGAGCACTAAAGCAAATTTGGTCACGGGCCCCAGGAACGAGCGAATGATTGATCGTGAGTACAGAGCCTGCGGTGATTCATCAGTTGGTCGGCCCAGTCCATCCGATTAACGCTGTAACCGCATCACCTTTTACTAATTTATCGATGAAGCAAGAAAATAAAATTAAAATAGAAATGTATTAATGGTAAAAGTAGAAAATACGCTCATCATCTTTACATATAATAAAGAGTAACTTGGAATTTTTGTCCACTTGGCTGGATGTGTGTTCCGGATTGGCACAAAAACGGCTAAACGGCTTTGGACGAAAACTGGCACACAGGCGGTTTATAACCTGGATTAACATATAGGGTGCTTTTAATAATGGTAGTATAATAAAATCTACATAAATATAAATAGATCTACTCTTTTCGTACAGTACTACCATGCACTTTTCTTTCAATACAATAACGTTGGTTATGATGGATTTCGAAGAAAGTGCAGACCCATGAGAGTTTAATTTGCTTCTAAGGTTGGCAACAAATCAACTTCTTGCAAATCCTCTTGGATGTACTAACGGATTGTGCCGGTATAGACCTGGCAACGTCGTGGTTGCCAATCTATCGCTTTATACAAAATAAATGGAAAATATTTACACCACAGTTTGATGGAATACGGTACCGTGGTTTACACTCCTGATTTTGTGGTCCGAATGGTACGTGGCAGGTAGGTAACTAATACCTAACCCATATTATTGAAATACATATAACCTAGATAGTTACTAGAGTTATCGATTCTCAACTGCTTTTTCAGTTAACTAAATAATGAGATCGATTTTAAAACTACGTACTTACAAAACTAAATAATTTATTAGTTTTGGGCACAAATTAAAATAGTTGAAGTGACTTTATTTATTACATCAAGAAAATTCAGATAAAATAGACGTAACTTAAAGTGGTACGTCTTAGTACTTAAGAAATTGCTCCATTGTTTTAAAAAAGATTTCAATTTATTCGTAGCCGTTTACAGTTACGAGCACCTGATTTTGATATTCAGAATGATAAAGGTCGAGAGTTATGTCCTTACATAGTCATTATGTAGACTTATTCGCTTATTCTTATCGCAGCCATTATTATGGCTCCTTCAAAAGTCACAAACGCAAATAGGTCATTCTCAATAACTTATTGAGTTTTTTATTCGAACTTTAAATACAGGTTCAAGTACAGTCCGATGTTCTTAAAGTATGCTATACCTAGAGTAACCAACAGTACTCTAAGTTAGCATATTGTACTCTCCTTTTTACCCGACTGCGCCAGAGGAGGGTATTGTTTTTCGAGTGTATGTATTATGTATATTTCTTTAGCAAGCTCTGTAGCCTAAACGGCTTGAGCGATTTCAGCTTGAGAGGTGCCATTAGATTCGTCTTAATTGTGAGAGTGACACTGGGACTATCAAAATTGAAAAAAAAAACAACTGGCCGATTTTTGTCACCAAATTGTGTCTTAAAAAAAAAAACTCAAAACCTATTGCGTGTGGTATCAAAATAAAGGGTTTCATGAATAGGTCTCATTTACGTCAAAATTAATGATATTAACTAAAAAACTGTGAAACAAAAAAAAAAAAATTACAAAATCAAAAAACCCGACCGTTTCCATCTTTACGCAGTCCGGTTTTTTGATTTTGTAAATTATTTTTGTAGCTGTACTTTAAAATCAATAACACTTATCGATAGAGCGGGCCGGGGCTGCCTTGAAGCGGCTCCTGCCCAATCTAGGGGGGCCAAACGTCTCCTGCCGGAGGCTCTACGCGGGGGTCGTGCGGGACATGGCCCTACACGGGGCACCGGTGTGGGCGCCTACATTGAGGCGCCAACCAGCACGCCGGTTGAAGGCGGCCCATAAGGTCATGGCCATCCGGATGATCCGGGGATACCGCACGATCTCCGGTGAGGCGGCAAGCCTCCTTGCTGGATTGCCGCCATGGGATCTGGAGGCAAAGGTCCTCGCGCACACTTGGGAGTGGCGCGAGGAGGCCAAACGCCGGGGCGTAACTCCGCTACCACGGGAAATCCCGGCACGGCGGACAGAGCTCCGGCAGGATCTCATGGCGACGTGGAAAGTGCGATTGTCGCAACCCAATGCTGGGCACGCCACAATTGCGGCGGTAAGTCCCCTCTTTGAGGAGTGGCTTGAGAGACGTCGTCCTCACCTTCTGCCTGACACAGGTCCTCACCGGACATGGCTGTTTCGGGAGGTTCCTGTATCGGATAGGGCGGGAGGAAACGCCCGGGTGTTTCCATTGTGAAGATCGCCCTGAGGACACGGTGGAGCATACGGTGGAGGTCTGCCCGGCTTGGGCGGAGCACCACCGTATCCTCATGGAGGTGATCGGCGGCGATCTCTCGCGTCCGACCCTGGTCCAGGCCATGGTACGGAGCGAGAGTGCATGGCTAGCAGTCGCCTCCTTCAGCGAAGCAGTTATGTTTCCGCAAAGGAGGTATTCCACTAAGGGCTCAGATTTGAATGGCACGTGCTTGAACGGCACGTGAGCACTTCCACTAACGGCACTGAAACAAAATTTCGTAACGTGCCGTTTAGTGGAACAGTTTATTCATATTGATTTCAGTGTCCGAACGGTACCAACGTTAAATATTTTTTTAGTGATGGGATATAATTTTTTGTTCAAGGCATTATGAAACAACACATTTCGATACGAATCCACAGATATTAAATCTTGTACCGGATAATTCTACCTTGTCCATGTATCTTTGTATTTGTGAAACAAATATACCTAGTTAATCAAGTACTCTTTTTATTTCCAGTCTAGGATGTCTGACATCAGATTTTTTTTTTTGTATTTTCTTACTCCGTCACCGCCATCGCAGTAATAAAAATCTTAAATTATATAATCATTATCTTATAACAATTGTAATGAATTTTAGAATAGATTTTACACAATTTAACGGAAACCTACCAAACAGCAAAAGCAAAATAGGCATAATTCATGGCGTAACATAGGACTAATTTCCCGTCTTGTCTATGACGTTTTAGAGTTGTAATGATGCGCTGGTAACAAACGGTCGACGGTTCCATTTTGTTTACGGACTAAACCTACACAAACTAAAACTGTCGACCTAAGATTCTAGGACTGAAATAAACTTATTATTTTACTACAATAATCTGAGTTATCTAATAAATTAACATTCAAATCACCGCAAACAATAATGGACTTGTTTGAATTACAAATCTTGTGTAATACTTCATCCATTACCTTTTCAAAGCAGTTATACAATGCTGAAAGTGGTCTGTACACATTTAATACAACAAACTACTCCAATTCTGTACAGGCTATTTCAACTGTCTGCTCAACAGAGAGGCTCACAATATCCTTACGTTCTTTAAATTTTAACAGGTTACTTACTAAAAATGAGCCACCATGTGTAGCATTTACTCTGCTGAACGAACTACCAACCTGGTGATTATTAAAATTAAACATGAACTGGTGGCTTTTAAGCCAATGTTCTGCCATACATAGAATATCTATATTGTTACAGTTAAGGACTAAATCTACTTCTAAATCTTTGTTCAAAAACCCTTGAATGTTTTGATGCACCAGGTTGATATTATGTAAATCTTTTACACTGTCATTTCCCATCCTTACATTTTTGCAAGAGGTCGCCTCTGTTGTCTTAATTTCTAATTTAAATGAAGATCAATGTCATTGTTATTTGCCAAATTATTGGCAGAATAGTTAAATATGTCATTGCATTGCTCAAAAGAATCAAGTTGTTTAGCCAAATTCTTGGCTGTAATGGAAAAAAATATGATAGCGACACCGTGGACGTAGACATAATTGTGGCAGCATCATACAAACAACTCAATACTACGATGTAGCGCGAGTGAATTCAGTCTACGAGATTAGAAAGTTAACAAAATTTAGTTAGGTAACGTGGGTACCATCAATTGATTAAACGCACCTTCGAAGTAAAAACCCTTTTTTCGGCGTATGTGTGCTCATAGCGTTACATATTTGAATGTTATTAAAAAAAAATCTACAGAGGTTGCTTTACAAATATTCCAAGAATGGGGAAGGTCGGTTAAAGCTAATTTGTACGGCCTGCAATATATATGTCATTTTCTGCATTCAACAAATTTCGTGTATATTTATGAGTCACTATTTCATTATTTTCGGTGATTTTAAAACAATTATTTAATTGACATGGAAAATGTTTGAAATGAAATCCTTTGATATTTATTATACTTAATATACTTAATACTTATTTCTCGTAACAATCACTTCAGAAAGTTTCTGACGTAACCTCAAACTCACGATAAAAAATATACAAATGACTTTAAGCCACAGTCTACTAACTTTACGGCATTTAGGAAAATGGTGGACCCCAATATCAGAGTATTTAGGAAAACAACAGCGAGTAATTTACACAAAATAAAATAAATTAGCTCACCTCTGTATTATTAACTTGTTTTGGGAGGTAGCTATCAGCGCGATTTCAACAGTTTTCTTCGTCATTTACCCAGGCTTCATTTATGTGATTTAAATCCAACGTTAAACGAATGCATACGTAAACATTTAACCGCGCTCATAACGCATGACAACGGAACCATTGACTGTGCGTGGTTCGACACGCACTTGCCGTATCGACATGTTGGTAATGTCCTGAACAAAGAATACATATGTCCCATCACTACAAGCTGTATACAGATGCCGTTCGGACACTGAAATCAATATGAATAAACCGTTCCACTGAACGGCACGTTACGAAATTTTGTTTCAGTGCCGTTAGTGGAAGTGCTCACGTGCCGTTCGAGCACGTACCATTCAAATCTGTGCCCTTAGTGATATACCTCCGCAAAGAGGGAGGCGGCGCACGTGAGGGAGATGCAGTACATGCGCCCTCACAGCCGTGGCCTTTGCAGGAGACACCCTGGGCGTCGGGAATCCCAGGCTGATTCCCGGCCACCGTAGGCACGGGCTTGCGGACGGCGAGTAATGGGTAGCTCGCTGTCCGGTAAGGACTAAGCCCGGGTCGACGGCGCGTTGTGTTCCACGCGCGCCTCAAAGAGATGTCAGCAGCAACTGATGGGGCCCGCAAGGGCCGATGCCTGGGGTGCGGGTTGTTCGAAAGAAATACCGCGGCCCCTGGCACACAGGCAACTGAGGGAACACGGGTGGGTTTTAGTCAGTAAAAGTCTGACACGCCCTTCCGATCCACCCAGAGCGGGAGAAGTTATTTGATGATTTAAAATTTAATGACACTTATCGATAGAGTACGCTAAAAATCCTTTTTGCAATAGCTGAACTGAACTTTTTAGCTAAATGTCAAATGACTTTGGCATCCGTAAATGCCAAAGTCTCTTTTCTATTGCGGGTATGGCTACCCACAATAGAAAAGAGACTTTATGTTTACTGAACTTAATATACTGGTATCCAAAGCCATGAAACTCGAGTATATCTGAACGGAGCCACAAATCATATAATGTCAAATGTACGTGAAGTGCCGAGAAGAGAGGGACAGGCCTCATTAAAAATGAGGTCTTGATCTATAGTAACTTCAAAATTGGATGTTTAGAATTCTATTAAAACAATACAAAATTGTTATGTAGCAAACAGCGTTACAAAATTAGTTTTTGTAAATTCAGTAAATGATACTCTTTTTTATTAACCTGTAATTCTGTACCCTTTATTTACCCTCTCTGAAATCAGCTACGCTACTTTTTTATAGAAAACGCATGCCTAGCTACACCTATCTATATTTCTTGTGATATTACCACAAGGACGAATGATAATGAAGTGATCAGTCACTGTGTGCGTAGATAGCTGACGTTCTGATGACGGCTATTATGGGAATTCGGCGAATTTCTGGCCTCACCCCTTTATGAAACGTGACCCGACGCCCAAGCAGTGCGTGAGCCGCATAACTCGACCCGAGACATTTACACTTACGCAGAAAAATGAGAGGTTCATCCCGTTTTTAAAACTAGGTCTATATCTAACACGTAGTTAGGCTCAGTACGTCGACGTCCACAAGAACGTAATAAATCGCGGGGGGATTTTTCGCGCACTGCGTCTTCCAAGTCTTCAACGCACTGCTTAGCGTCGAGAGTTGAAAACTCGAACAGTGTGTATTTTTGACGCACTGGATACTGTGCAGTAAAACGTACGTACACACATCAAAAAAAGTTTGTGATCACTAGCATAAGCTGACATAATTTTTTAAATTGAACTTTATGAAGAATAATGTGTTCTTGTGTTTTCTTTAAATAGAAATACCGTGTTTGAAATTAAAAAAATAAAACTACTTTTTTTTTTAAATATCCGCGGCGCCACTCTCGCCCTTCGTCGACCAATCGGATTGCTTAGCGAATAGGTGGTAAGCAAGCCGGCAACTTAATCAAATCAACCCCTTTCTACTACACACAAAGGCTTAAGTACTCGTTGTGGGTCGAAAAACTATCCAAAATTCCTAAGATTAAATGCAGAAGGTAATACCTATCTTAAAGAGAACGGTACGTAACAGATACACTCTGTTCGATTTTCAACTCTCGGCGCTACGCAGTGCGTTGAAAAACCCACCGCAATTTTATTACATCCGTGCGGGCGCCGATTTAGGCTCGGTTAGGCGGAGTTTGCACTAGTTCAGCAGCGAGCCAAGAGCCAACGCTACGCTAAAATAGTTAGTGAGGCCGACATCACAAAGTGGTGTTGAGGCAAGGTGCCCGATTAGTTGGTCAACATCCGAAGCCTCGGCAAAAGGAAACTTGGACCGCGTTGGCAGGGAATTCAAGGGTTAATAAACAGCGTTTCCGTGACACCAAATATTTATTCACGTGTACATTTAAATAGACGTAAAACGTGATTGATCGGCAGTTAGAGAGGGTTCGTTTTAGTGGCGAATGGCTTACGAGTAAATGGCTGGATCGGGTGGTACGGTTGAGCTGTAGATGATACATCCCGGTCGATGGATGACCGATCACACGGCACTTTGGAATCCCTCCGTTTTCGCTCGATGCGTAAAGCTTGGTATCCGGACTGATGCTAGTAGTCAGCGTTTATAGTAGAAACATATTCAAAGGCTTTTGAAAATCGACACAAGAAAGTTATGGTTGGTTGCCATGTTTAATGTGTCTGAGAATAATAAGGTACATACATATACTTGAAAACGCTTTTCGTTTCAACATTTTTCATTTGATCTTTAAATATTTCTCCGATGCTCTTTTTTTAAGTATTCTGTTTAGCCACTCTTTTTTAACTTAAAGGGTATTTGCAGAATTATCGTCCTTTCTCCGTAATAACAGATGTTTTACCCTGTTCTATAAAACGATTGCCTTGCCATATCCTTAACAGCTGGTAATTGCTAAAAGGTACATATAGGCCACTGTTACGTACTCAAAAATAACTCACGGATTGGTCACATCGACAACTGAAAGGCAATATTTGTATACTATACTAGATATCATTATCAACTACTGGCTTTTGCCCGCGGCTCCGCCCGCGTGGATGTCGGTTATCGCGTAAAAAAGTAGCCTTAGCCTTCTCCATATCCCAGGCTATATCTATGCCAAATTACAAGACGAGTTCGGTTCAGTTTAGCGGTTTAGGCGTTAAAGCGTAACAGACAGACAAACAGAGTTACTTTCGGATTTATAATATTAGCAGGGAAGTAGGGATAGTATAAGTACACATAACTAGAATTCACCACATTATATATCTGAGCTTGTTATTCGGGAAGCATCGGTGTTCGCTACATAATTAGAAATTCGTTGACCTGTAAATTTCCGTTTCCCTTTGTGGATTATTCTGTTTACGATATGAGCAGCTGTGCCTACATTTGTAACAATTTCGTCATTAATTTCAATCGCTTGGGTGACCAGAGTAGAAATTGATTAGTGTGGTAATTGCAGGGTTTGTTAAATATGTTTTAAATACTCAGATTTTATTCTTGGATCTTGCATTCACAGCAAAACCAATTAAAGAGAAATTAGTGTTTTATTATTTTATTGTTAGCAAAGGTTACGCAGCGACCCGGCTGCACCCTTTTCGGACTTTTCAAAGGGTAACGGAAAACGTCACTTAACCCTTATCTTGTTTTAGTCATTAGTTTTATATCAACCAATTTACACAAAATCTTAACAAATTATACACCGAAATCTCCGTCATGAATCACTGTCTATTGGCGAAAACCGCCAGAAAATCCGTTCAGTCGTTTTTGAGTTTATCGCGAACAGACAGACAGATGCGGCGGAGGACTTTGTTTTATAATATGTGCCTAGTGATAGTGAAGTTGTAAGCCGTGAAAATAGAACGTGTAAATACCTAACCAATCTTCAATTCAGTATCCTTAAAAATTAAAACTGCATACCTACTTTTATACTAAGAACGATACAGCAAATGTTTTTATTTAATGTTATGTGTCTCGCAATGTTAATTGGACGTACCTAGTTAAGCAGAAAGGACTCAATCCACACTTGAGCCAAAATTGAGTTAAGTATGACATCGTACTTCTGAGGGTCGAATCTATCATGTAGTGAAAACCCTATTTATAAAATGTACACGGAAACTAGTTTTTCTCGCTACCCCGACTCAACCCACAGTATGAAGAGCACATAAAATGTCAAACTTCTAACGTCCATAACTCAAAAGTGACTTTGTGTGGATTGAGTTCTTTCTGCTTAACTACGTCCAATTACTTTGCACACCTACTATTGTATAGAATCAAGTTCTTCTAACTTAACAGACAGCTGTGCTACTGGGGGGTATGTTCCGCTACTTCTCCTTCCCAGCTAAAACACTAGGAAGTGGTGAAAGACGGGCGTTTTGAGGTACTGTCTTATGTCATTTCGACGTTCGAAAAGTGCTGATTCTCAGCCTAATTTGAAGAAATGAGTTTTGAGTTTGAATTTTTTATACTGTTTTTGCCCCTGCTTTTGAGCACACTTCTGACATAGCCCAGAATAGAAGTTATGCTCTTAACGTTGGCAGAAATATAGCTCATAATTCAAATAATGTTACTCTTCAATAAAACCTCCATAAAAGTTTTACTTTTGGAACCAACCGTACCCTTTATAAACTTTTTAAACATAACATAATAATAGGCAAGCATTCCCCGAAGGCTTGGCTCTATATAACACCCACATTTCGCCAGTTATGTTGAGGTGGGGCGAGCCTACTGCCATCAACGGCAATGACGACTGAGCAATTCTACATAGGAAACACCAATAACACTTTGTTTGCCACGGAAACCAAACCCTCATGCTCAGCAGTAGAGCTAAAGACCACTAGAACAACGAAGCAGACCAAACTTTTTAAAAGGGTTTTTTTATAATACATTCTTGATGCACAGACAGGTCTAAATCGAACCGTATACCTAGTGATGTAAAGTATTCAATCGTGTGTGATGTTTTTGAGAGTACGTAGCAGAACTAATACACCGATAGCATTAAAATTATCTACTTCTTAGCGTATCTATGGCAAAAAGGTCAAGTACCTTTGACCCAACATTCAACTGCGCGAACTCCGCTCACTGACGCAGTGTGAGGAACAGGAACGGAACAGGTGACAGCATGCGGCGCAGGATGAGAGGTGAAACTTATACGTTTATTCCACGCTTTTGTGACTTAACGCGCCTGGGCCTGAATTCACTATGACCACTTAACGATTCCTTACTCTTAACCACGTCAATCACACACGAATTCTGCTAATATCGTATTAATAATATCGACAAATTGTCTTGGAACATACAGAATATAACATTTCGATTCCTTACCGTTACTTTGGTTTCTAAAAAATATATATTGACGTAGTTTGAACGTAGTAAGATTCCGCGGGGAATCATAACGATACAGAATTAGGGCCCTGTATCTTCTTACTAATATTACACCTGCGTACGTAACTCTGTCTGTCAGTTACGCTTTCACGCCTAAACCGCTGAACCGATCTTCATAAAAATTGGCAGAGATATAGCCTGGGATATGGAGAAAGGACATAGGCTACTTTTTTACGCGATAACCGACATCCACGCGGGCGGAGCTGTGGGCAAAAGCTAGTTTGTAATAGAACTCTGTCTTTTCGAAACAAAAAACCTATTCTAATTAATTTGAAACGCTCGAATGTCCAAATATAACTAAAGTTATTTTATCACCAGCTCGTACAACATAAGGTCGTCTTTTGCAAACAACCTCTACAGTATCAACGTATTAAATTAATGAGCCTTCAAAACAGAGAAAACGTTTTTGCTATTATAATATATGTAATGTAGCTTAGGATACGTCAACATGTTATCGTATTAACGGCTGCCAATCCAAGCTTATCTCGTTGAGATAATACAGAAGTGGTGGTAATGCCGCTTTAAACCACATCCAGCGATAATTCTATGAATTACTGGCTTCAGCAGTGAGTTTTCCGGAAAGTTTAGAGTACGAATGTATTTGATGTATGAATGTAAGACCAAAAAAAATACTTTAATTCGGTGGCTATGGTCATTTATTTTCGTTATTTGGCCACCGACTTACGAAATTAAAGTGATTTTTTACTTTTTTTAAGTAATCTTTTAAATTTCCTCATTTTTGGTGTGGTACCTAGTCTATACAAATTCGATACATTGACTTGCTTAGTAAATAACAGTGACAAGAAGCTAAGGAGACAAAAATACATATTATTGAAACTAACTAAAAAAAAAAAAACTTAAAAATCAGAACTTGACTAAATTTATATGGGACCATTCAAATATACATACAACCGAATTCCGAAACTCCTCCTTTTTTTAAGTCAGTTAAAAAAGCGATGGATGCACTGTGTGAAAGATGATTTGGCTTGAAAAGGAGTGACTATCAACTAAGAGAGAGGAATGGAAGAAACCAACATGTTCACCATCCCTTTTTTCCCATGGGTGTCGTAGAAGGCGACTAAGGGACTTACTAGAAAATGGGCAGCAGCGTTCTTTATGCGACCACCATACTGCGATCGCCAACCCGCCTGCCAAGCGTGGCGATTATGGCAAATCCCCCCCTTTTGGGGGAGACTTATGTCCAGCAGTGGACGTCTTTCGGCTGATGTGATGTTGTACTTTTACTTTACCTACGCCTTTGTTGTATTATCACTTTTTGAAGTGAAACTTTCTTTAGGCGCATTGGGATTTTTTTGAAATGGGAAAAAACAATTGAACTCGCGACACTGTTACCGTTACCGACACCTCTGTACCTACGACTTTGAAGTGAAAACTTCTTTAGGCGCCTGGGGCGTTTCTTGAGATGGGAAAAAGCAATTGAACTTGCGACACTGTTAAAAAATACACACGTAGTTGTTCAAGATTACACTTCTGTCAGCACTCTGGAGTGCCACTGTTTTTTTTTTGTTCTACCTATTACCAGTTTCCCTCTGTTTAATTTTAGAAGGAACAAAACCTCACACGTCCGCCGTGTCAATTTAGTTTTGGTAACAGCTGATGAACATGATAGTTTTGGTTATAAACGACTGACGGGTCTAACCGGACATTTCAGTTTCAAAAGTTTTTTGTGTATTTTCAAAAGCTGTTTGGCTAGGCATTTCAAGGTTAATCAAAGTTATAGACGAAAGCCCTAATTTCCCCAAAGTTCATTTTGAAACATAATTATTGTGATCCTACTATCCTACTAATATTATAATGTTTGGATATTTAGATGTTTAGATATTTATTACTCAATCACGCAAAATCGAATGAACAGATTTGGATGAAATTTGGCACACAGATATTTTGTTACCTGGAATAACACATAGGATACTTTTTCTCCCGATAGTACGTTCCCATGGGATAATTTTCGAAACCCACGCGAGCGAAGCCGCTGGCAAAAGTTAGTGCGAAATAATTTCCACGAACTGTTAATAACGAGCATTCATACAATTACGAAACTATCAATAGACCATTCACACTTAATACGTCACCAATACCTAATATTCGTAACAGCACTTTATTCTAATGTACCCAACAGTTAATTTCCCGTAAATCAGTCGTTTTCAAACGCTTCCATTATATTTAAACACTCAATTTATTCGATTCCGATGAAAATGGACGACATCAGAGAGCGTGGGTACCCGTCATACCTAGGTATATATTGAACTCCGAATAAATTAAAAGGATACTTTCATGGAAATTGCCCTGTTTTATTGAAACCTTGGGAAAATTCCGGCAATTTACGTTCATTTTGAGTACATATACGGTTTAAATAAAATGTAACCGCCTTTTAAGCTTCACTTTACCAATATGTTAATTCAAAGAAAATGAATGTTGAATACACTTAGGTACTGGTGATCGAATCAGGAATGAAGAGATCCGCAGGAGAACCAAGGTAACCGTGGGCAGGGCACATCGCTCGCAGAACAGATGACCGATTGGGCCGAAAGGTTTTAGAGTGGCGACCGCGTACCAGAAGACGTAGAGCTGGAAGGCCTCCCACAAGGTGGACCGATGGCCTTGTGAAGGCCGCAGTGGACTGAAGGTGATGACTGGTGCAAAACTTACGCTTGCCACGAATCACTCTCCTGCCTGAATCCCAATTTATTTAGGATCGGCGCAACATATATTTTGCCATACTTCTCTATTAATCGTCATCTCGGTAGTCTTCCCCTTTCTAACCATATCATCATTCACACAGTCCATCCATCGTTTCTTTGGTCTACTCTTATAGCCGTCAACATTCATACTCAAAACTTTCCTCACGACATTTTACGCTCGACACGAATGTACCTAGCGATTATATCCTTCATCGATATCTGAACTGAAAGATCGTGACCGCATCAAACCCATCAGTAAGTTTCTAAGCCTTACAAGAATATACATTGAGCGTCAGTCGGACAAATTCATTTTATACCTATTAAAAGTTATATTCGCGAGCGACTTTGTTAAACCTCTATGTCAATGCCCGAAAGTCTGAGAACCAGACTTACCAAGAAGTATTATGTTACCCAGTAGCTGGGTTGTGGAGGTCACAGGCAGTCGCTCCATGTAAAATAATGGAATTAGCTGCTCCCGGTTAAACTGGAAGCCGACCCCAACATAGTTGGGAAAAGGCTAGGCAGATCATTAATGTCAATGTCAATAAAAGTCACAAAAAACACACACACACATTACGCATAAGGTTTATATCTTACTGATATAGACAATACCATAAATGATTGAATTGTACCTTGATGAATTGAATAAACTCCATTACCTTCCGAGAAAATTATTCGTTGTATGACCTTTTCAGCTTTCAAATTACAATTAAAGGTCATGGTTATGTTGCTAACAAATAAAACACAAATCATGAAATTATTCTGACATTTGTCTGACTCATGATACCCTAATTATTTTGTTTTGTCGTGTCAGCTAAGAATAGAAATCTTAAAACGTTTTATGACGGAATACTAAAAGCCAGTCAGAAGAATAGATTATTAGTCAGAGTGTTAATCATATTAAACGATATAGGATAAACAAACGCCTACATGTGACGTGTCTTAGTGTTCGTTAAACAATCTTATTAGTAATAGGTTCAAAATATCATATGTAGCTCATGAAACACAAGTTGGTTCCTTGAAGAGAGAAATCTTCAACTTTAAAAAATATAAAATGCAACTGTCTGTTGTTTATAAACCACACGTCGGACGTATACTTCTTTTCTGCATCCTAAAAACATGTTCTCTATGAGTTGACTGTATCCAAAATAGAACACTATAATATAATAATATAATATAACCGCAGTACTAAGGCGCATAGTC
Source organism: Polymixis lichenea (assembly GCA_949091785.1). Taxonomy (NCBI): domain Eukaryota; kingdom Metazoa; phylum Arthropoda; class Insecta; order Lepidoptera; family Noctuidae; genus Polymixis; species Polymixis lichenea. The sequence goes on along the minus strand of OX420946.1, from coordinate 12,717,018 downwards.
CATGATAGGCTGTTAACAGTGTATCTGTACTATCTGTGTGTACTTTTCGCATAAAGACGAATTATCCGGAACATTTAACAAATTCATAAAACTTAAGTCACGTACAACCATTATTCCTTATTATAAGATTATGGAAAACCTGATGGTCTTTATGGTCTAAGTGAAGTCGTTTAACTAACAAACGTGTTGGGTAAGGTGAAGCATAATTTCGTAACTACAAACAATTACAGACCGCCACGTCACAGCTTTCACTCTCCGACGCGACGTCTAAACCCGTAATACATTACAATTTGTACAACTCGCCTCATACAGAACACTCCCGTCAAAGTTAAACCACACAACTTCGTACTAATGAATGAAGACTTTGCAAACTAATTTGCCACCACGCCGCAATGACAGCGCTGCTTAAAACTATTAATATTGTCGTACGTACCTCGGCAGCGTACGTGTGAGTTCAGACCATAGCGACATGCTTGCCTGCATTTTAATAATACTTACATCATTTTGTAAAAGGCACTTGTCTGTAGAAACTTTATTAAGTAGGTATCATGAAAATTAAGTATTTTAACGTTTGTTTTTCAAAGCTTATATGTTTTCTTCCACGAATCATGCGATAATTCGGACAGAATCAGCAACACACCAATTTACATCTACGATCGATCTGTAGTTTCTGCTAATGATGATAAATGTACTTACAGTTAATTCAATAAAATGCATGGTGTTTTATATTTGAAGTCATTATAAACTAAAGTAGCTTTTCGTGTCTGTCTGTGTGACTGCACTGTTCTCCTTAACCACGCAATGGATTTTGATAAGGTCTTCATATGTTTTCCCCATCATTTAGATAAATTATTCCGTGTATGTGTAGATTTACATAATATAAACATAACAACACGCCTTGTTTCCCTGAAGGGTTGGGCAGAAGTGTACCTATAGTATACCCATATTTCGCACAGTTATGTTGTATATAATGTCCCATGTGTGTTTTTTTCTCTTTACAATACAGAAAACATTATGTTTTTTCAAGTCCTAAAACCGTACGAAGCAAGTGCAGATCACTCATTTACTAATAAATAACTGGTATATTCGCGAGTCGAACAAGCACAAGTATAAATTAATAAAGGCCGTAGGGTACGTCCCCTACGAATTATATCAGGCTGATCTCAAAGGGTAACTCGATTCGATGTAGATAGAGTCTGTCACGGAACCTGGGTCACATAACTTCACACTAATGAATGACAACTTCACGGTTGTCGCCCCGCGATGGAGCTCTTTGCGACTAATGAAATTGCGCTTCCACGAATACTGGGGTAGCGAAGTGTATTACGCCATGATAGTTTAAGAGGGACGAAGAAATTTCGTGTGAATTTGTCGTAATATTTACACGGTCAAAGGTTGCTAATTTTATAGAGTTTCTTTTGACGGTAAAGTAAACCCATTTAGTTTAATGTAAGCACTAATTGGTGATGAAAAGGGATACGTCGTCTTATGAAACTATGTTTGCTTTGCAAAAGTGTCCACGTTTGATTCAAGCTATTAAATACCCTCTCGAAGACTTTGACTTTAACTTTTACTATAGTTTTATTAAAAACTGGTCAAATATCCATCCAGGAATATACTCATAAACCCGATTCAAAAGCCACTTCAATCACATTAGCAATTAAAAACAAGCCACGCAGACCAAACTCAATCAGAAAAAATCTCACACACATATTTTAATCCTCGGAAAAGAGTGAATGGGTCGGATTTTAAATGAAAAATAAGGATTAGACCGAAATTTGCATGCAGCATCGATGGTAAATTATCGGGGTGTTTGGCAAACAGCCAGCCGACATTTACCAACGGTATTAAGGACACCGAATGTTCTGTTACCGAAGTGGAGAGGCGCGTGATCCTAATCTGAATTTTGTGAAACGATAATATAATCGAAAGGTCAGCACTGATAGCGGTTACAGTTCGTTCATTGGGAAATTGGAAGATAAGGTGTTAGGGAAGGTGACAAAAGTCAAGTAGATAGCTTTATTATCGCTTCGACTGAGCACCAATTTGTTCTTACTTTCTCGAATTGTATTTTTTTGCGGTTATCATGAAGATGCCAAAGAGTTCTTTGATTGGCAAAGTAACTTAATCAATTGAACTTTTCCATCCAAAGACATGTCGTAGGTTTAGAATTTATACAGGGTGTAATAGAAACCCTATTGCTATCCTTAAGCACTAAAGATAACAGCTGGTATAGAATCACTATACATGTTTCAGCTCAAAATAAAATACCCTAAGAATCGATACCAAATTTTCGGTTTCATATGTTTCTTAAATTTAAATCATAACGAACGTGTCACCGCACTACGTAGGTCAATAATTTTCCAAGTTACTTGCCAATATCACGATAAATCTCTTCCGAGTGATGTGTTTATTTCAATTTGAAAAGTTCGGTTTCTGGTATCAATGTACTAAAAATTCTCATAACTTCCAAACATGTAGACATGAGATTAAAAAACCCATCCATTATCGTTTGATATCATCCAAAGAAGCCGTGCCCTTGGTATGTATATACCCTTTCCGTTACACGTTGTATATCAATACGTGAAGCAAAAATGTTGCGCCCGCTTTTTACGAAAATTACGCGGGCGGAGGAGTATGAAATTTGGCACAGTTAAAGCTTATATGGGAAAGGAGTGCAGAAAGGAAAGATTTCTCTTTTTATTAGGTTTAATTTCGACCACTGGGCGACCACTACTATTTAAAGCCATCAAAAAAGCACACCATGCTTTCACCCAAACAATTTCACCACGGCGTTAATTACCTACTCCGGTAATTCATACCGCTAATTACTTACGTAACAAACATCTCAAGACAATCCCAACAAGCCGTCCACTTTGCACGTCCTTACGTTGAAGGAGCGTAAAATTTATCTAGTTGAAATAATCGCGCCAAACAGCCACGTCGGGCCACGTCGGGCCATTATGTCTGGCGCCCAGCCAGACATAGAGCAAGCGAACCACTACAGACTATTAGTTATTGCGTTTATTTATTTAAAAATACTATTGCGCGGTACGGTAGCAACAAAAAAGGAAAAATGGGATAGTATGAAATACGGTTTGTGGCAATGTCGGTTGTCGAAGGATGTTTTTTTTTTCAGTTTTGTTGACACTGGTAGTGTTAAATAGCCACAGGGGTCGTATAATAGACCCATGTTAGCCTCATGGCTATATAAAAATCGATTTTTATATGAGGTAATGGCGATAATCTTTCATAAACAGCTTGGTTTTATGGGTGACCTAAGTACGTTAAATAAATCTAGGGTGTTCAACAAGTTTTAACGTATTCGCAAACGCTGAGTTTAAAGCAAAAATGTTTGTGGTTATTATTAAGTCTCACCAATTGCAAGAGTAAACACGTTTATTTTAGCTTTCTATAGTTAATAGTAAATTCGCAGTGATTTTTCAAAACTTTAAACATGACGTCGTTGAACATACGAGATTATCGTGAAATTATGTACTATAATTTCAAGCGCGGTTTGACAAAGCAAGAATGTTTTGATGAGATGTTTTCTGTGTTTGGTCAAGAAGCTCCTTCTGTAAGGACTGTGGAACGATGATTTTTGCAATTCAGACACGGAGATTTTGAGCTGGATGATGACCCACGTCCAGGTAGGCCTGTGGAAATTCAAGTGCCAGAAAACGTAGCACGTGTGGAAAAAGCAATTAAAGAAGATCGCCGAATTACATATCGTCAGTTAGAAGAACTTCTGAACATTCCTGTATCTTCTTTGCACAACATTGTAAAGAACCATTTAAGTGTGAAAAGCTTTGTACCTTGTGGGTACCCCACGCTTTAAATGAGCATCAAAAAGAGTGTTACGATCGAATGGGCGCGATCTATGATAAAACGATTCGACAGTGGCTAATCAAATCATGTGAATTCCATCGTCACAGGTGATTTTTTGTATTTTGGTGGTTTATTATTATGGCGTGCCAACTAAATCCCAAAGCAAGATATGAGTCTTCGAAGACGAAGAACAACCAACGCGGGTGAGAAAATCGAAATCTGTGAATAAACGGATAATGATGGTTTTTTTTCAACAAACAAAGATTAATGAAATCCATTCCGCTTAGTGGACAAAAGACCGTTACTAGTGACTGGTACACTAAAATTTGTCTGCCTACATTGTTCCAAGAATTGATAAATCGCTGACCAAACTCAGGACTCCGATCATGGTTTCTTCACCACGATAATGCGCCAGCCCATAGAGCTGCCGCTACCGCGCAATTTCTGGCTTCATGTACTCGAACACCCTCCCTACAGTCCAGGGGCCCAAGTCTGCCATTTTTATAAATTCGTCATACCAACACGATCCCATTGTCATTTTGCTAAAAGTTCGTAATCTGCTAAATTCATAATGGTCGATCATTGGTCGGTCACTGGTCTCGTAGTAGAATTGTGTTATGATGGCATTATCGTATTGCCATTATTATAAAATGGTTAGTAGAAACGATTTTCCAAAAACTACTACTAAATTTGAACATTTCTTCATGCCCGATTTCATTTATATATATTTTTACATAATATTTATTAGTTTATTAGTGTTAAATGTTAACAGTCATTCATTTGTCATTATGTACGAGATTACCAATAAATGCCATTTCTTTGAATGGAGTGCCAGTGGCTGACCATTGGAAAGTCATAATGACGCCATTATATTAGTAGATTCCTAAACTTGTCAAAATCAACAATTATGAAATCAATGATAGACCATTCTGACACTATTTTAATAGCAGACTTGAGGCCCTGATCTCGCGCCATGTAACTTCGGATCACTGCCTTATGTAAATAATCGCATGAAAGGCCGCAAGTTTTCGTCGGAAACGCAGTTGATTGGCACGTTTGAGGAAGAACTTGAATTAATTCCCAAAGAAAAGTGGTAGAGTTGGGTAAATGAGTGGTTTGTGCGCATGTCTAAATTTGTAAATTGTAACAGTATTTATTTTGAAAAAAAAAACAAAAACATATGATCACACGACAAAACTTATTGAACACCCTACTTACATATATAAAAGCAAAAGGTCACTCACTCATTTATACATTCATTCGCTCTCTGATTAAACACGAAATCTCAAAAACTACTGGACCTTCAAATATGAAATTTGGCACAGAGATGGATTATCATCTATGAAAGTATTTTAGGAAACTCCGCGCGTAAAGGGGTGAAACCGGGGGTGACAGTTTGTATGAAAAAACTAAAGAAACAAAACATATTTTCAACAATGACGCAGGCGGAGCCACGGACAGCAGCTAGTGGTTTTATAAAATCTATCCCTTTGACGTCCCTCAACACCTACAAGAATAAGTCAAAGAATTTAATACAATAATAAAATTGTGCTTTGATTTCTCAGACCCTGTAAACAGCTGCCCACTTCTTGCAGAGCTTGTTCTGTTCTCACATTATCTTGTTCCATATATATTAAATGCAAAGACCAAACAATGCGTCTGCTAAGTTTTCCTCAAACAAAAGCTGTTCAAGGAATATTGGTTGAACTGGGCAGAAAAACGGTTCCTCGCCGACTTTATATCTCTATAGAATAAAGATTTCAAACTCTTGGAATTCTGGCAAATTGGTTGTTCTTTATTAAGTTATTAATTAAGTATACATTGAAATATAAGGCCAGTGTATTGTTAAATGTTATAAAGTGTAACATCTTTTTTTTTAGGTGAGAAATCATCAAATAACTTCTCCCGCTCTGGGTGTGGCGGGAGGGCGTGTCAGACTTTTACTGACTAAAACTCACCCGTGTTCCCTCAGTTCCCTGTGTGCCAAGGGCCGCGGATCTATCTCTTTCGAACAACCCGCACCCCTGGGAGTGTTACATCTTTACATACCAAGACCCCTCCGTGCCTCGGAAAGCACGTTAAGCTGTTGGTCCTATCATTCGTGGATCTTTGACAGTCGTTACGGGTCGTCAGCAGCCCGAATGTCTGACAACCAGTCTTACCAAGGGGTATCGTATTATCCAGTAACTGGGTTGTGAAGGTCAGATAGGTAGTCGCTCCACGAAAATCAGGTACTGGTATTCAGCTGCATCCGGTTTGACTGAAAGCTGACCCCAACTTAGTTGGGAAAAAGCTAGGCAGATGATGATGTTATAAAGTGTTACTGGATTTTTCTATCTGGAACTTCTTAGGAGCAATCAGGAGTCTAGATTTGTGCTCGGTTGGTGGCAATTTTTTTTAAGGCGAGGTCTATTTTCAGCAGTGGACATCTATCGGCTGAAATGATGATGATGATGATGGCAATAGGCTCCCCCTTATTACATGGGACTTAAATATAACTGGCAAAATCTGAGTGCACTATGGCACACCTATACCCAACCCGTCGGAAAAATAAGGCGTGACATTATATTATAAAGCTTTTTGAAGAAAATACCCAAATGATGAAATGTAATTTCAATCAAAGGAATAGGAATATTGGAAAGAATACGAACGAAAACCGTAACCTACATTTTTCAACCTCATAATCCCTGATCCACTAGGCCTGATACTCAAATCCCAAGATAATATACTTAATCGAACTCGGAATCTCATCCAATTAGGTCGAACGCACTTATCAGCATTAATTGCATTTAATTGAATGATTTTGATTACGTTTATACGCATCGCGTGCCTCAGTAGCCATCAAAGAGGAGTGTTTGTGAAATGAATCGTTCGATTAATGGTCATTATTACTATTATTTAGAGTGTTTCGAATCAAATCTATATAAAATATGACCGTCATTAATGTATGAAGAATGTGTAATTATGTTAAAGCTTTAAATTTTTTCTCATAATTATGACAAAAATAGTATCACACTGTGTGCCAAACTTTATCCAAATCCTGTCATAAAATACAGTCGTGATTTCATGCAAGCCTAGTACTTTTAACACGCTTTTATTAGCTTCACCTGTATGTTTTTTTTTTTTGTTTTTTTTTTCTGGGTGGGAAATCATCAAATAACTTCTCCCGCTCTGGGTGGAGCCGGAGGGCGTGTCAGACTTTTATTGACTAAAACCCACCCGTGTTCCCTCAGTTGCCTGTGTGCCAGGGGCGGCGGTATCTCTTTCGAACAACCCGCACCCCCGGCAGGCATCGGCCCTTGCGGGCCCCTCTGTTGCTGCTGACATCTCTTTGAGGCGCGCGTGGAACACAACGCGCCGTCGACCCGGGCTTGGTCCTTACCGGACAGCGAGCTACCCATAACTCGCCGTCCGCAAGCCCGCGCCTACGGTGGCCGGGAATCAGCCTGGGATTCCCGACGCCCAGGGCGTCTCCTGCGAAGGCCACGGCTGTGAGGGCGCATGTACTGCATCTCCCTCACGTGCGCCGCCTCCCTCTTTGCGAGCATAACTGCTTCGCTGAAGGAGGCGACTGCCAGCCATGCCCTCTCGCTCCGTGCCATGGCCTGGACCAGGGTCGGACGCGAGAGATCGCCGCCGCCGATCACCTGCACGAGGACACGGCGTTGCTCCGCCCAAGCTGGGCAGACCTCCACCGTATGCTCCACCGTGTCCTCTGGGCGATCTTCGCAATGGAAACACCCGGGCGTTTCCTCCCGCCCTATCCGAAACAGGAACCTCCCGAAACAGCCATGTCCGGTGAGGACCTGTGTCAGGCGGAAGGTGAGGACGCCATGCCGCCTCTCAAGCCACTCCTCAAAGAGGGGACTTACCGTCGCCATGAGATCCTGCCGGAGCTCTGTCCGCCGTGCCGCGATTTCCCGCGGCAGCGGAGTTACGCCCCGGCGTTTGGCCTCCTCGCGCCACTCCCAAGTGAGCGCGAGGACGTTTGCCTCCAGATCCCATGGCGGTAATCCGGCAAGGAGGCCCGCCGCCTCACCGGAGATCGTGCGGTATCCCCGGATCATCCGGATGGCCATGACCCTATGGGCCGCCTTCAACCGGCGTGCTGGTTGGCGCCTCAATGTAGGCGCCCACACCGGCGCCCCGTATAGGGCCATGGCCCGCACGACCCCCGCGTAGAGCCTCCGGCAGGAGGCGTTTGGCCCCCCTAGATTGGGCAGGAGCCGCTTCAAGGCAGCCCCGGCCCGCTCCAGTCTGGGAGCCAAACGTCGGAAATGTTCTCCGAAGTTCCACCGGCTGTCGAGGACGAGTCCTAGGTACTTCATCGTCGACTCGACGCCGATGTGAACCCCTCCCACCGTTATCTGGGAACCCGTCAGTGGCGCATTCCGAAGACCATGAAACCACATGGCCTCGGATTTGTGCAAGGCCATCTCGAGTCCCAGTTGCCGGATCCTATCGACGATTGTCGCAACTCCGTGTGTCGCTAAGTCGGCCGCCGCCTGATACGACCTCCCTTGCGGCAGGACCAGCGTGTCGTCAGCGTAGCAAACTACGCTGACGCCACTAGGGAGGTCGGCGCGCAGCACCCAGTCGTATCCGATGTCCCACAGATGCGGCCCCAGGACCGATCCCTGTGGGACACCGCACGACATCTCTCGCCGGTTCCACTCTCCTAGGTGACCGGGGTAGATGACGGCCCTGTCCGTCAAATAGGCCTCGACCACACGACAGAGGTAGGTCGGCATCCGGTGATACCGGAGTGCCTCCCTTATGCAACTCCAGGGCAGGGTGTTGAAGGCATTGGCGATGTCCAGAGACACCGCCAAGACGACCCCACCCCGGGCCACAGCATCCCCCGTCGTGAGGGCTCGCACGCGCATGATGGCGTCCACCGTGGAGCGCCCCCTGCGGAAACCGAACTGGCTCTCCGCCAAATCCGGCCCCACCCTTCACCTGTATGTTTGTAAGCATGTTTGTAACCGACTCCTTTGGACTTGATTTTGACCCACTTCAAACGGTCAGATTTCATTTAAACTTTGTATACTTATCGAGGACCGATGACATTTCAATAATTTCATAAATTTGTTCCATAATGTTAAAAAATGTTTAAAAAATGTAAAATCACGCTTTTGTAGTTAACAGAACTAAAAATAGAAAATAATTAATTGATTAAAAAAATACTTTCAAAAAAGCGTGGGGTACTTTTTGAGGTATTTTATAAATTAATACCACATGCTTTTTTAAAACTATTTTCTGCTTTTTCAGTTTGATTTTTGAAGCGTGTTTTTTAATCAATTATTTATTGTTAGGTTACTGCTCAGAAACTGAGTGTCGTGAACAGAATACCGCCTTGCATGCAACGTATCACCGCGATAAAAGTGTCCTATGTGTAAATCTAGCTAGTTTATAAACTATCTGTGTACCAATTTTCATCCAAATCCGTTCCAGCCGTTTTTGCGGGATTGAGTATCAAACAAACTCACTTTCGCATTTATAACATTAGTTAGGAAAACGTCTACAAAATCATTCCACAGAAGAAAATTGACATGCATTTTGTGACAAGTTTTTCATGCAAAAATACTAAGATTAACCCTTACTTTCGACCTTTCCCTAGTAGAGAACTTTCCACTACCTCTGTTTCACAAACGAAAAAACTAATCCGTCGATGTTCTTCGTACTAACACCAGCACAAAGTTATAATTTAATTCAGTTATACGTTCTGTACGTAGGTATACATAAGTCATAGTGATGAAGCGGTCCCAATATTCCGAGCAGTTACCCAATATTCCCCGCGTTGGATCGGCGCCAGTTAGCGTTACTTATTCCTACAAATTCCGGATTAACTACGACTCGCCCGCCACCTGCCGTTAATTTACTCTCTTACTAATACAATATTACACCTACTTCAGCGGTGGAGTATAAACAAATATTTAAGTTTTTGCTAGATCTACCTAAAAATAAAGTTATTTATTCAAACTAGGCTAAGAGTCTGCACTTTTTGAACGTCAAAATTAAACAAAACAGTCCTCCAGAAACGCCAGTCCTTCACCACTTCTTAGTACTTTAGCTAGGCAGAAAAACGTGGCGCAAAAAAATCCGCAGTTGTCTGTTCAGTAATTTGGTTTGTGCCCATAAACCCTAAAAACACATACATGAGGCCAGCCTAAAGTCCTGGGTGTGATTGCCAGGTTTAGCCGTTTTTTTGGTTCTTCGATTAGGAACTACGAAGTAGGAGCTAGTCTAAGGTTTAATGGCAATAGGATCGGGCCCTATTCTATGAGACATAATATATAAAACTGGCGAAACGTGGGTACTATACTCCTATCCCTTGGGGAGAAACAGGCGTAAAATTATGGTATGTTGTATTGTATAAATCATTTACAGGCATTCAATTATTAGATTCCTTTTTGTTTTTTGGATTGTATGAGAACTCGTTATACGCCAATAGTCCAATAACCCTTTTCAGTTTACCGCATGTATATTTAGGATGACAATCTTGACATTTTTAATACATATATCTGAACAATTGTATGAAGCGGGAAGCACAGAATAGGTCGAAGTGACGAAGCTTGAGGGAGGCCTATGCAGTGGACGTCTTTCGGCTGAAATGATGATGACGATGGTGATGATCAAACAATTCTAAGCAGTGCCTCCGGTACCACCTTCATTGTTAAAGACTCCTCAAGTAACAATAAACAAATTATGTAAAAGCGCTCAAGGCAAAATTATAGAAATATAAAATGGCAAATTGTACAACTACAAGTCAATCGATCAATGAGTTGATCGAATCAGAAATGAAGAGATTTGTAGGAGAACCAAAGTAACCGTCATAGCCCGAAGCATTGCTAAACTTAAGTGGCATTGCTCGCAGAACAGATGGCTGATGGGAGACGAAGCGTTGAAAGGCCTCCCACAAGGTGAACCGATGACCTGGTGAAGGCTGCAGGAATCCGCTGGATGCGAGAAGCACAGAACAGGTCGAAGTGACGGTGCTTCGGGAGGCCTTTGTCCAGTAGTCTTTCGGCTACAATGATGATGATGACGATGCTACTGATTGAGAAGCAATCAATCAATGAGTTGATTGACTTGTAGTTGTACAGTTATAGGTATGTAGTACGGTTGTTGTGTTGTTATAGGCTGAGGCCTATGACAGTTCACTGCTAGACATAGGCCTCTCCCAGGCTGCGCCACAACACCCTGTCCTCCATCTTCCGTATCCAGTCTATCCCAGCCACCTTTTTGAGGTCTTCGGTCCACCTAACTGGCGGGCGCCCCACACTGCGCTTGCTGATACGCGGTCTCAGCTCCAGGCCTTGTCTGCTCCATCGGCCATGGGTCCTTCGATAAACGTGGCCAGCCCACTACCACTTCAACCTGCTTACTCTGCAAGCTATGTCGGTAACTCCAAATACAGGTATTATTACGTAATTGATTTTGGCCTGTTTATTGATATTCTCATCATTCTCAGTAAGTGAATTATTGTTAATTCTTAACAAGGAATAATAACACACTAAAACCATATCGATGCCAAATCTCTGTTATGTAAGATTCTTTGTTTGTTACGCAAGTAAAAGAACTGGGCTAAGCTGATTGGTCTATTTTTCTTCAAACTATTTTCTGTGTTTACGCGGTAACACAGACATATCAATTCGTACCACGCCTAAAACTCTATCATACCCTAAAGTTATTGCCCAATTTCATGAACTGGGGATATTTCGGGTACTTTAATCTTGAGTAAAAATGGGTTCGAAGAAAAACCGTTTTAGGGAATAACGGACCATTCTCTAGGCTAGAGAACTACATAGCTAGACGCAATAAATTCGGTCGGTGTAGATTTTCACTACTATTATTTCGTAACATTAGATTGTCTAAATCGTTTTTGTCTTAAGCCTCCTAAATTATGATTAATAAGTACCAAAAATGTTTTTGTGAAGGTCGAGAAAATAATAGGTATAATATTGTGTTACAGAGATAATTACTTCAGCCGCTACCAAGTCTAATTAAGCCTCGGCGATCATTTATTTAGACAAAAGAAAAATTCTTACAATACGGTCAGTGACGCAATACGAATTACATTTCAAGTTTTTGTTACAGCAGATCTGATTCTGCGTTCGTTCATTTCCTGATTTTGAATACTTTAGTTACATAGTATCTACCTGTTATGTAATTATGTGTACTTCCCTATTATTTTTCTAATTGAATCGGTCGCAGACATTCTCAACCAAAACTATAACTGTGTTTTCAATGACGTCATAAAGAATCTTTAAAAACTCCAATTTAAAAAGTCAATCAAAGTCAGGTTTCATTATTTTCTGTGCAAACTCAGATTTTGAAAACTATTCAAACTTATTCAAAACACAAATTAATTCATTAATATGTATTTCGCACAACTTTCAATGTTTCTTAATGGTCTTAAAATGTTAAAATATAAAGTAAAAGATTTTAATTGGTTTGCTTTTTGGAAACTCGATAAAAATTCTGAAACGATATTCAAGTCAACATTTTTTGTAATATCACTTTTAAAAAGAAAATATCACCGAGCTTGGTTTGTACTAATGCATTGGTACAAACTATAAGCAAGGTACGCACGGTTTTCATGATATTTTCTTTTTAAAAGTGACTATTTTTTCAGCTAGTCTACTAAACATCTTCGGTTTTTTTTTTATAATTTGCTTTGCTTATACATTTTGACCGCGTAGCTATTGGATTTTTCTATGAAACATCAGTTTTTTTTAACCGTTGAACATTTTCTACGCTGAGGTTCTAGAATCATGAGCTGAATTCATGGTGTCCAGACACATTTATTATACCTACACTCAAATTATTTTATATTTTTGGCCGCCAATCATAAAATAAACAATATAATAAGTATCTCATGCTTAGTATGTACTTACGCACATAGTCATTCATTTCTAATGTCAGCCGACACAGGCGTATAACTATGGTGTGTCCAGATGCTACTTTGCCTTCCAGGGAAACAGCTTGGCTTACTGCCAAATGCCAGCCTGGTTGCGAACTGGACAATGGACATACGCTACAAAATTACTGCCCAATATTTTTATTCGTTTATTGCACTGAACATTTTGGCTCATTGGTGTTGTAATATTCTTGCGCAGTTCTGTTCTTGGCTAGCAGTCGCGAACGGTCAATATAACACGATTTATTTAAGCTATCCATTCTAAAGACGGTTGTGACTGATGTCCCTAAGTTTGAGAACACATTCTCTAACAGATCTTTTATGAAAACTATCCCACTTTGCCACTGCTGGATAAAATTTAAAATGTAGGTTGATAAAAAAATGAATTTCATCATAAGTAGCATTACAATTTTATAAAAGAAGCAATAATACAGGCATTCACAATACATAATAGTAGACCTAATTTGTGGCAAAACTTTCAACTAAAACAAGCATAATCAGAATACAGTTTCGTTCAAATCCTGTTACCTGGGAACAAAGTTTTTTAAAGCTAATTACGTCACCAATTATTATACTTAGTATTGTAATACATAAAGGCTTCAGTATACGTACGCGAGATTTTTAAGCATGAGCTGGCTGATATACCTACCTATGAAAACATATGACAAGTTTTCATGAAAATTGCTATTCAAGGGAAATGGAAAAGCTAAGAAATCGGACAGAGAGTTGACATTAATTTCACTTTAATTTGATCTTATGATTGTGCGAAAACGTTGCGATTTAGTATTATCAATATAGTTAAATACACGTAGACATCTTCTTCTTTTCGATTCGACGGTACATCTATGTTTTTAGAGTTCTGTACCTCAAAAGGAATATGGAAACGCGTGGAGGTATTATGTTGAATTTAATATCAAATACGAAGCTCTAAAATGGAGCTCTAAAAAAATTAAGCTTCCTAAATCAAAGCAATTATAAAATATGGTAATTTTTGCCGTTTATTTTGCTCACTCGCAAGTACGTAAATGGAAATCGGCACGGTACTTCCCGTTCACCAATCATGAAATTTGGCAAGTAGCAAGGTACAAATATTTAAGGGAAAAGTCCGAAAATCGTTAATTTGTAGATTTATCACATACCTAATGATTATTTTTTGCATTTGCAGGATTGACTGTGTGTTTCTTTTTTGTGTTGTTTGGGCCCAGTAGGTGGCCACATTTTTTGCGGCTTCAGAGGTGTTGTTCAGATTGTCAAGGATGCAGGTAAACGTACCTACATTTGGGGCACTCTAGCAGATAGGGCATAATCTGTTCAAAAGCACCGCACTTGCAATGAATGTTTGATGAATCCACAACACCCCAATTCGCCAAATTATGTTTGCAACGCCCTACTTGGTTATGTAATCGAATACATCTCTAATAGCCATTGAGCAGTAAACTCACCATTTCTATTTCGAAAGCAATATTCTTTAATAAAACAGTTAATTATATTCTCTTGTGAATAAACTAGTTACAGATTCAGCGCTCATTATTGAACTGACCATTCGAACGATCGAGTACGCAAACTAAAACACTAGACGAGCAGAATTTAAGGCAAAAGCAATAGGTGGGTACCCAAACTAATCTGCTACAATAGTGCAACATTCGCGTCCGTCCGACTTTCCTTACTGGGTACAATCGACAAAAGAGTTTACGTACCGACACGACACACAGACTCAGTACGTACTAGCACGATAGCAAGTTATAATTTCCCAACTATGTTAGGGTTGGCTTCCAGTCTAACCGGATGCAGCTGTGTACCAGTATTTTATATGGGTCGCCTGCCTATCTGACTTCCACAACCCAGTTACTAGGTAATACGATACCCTTGGTGAGAATGGTTGTCAGATTTTCGGACTTCTGACAACCCTTAACGACTGTCAAATATCTACGAATGACAGGCGGAACCAACGGCTTAACGTGCTTTCCGAGGCAAGGAGGGGTCTTGGTATATTAAGAGGGTCGCCCATCGTAGCGCAAGCGTAGCTTTACCTGATTGATCGACCCGCCTGGCTGTTAACACGTAGCTACAAGCCCCTCTCTTGCTATTATTAAGGTAAGCTCCAATATAGCCCGCGAAATTCAAATTTTCCTACGATTTATGCAATTAGCAGATCAGTCCCCGCTGTATGTTGAACAACACAACGATGATCGCAAATGATATTTTAATCAACTGACCCGCAAAAAACGTTAGAAATTCTAATTTCGCGGACTAACTTTTGACCTTGCACCTTAAGCAACTTGAGCTACTTAGGGCGAAATTCTGGAATTCATCAATGAACCTAAACGCGCATCTTAACTGCGTTCAAGAGCTGTCAATGTCATCATTGTCGTGGAATACTGACACTGACATCTCCTGAACATAGTTCAGTTACAATGGTGAAATTTGCACTTAGAACCATAGTTCACAGAAACAAAGCTAAGAACAAGCATAAGTACCTAATCATCTGAACCAGAAAAGAGCATACTTTTATAAGCATGCTTTTAGGACCTATGTGGGCAAAAATATTCATCTTTCCAATACTTACTATATTAGTAACTTTTTAAGCCAACGACACTTTAACACACGTATATTCATAATCCCAACATTGTTTAACACACAAGTTACAAGTTAACTGCCTGTAGGTACACCTATCTCTTTTTTTGACTGTACCTAGGTACCTGCATTCAATTAGACTTCCACCAATTTGTTGGGACACGTTCGGACCGACTACGGATAGAACACACTTTGTCCAGCGCAGCGCAACAAAACTTTTGTTGTGCAATGAAAGCCAAAAAAATGGTTCTACCAAAAAGAGCCGCTTACGAACCAGATCTTTGGAAGTTTGGTGGCCTTTTGTGTGTTTATTATGAACAGGATAGATACAATATACTTATTTTTAAAGCTAAACTGTACTATTTTTTTTTAAATCCGTCTTTAACCAGGTGCATGCAGGCTAGTTGAACAGCACAGCATAATTAGCCTATAATAATCCCCCACTGCTGGGACACAGGCCTCCGCTCTATGAGAGGGAGCGGGCCATAATCCACCACGCGGGCCCAGTGCGGGTTGGTAGCTGTCACATAATTGCGAGGTTTTGGTTCTAGGACATGCCGATTTGCTCACGATGTTTTCCTTCACCGTTTTGAGAGCAGTGTTGATGAAATAATTTACACAAAGTGAAGTGCTTCACAGGGCTTAAACATAACTTAGTCGTCCGTTAGTACTTGAAACAACGGGTAACGTTTCATTCATTCATTTACTTTCAAGTGTTTCCATCGTTTTAAAACGTTAAATATAAATAAAAGTAAAAAATAGTCACGTACCTCGTAATAAAACAGAAGACTACAATTTGGAACCAATTAACACAATTTACGTGAAGTCTAATTGCTATGACTTTTGAATTCGAGTTGTAGATGAGAGAAGAGACACTAAACTTTTTTATAGATAACTTTAAGAAACAATAACAATACGAAAAGCGATAAAAACTCTGCGAAAATTAATAATTTGCGTGTAGCTTAACATAACCGTATCCAGTGGAGGTTGGATGGCCGCCAACTCGTTATGAAGCGAATTATCCACACGATCGGCTGCGACCAGCGACACGAGCACACCATCCCGCACACATGCCGCTTTCATTCCAATCCCACTAAATATCATGGACATCTCAGAAACGCGAGTTAATTATAGCAATTAATGGGAGCCTGAATATCCAATATCATCATTATTACTACGGCTTTGATATTTGATATTATGTCTCAATTAGTAGTATTCTCTG
Organism: Polymixis lichenea; assembly: GCA_949091785.1. Lineage (NCBI taxonomy): Eukaryota > Metazoa > Arthropoda > Insecta > Lepidoptera > Noctuidae > Polymixis > Polymixis lichenea. The sequence goes on along the minus strand of OX420946.1, from coordinate 12,700,471 downwards.
TTGGGTTTAAGTGGACTAATCTACCTTTTGTTGCCTAGAGAAATAACAGCTCAAATGTGGGAAAGGGACTGGCAAATGATATTAGAACACAAAAGGACGACATCTAAGTGATAGATGGCCTACCTTTATATCCCTCACCACAACCCAACATATCCTTAAACATTTCAAAATATTATAACAACTGCTACATCTATCAAAGTAACGTCCGTCAAAGCTCCCTGATCCATTCAGGGACCATAGTTTGTTTTAAATTAATGACGTCTATATCTCACGATCCCTGGGAATAGTCCTTACTATTTGTCACAAAGATTATCTACTTTTTCTGTTTCCGACCCGTGATATATGTTATATTCATCTCGCTTGTCTTCATTCCAAATATGACGTCCTACATAAAGTAAGGGCTATAAAAATGTCGGTACATCACCGCAGGTACGAAAATATGAAAACAAAATTGATAAATTGGTGAAATACTTCAAAGTGTTTGCACACAGTCATTTATTTCCACAGCGGGAAGTTCCGATATTTTAAAACGTATCGACGTTGCTGCCATCGTAAAATGAGCTGTATGGTAGAGAGATTAAGGTGACTTGAGAAAAATTTCACTTAATCGGAGCGTAGCGGGAGCTCGCGTGACGTCATGAAAAAATGTATTCCCGAATTATAGAGAGGTTAACGAGCTGTAGGTGTTCGTCGTTAAAGCTGCCATAAACTGTGCTAATGTGACGTGAGGTCACACCTCCAGGGGCTTAGGTACTTACGCGTAAAGAAGAGAAAACCATTTTTTTTCGTATTGGAACATCAACTGAAACGAAATTGTGTTTTATAGAGCTCAACATTCTGCACGTCGACTAATTTGATTTAAGAGCAGTAATCAATTAGTGGGCGCTGAATGTGACTGCAAGTAAATTAATTAATTTCTGCTAATGGATCGAAATTATTATTTTCCGCAGAAAATATGATATTCATTTATTTAACAGCAAAGTAATTAGAGGAATCAAAGAAAATTAATTGCTAAGGACGCGTATTAAATTTTTACCTTAGTTAACCCGCTATACAGGGTGGCAGGGACATCGACGTAATCAAACTGTAACCATGATTTCAGCACATGATTCTTAACCCTTAGCGTAGAAATTCACGTCGGTTATTAAAAACAAAATATGTTGCATACCATTTGACCGCGTAGGTATTGCACTTTCTTATGAAATAGCTGTATTTTTTTTAATAACCGACGTATTTTTTGTAGTTTAGACAGGGGTTTGTTGACATGTGCTGATTTCTTGGTCACAGTTTGTGCGTCAAACCCCCATGCCACTATGATTTATTTGCTCTTTAATTGAAAAACGTAACACAACTTCAAGGATCGAATAAACTGTTTCGAAAATCTTAATCCAACGGCTCCGTGAATCTCCCCAAGTATTTCGCTAAGCGGCGACATACATTCTTGAGCGCGCAACGAACATAAAGTCCCAGCATCAAGGTCTCAACCTAATTAATTTTAAGCACAGCACTTCCCAAGTTGAAAATTATCTCCAAAATAAAATTTTAAAGTAACTACATAAACACAAAACGCTCATAAACTGACTTGGATGGAACTAAAATTGTGGGTGGCGCTTACAAACTGCTCTGGCTCCGTCAGTATTAATCCCGCGGGGAACGCAACTTTTTAATAGGTTTAAGACCAAAAATCCCCGGATAAAATGTGCGAAACAAGCTTTAGATTCACCTGAGTAATTAGTTAGGCGAGTAATGAGTTTATTTTTAATGGTTACGCAAGTTGTAAATTTTATTTGTCGCCTCCAGCGTAATGGGATTTGAAACAGATATTACTTACTCGTGTGTTAATGAGAGCTCGTTTGTGCGTCAAGGATTATTATTATAATAGGCTTTTTGGTATACTGAACAATTTTGTCTAGACCCTCATGTTGTCGCAATTAACGCTGTATAATCTACTTCTGAAACTAAGTTTTATTAAATAGTTAAATTCTCAGTATTTTATTCGATTACGTACTTAAAATAAGAGAGCAGTGTAGTAGTTGTAAGTCTTAGGTTTGAACCCAGACAGATGCTCAACTTTGTGGAAACTTTTTCATCACCACTTCTCTGAAAGCGGTGAAGGAAAACATGGTTAGGAAACCGGCATGTTCTATAAGCAAAAATTTGAAGACATGTGACATCTACCGACCCGCACCGAGCGTGGTGGATTACGGCCCACACAGAGAGGAGACCTGTATCCCAGAATTGGGAACATTATAGGCTGATTATGCTTAAGTTACTTAATGCTACATAAAATAAATTACTTTACTTATAAGTAGGTAACAGATTGATTATCTCATAACTAAAATTGTAACTCATTCAGCACTATGGTCAAGACAACCGTCACCCAACATATCCATTTACAGAGCACTCGGTAGTCTTGCAAACAGCAGCTACACTAGTCTAACACTTTTGCTATTTGCAAAGCTGCTATACGGACGGATAACTTCAGGGGTATTTACGAATATGCTGCCGACCAGACTGGCTCGCAATAGTCACGATATTGGAAGGCGGACGCAGAATTTGTAGACTCATCCTATCGTTATGAACGGCACATTCCACAAAAAAGTGCATACTCGACACATACCGTGTGCATGCATTTCTGTTTCGAATATATTGTTTTCTGTGATTCTTGTTGGGTCAAAGTTCCTTATCGCTTGAAACTCTGCACACTTGGCGACTGACAGCTACACCGACAAAAGTGTAATGTGTAACGTGACGAAAGTGTCGTCAGTAACGTTATAAATGTTACACTTTTTCCGGTTAACACCACCACCTCTGTTGTATGGAAACAAGAATACGACGTTTCGTCGCACACCCGGTTAGTACGAAGCTCCTTTCGCTTTTCTACACTTGGCGAATGAAAGCTATACCGAAAAAGTGTAACATTCAATTTGAGAAAATGTCACACTTTTTCGGTATAGCTCTCATTCGCCAAGTGTGCAAAAGGTGAAGGGTTGTGATCTTATGGGGCGTCGCCTTCGTCGTCGTGAAATTCAAGCTTGCCTTTATTCAAATTTGAATTAAATGTGCTAGTGCTCACAAAACTTTAAATTTTAATTACGTTTCTTCAATAGGTATATTTATTAGCATTTAATCAAATATTTACAGAGAAATAAATGAGATTTTCATTCACAGTAAATAAAGATGTAGGTAAGTTTAAAGCAATGCTTTGCTTTAGGTACTTTACTTGAAACGTACCTATATTTCGGCAATCTGTATAGTCCGGTATTCTATAGAATGCCTACAGCGATCAGGCAAAGTATGGAATATAATTGATTCCATACTTTGCCAAGGCATTCCATACAATACCACATATTCAACCGGCAATGTGTGAAATTCGTGGTTTGTGGGATAGCGGGAGGCGTGTCCGGCGTACGGGTGTGTGCAACACTGCCACGTGTTAACTACGTTGCAACTTGTTCTCGTTTACTGTGCTTTTGTTTCATCCCCCAAAAATTTCCTTCTGACCACCGTAAGAGTTCCTGTGCCACAAGTCGAAAGAGTCGGTTATGCTTTAGACTTACATAGACAGACGCTGAACTCTATCAACTCGACATAAAGCAGGGTATTATAAAAAAACATTATATTCGAGTCAGCAGTTTACGGTTTGTCGTCAGAATCTACTTACTTAATAAAGATGACGTCCATCGTCAAGATATGACACTTCCGTTGCAAATTAAGAATATATGGGAACAAGTAACAACGAAAAGGATTTGTGAAATGTTTTTGTTTTTATTTTTCTTAACAAGTTAAAAGGTTTTAGTATTTATTATGTTAAATTAATAGTTTAATAATTGTATCTAATTTACATTTATTATTATTATTTAGAACCAGAGTACTTGGTAAGACGATTCAAACGAGCCCAAACTCCATGAAGATGCGTCGTTTTATTACAGAGTTCCCATGGTCACCTTCCAGCGCCATCATCAGATCAGCTCTCATCATTTCAACCGAAAGACGTCCACCGCCAGCAGTGGAAAACCCACTTTTAGGAGAGGCCTATGTCCAGGCCTCATCACATAGGCCTCTTCTAAAAGGGGGGTTTTGCCATCATCGCCACGCTTGGCAGGCGGGTTGGCGATCGCAGTATGGTGGTAAAATTCATAGAGAACGCTGCTGCCCATTCTCTAGCAAGTCCCTTAGTCGCCTTCTACTACACCCACTGGAAGAAATGGTATGAATCGGCACCACACGGAACGCTCAGCTCTCATGTCATAATAATATTGCATTATCATCCGATTTACATATATTATGCATGCAAAATTTTAGCTTAATCGGAAAACGGGAAGTAGGTCAAGATTTCATTACAGAATCCGCGACAGTTTAATAAAAGCTTGTTAAAAGTATAATAATTATGAACAACAGATAAAATATTTATTTGTCACGTTATCTAATCTTCTCGTGGCATTATATATAATACCGAGGCATTGCATACATTGACTAGGCAGGTTATAAAAATTATAATAAACGACATTTCAAATATTTTATACAATACCTAGACGAACTCGGCATTGTATAGAATCACTATTCATTGTATACAATGCCTTAATTATATGCTTTGCAGGTAACATATATATTTGGTAGTAAGTAGGTAGGTACACACATTATAATGAAGCCAATATGTAAGGTCTGTTTGCGTACGTGAAATTTTGGTTCATTAAAATATTTCCAAGAATATAAAATAGTTAACGTTGACAGAGGTGGAGGGAAAATAAATTATCTCCATTTTAATGCTTTTGTCTACGTTCTTTAATTGTAATATTATCTTAGTACGGTATTTTCTTATTAAAGATTCAACATCTTTTTATAAAAGTTTACTTTTAGAAATATTGTAACTTTGCAACGTGTGCTGGCTGTGCAACGTAGCTACATATTAATGTACAAATTAATTGTTAAACAAATTGAGACCCTACGTCAATTTATTTTTAAACAAATTGATACCCTACGTCAATTGATTGTTAAACAAATTGTTACCCTACGTCAATTCGCCGTGTCATAAAACTGTCAAAGAATGACAGTTGTGATTTGAATATACGGACAATTATTTAGTTGGCAGTCTAATTGATTAACAGTTAAAAGCCTTCAATTTAAGTTAAGGTAGGTAATATTTAAGCATAGTTATTTTAACTATCAGAACACCACTTACCTAGCTTTTTCTTTAACGAGTTTGATATTGGTAAAATTAAAAGGACCTGAAACGTGATCCTTTACCTACCAGTGGAACTAAATACGCTAAAGAAAAAAAGGAAAATGATTTCTACGCCTTTGTTTAAGATTGGCGAAAAATAGTAACAGCTAAAGCTTAGCTTTTATTTTTGTTAACACTAATAAAAAACATGTCCCAAGCTCTCAAGTTGCAAGCCGCCATTCATCATTCGAAAGATTTGGTAAAGACGATCGATCAATTAGGAGTGTTCAAAACGCAACCCTGAAAAAATAACAACCATCTATCATGCTTTGTCTCTGGTTTCTTTTATCTATACTTGTTGCTATATATTTAACTTGCAAGCTAACTTGCCGAATTCTCCAACAGTCGGCCCAAAACCCTTGGGAAGACTCCCTGACGGTCTGATGGTTAGACCAAAGCATACCTATATTGAATGCGGCGCAATAACAATCGGTAATTATATTCATTGGAGAGCTCCGATCTCTCAAATTGTTGACAAGTACTTTTGAACAATTTCTGGCGACCATTCAATGATTGCCAGAATTCTGTTTGCTCGTAACCTAAGCAGTGTTTTGAGTTGATTTGCTTTTGTATTAATTTTTTTTCCTACCGTTTGCTGTACTAGTTAACGTCATTACGTCACCCGGCTGTAGCTGAAACCAGCGCTGGGGCTCTGTTTCGTACAGGATCGTAGCATTACGTTGAGCCATGGCCGTATCGCATATTTTGCCCTAACGTGTTCTTTTTTTCTGCGTCATGTTTACCGCAAAAAAATTTTTTCTTTCTTTCTATCTGACTGTTAGTAAACTGTCTATAATTCAAAATGTTGTTTTTACATTATCTTCTGCATTGGCATAATCTGGAAAATAGTGGACATGCCAGTGTCTGCAATACTGTATTAAAAATAAGCAACAAAAATACATATCAGTTTGAATAATATTAGGAAAAATCGGTACATCGTAATCGGTAAGCGAAGTAAAAAACTCAGCTAAAAATGAAACTACACTCATGATTTTAATCAAAATATATTTTTGCCGTATTTACGATATAAAAATCGAAATAAAAATACACTCACAAAAAATGGGTATACATTTTTCAAGCAATTCCCGTTCAGATTTTCGCTGGCTTGCGTCGGTCGTCCCAATTTTCACCGCTGTAACCGTATGGTTATACGGTGCGTAAAGGTAAGCAATAAACAGAACATTTCGACTTGGTCGTTAATCACAGTAACAAACGCGATGTCTGTCAACGTAATCACATCTTTTTCGGAGAACGCACTTAAATAGGAATCGGTCTCAATGATTTATAACGCTGCTTAACCACTTAAGAGTTTTGATTGTATTAAATAACGAAATAAGAACGAATTATGAATAACTTTGTCAACTTTTTTGAGAGATCTTATTTCGGATTCGGACTCAATGAAATGTTAATTTGTTTTTGAATGATTTGATAAAAACTTGGCATTTAATGGTTGAGTTTGATTTAAAATGGCTGAAAGCTATACACATTTTTTACCCGACTACGGCGAAACAAAAAGGAGGGTTTTGATTTTGATGTATGTATGTTTGCGGGAATGTATATAGGTACAACTAATAATAACTTCTAAACTAATTATGATAATTTGACAAATGAGGAATCGTTGGAAGCGTCTTGATCATCCGCTGGATATTGAATATGTCGCCCTCAAAGGACACAAAGTGACGAACAAATTTTTATTTTCAGTGACGCCGTTTTGGGTGTCCAATGAAAAGGCTTAATTGGCACATTTAAAATATATATATATTGTGAGCTAATCCCAAAATAATTTAAACAAAAAGTAAGTAAATGTTTGTAACATTAAAACCCGACTACTGAAAAATTACGCTCTTAAAAAAATGTAACAAGAAAATCGTATGCTATGTAAACAATACACTCTAACAGTAGTAAGCGATCATTAGCTTTACGGCAATGTGGCATACGATCACGACTTTGAGATGAGATTTTTTTCTTGTTTCATACTTTTTAGACTGTGATGTTTCAGTATTCGGATTTTGGATAGTAATAATGAACAATATACAAACTTTTACTATCAGAAGAGTCTCCTCGAACAAAAACAGAAGTTGTGATCTATTCAAACGTAACCAACTCAATGGTATTGTTCGCTCAAAGCCTATTGATTTAGGTGAAAAGCGGCACTCAATAACCACTATCTAAAACTGAAGTCACAATGAGGCGAAGTTAGCTATCTATTGCAAAAGTTAAGCGTAAAATTACATCTTTACCGGTGATATTAAATTTCTGTTGTGTCATGTGATTTACGATGTCTTCGGTCGCTTATTAACGGGTCTATAAGATATTGATCCTGGGAAATTTTGCATTCTATAATAATTTCAGAGAATGGCGATAGAATGAACTTTGGTTAAACAATTATAAAAAGAAACCAAAAAAAAACGATGACTGATCTGAAAATACTAGCTAATACACCGTGACATTTTAGTCGTCTTACAAAGGTGGTCCACTCAATGTATCCGTCATAAAATACCTATTGGCGCGATAATATTTTTTTAACATTAATTAAGATTATAGTTACCAAGAAAAATAAATAATGGTTTAGAATTATAAAAGACCCTTCTGTTAATAATGTTTATGTATCAAACGGTAGAAGATATCTACCTACCTACCATTACATTCCATCATTAATTCCTTCTCGATAACAGGGTATTTCGAACTACGTCTTGCGTCTTAGTGAATGATACTTCCATTTTTTTAATTATGCAAATGTTAAAAAATATCTTCTTTTTTTAATAAATGATTAGTAGTCCTTGGATACATGAAGTAGGTTGCCGTTGTAAGACGACTAAAATGTCACAGTGTATACTAGCTTTTTCCTGCGGCTTCGCCCGAGTGGAAATATTCATATAACTCTATGGGTCTTATTATGAAATAAGGTTTTGCTTAAGGTATGCTTTAAACCACCAAGCCAGTTTTTAGTTAAAAACCCAATCCCCTTGTTTTGTAAACAAGGTTTTTATTTAGATCAGGTTCAAACCATAAAGCCATTTTTAGGGTTCCGTAGCTTAATGGCAAAAAACGGAACCCTTATGGATTCGTCATGTCTATCTGTCTGTCTGTCCGTCCGTATGTCACAGTCACTTTTTTCCGAAACTATAAGAACTATGCTGTTGAAACTTGGTAAGTAGATGTATTCTGTGAATCGCATTAAGATTTTCACACAAAAATAGAAAAAAAAACAGTAAATTTTGGGGGTTCCCCATACTTAGAACTGAAACTCAAAAAAATGTTTTCATCAAACCCATACGTGTGGGGTATCTATGGATAGGTCTTCAAAAATGATATTGAGGTTTCTACTATCATTTTTTTCTAAACTGAACAGTTTGCGCGAGAGACACTTCCAAAGTGATAAAATGTGCCCCCCACCCCCCCCCCTGCAACTTCTAAAATAAGAGAATGATAAAACTAAAAAATATATAATGTACATTACCACGTAAACTTCCTCCGAAAATGGGTTTGAATGAGATCTAGTAAGTCTTTTTTTTTTAATACGTCATAAATCGTAAATCGCAATTTACCTTTTATTCAATCGATTCAAATATAAAAATAAAAATAACAAACATTTAATTTCATAAACATAAACCTTATGCATAAATGGTGACCCTTATTTTCTAGTAATAAATCTATAATAGGTGCCTAAGTAAATAATAATTATAATTCGCGCGTTAATTACTGCTACGGAACCCGTAACATGGGCGAGTCCGACTCGCACTTGGCCGCTTTTTTTTAATTATACACCTACATCTGCCTCATTAATCATTCCGTCCATTGGTAAAAACCGTACGAAAATCCGTTCGGTGGTTTTTGAGTTTCTCGTGTTCAGACAGACAGTCAGACGCGGCGAGGGCACTTTGATTTATAATATGTAGTGGGTTTGCATTATAGAATAGAAATTCAGTAAATTCCTAGAAAGAGTCACATTTCGAGACGCTAATTAATTTCTAAAACTATTCATCAATAAAATCTTCATAAATCGATAAATATTAAGCAGAAATTATAAATATCAAAATGTAATTTATAATCCGTTTAAAACTGAATGCGGCATCTTCGACAGGTGCCTGAAAACTTTGTTCATAAACTCATATTCCGCGTCACTCAAGCCCTGCATTTGATTTATTTGCATTTGATGAAGTCTTATTTAATTTGATTACTTACTTTGAAGAACAAGTTTTTTAATTTCAAGTTTTTCTATCAATTTTTGGAATATACATACAGATTGATAGAGTCGTCCACGCCAGTCGCTGTTTGGTCAGTTGGGCCCGCCATTAGTCTGCTGAACTGGCTGGCTTATCTTTTCACAGTCGCTTGCTGAATGACATTTCAATACAGTATGTATTGAGCCACTCTGAAACAAACAAACATTTTGCTATGGTCTATACCATCTCGACGGATCTCTAGAGATGCGCCGAATACAAGCTTCACCGGGTAACTGAGTACCAAGTATTGGTCGGAGCTGGCTATGCTTGGAGTTGCTTTGAAGGATAAAATCAGAATTGAAATTATCCGAAAAAGAACCGGAGTCACCGACATAGCTTGCAGAATACGCCAACTGAAGTGGCAATGGGCTGGCCATGTCTGGCGAAGGACCGATGGCTGGTGGAGCAGTCGAGTTCTGGTGTGGAGACCGGGTATCGGCAACCGTAGTGCGGGACGCCACCCAGCTACATGAAGTGGCTGTGACAGACTGGATGTGGAAGGCGGAGGATTGTATTGTAGCACAGCCGGGAAGAGGCCTATATCCAGCAGTGGACTGCAATAGGCTGAGTTGACTGAGTATTGGTACCATGTTAGGACACGGTGGAGCACACGGTGGAGGACTGCCTGGCTTGGGCGGAGCACCGCCGTGTCCTCGTGGAGGCGATCGGCGGCGGTGATCTCTCGTGTCCGGCCCTGGCCCAAGCCATGGTACGGATCGAGAGTGCATGGGTAGCCGTCACCTCCTTCAGCGAAGCAGTGATGCTCGCAAAGAGGGAGGCGGCGCACGTGAGGGAGAGGTAGTACATGTGCCCTCACGGCCGTAGCCTTCGCAGGAGACGCCCTGGGCGTCGGGAATCCCAGGCTGATTCCCGGCCACCGTAGGCCCGGGTTTGCAGACGGCGAGTAATGGGTAGCTCGCTGTACTGTAAAGACCAAGCCCGAGTCGACGGCGCGTTGTGTTCCACGCGCGCCTCAAAGAGATATCAGCACCAACAGATGGGGCCCGGAAGGGCCAATGCCTGCCAGGGGTGCGGGTTGGTCGAAATAGACACCGCGGCCCCTGGCACACCGGCAACTGAGGAAATACGGGTGGTTTTTTGTCAGTAAAAGTCTGACACGCTTTCCCGCTCCACCCAGAGCAGGAGAAGTTATTTGATGATTTCCTATCCTCGCGATGATGGAGGCGGCGCACGTGAGGGATAGGCAATCTATGCGTCCTCACGGCCCTAGTCGCCGCAGGAGGCGCCCTGGGCGTCGGGAATCCCAGGTTGTTTCTCGGCCACCGCAGGCGCGGGCTTGCGGACAGCGAGTAACGGGTAGCTCGCTGTCCGGTAAGGACCAAGCCCCAGTCGACGGCGCGTTGTGCTCCACGCGTGCCTCAAAGAGATGTCAGCACCAACTGATGGGGTCCGCAAGGGCCGATGCCTGCCAGGTGCGGGTTGTTCGAAAGAGATACCGTCCACTAAACCGAGTTGTCTGTGTGTGTTAGAATAATGCTATGCTAGTTATTGGCAGTTCTATGAGGATTTAGCATCCAGAGCGATGCAATAGCATCAAGATCCGAAAAGCGCCATCGCTATAGAGTTCGATTTTTTTGAAAACTTATATTCGCTAGGTGGACGGGCATGGTGACAATAGACACGTCTCCGTGCAGGCTAGCTAATTACGGTGAATTAATTACTGGAAATTATGCTGAAGATTTTTATTTCAATTTTGGTCAAAAAACGCGAAATTCAACTGAAAAATTTGTTAAGACCTGGAATTTCAACTACCAAACAGGACTCGGAAACGCGGAACACACATCAGAATGCAGGTAAGGCACGTAAGTATCTCTTGAAATTAAAACGAACAGGATTTATAGGAACAATTTGAGATAAAAATTTTATTGGGTTTTCAGTACAAAACATTTTGAAATTTCACAAACACAATTCATAATTTTACAGGAGAGACTGATATTTAAATAAATATGTTCGTTTTTTTAACGTGATTTTGCTGACAATGACTACTTTAATATTTATGCCATCAAAACATAACTTGTAAAAAAACCAAGTCTCGCAACTCAGTTCTTCTACCGTAAAAAGTTGTGAGATCCATGTAATACCAAGTCGGTTAATTTATTCAGTCCCTACTTAAGGGTCCTTCTGTCTTAAGTTATTACGTAATTATATGTATGTATTTTTTTTAATAAAGAAATATTCTATTCTATTCTATTTAGCTAACCTAACAACATCCTACAGTGATCATAACAATATAAAGAAACTTTTATGTTTCAAATAGATAGATTGACCTGGCAATCGCATGAAAACACAATGTATCCTACTAGTAATACATATTATATTAAATTAGATTTTTTAGTGCGATTGCCAACTCACTCAATTTTACAACTCACCAGCGGAATATTTTCACTTCATATCAGTTCTACCTTTTATTCGTTTATTAAATAATCTTAATAAACAGATCGTGGGAAAAAGAACGAGATTACAGAAGTATAGCTAGCTAAAAATATGTGTAGTGACAACTTGGCTACACATAATTAAAGACGCTAGCCTTTGTAATGTAATTGTGATCTCAAAACAATTGCCGCAATAGCCTATCTAATCTATCTAATACCTTTAAACGAGCAATTCTTGTATATATGTATATATATAATCTGAATCTCGGAAACGGCTCCAACGATTTTCATGAAATTTAGTATGCAGGAGGTTTCGGGGGCGATAAATCTATCTAACTAGGTTTCATTTTTAGAAAACGTCAAACCAAAAAACAAACGAGCAGTGCTTCGTCATCCAAATATTCATGTTAACGCTGCAATAAATTCAGATCACAAATAATTGGATATCTATCCTACAAATATTAAAAATGTGAAAGTTTGAATATTTGTTACTCAATCATGCAACAACGACTGAACGGATTTGAATGAAATTTGGCACACACATAGATTACGACCTGGATTAGCACATAGGATATTTTTATACCGGTAATACGTTCCCGCGGGATAATTTTCGACATCCACGCGGGCAAAGCCGCTGGTAAAAGGTAGTTATCAATCAATTAACATTTCGATGAGACCCTAATAAGCACGTGGAGAGTAGAGTTCACTGTTCGAGAAAACTAATGGAATTTAAACTAATTTAAATACATTAAGCATGCGACCTTTTCGTATACCTACCAAGTTATACGTCGACTGTCATTAGAAATGCCTAGAGGTCCGTGTGAGGATTTATCGAAACTTTCTACGGCGCATAATGTGGACCCTTTGAGAAGGGAATACTAATTTTCAGGCTCCGTAACGCCCTCTAACGTGTTTAATAGTCAGTTGTAGGGCTGTGACTATTTGTTTCAATTGCGTGAATACCTAAATGGTGTTAACAACTAGGTATATGTTTGAGAGCAATGGAGTAGTTGTAGGTCGTAGGTTCGACCCTAGATAGGCGTTTTACTTCGCGTAAATGATTGAAATTATTCGCAGAAATTTTTCGTCGGTTATACAAAAAAAACAGCTGTTCCATACATTTTGACCGCGTAGGTATTGCACTTTTCTATGAAACTGCTGATTTCTTTTATGTATAACCGACGAAAAATTTCTGCGCTGGGGGTCTAGAATGATATGCTGAATTCATGGTTACAGTTTGCGCACTGGTTAAAAACTTACCCTGTATAGTCTGCTTATGCACATGACTTGGAGTTATTTTGCTTTCATGACAACTTGATTAAAACACAGTGTATAGAGGTAAAATCAACTTTTATGTTAACAACAGGTATCATTACAAGGCTCAAAGTATTTAATTATTTCATTCGGTTTAAAATAAAAATCTACGTAATTTGTCGGGTCCGCATAATTACCTGCCTGCTTAAAACAACATTACTCGCCTCTTTGGTAAAACACCGCAAATACTGAGTACGTCATTCTTGCTACCTGCAATGAGAAACGTGAAAATTTTATAGGGCTTTCGGAAAACACCTCGTCATGTGAACTCTCTATCTCGAAATAGTTCGTAAAAAATCATTTAAGTACAGTACACCTATTTTCTTAATGTCCCTCGGTAAACTTCGTGTTTCGTCAGTCGTCAGATTTCTATAAATTGCCCTTTGCACTTGGTGCAGACCGGATGCTCTCAATCGACTTATAAGTATAAAGACTTGTTAATACTCCAATTTTCGTGACAAAGGAAAATTATTTAAATTACCTACATCAAAACTAAAGGTGTACAAATAAATACAGAAAAAAAGGACACTTAGGCGTCGAAGTATTCGTCCGCATCGCTGTCATCAGGAAACGTGCCCAGAAGACTGGCAGCATTGCCACGTTGAATGGCAATGCTAATTCTTTGGCCAAAGAACGACCCAGCCTGGTCACGTGAAGCATCGACTAGCCGGCGAGAAATAAATAATAAATAATCATAATATTAACTTAATGTAATTTATTTTAAAAATGCGAGGAAAACTCATTGGTATTCGCAAATGCGATGATTCCCGAGGGACATTAAGAAAATAGTTGTATTGTAACATTGTTATTCTATTTCGTGAAATATCTTTCTGATAGAAACAAATTTCTACCTACCAAGCTCAATCTGTCAATTATCAGTAGGTACTAGGTATTCCACAAAATTAGTTTTTAGATTAAACCTATACTTATTTATCATATTTTTTTATTCTTACCGATACGAAAGTTTCATACGACAAATCAAAGATTCCGAACGCCTTGAGGATGAGAGGTTTCTGCGCCTGCGTACAGCCAATGAGAGTCAGACTCCGGATATCTCGTTGAGAGCCCATTTCCAACTCACAGAGATGCCAGCCACAGTTATAGAACATGGCACTGGACAGCAAGGATGCCTGAAGAATAGAAACCAGTAGATGTAAAAGAAATCTATACATATACAAGTAGAGAGTAACCATTTCGAAATTTGAAAAGTCTGGACAAAAGGCCGCGAACCGTAGAAGTTTGAACTCTTTGATCTTTCAGTAAGTAGGTATTTCCTTTAAAAAAAAATACGGATGGATGGTACCTTAAGTAGGTACGGAGACAAGGCACACTGTTGGCATAGAGTAAAAAAAATGCCACTGACATGCACATAAGATTCAATCATTTGTACATTCATTCTTAAAATAAATTTTAAGTAACAATGCATTTTTAGTAAAAATAAATGTAGGCACACACAACACAAAACTAAAGGAACCTTAAAATATTGTTTTCTTTATTTTACATACATTCTTAAAAGTTGAATAAGTGGTACCACTTTTTTCTAAAATCTTCGTGCGCCCGGTACTGTAGTCTACATTTAATCATAAAGCATAGCAGTGGCAAGATTTGACGAAGCGAGATGAACAGATGCACGTGGCTCATGTGCCGCCTCAAGCGACGTCTCAAGGTATACACCGTGCACACAAAAATCCTTGCAGTACTTATGTAACGTTGCGTGACTTCAGTTTGTGTGTTCTAGACCTGTTAACGTCTCGAGACTGCACTGTGCATCGTAATTTTTGCAAAATGTTTCATTCGATTTAGATTTTTCTACATTATATTATAAAATCGTCTGTGCTTGCCGCCAGTGTATTCCAATGCCTAGAGTTTTTCGATATTTTTTCAGTGTCTTTCTTAATTTTTTTAGACAAAAAAAAAATCTCAAACACCTTCACTACCTACACCACCACCACGTCCGCCAGCTTCAACTTTGTACGCATTTTTCTATTTTTTTTTTATTTTTTTTTTGGCTTCACACGGTTTGTGCATTTAGCCAGTGTCAAGTAATTTTTCTTTTAGATCAAGTGGCCCGATATCGGGTACGAAGTTACAAAACAGTCATAGTCGTCTTTAGTCAGTCAAGTCAAATCAAAGTTATTGTAAAGCGGTAGTAACTTTACAACAACCTAACAGGAGTTTTTGGGGGAACACGAAAAGTCCACGTTAGTCACTTATTTTCACCTTCACTACACTTGTGTACTCACACGTAACTAAATTGAATAATTCACTATCAAAATTATACAATTTAATTCGCTATTTCACTAAATTCCATGAAAATGAAAATTCGTGCGACATGTTCCAACGCGATCCCGCCAAAAAAACATTTTTCTATTGTTTTGTTTTTGTTGGTTTTTATGTGTATATACAGGGTGGCAAAGACAACGACGCACAGCCTTGGGTTCAAGTACATGATTCTGAAAAACCTGCGTTAAAAATTTTCGTCAGTTATTTCGTTTTAATTCAAAAATCAAAATCAAAATATTTTATTTCACATAAACCTGCAAGGGCACTTATGAAACGGCAGAAGCTAGGTGCACGGTTCCAATTTGTCGCTTCCTATGGAGAAGAGCCGGCAAGAAACTCCACGGTTACTCTTTTACAAATAATTGGGTTTTACAATGTTTTCAAATTACAGTGATAATAGGTATGGGAGGACATTGCAGGGCGGACAATTGCTCTTCTATATATTTTGACCGAGTAGGTATGGCATTTTTCTATATGACAGCTGATTTTTTTTGATAATCGACGAATCATTTCTAGAATCGTGTGCTGAATTCATGGTTACAGTTTGCGCATCGATGTACCTGCCACCCTGTATGTGTGTATACATATAAATGGTTAAATAAATAAAATAAAACAGAATCACGAACAACCAAACAAATGTAGCTTTGTTTGATAATGATAATAATCGTTATTGACACAAATTTTACAAACATTTTTACGAATTCCTTAGCTCCTGCGCTAGTGTAGACTGTATTACACAACTGTGACTGTGTTTGTAACAGTAACACTAAAAGTTTTGTTTACAAAACTACTAAGGCAAAATTAATCAAATATTCTAAATGGAAACATATACATTTAAAACCAGAGATTACTGCAGACGAACATTATTATTAGTTACCCCAAACGTTTCTACGCTAAGAGCTATTTCTAATTCATATAATATTCTGGGCATGTATTCGTATCCATTTCGTATCGAGTCAATAGTCCGGCTAAAATCGACAGGATAAAGCTCTCGTGTTGGAATGAACCTTTGTACCTTTGTACAATAAACCTTTCTGATGTAGTAAGTAAAGTGGTGCCCAGAATAAGACCGTGCGGGACCTAAATACAAAAGATTTCGCTTGCTATCATTATCCGTGGAGCTTTTTTCAAAATATGTTAGCGTCTGTTTAGGATCGAAAACATGAATATTTACCTGATACGTAACTTCTCCAGCGTTCCACAAATTAAGTGCTAGCAATAAGAAGAGGGATCCAACAAACGTATACGTCATGAAGGCATTAGTCAGATCCAGATGTGGAGACAGCTGGAAATTACGAAAATTATAAATTACTAGCTGACCCAGCAAACGTTGTTTTGCCTTATAAATTATTTAGGGGTGGACTACCCCTAACATTTAGGGGGATGAAAAATAGATGTTGGCCGATTCTCATAGATACCGGATAAGCACAAAAAATTTCATCAAAATCGGTCAAGCCGTTTCGGAGGAGTATGGCAACGAAAACTGTGACACGTGAATTTTATATATTAGATTTATACGATGTCTAGAGATCTGGACTCAGTAATGCCTGATATGTGCTTTAAACTATTTATTTATTACTTCTTACAAACATAGATAGAACTCTTCAAAGAGTTTGCTGGTTAACAAAGTTACACTAAAACAGTACAATCTTGAAACAGTGATTATGAAATTTTTCTTCGCGAAACTGACTCACTGACTTGATGAACATGAGATCTTGGAAAAAGAAGTAGAATACTTACGAAATTAAAAAGTAACATGGTTGTAACAGTTTTGAAATATACACCAAAAAGGTTTTACGTACCGCTAAACGCAGCAAAAGTAACACGGCGACAGCAGAACTTTCGCACACTTGGAGTGACATTATTATTCCGAAAACACGATGTATCTCGTCTGCTAAACTAAACAAAGAACATTATATGAAGCCATGAAGCCTTTACTTCTACGAAAAAACTCTCGTCAAATTGTCAATTTGCGCAAAAAAATACAATTCTCCAGAAAATCAGGTGTGTTGTTTATTTAGAACTAAATGAACGTGATTTTTCCGAAAGAGATTTATCCAATTTTCTTTGCCAGTTTTCAATAACACTATCCCGCTCTGTTGCAATATTAATACATAAACACAATTTTGTAAAATACTTTGCGTATTCGATCCATTTCGTTTTATATCACCTTCCACAAATATTTACTGTATCGATAAAATACACTACATGAAAACAAAGCCACAATTCCATTCTAGAATCATTCATTACGTCGTCCGTAAAATCTGTTTATTTCTTGTCGGCGAACAATAGGTGTGCTGAATAATACAATAACAAAAGTTAAACAAAAGAACTTAAGAACTTACTACAGAAGTTTCTGATGCATCCGAATACCTTCCAAACATCCAGCTTTTAGTTTGTCTATAGCTTGCCTTTTGTTCATTACTTTTATATCCCTATCAAACTTGGTCCGTATCCGTTCAAAATGATGGCAGAGAGTAATAAACTTGTAAGTCATGACGATCAAATGCGTGATTGGCATGCAGTCGGCCGACATCATTGGCAACATCATGTACAACCATGTTATGTAGAAGAATATTCGGAAAATCAATGCCACGACTGAATTGTCATCGTAAACCGGTAAATATGTGACCACAGTATAAAAAGGGCCCCCTGGAAAGGAACAGATAAAATAAAGAATTTATGATTATCGTTGATCTTGCTACCCGGATGATACCATGAACGTGACTTTAAGCTGGCTGCATAGTCATAATAAGGGTGATGAAGTGGAGGGACCCGTAGATACGCATAACTTAACAATACGTAGCATGAGGGGTAAAATATTAGTAGTAGAAAAAAATGCATATGAGAGTTTGTTTACAAGCCAATAAAGGTCCCAGGAAGGTATATCAGTAGATAAAGTAGGGACAAAATGGTGAAACCTACCTTCCACGATCGACCTCCTCGCGCTCTCGATCCCATACGCCGCAAGAGACAGGTACACCGAAATAACGTACAACCATATACCGACCGTCACTTTACGGTATTGCTTTTTCATAACGTAATCCTCTTCAAATTTGGCCCCAACTGTAGCCATGTCATAGTTTAATTTCCTTATAGACGCTTTGTGATAATAGAGAAGAAACATCTTGGTGAGGACAATGTTGTGGATGGCGGAAAACATCACTGATGAATTCTTTTCCACTTCAGGGAAAGTCCCAAATAATGCGGCGACGTTTTCCAGGAAAATCATTATGGTGTATATAGAGAATGTTAATATACTGTACATCTTGTATAGCGTAGTTTCATGGTAGATGTTTTCGTACCAACAGTTCCCATAGCCGGCGAAGTACACGTACCTACAAATTCTTCTGAGTAAGGATTTAGTATTTAGAGGCATGATCCTAATTTCAGTCAACTGGCTTGTATTCAGGATAATCCTAAACACCTCTTAATTGTATGAAGGTAAAACGCTTAATGATAAACGCACGCAACAATAATACTATCTAACACGTTAATTACGTGTTAATTAAAACTAATGCTGGGTAATGAAACTTTTTATGAAAAAGAAAAAAGAACATTTTATGAACGAAATAATAAATACGAAAACAATGGTAAAGACCTGTAAAAGTTACCTTTAATTAGTACTTTCAGGCGGTATCAAATAAAAATTATTAATATATTCATCGTTATTAATGAAGCTCTCTAGTATCGTAAGTCGAAAATTGAGAAAGTTCTCCGACGCTATAACGTACTGTTTATGACTAATTAATTACTGAACTAATTAACGTGAAGAGCGTTATATTGGTATATTTTATTGCTCGACATTGCAGTAATAAGCGTGTTTATAACTTTGTACTTAATAAGCTAAAATCCTATGAGAAATTAATAATTTAGGCTCCACTTGTATGTTTCGAAATAAATGTGAAATCCTATTATAAATGTGAAAGTGTGTATGTTTAGATGTTTGGATATTTAGATGTTTGTTACTGAATCATGCAAAAACGATAGAACAGATTTGGATGAAATTTGGCACACATATGGTTTGTAACCTTGAATAACACATAGGATACTTTTTATCTCGATAGTACGTTGCCATATTATTATTTTCGACCTCCACGCCGGTGAAAAAAAGCAAAAAACAATAAAGTAAAAAGAAAAAGCTAGTAAGTAATAAATCTTCCAAATTGCTGTGTATATGCTAGATGTTACTATAGTCGGTAAAAGTGTAAACCGTCCCAAAATAAACATGATATTTATGTAATTCATACTTGAATCAATAAGAGATACGAGTACACGATCTGTGTATATAAGGTGTATCTATTCATACACGAAATATCTGAAAGGGTCATTGTACTCATCATTATGAACAACTTTTACTATGTCCGGTAGTAAAAGTTGTTCATAATGACGAGTACAATGACCCCTTCAGATATTTCGTGTATGAATAGATACACCTTATATATACAACGTGTAACGGAAAGGGTATATACTCGTACATACCAAGGGCACGGCTTCTTTGGATGATATCAAATGATATTGAAAGGGTTTTTGAATACTTTGATAACAGAAACCAAATCATCAAACTGAAATAAACACATCACTCGGAAGAAATTTATCGTGATATTGCCAAGTAACGTAGAAAGTTATTGACCTAGGAAATGCGGTGGAACGTATGTTATGATTTTAATTTAAGACTCAAATGAAACCGAAAATTTGGTATCAATTCTTAAAGTACTTTATTTTGAGCTAAAACTATGTATAGTGATTCTATACCAACTGTAATCTTTAGTGCTTCAAGATAGCAATAGGGTTTCTGTTACACCCTGTATATTGCTTAGGTCAAAATACTGAATGTCAGCTGTCTTGTTAACACAAGACGAGCAAAGGAAAAAATATATCATTTAAGTACGATAACACTTTCATAAAATGTAGGTTACATAAATAAAGGTATATTTTTCTTCAGAGGTCTGTATTATATTCATTGTTTTCTTACACTCAATTGGATCCATTTTAGGTTGACTTCATTTCACAACTTGCTTTTCTCTGAAGCCTCTCTCGACTCGAAATTTGATATCATCTTGTAGGAATGTAACGTTTTTATATAATCCCATTTTAATAAATTCCATTGCGTTGTTTAAAATTTTTCCAATTTACTGGTATAAAAAGAATAGGTACGAGTACTCATGCTTATGCTGAGTTAAGTACATATAGGTAAATTCTCTTCATAAATGTTCTTTTTGTATGCAAAAAGCCCCTAGGATCGGATAGATATATTACGAAAATAAATGCTTATTTTCGAAATTAGCGATCCGATCCTAGGGGCGTACTCTCGAAGCACGAAATCCGTAATCTCGGTCGAAGTTACGGGCGTTTCCTACTCCGTATCACTTACGGACCTATGTTTAATTTGGGGCCCCAACTAAGAATGAATTACTACACGATTTGACAGTTGTCCCTACTCCCTATATGGTTATACCCGTCCAAAAAAGTTAATTAACCAGCTGTAGGAGCCAGTTTGAACATTCGAACTATTTCCGGACGGGCCCGTAGGGAGTTAGAGAGTAGACCCCCTGCTTCGCACGGTTTTGGCGAATTTTTTTTACTAAACAGGGTGGGACAACGACGCGCCAACTGAAACCATGATTCTAGAATGATGTGCTGTATTCATGGTTTCATTTTTTGGTGGTTGGTTGGAGGTTCATAGTTTCAGTTTGACGAAAAATGTCTACGTAATATGTAAGTCTCAACAGTTTTCGTCAGTTATCAAAACAAAAATCAACTGTTTCATAGAAAAGTGAATTACTTACGTGGACAAAAAGTATGGAACAGATTTTTTTTTTCATGTTCCTATACTGAAATATATGGTAGCAGTTTGTGCATCGATATAACTGCTACCCTGTAAAAGGAAATGAATGCTGTTATAAGTCTAAACCTTTCGGAATAAATTCTCTAAATAATGATGAAAACTGCATCAAAATCCGTAGCATTGTTTAGAAGAACAACGCGATCACACAGACATACATGAGAAGCGACATCAATTTATAATATGTTTGGATATAGATGTAGATCCCGACGGTTGACATTCAGCGATGGCTCAAATATTAAACTCAATCATGTCCACTCAGAGCCATCCATCTCTTCAAGGTGAACAGATATATCCGTTCAGAACGAGACGTGTCATTACAATGCAAACAAAACGAGTGTTGGCACTGTTTACACGTACCGTGGCTAGAAATTGATTGATTGGTTTTGACAAGACGTAGTACCATGATTTTAACCGACTCCAAACAGGAGGAGGTTCTCAAGTGGTTTTTTTTAAATGTTTGATATTATAGTTCCGTTTGAAAGGGTATACTTAAGGAGTGAGTTTTGAGTTATCTTCAATAAAACGTATTTATTCGATTTAGTTTATGTTGATGATTTTATAATAATTTCCTGTCACTGTTATTTACTCAGCAAGTGCAGGTATACGATTTTCGTGGAGGCGATCGGCGGCGGCGATCTCTCGCGTCCGACCCTGGTCCAGGCCATGGTACGGAGTGAGAGTGCATGGATAGCGGTCACCTCCTTCTCACGCAGTAATGCTCGCGAAGAGGGAGGCGGCGCACGTGAGGGAGAGGCAGTATATGCGCCTTTATAGCCCTAGTCACCGCAGGAGACGCCCTGGGCTTAGGGAATCTCAGGCTGATTCCAAGGCACCGTAGGCGCGGGCTTGCGGACGGCGAGTAATGGTTAGCTCGCTGTCCTGTAAGGACCAAGCTCAGGTCGATGGCGCGTTGGGTTCCACGCGTGCCTCAAAGAGATATCAGCACCAACTGGTTGTATCCGCAAGGGCCGATGCCTGCCAGGGGTGCGGGTTGTTCGAAAGAGATGCCGTAGCCCCTGGCACACAGGCAACTGAAGGAACGCGGGTGGGTTTTAGTCAGAATAAGTCTGGCACGCTCTTCTACTCCACCCAAAACGGGAGAAGTGATTTGATGATTCCCCACCATCACAAAAAAAAACAATGTTTACTGAACCGATTACTCCGCCAAGTAACTCGATTTAGTCGACGCAGGTATTGACAGTGCACGAACCACTTTTTGAAGCGTTTCGTGCGTCCCCAATTCCTGCGTCCACTAAACCTAGTTGTCTGTGTGTGTTAGAAGAGTGCTATGCTAGTTATTGGCAGTGCTATGAGGACTTAGGATCCAGAGCGATGCAACAGCATCAAGATCCGAAAAGTGCCATCGCTATAGAGTTCGATTTTTTTGAAAACTTATATCGGCTAGGTGGACGGGCGTGGTGACAATAGACAGGTCTCCGTGCGGGCTATCTAATTACGGCGGTACTGAAAATTATGCTGAAGATTTTTTTGAATTTTGGTCTAAATACGTGAAATTCAACTGAAAAATTTGTTAAAACTTGGAATTACAACTACCAAACTAGACTCGGACTCGCGGAACACGCACCAGAATGCAGGTAAGGCAAATCAAATCAAAAATCAAATCAAAAAGTCATTTATTCAAACTAGGCTGAGAGTCAGCACTTTTTGAACGTCAAAATTACATAAGACAGTCCCCCCAAAACGCCCACCCTTCACCACTTCCTAGTGCTTTAGCTGGGAAGAAGAAGTGGCGCAACAAACTCCCCAGCAGCACAGCTGTCTGTTAAGTTAGAAGAACTTGATTCTATACAATAGTGGGTAATTAACATTACGAAACACAAAAACATTAAATTTGCCATATCTCAGCTAGCACAGGCTTATATACCAACAAAACATTGAAAACATAGTACAGGCAAATAAAATAAACCAACACATGAACTAATATAATTATATAACCTGTCAGTAGTCAAGCTAATACTGGTGAAAGAACATGAACATTGTCTTGAGTTAATCACAGCGACCAACAATTATTATCGTTTAAGTAGTCGTTGACAGAATAGTAAGCCTTTGAACAGAGGGTGGATTTAACTTTAACTTTAAACGCATTAAAATTCAAATCTAGCAAAGAAGAGGGGAGCTTGTTATAAAAAGTTATACCAAGACCAACAAAAGAGTTATGAACCTTATGAAGCCGGTGAAAGGGAACACGTAGTTTGTCCTTATTTCTAGTATTAATATTATGAATATCACTGTTTTTAGTATACAAGTGTATATTTTGCCTGATATATAAGATGTTGGCCAAGATGAATTGCGATGCGACCGTGAGAATCCCAATATCCTTAAAAAAATCTCTCAGAGAAACTCTAGCACCTAGTTGGTAAATGGCTCGAACAGCTCGTTTTTGAAGAACAAAAATATTTTGAATGTCAGCTGCTTTGCCCCACAGCAGAATGCCGTAGGACATAACACCATGAAAATAACTAAAATAAACTAACCGAGCTGTATCAACGTCAGTGTATTGTCTTACTTTTCTGACGGCGTAGGCAGCCGAACTGAGCCTTCCCGCTAGGCTTGATATATGTAATCCCCACTGAAGTTTGGCATCTACTGTTAAGCCAAGAAAAACTACCGAGTCTACAGTTTCAAGCACCTCATTTTCTAAGACGATGTTAGGTCCTAGATTCTTAACATTCGGTAAGGCGAACTTGATACATTTCGTTTTCTTGGCATTGAGAACTAGGTTATTTGTGGTAAACCCATCCGTAACCATTGAAAGTGCACTGTTTACGTCGTCAAAATCTTGTCTGTTCCTGTCTACTTTAAAGATAAGAGAGGTATCATCAGCAAACAGCACAACGTCACAGATATTCTTTAAATAGTATGGTAAGTCATTAATATACACTAAGAATAAGAATGGTCCTAGTGTTGAGCCTTGAGGTACACCTAACTGAACTGGTAGCCTGGAAGATTTCACACCATTAACATCTACACATTGGTGCCTATTTTGCAAATAAGAACTTATTACATTGAGAGCTTCGTTTTGAACACCGTAATGACGTAGTTTACGCAATAGCGTGTCATGGTGCACGCAATCAAAAGCTTTGGAGAGATCACAGAAAACTCCAACAGCATTTTGCGAGTTTTCCCACGCGTTAAAAATGTGTTTCAGCAGAGCAACACCCGCATCTGTAGTCGAACGACCTTTTGTAAAGCCATATTGATCATCATGAAGTAGGCTATTTAAATTAAAATGTCTTAGCAACTGCTTGAGTATTAACTTTTCAAATATTTTACTAAATGCAGGTAAGATAGAAATAGGCCTGAAATTACCAACGTTATTTTTATTACCTGATTTAAATAATGGTATGACTTTACTACTCTTCATGAGGTCAGGAAAAGATCCTAAATCAACACATTTATTAAAAGTAACAGCTAAATAGGGGGCTACGATGTCGATTATATTACTTAAAAGCTTAATGGAGATGCCCCAGTAATCTCCAGTGTTTTTAGACTTAAGTGTGTTAAATATGTTAACTACATCCACAGGCGTTACATGTTCGAAACTAAATAAGCGACTACATTTAGGCACACTACTGTGTAAAAGATTGTCAGCTTTAGACGGGGACGAATTTAAGGAGCGAGTCGTAGTAATAGGTATATTAGCAAAAAACTCATTAAAGGCCTCAGCTACGTCAGCAGCTTTATCAACTAATTTGTTGTTAACCATAATCTCTAATTGTTTATCCTTTTTAGCAGGTGTATCTATTGAAATTGTGCAGGTGTATCTATTGAAATTTAAACAAACAGGATTTATAGGAACAATTTTGAGATAAAAATTTAATTCGGTTTTCAGTGCAAAAAATTGTGAAATTTCACAAACACAGTTCACAATTTTTCACGAGAGACTGATATTGAAGTAAATATATTCGTTTTTTTTAACGTGATTTTTCAGACAATGACTACATTAATATTGATAAGAAGTTTTTTTTGGGGTAGGAAATCATCAAATAACTTCTCCCGCTCTAAGTGGAGCGGGAGGGCGTGTCAGACTTTTACTGACTAAAACCCACCCGTGTTCCCTCAGTTGCCTGTATGCCAGGGGCCGCGGTATCTCTTTCGAACAACCCGCACCCCTGGCAGGCACGGCCCTTGCGGGCCCCATCTGTTGCTGCTGACATCTCTTTGAGGCGCGCGTGGAACACAACGCCCCGTCGACCCGGGCTTGGTCCTAACCGGATAGCGAGCTACCCATTACTCGCCGCCCGCAAGCCCGTGCCTACGGTGGCCGGGAATCAGCCTGGGATTCCCGACGCCCAGGGCGTCTCCTGCGAAGGCCACGGCTGTGAAGCCGCATATACTGCCTCTCCCTCACGTGCACCGCCTCCCTCTTTGCGAGCATCACTGCTTCCCTGAAGGTGGTGACGGCTAAACATGCACTCTCGCTCCGTACCATGGCCAGGACCAGGGCCGGACGCTAGAGATCGCCACCGCCGATCGCCTCCACGAGGACACGGCAGTGCTCCGTCCAAGCCGGGCAGACCTCCACCGTATGGTCCACCGTGTCCTCAGGGCGATCTTCGCAGTGGAAACACCCGGGCGTTTCCTCCCGCCTTATGTGAAACAGGAACCTCCCGAAACAGCTGTGTCCGGTGAGAACCTGTGTCAGGCGGAAGGTGAGGATGCCATGCCGCTTCTCAAGCCACTCCTCAAAGAGGGGACTTACCACCGCAATTGATAAGAGGTCAGGTCATAAGTTTATGAATTGAGAATCTTGGCAGTCAAAACGAGTTATATACCGAGTACTACCAAAATGGCCGAGTATGCCGAGTATCGAGTAATAAACGAGTATTTGGCGCATCTCTATAATAGGCCATAGTTAAATGTTTTATCAAAAAACCTTAGATATTGTGATTCAAGTAAGATATTATTAGATATTATATTAGATATTATTATATTATTATATTAGATATTATTAGATACTACTCGTACCTACATAATTATATCGAGACGCACACGTAGATTCGTGATAAATTCCAGTATAATAGCCAACGAGTTTATTCTCGGTGATTTTTACAACTCACCACCGGAAAAAAAACTGTACCTACTGGATGTATGGTATCAGGTTGTGCGTCGATGTCCCGGCCACCCTGTATTTTATGTAGGACGTTTTTTTTTCTTTATTATTTGAGTTTACTGATCTTTTTGGATGCTATGCATTTTGAAGTGTAACTTCACGATTCGAAATTAGACGAGAATTGTGAGTGAAATTTCAAGGACGCGTCACGATTAGGCAAATTTCGTTTCACAATAGAGAAGAAAGATATAACTCTATCTGTCTCTCACCTAAATCTCTCTTATTCTTTATGTTTTTCGATGTTTCAGTTTTTTTTTTTTTTTCACTTCCTGTAAAAAGTGCTTGCAAAATAAGTCGTAAGTATGGAATTCAAAAGTACTCTACTTATCTCTTACGATATTTACCTTGTATTGCCATTTTCTAACACAAAATAAAATGCCATTGAGAGAGCAGGTTCCTACTGTAAGAAACCGTAGTGACCTACTTTCTCGAATTGCATTTCCTTTCCCTACCATTAAGTATTTTAATTTCCATATTTGCTCCGAAATTGCAATACCCGCAGGTACTTATTATTAGAGTATAAGGGTTCTCTGAAAGCGTGAAATTCCCCTGAACACGCCGACGTGCTTTTCTTCTGTAAATTGTATTCACCTACTAAAATAAAGCCAGTAATGACCTTCGCAAGCGACCCACATTACCACCTTCAATAAAGCGTAGGGTCTTTTAATTGAGCCGTTACGAAACCTCTAAGTATCCTTACTACAGTAAGCTCACACGGAAAAACACTTAGTATTCGCCACTATATTAAGGTACCTGATCACGTAGAAGGAAATCTGCCTGACCAATAATACACCTTTACCCTTTAGCTAATTTGTATTCAGGGCAACGACGTGAACCCGGCAAGGATTACAAAACTGTGTTCGGGATGAGACTGTAAACAGCTTTGCCGCCTTTATTGGTGTTAGGCCCAGTTTTCAAGTGGCGTTATATTGAAAACTATGTTTGCAAGGAGACTAGTTTGCATTATGCTAATCTTTAAGGCGGAGACTGACTTGTAGCGTTTGTTTGTAATGTATTGAGTTTTTTTCACGCGTTACAGTAGTCAGTGCAGCGATCCAAGCCGGTCGGAGCGAGTACTGCGAGCGCATGTTTACAAAGTCAGTTCAGTCGGCTCAAGCACAACGTATCTCGTTTTACTCTCTTTTCCAAAGTAAATGCGCACACAACTTCTACACGTCCGCGATTCGGAATTAACATGGAGCACGCTGGAGTCAAGTGCTCGAAGAGAGCGTTCGCCACGTTCAGAGTGTCGCCGTTTTGTAACACGAATTGGAGCGCGCTGGAGCCACCTGTTCGAAGCAAGCGTTGGCCGCGTCTTGTGTATAGCCGTGTTGTAACCAAGCTCGCCTCGAATGATACATTACAAACAAACGTTGCAAGTCAGTCTCCGGCTTTAGGCAGACATGCAGTCGAGAATTCAAGTTCATTCAAATATCAAGTAAGCAAGAATTACGTTGAATCTATGACGTGTTTTAGAGACTGTAACACAGTACAAAGACGACGGAGGTGACGCTCGTTAGTCCTTTCACAGTTTAGCTCTAACAGCAGCAATCCAATAGAAACCTTATTGTAATGAACATAAAGATCACTGTGATGTTGATAGACTTGTTAGTGGTAGCAACCCACAGTAGCAACCCAACAGCAACCTTACAGAAACGAAAATAAAGATCAATGTGATTTTGACGATGATGTGAAATCAGAGGTAACATATTGTAACTGATTAAAGACTGTACACAAGCGAACTTTTTCTAGTATTCTTAGCATAATACATCATAACAACACGCCTTTTTTCCCCCAAGGCTTGAGCAGAGGTGTACCTATAATACACCCACATTTCGCCAGTTATGTTTAAGTCTCATGAAATAGGGGGCGAGCCTATTGCCATCAACCGGACACCAATCCAGACTCCGGGATGCTACTGAGAAATTCCTAATAGAAAAACCCAAAAACACTTTGCCTGACCTGGGAATCGGACCCAAGACTACTAGACCAACGAGGCTATCAAGATTTTCTAGTATTTGTTGTGCCATAACGGCCGAACACTGTAAGTACTAGGTATCAAAATAAGTAGCAGCGCACTGGGTCTGGAGAAGAAACTCTGCCCTTACTTACTTTGAAATTGTTTCTTAGTCTAACTTTAGCGACACCCACGAGATGAGAGCAATGTTCTCTTCAAGACTTGTTTTTCACATTTTTCTCAGAAAGAACCGTAATGATCGCAGTTTTATATTTTTCATTTTAGTCTCCGCTTCCTCGGCTCTAGTCAAATCATGTTTTCATTTTACGCAGTCTCCCAACGTCTCGTTATTTCTTGATTCTTAGTATCGGGTTCAACATTCTCACTATCAGAATCGAATCGACATACACTTTTGTAAACGTTTAATAATATTCTATATAAATGTAGTAAGGGTCGAAGGTTAAGGTACGCTAGCTGAGGTCGGTTCGTGGATCGGTGACCACCCATAACATATTAAGACTCCTCCGTGCTTCGAAAACCAGGTCAAGCCGTTAATCCCAGCTGTTGTTTGTGCATCTTTGACAGTCATTACAGTCGTCAGAAGCCCAAAAGTCTAACCACCAGTCTTACCAAGGGGTATCGTATTACCCAGTAACTGCTGCTGGTGGAGGTCAAATAGGCAGTCGCTCCATGTAAAATACTGGTACTGCATTTGGTAAGACTGGTTGCCGACCTCAACGTAGTTGAACAAGGGCTAGGCAGATTATGATTCAGATGATTATTCGATTACGTCATCATCATCATCATCATCATCATTTCAGCCAAAAGACGTCCACTGCTGGACATAAGCCTCCCCCAAAAGTGAGGGTTTGCCATAATCGCCACGCTTGGCAGGCGGGTTGGCGATCGCAGTATGGTGGTGAAATGCATAGAGAACGCTGCTGCCCATTCCCTAGTAAGTCCCTTAGTCGCCTTCTGCGACACCCATTCAAAAGTGATCGTTATTATCTTTTGTGGTTCATTCCACAATCAATTGCCTGACCAATAGGTAGTGCGCACTGCCACTACCAGGTGGGAAAATACTACGAATATTGATGGATGTAAATTGTATGTACTTAGTAAAGTAAACAACAAAAAGCTTTTAAAGATCATTACGTAGATATTTTAAAATCGCCTCCTAAACCATGCAACGAATCCTAATGCGGCTATTGGAATTCCTCTATATTTTATCTATTACAGCGGCCATCGAACGAGGCTAAGCCGATACGCACGCCATGTGGGCCGGCACTATTCGGTTCTGTGCTGATCAAACAGGGCGTGTGGAAAATAAACCTATTTGGATATTTATATGTAAACGCGTTTTGAGCGGATTTAACTGAATGTGCAGCCGGCCTAAATGATTAAAACAAACAATTACCTAATCGAATCGGAGTTTACAAAACAGGTTGTTCTGACTTGTACATACCTAACTTTGAACTCGTATTTAGCCACGATTATTGATACACTATTTTTTTATAAGAGTGATTGGACTTTGAGCGCCAAGTTGAGAATGGTCTCATACAAGTTGCCTTCGAGTCCACATTTTATGGCACAAAATGACATCCCCGACCTAATTCCACTATGGAAATAATCACAGCAAATTAACTTGCTACCATTTCCTACTAAAACAGTCTAAAAGTTGACTAGTAATGGTACACATAACATCACGCCTTGTTTCCCCGAAAGGTTGGGCAGAGGTGTACCATCATATCATATAGTGTATAACACCCACATATCGCCAAATATGTTTAAGTCTCATGTAATGCGGGGCGACCCCATTGCCATCAGCCAGGCACAAGTCCAGACTCCAGGCTGCCACTGAGAAAGAAATTCCAGATGGAAAAACCCAATCACACTTACCGCATAGGTAATTTCTACTTATTAAAATATATGTATTTTAGTTTTGGCATGCAATTACGAATTGTAATTCCATATGAAAATAGAGGTTCTTTTTCAATAACATGAACTATAAGGTCACCGTCTCAGGTTCACACTGAAAAAATCTATTTGAAAATCAACTGTGTACATCAAACGCACAATTTCTATGAAAAAGATAGAATATAATGTTTATACTGAATCTCATAGAAAAGATACTGCGTAAAAAAACATGACAAAGAATAAAGCCTCTACAAAATTTGCTTCGCCAACATCTTGTGTCAATAAGATTATCTGCGTTTTTATACGGCCACGCTTTTGTATACAATTTACTGAACTGTTTATATAAAGACCTTAGTTTACATAGTACTATCCTAAAGGGTATGAAACGTTAGGCTTTTCTCACTAGAGCTACTCAAACGCAACGAAATTATATAACTGTACGTAAGTACATACGGTCAT
This sequence comes from Polymixis lichenea, assembly GCA_949091785.1. NCBI lineage: Eukaryota > Metazoa > Arthropoda > Insecta > Lepidoptera > Noctuidae > Polymixis > Polymixis lichenea. The sequence goes on along the minus strand of OX420946.1, from coordinate 12,669,716 downwards.
CCCATTTCTTGTTCCGGTGGGTACCTATCGTAGAAGGCGACTAAAGGACTAACTACAGAATGGGTAGCAGCGTTCTCTATATGAGAGGAATGGGCAAGAAACCCAACGTTACTCTTTTAAAATGTTTAACAAAATATGCATACATTAATTATATGTGAAAACACTGAAAACGTTGCAACTAGAATAAAATTACCAAACCAAAATAGGTTAAAAGAATTTAATTTGAAGCAATGCCAGATAAACTAATTAAATGATAGATACACGGTGCTCAAATATTTACACACATTGTAAAAGTTCTGTGAGAAAGGCTTTAGAGTTCGATCTTTGTCGACTAGGGATTTCAATTGCTAGATAGGTATTTAGCGGGCTTTCTCCGACACATCCCAGGCGGCCGCCTATTCATTGTAAAGTTATAAATCACCGCGTACACCTACGGGATACAGGTTTAATTCAACCGGTGTCGGCAGTGCGCACTACCTAATGGTCAGGCGATTGATTGCGGAATGTACCACAAAAGATAATATTTATCGCTGATCAGAAAAGATCTGAAAAGACAATACATTGTACTTGTGTATGGCTATACATATTATTATACTATGCTGCTCCTGTGCTGTTTTGTTGTTTAAAAAACATTAACAACCCCTAAGTAACTCCAAAAAAAGTAATTGAATCATCATCCGCCTAGCCTTCGTCCAACTATGTTAGGGTCCATGTATGTGTGAATACCAGAATTTCACATGGAGCGACTGCCTATCTGACCTCCACAACCCAGTTACTTGGTAACACGATACCCCTTGGTAAGACTGGTTGTCAGACTTTCGGGTTTCTGACGACCCGTAACGACTGTCAAAGATCCACGAATGACAGCTGAATCCGGGAATGGATGGTACATATCTATACATATAGGTACCTATACTACTATACAGGGTGTAACAGAAACCTTATTGCTATCCTTAAGCACTAGAGATAACAGCTGGTATAGAATCACTATACATAGTTTCAGCTCAAACTAAAATACTCTAAGAATTGATACCAAATTTTCGGTTTCATATGTTTCTTAAATTCAAATCATAACAATCGTCTTACAGCACTACGTAGGTCAATAACTTTCCACGTTACTTGCCAATATCACGATAAATCGCTTCCGAGTGATGCGTTTGTTTAAATTTGGTCTGGTATCAATGAATTAAAAGTTCTGATAACTTCCGAACATGTAGAGATAGGATTAAAAAACCCTTCCAAAATCTTTTGAAAACATCCCAAGAAGCCGTGCCCTTAGTATGTATATACCCTTTCCGTTACACGTTGTATAGGTATAATGTATTGTGATTCTCTGTTTAAACAACATTAACACTGCCTAAGTAATAGAATACAAGTAATAAAATTGTAAATAAACAAGTTAACCGCTTAACCGCAGATGTTTTAAATGAGATTACAAGATTTACCAGCCACTTAAATTAAAAGACTTTAAAAACAATTTATTTAAATAACACTGGAAACACATAAATTAACATTATTGCCAGCACAAATACTTAAGGACTAAAGTCGTTTGTTTAGCATATTAGACTTTCAATGTAATCCCTAAGTTAAGTGGGTATTTATAATGTGAAATATTTCAGAGCAATTGTTACGTAAAGTACCTAAGTATATGCGTTAGGTTCAGAGGGATGAGTTTTACGAATTAAAATTATTTTTTATAAATGCACTCTAACTTTGTTGAAGTCCACTTTTACGCTATTTGAAACCGAAAACGTTTTATGAAAAACGAGCGTAAAATTGTAAATACCGTTAGATTATAATCTATCTCGCGAGATTGTGAACTGCAAAAACCATTTGCAATTTAACGCACTATTTTTCGATAGTTTATAATCTATCCGACAAATTGTGAACTGGTATCAAGACGAATAGTACCTTGCGTTATTACTAAATTGTCAAGTAACTGCTACTAACTTGGAAGTAGCGCACGCCGGCCGCTGCGGCGGCGCCGCTCGCTTCGCTCGCTCGGCTCGCGCGCAGTTGGTCGCCAACCTAACCTAACCTAATCTATTCGGTCAGTACGCAGTATGGTGCAGTTCACAATTTATCGACAGTTTATAATCTTACGAAATAGGTTATAAACTAACGGTGTTCACAACCATACGGTGACATATTATATAAGTTGGGTAACCAGAATTACAAAAAAATATTCTGTCTCAGTAATCATAATTTTATGCAGTTCTATGTATGCAGAGCAGTGGTGGCCCAGTAGTAGCGGCCGCGACTTACAAGTTGTAGGTCGTAGGTTCAAACCCAGTCAGGTGCTTTAGTTTGTGTAAATTATTTTATCACCTCTACTCTCCAACGGTGAAGGAAAACATCGTGAGGGACGGCATTTTCTAGAATTAAAAATTCAAAGACATGTGACATCTACTAATTCGCACTGGGCCCGCGTGGTGGAATGCAGCTCAGACCCTCTCAGTGACAGGAGGCCTGTGTCCTAGCAGTTGGCGGAACATTATATGCTGATAATGATTTTGATTCCGTCTGAGTTACAAAATCATTCAAAGCAGCGTAACAAAGCAATATAAGGATTGATTCAACAATATGGCTGCTACCAAAAACCTCCTGAAAACATCCAAACAACCTACCCTAACATCCCCTTAAACCTTCGAAATACGTTTAATGAGCGATAATTCTCCGTACCGCGAAGATTTACACACTCCACAAGAATAGTTAGGTGAGATAGGCTCCTGAGAGCTCCATCCGATACTACAATATATCAATGAGAGGTTCCCGAAGGATACACTGTTGGGTCACGTATCAGAAGTGTTTTTCGACGAACCCTGCATTACCTCGAGGTGAGAGAAAAGTTCAGGATCAGAAACTTATAGGGGTAGGTATTCGACGTTATTAACATTAGTTATTTTTATGTGTCTATTTACGAATCTTTTTTCTTTGCCTTTGGCGAGATACCTTTTGCTACTTTCAAGCCTGAATAGTTGTCTGATAGTTTTTATTTGTCACCGTTGTCTACCTTTCTCTGAAAGTAAAAAGTTCCACAAAGGTTTCATATTTTCAGCATCTTTCTAGAGTTGTTATGAAAAATGTCAAAAAGAAAACTACCACATCTCTGACGCGTGTGGGTGAATATATTTTGTCTGAGTTTTACTCGTATATATATTCTTTAAAAATGTTATGTTATTTACATGTTTATGTTGTATTTTTGTAGGGTTTACCTACATAGAGGTAGACAGTATATAGGTGCCTCTCATTCGTGGATGACAACCGTCACGGGCCCCGAAGCCCGAAAGTCTGACAATCAGTCTTACCAAGAGGCATCGCATTACCCAATAACTCGGTTTTGGAGGTCACTTCATGAGAGTTACTCCATGTAAAATACTGGTATTCAGCTGTATCGGGTTTGACTGGAAGCTGACCCCAATATAGCTGGGTAAAGGCTAGGTACATGATAACCTATACAGAAAGATAGGCAGGGAGGCAGAAAATTTTCGCCGGTAATACAAAAAAAATCAGCTGTTCCATACATTTTGATCGCGTAAGTATTGATTGCACTTTTCTATGAAACAGCTGATTTCTTTTTGTAAAACCGACGTAAAATGTCTGCGTGAGGTGGTCTAGAATGATATGCTGAATTCATGGTTACAGTTTGCGCACTGGATAAATACTTATACTGTATAGAGGTAGACACTACGCGATTTAAAAATCTAACCATATTGGCCCAGCCGACTGGGTGTATTTGACCCTGTCTGGGCACCCTCATTAATTAAACAACCAATATACAAGTGAAACTCCAGTAAACTACATTTAACATTTCAAAAGCTACATTACTCTCGACGCTACACATTCCTAACAGAGTCTATATTACAAGATTCTTTAATCGAAGTATCAGATTTATTCCTCGAAAATGTTTCTAGAATTCAAAGTTTTATAAAAGAAAACCTTGTAAAAGTCTCAGGATATCAAATAAATTACATTACTATCCGCTGAACCTACATAGAGAAGAAAGTGTTATTAAAAACCGGATAAGTACGAGTTGATCTCGTGTGGAGAGGGTTCCGTATAATGAATATGTTACCCACCAAAAAATGTAAAGTAAGTTGCCAGGACTAACATAACGGCTTCACAGTTAAACAGTTATCAGATCTATGATACACATATGGTACCAAATTTCAACTTAATCAGACCAGTAGATTTGGAGCAAATCGACTGCGACAGACGGATAGACCGACAGCCAGTCGAATGATCTATAATAATGGTTCCGTTTTTTCAAAAGGACTTACGGAGCCCTAAATAACGAGATTTTCAATCTTACTTAAATAAATAGTGATATATTTAAATACATTTCATTTCCATTACCATGATCGATTGGTCTGAGCAAACGGCATGGAAAATTATCAGATATTGGTTCTAATTGCATTAGTATGAATGAACGCTACAGCTCAAACAAACCGATGTAGCCAGCCAACCGGGATTCCGGGAAGGACTTCACTAGAAACTAGTCAAATAGTTTATACTCCTGCCAGTACTGAGCATGCCAATTAGTAATTGCTTCAATTAGAAGTGATACGCCAATTTCTACAAATACATTTATTAGGTACCTCAGTTACAGTATCTATGTTTTCAGTAGTAGGTATTAATCACCTTAATTAGCACCGCTATTTTAAAAAATTCATAAAAGTTTATAGTTTAGTAAATCGTATCTAATAGTCTACTAAAAATAAAATTGAGGTATCTGTTTGTAATGTCGAAATAACAGCTTAATAGTAAATGCAGTTATTTTATGCATAAATGAAAATATTTAAGGTATTTAATAACAAAAATATAATTATGATTCATTTTTTTGTCTGACTGTTTGTTTCCGCCAATCTCCGAAACAGAGAGACCGGTTTTTGGGAAATTTGGTATGGGGATACTTTGAACCCCGGAAGGAGGACACAGGAGTTTTTTCAGGACGTTAATTAGGGAATGGAAGTTCGTAATATTTGCCGATGGGAAATCTTCTCGGACACATGACATGTTACAATATAAATGCCTTTCCTATAACGATCTAAATAATCGATCTTCTTGAAAGCATCAAAATCCATTAAGTAATTAAGTTTAAGAGACGACGGACGTAGAAAGTGCGTTATTATATCTGGAGCAGCAACTTTTTCTCACTTAATTCCAACTTAAACAATAACGCTTATTATTGTACAAGTTCATCTTAGTGAGCAATACCTACTTTACATTTTACAAAGTTAACTAGTTCTGTTTGTCGATGTTTCGGGAGTAACAAAGACGAATAGAGCAATATTACGTCACATGCATTAAATGCCTACAGTTGCGGCACATCCAAGTTGGTTCTCAGTTACTTGGCGATTTAGGATTTTTAGGACCCAACAACAGGAATTATTTGAGGTTTACAAAAAGAGGCGCAGTCATTTTATTAGAGCGTTAGATAATATCTTTAGGATCGCAAAATGAGTAATTAAGTAGCTAAGTACTTATTTGAGGTCCGATTAAACACATACACAATTTTAGTGGCGGAGCTTGAGGGAGGCCGAAGTCCAGCAGTGGACGTCTTTCGGCTAAAATGATGATGGTGATTATGGCAATTTAAATATAGTGAGGGAACTGAAGTTTTGGTTGAATTTTAATGCCATTGCGGTGCAAAAGAACCACAATACGAGGCATTTATTTTCAGAAAGACAATACATATACAGGGCAGCTCCCTGTAACTATGGATTAAGTATGTGATTCTGAATCATCGTGCATTGTGTTTGATCGGTTATTTAAAAAAAATGCTGTTCCATACATTTTGATCGCGTAGTGATTGGATTTTTCTATGAAACAGCAGATTTTCTTTTTTGATAACAGTGGCGACGAGTCAATACAAGTCGATTCCCATTGGCTTACCTTTAAGAAATCCCACCTCCTACAGATTCACTATTCATTTTTTCAAAGTACAATATTTTTTTATGTATTTCCAAGTATTACAAAATTCTCTGATTAAAATTCAGTATCAGTGAAAGTGGGGCTTTATCTTCTAAAGAAGCTTTAAACTTGCATCACGCGGTACTTTTTTGAACAGCTTGCCCTGACCATAATTTTACCCCTCGCCACTGGATAACCGACTAAAAATGTCTACGCTAGAAACAAGTGCTGAATTCATGAGTACAGTTTACTCCTCGATGTCCCTAAAAACCTCTACATAATATTGTTCACTGTAACAATTAACCAGCGTAACAGTCAAGATACCTCGATCTATGAAATTCGTTCATTTAATTTTTTTTAAATACTTTTATTTAGAGTTAATCACCCTCAAGTTCCCACCCTCGGGCTTCACTCAGGTTTCGCGCAGGCGTATACGTAGGATCGTGTGCCATTTCTATTACCATGAAACGACACGTCAAAGCAGGAGAGTGTTTTTTTTTTAAAGATGTAGTTTTTCATTTACTTCTGGAACTAATTGCTGTTGATGAGAAAGTTCATTCTTCATCAACGCTATTGGATTTTTTGTCGAAAATTATCCAGTGCTGGCCGGCTTATTATGGCGCAGTGTTAGTGAAAACGAGCGTTACTCCACCTTATGCCTATGAGATTTAAATAGGCAAAGCGTGTCGGGCTGTAGACTGGGTACCCCCGTCAGGATAAGTTCCTTACGCTTTTTCTTCAACTCCCAATTTACAGTCGTTTACTCTATCTTTAAAATAATCAAACAGCACCCTCGAAAACCGTGAAAACGACCACCCATGATAAAAAAATTGAATACTTTTGCAGCCGCCGTCTCGGATTTTCATCTTGACCTCACTGCCGGCTTCAGCATTCTCGAAAATTATGAAAACTATCTCGCTCTCTTTCTTTTTATATTGAATATAATAAAAAGTAACATGGAGCTACGCTTTTTCATTATGTGCGATTTCTACAATTTTACTCCTACCGCAATCTTCGTCCCAATATTAATCAAACTGGACCGATATGACTCCATGCAGGGTAACAATAGCTTTGCTTAAATGTATTTCTGTTAAAAATCTCTGTTATCAACGATTTCCTGGACTATCTATTATTAATAGACAAATACAATTAAACGGCATAAAATAAATAAGGAAAGTATTTTAATAGAAAAAGGTTGCAGCCTGTTGCAGCAAACATTTACGCATAAACTCACCTAAAATATTCAATACGTTTGCCATTTTGCGGCGCGATGTGTCGGCGCAACAGAAAGGCTGCTTGCAATCGAAATGCAAACTTTAAACTAATTTAACTTTTAAATAGCTTTTTCCCAACTCCAGTGAAAATAAATGTTGGCATACAATAATCCTATTTGTATTTCGAACCTTACATCGAGATGCTTTTGTTTATAGAGTACGTCTTACATTATTAGTAGAATTAGATCTAATTTCTCAATAGCCAGAGGGGCAATTCTCGTAATTTTAAGAACATTCACAGTCTGATCTCAGTCTCAATCTGTCAAAAATGCCTAGAGTTTCTATACATTTTTGACAAGTTTTTGACATTTGATTGTCGCCGAGATGAGACTGCCATTAGATTTTAAACGTTTTTAGTTACGAGAATTGGCCTTCTGATTACTTTTATCTGAGGAATAAATATGTCAATTTGACAGCTTTTGTATATAAAATATGCCAAATTGTCAGTTTTATTCTTCAGATAAAACTTATCACTATTGAAAAAACAGCCCTTAGATTCACGAATAACTAAAACTAGTTTTATTATTTTTCACTAAAACCTCCGCTACTAGGCAATCAGACTATAATTTAATAGCGGTGTACAAGCGCTTCGGCTTATGTTTCGGCCACACATTCGGCTTCGGGTGATATACGGCCGAAGCTTTGGCCAAATCCCCTGTCATACAAAACACGATCGCGTAAGAACGCGGTCTGAAAACAATGAAAGTCGGATTTGTGTGATCAAGAAAAATACTTTTGCCAAATAATAGTTTTGTAGGAAAATATATTTGTAGCGGACAATTTCGTAGCAGTCGTAGACGTTTTGCTACGAAAACGCGTAGCAGCAGGTTTAAAGGTTTAATTTATTGAATTGAATCTTGCATTAGACTTCCGTCTCTCTTCCAGTTGGTGCCATAAGTCAAATGTATACTAATATTATACCTATAAAGAGGTTTTGTTTATTTGTATGTGGGGATAATTTCTAGGACAACCAGTCGAATTTGGAAAAATATTTTCGCCTTTGATAGCCCAATTCTTGAGGAGGGTAAATTAACATCACGCCACGACCCTACGGCGCCGAGTAAAATGAAAAAAATAGTCAGAAAGAACGCTAAGAGAAAATGAAGTAATATCGCAGGCGGGTCATGCGATAACATAAGATATATTTTATGTTAAAACAAGAAATTACACGCGCAACACTTAAAGACATTTGATCGGAACCGTCTTCAGCCAAAGTAAATACAGCCAAATATTAAGGATTAATCGAATAAGGTACGCATGAATATGTGTTGGATCATAACTTCTGGAATTCGGAAGCTCTTATACCCTTACTTAATAGGGTAATACGAGCACCAGAAGATAGGTAAATTTATTCCTTACGATACCGTAAAGATCGCCACTTACGATTACGATATTTATTTGGGTACCCATTTCGTCCATCATGCTTTTCATCCCTATCTACAATCCTAATATGGACTCCGATATAAATATTGTAACGGCCTATTGTAGACACATAAAACCACAAGAGAGGGTAGTGAATTTAATTTTTATGGTTGTGAACCTGCAGAAGACATGAAAATAGAGTAACCTTCACTTTTACAGCTCTCGATATAAATCATACTTTTATTATTCATTTGTTGTGGCTCGTAAATTGGATGTCTATAAACAAATCCTAATAATAACACAAATGTGAAAGTCTGTATGCATCAATGTTTGGATGTTTGTTACCCAATCACGCAAAAATAGCTGAACGAATTTGGATGAAATTTGGCACACAGATAGAATATAACTTGGATTAACCATTTTATCCCGGTAGTATGTTCCCGTGGGATACAATTCAACCTCCACGATACAATAATTTCACAAAGTCGAAGCTGAAAATGCGGAATGGGCTTGGTATCGGATAGTCGACGCCAATCCAGTGCCGAAAGCAAGAACGGCGCAGATTTATTCCGCCAGTTATTGCACATTCCCAGCAAATGTGCGCTGAATATGCACCCGGCCTGAATATTTCACAGCTTCAAGTGCGCGCTTAGCACCAAATAAAAAACTTCCGAGGTCCGAGCTCGTTTGTAATTTCTAATTCTTGACTAAACTGCCTGAATTATTTTATTTATATCTGTCGGCGCACCATATATGCGCGTGATTGACGGCGGAAAGGCGCGGGGTGTCGGGTACCGAAACCGGACGCGACGACCGCTGCGCCCGCTCCAAACCTCTCAGCTCACAGACGCGCTCCACTACGGGCATTTAATTGTTGATTTTTACATCCATTAATATTGTTTCTTAAGATATTAAACCTATTTTAATACAGTCCACTTCTTCTTATATTACAAAGCCCAGTTGAGCCCATTCATATCTCTTTTAATGTATCACTATACTACTACCTACATAAACAGCCTAGAATATTCCCACTGAGGACACAGGCCTCCTCTCTCCGAGAAGAAGTGGGCTGTAATCTGCCACGCGGGCCCAGTGCGGATTAGTAGATCACATCTCTTCGAATTTTTCAGTTTTAGGACATGCCCGTTTCCTCACAGTAATTTTCATCACGGTTTTGAGAGCAGTGGTGATGAATTAATTTACAAAAAGTAGCGCCTGTCTGGGTACGAACCTACGACCTACAACTCGTAAGTCGCGGCCGTTACCACTGGACTATGTTTAAATTGTTTTATTTTGTTTGTGTTGTGTTTGTTCATTTATTATCAGCCTTTTAAACGCAACTTGTAATAACATGAATCACGAACGCAAACATAAATATTTCCCGCAAATAGTTGCCAGGTAAATTGGCAATCGAAGTGCATATACACGTAGATATTACACAAATATTGCTTTTACTACAAAATGAGCAAATATATATGATATCTGATATTTATACAACAAAGAAACTAACTTATAAAAACAGTGAAATATACATGGAAATATTTATAAATACACGCAATTTTACATGTGCGTTGCGCACAATTTCTAAAATACATACATGCATTAAATTAGCTAAACAAACATGACCGATACTCCGATAAATCAACATTTATTTAATCGTATCGTTTTAAGCGACTGCAGTATGCAATCTGATATACTTTGATATTATTCATTTATTGTGAAGTGTTGTCAGAGGGGCTCGTGGCTAACAGCCGTATGGGTCGATCGAAGGTTAAACTACGCTTTCCACGTTCGGTTCGTGGATGGGTGTACATATCGAGACCTACCGCCCCGTCTGTCATTTGTAGATATTTGACAGTCGTTACGGGTAGTCAGAAGCCCAAAAGTCTGACAACCCAGTTACTGAGTTATGGAAGTCAGATAGGCAGTCGCCCCATGTAAAAATACTGGAATTCGGCTGCATCCGGTTAGACTGGATTTGTAGGAAAGGGTCTAAATGAAATAAACGTTTCTTGAATTTGTTACTTCTTCTTTTATTATAATGTTTCACTTTTAATAGCACCGTACAATCAGTTCAACAACGTCCATCTTTTTCGTCTCTCATCTGTTCACACTTCACTCTCGCATACACTTTCACTCAATGCTTCGTTAATAAACTTTTCAATCAATCCGTTTAGAAACACTTAACTGTTAGCCGACCCCGACATAGTTCGGAAAGGGCTAAGCAGATTGATTTGTGAGGTGTTGTTCAGTGAAGCCGTATGTCAATTATGTATGCCACAACATTTTTTATTTATTTTATCTGTATTAATTTATTACGAGGTGAAGATTGTGTCTGTGGACACACACGTCACCATGTTTTTATTAATCTAGCGTATGGGACTTGTGGGTTGCACCTGAAAATCAGCGTCAGGTGGTGCCAGGAGTTAGGTGGTGGTCCTATGAAGGCATCTAATAATATGCTGAGCTGCACCCCTTTTGACATCAATAACATTGTTTTCTGTTTTATTTATAGTAATGCCAATAAACGTATTTTTTCTTTTCTTTCTAAAGTTATTAAAAAGCTCTTGTACTACATAGAATATTTATACACCGTGACATTTTATTCGTCTTACAACGGCAGCCCACTTCATGTATCCAATGACTACTAATCATTTATTTAAAAAAAAAATATTTTTGAACATTTGCATAATTAAAAAGATGAAAATATCATTCACTAAGACGCATGACGTAGTATAAAACACACTGATAAGGAGATAAAATTAATGATAGAATGTCATAATAGGTAGGTAGATATCTTCTACCGCTTGATACGTAAACATTATTAACAGGGAGGGTGTTTAGTTTTTCTTTGTACCTATTATCTTAATTAATGGTAACAATGTTTTAATCGCGCCTAGAGGTATTTTATGACGGATACATTGAGTGGCCCACCTTTGTAAGATGACTAAAATGTCACGGTGTATAGGTTTTAGAAAATGTTATCTACCTATTTATTATTCATACGTGGACCTACCTACTAAATTTAGTTTTCGATATTGTGCCTTGTTTTCTAATATGTGATCCATTAGTTAATCCTTCTCCACAAACTTAGCAATTAAAAACCAAATTTTATAAAGTACTCCAAACTAAACCCGTCTAAAATAAAAGCCACTCAAAAAGCACCTAATCGTATCGTTTTAGTTTCAACATCATACATTTCTAACGCAAATAAAACACGCACAAACATTTTAGTGACATTACACTACCTTTGAACAGAGCCTTCAATCTATTCGCATATAAAAACGCACACGTCAAAAGCCGCAATCAGTTTTTAGATCCGAATGATTCCAAACAAAATACATAGATACTGTACATATTTACGTTCTGGTGCTCACCTAAATATTGAAACGAGTTGTCAGAAATACTCGGTCCGGAAATTGAACGTGAGTGCCTCAAATATTTACCCATCACATAACTGTTTGTATTTACAAAATGTGACTTCACTCTTCCAATAAAATAATAGTGCTTATCGTTTAGTGTGGTGATTAATATATATTTTTGACCATTTTAAAATAATAATGCATTCATTATACACTAACTAATTGACATCTAAATAAGTAAAATTCTGAATAGACATTAAAATTGCACATCAAATGTCATGTTTGTTTTTTGCTAATGACAGAAATTGAAAAAAATATCTTGAGAAAATTGGCTTGACGTTGTAGGGTAGAGAAAGACACATCCTACCAACCGCGCTATAAGGCCGCGTCCTAACCAAAAGCAATCGTCGCGCGAATATGTGATCACTGCGATCATATGTCTCTTTTTGCTTGGAAAACCGGAAGGCGCCCTGTGTCAGCGCGACCACGGGTCCGGTACTCCGAACAAAAAGTGACATAAATATGATCTCGCCGGTGGCGTATCCGCGCGTTGATCGTTTTAGGTTAGGATGCAAGCCATGCCTGAGCTTATTGAGACTGTGGTTGCGATCACAATCTAAACAACGCGATAAAAACATCAATTAACCCAAAACTAATTTCACATAAATATTCTTGAAGTGAAGTAATATCATGCAATGCTAGACAGGTAAAAGTTCACAGTCAAAGATAGTTACCAGTAGGTTAATAAAATTGAATAAACGTAAGCTTTCAACTGCCGTTTGGCGGTAAATCAACATTAATTAAAACAACGAGGGTGTTATTCGAGTACCTATCGTAGGTAGTTTAATTTTACAGGCAGCAAACAAAGGTCACGCTTATTGATTGTGGAGACTGGAGAGTGCGCACGGGAAATTCGCACCTTAGGGTGTTTGACCACCGCAACCGTTATTGAGCCGTCACCGAGAAACGAGATTATTCAAACCGAACGTGAAGGCGATTATTTGTCCACCGCGACCATATACAGTTGTTCAGCGTGGTATGTATGATAGACAAAAGCCAGGTGAATGGCGCCGGTGCGATGGCAGTGTGTGGACGAGATCAGACGTGATTTGTATTGCTGGCACATCAGTCCGTCACAATCTCGGGCCGAGTTTTAGCGGTCGCGCCAAATTACTCGAAACTTCCGCGACCGCGATGATAGCGCTGGCGCGACGAACGTGCATGCGGCCATAGTAAATGTATGTGTCGCAACTCCGGCGTCATCGTCTCGTTCTCGGTGACGTTCCGGTGATGGCTGCAGTGGATGGACGCACTTACAACTTACAAAATTAGTATAGGTTCGTTCAGGTTACTGATCATAAGCGAGGCCTTAGACAGTGAAAGACTAAGACTGATCAACACAATATATGTACGTCATCTTTACAAGAAAGTTTGACTTGTTAAAATGCTGTTCTCAGAACTACTTTATGGATTCCCTTGTCCAATACTAGGCACATGGCGGAGAAAATCGAAAAGTTTGATGTCACGGTAAAAGGTGATATTTTGTTGCTTACATTATCGTTTTTATAACTTTATCATCTTGGAATGGTATGATCGGATCGCCGGAAGTTAGGAATGCAGATTGGTCCGCAAACATACCCCAGTGATGACCGAGTTTATAGCAAAGATAGTGACGAAATAATATCGTCAACATAGATACCAATAACATGTTGGTAATAATGAATTTAATCATACATTAGTGATCAAAGGTCTTTTCTCTACCAATTAAGAAAGCGTTAATTGATTTGATAAACTCAAAGCAAGTAAACTGAAAACATGACCCAAACAGATAAGTTTTCAGCTCATAAACTATACATGAAACAAGCAATTCGCTGTTAAAACGATAGCTTTCACACGCAATACCGATGACGCACAAATCTCTAGTAATCTGGGATCCAATTACATAAAACGATTCCCTTTAAAGGTTTTAACACTCAATGTAGCGCCAGAATGCAAATCAGTTAGTTAACATCTGTTTCAAATTAATTTATTCAATTTATAAAGTACCACAGTATGATAATGTAATAGGCCAGGGGTGGACGTATCTCTAAATAGGTATTAATCAATAAATTATAATAAAGTGGTCTTTGGAAGTGTGTCGTGGGTAGAAAATAGTTTTTTTTTTTAATTGAATTTTCATTGCATAGGATTAGTAGGTAATTGAGAATCTTTGGTTTTCTATGGTTAATATAGACAGGTTTTCAGGCAACCACAAGTGATTTCTCTTTTCATTCGATTCGCAACATATAAATATGACAGTTAGTTTGTTTGTTACGCATTACACTAAAAACGGCTGAACTGATTTGGATGAAATTCGACGCATAGGGTAGACCATGACCTCGAGAAAGCCATAGGCTTCTTTTCCTGGATCGCAAATGAAATCGAAGGCAAAGGCTAATATAATATATACTATACCTACAATCCCTACTAATATTATAAATGCGTAAGTAGCTGTCTGTCTGTTAGTCTTTCACACCTAAACCAAGGAACCGATCTTTATGAAATTAACTTTAAAAACACGCTTTGATAGCGAGCCGACCTAAAAAGAAAAAAATATTTTCAAAAATGAAGATTTCATTAAATGATTGTAAAAAACCGTTTCGGCATTTTTTTACAATAACTCTACTTTTATAAATAGCTACCAATGAAGTATTTGAAACATTTGATGCCAAGCACCCCGCGCTTTTTTTTTTCAATCTAAATTAATTTACTCTTCATATTTGAAAAATCTCTGGAATTTAAATAAATCTTAATATCTTCTATCAAGTTTTAAATCTCTCTATAAAGTTATCTGTAATAGTAACCGGCATAGCTACACAATATTGATAAAATTACCTCAACTCGCCGAAGCTTCGTTCGACCGCAAAACTCTGTAAAAACTTTGTCTACCTTTGCACAAGACTTCTTTATAAATAAATTCGAAACACGTTATGTTCCTTATCTCAGATCATATGATACGTTTCCCGTACATCCCGCGAGGATATATAACATGTTCTAGAATGCTGCAATCCAGCTCTTTTAGAAACATACATGGACTGGACACTGCCGCAACATGCAGGTACTCTACCTACTCCTTATTTAACTAAATTTGTTATTATATCTATGTTTTATGGTTCTCTGTGTGTTTGTGGGAATGCAGATTTTTCATAAACAGCTATTCTGCGATAACCAGCATAAGAAAATGCAGATTTAGATATTGTTTTCAGTAAACAATTATTATGTTTTAACAAATTCTCTATGCCTTTTTGTATCTACCTACCTAGGTATGTGGTGTTAACCCTAACAAATCAAGAGATTGTAAATGCCTAAGCTAGCCAAAGAAATTATTTAATAAAAAAAACATTATTTATTAAAGCCAAATAAATTATTATCCGTAATCCAAACATATAACAGTCATAAATCTTTCACATAAGAACGAGATTATTTATCTAGCTTCTAAAGTTGAATTTGTTGAATTTATTTCAGGCGTATTAAAGACAATTGAAACATTTATCCAAACGTAATCAACAATCTCTAAAAATGTCTGCAAAACAAGATGGAGCCTACTAACAGTGGTTGGCAATTCTTATTTAAGTTTAAATAGGTTTCGCGATGCAGCAATCTACGTGAGCCCGGCGAAGGCCGGAGATTGAGCGCGGGATCGCGGTGAGCGACCAGCCAACTTTGACAAAGAGTAATGATGCGACGCGATCGGACCGACACCTCCCGCCGTTACCACACAGACTCGCGATTTTACCACAAAAGAAATAATGTTTCTTGACAAAATTCAACCTGTCGCTTGTTGGTATGTACCTTTTTACCTCGTCAAAGATTCAGGTTTTTAGAACTTGATTGCCTATATTTTTTGCGAAATTGATGGTGTGCCCCTACTTATATAACAATGTACGCCGCCGCCGCCCGCACCGCCTCGAAGAATTTCTAATGTAACCGCGTAGCAATTCTAAAGGAAAAACCATACGTCTAGTGGAATAATAAGTTATTGTGTACGCAGGACGAAGGAACGGCGCCATTTTATCGCTCGATAGCGTACCATTGTATCGACAATCTTCGAAACGAAGTTGTTATCTTGGCGGCTCTCACGTTTTGTTGAATTAGTAAGAGGGTACAGACAAATGGCCATGTAAGAAACACGGAACGATCTCCGACTCGGGCCGAAAGCGATAGTGCTCCACTAGTTACGATAATAAATAGGGGCTTAACGCTAGCAAATGGCCGATTAGGGCATTCTTGACTACAACACGGGCATTCTGATAAAGTTAGCGTTTCCTTTGCAACGAGTCTCGTGGGTTTTATGGCTAACAAATAGATTGCTCCGACATTAAATCACTCGCTTGTTTTAAGGTTTGAATGGTTTATGTGTACAGCAAATTTTAAACTGCATCCGAAAATATTTTTTCCAGAATTTTCTAACGCTCCTAATCTGAACATAACATGACTTCACGTTTCACTTTAACATTTCTTCCCATGGATGTCGTAGAGGGCGACTAAGGGACTTACTAGAGAATGGGCAGCAGCGTTCTCTATGCATTTGACCACCATACTGCGATCGCCAACCCGCCTGCCAAGCGTGGCGATTATGGCAAATGCCCCCCTATTGGGGGAGGCTTATGTCCAGCAGTGGACGTCTTTCGACTGATATGATTATGACGATGATGATAACTTCACGCCTGTATTCTCCGAAGGCTTAGGCAGAGGTACACCTATCTAGTACCATGTAGGGGCAAGCCTTTTGCCACTAACCTGGCACTAATCTAGACTCCGGGCTGCTATCGAGAAATTTCCGATAGGAAAACTCAAAAACACTTTCCCCGACCTGGGAATTGAACCCAGGACCTCACGCCCAGCAGTCGCGCTAGCGATAGCGACCACTAGACCAACGAGGCAATCTAAGTTTCATCAAAATACTTTAACCCTTTGTCTAATACAATACCTTGTGGGAACCTGTTGTTGTAAGGTTGAGGAAGACTATCCGCTCGTGATACAGTTTTTTTACCAGTACGAGGTGACATGGCGAATCATTCCGAAGACCAAGCTATCTTTACAATATACCATTTCACATTCTCCAACTGTTGACCTGTAACCTACATTTTATTGTCAAAATAATTTTAGACGATTTTTGTCTATTTTGTGTTTATTATTAAGTTACTCTGTATGGTTGACTCTTATTCATGAATAAAGATTATTGTATTATTTGTCTAATACAATGGATAATGTACCTACAGAGCCTACAGATAAAGCCACACCTACGTAATTTATACTTAATATAGGTATACCTTTATTGCATCATAGACTTCACCTCCAATTTAAATTACCAATTTGAAACAGAATAAACAGTTAATAAATACTAATGCAAATCTTCCAATTGTTTAAATAAGACTACTACGACGCTACGTGAAATACGTTTTCGCCAAAATTAATTCAACCTCATTTTAACGAGATTCAACCATTAGACCTTTTATTAAGGCCAATTCGACAAATTGAAAGCTTAACGTTTAATTAAGATAATTTCTAAGTCCATTATGGTCTCATCGCTTATTTCGATCGTTTTATTTGATATTTCGTATCTTATTTAAATACTTTTGAAAAATAAAGTGACCAGCGTCTTTAAATATTTTATGCGTCCATTTTCCTGTATATTTTCTTTCTCCCTATACAAATATTTCAGTTATTTTTCCTCAATCTTCAATAGAAAACAATCATGGGTCAGCTATTATTTGGATTATTATCTCAATTGCCTATTATATTATAAAATATGATGGCATTATGGACTATTGTAAGGATTGTTTAATACTAGCTTTGGCCAGCGGCTTCGCCCGCGTGGTTGTCGGAAATTATCCTACGGGAATGTACCAACGGGATAAAAAATATCCTATGTGGTAATCCAGGCTATAAAGTACACGTGTGCCAAATTTCATCCAAATCTGCTCAGCCGTTTTTGCGTGATTGAGTACCTAACAAACATCGAAACATCTAATAAACATACAAACTTTCACACTTATAATATAAAAAAAAGTTTATTGACGCAAAATAAAAGGTATTTTGTGTCAATACACAGTATACAATACAATACCAACACATTTCACACAGGTAGGTACATTGATTTTAGGGAAAAGGCTGCAGACTGCTTTAGGAAGATTATTACGAGTATATTAGCCCTATTACTTGCTTCACAAAGAAAATGAAACACCTATATTCTCTACGAAATCTGTTCCAACACTATGTTCAAGTAACAAAAGTTCGCGACCAAAATTATCCCATTGTCAAGTTCGTAGAAAACAACCCGCTTCAAATTCAAAGAACCCATGGTCGTAGGTGTAATGTATGTGTAATCCCCGGGGTCGAGCAAAGAGTAATCACTTTATTTTCTGTTAAAGACATCTTTGAATTTATGCCAGGTTATAAACGCGATCAAAAACTCACCCTTTATGTTATTGATCTATGTTATCGAGGTTTCCGCAGTTATACCTTCTAATGGACCATTGTAATTACTTGTTAAAAGTGATTTGAATGTCCTAGTTGCAAAATGAATTATTTCATTCCATTACACATCATAACGTTGCCTGTCGAGCCCATTTGGAAGCATTACATTTTATCACGACAAATAAAGCTTTGAATATTTTGTCATTGTGTAGGTTTGTAATACCTTTGTTGTTAGTGTAAGAGATTGATTGAAATTGATACTTGAATAAAAATGGCGTTGAGTAACAATATAACAAATTGAAATATTTAATAAAATTACACATCATTGCCTATAGATGCAACAAAAAATTAAGACCTATGTTTATAAAAATATCTTCAAAACTACGGCGTTTGCAACATAGCAACATAAGCTACGCTGTAGCAACAAGAGCTACGCCGTAGCAGCTACGACGGCTACGCAAATGTCGTGAGAGCGTAGCCAACCACAAGAGATGTCAGCACCAACTGATGGGGCCCGAAAGGGCCGATGCCTGCCAGGGGTGCGGGTTTTTCGAAAGAGATACCGCGGCCCCTGGAACACAGGCAACTGAGGGAACACGGGTGGGTTTTAGTCAGTAAAAGTCTGCAAGGTCCTCCTGCTCCACCCAGAGCAGGAAAAGTTATTTGAAGATTTCCCACCCAAAAACAAAACCACTGACCTGCTATTAAAATTGCAATTCATGTGTCTTCCGCGAATTTTAATACAATTATTCCATACAAAAAAATAAAGTAAAAATATTAGACAAATAAGCTACTCCATAGATTTCGAAAACCTTTTATCGAAAATAACAATGCCGTCGTTATAATCACATTATAATTGTCTGTCCCCTAAATTGTAATACCTACTCGAAAAGATATTTAAGTACAGGTAACTTGGAAAACGTTATTTCAGTAGATAGTTTCGGTGGCATTCGATTCTCAGCACTATAAAAATTTGAATACCTAGTTCCGTTAAAGTCTGAAAGTTAATAAATATAAAAATAGGAGCTGTTAACACCAATCTTACAAATAAAAACTAAGCATGTTAAGAATAACAGTGAAAGAAAAGCCCACGTTTAAGAAGAAACGTGATAATTACGCGCGCCGGCTGAAGACTCAGAAGCTGATCAAGTATTTACAAAGCGAGTTAAGAACTTCCACCACTCATGGACTGCCTTACATCGCTAATACTGACATACATTGGTTTGAGAGGTACACACAGCTCCATTAAGTGGTTACCCCTCCAAAAGACTTGTGCGTTCAAATCCGTGCAAGGCCCAAGTTATTTTCTGTATTTTGCAAAAATATTTTATTATCATTTACTGTATTGTTTTAGTGAATAAGGTTAACATTTACGAGAAAGTATACAACTTTTAATTAGACCGGAGGCGGAGGTTTCAAGACCGCTTACCGTGCATAAGAATGGAGGATCAAATCCCGGTCACGAAATGTGCTTTATGTCATGCAATTTTTTTTTATATTTAAAAGTTTTTTCTATTTTGTTTTAGTAATATTTATAAACAATTTAAAAAAATATTAAAAAATAAATACTTTCATAATAATTTCATAATATTTATTATTGCTATTATTTAACAAAACTTTGATCTTATTTTACTAGAAAGATTTATATTTTACAATTTGATTTCATCATTTACAGATAACTTATTATACATATTTTGCCAACTAACACAAACGGGTCCCTAGACAAGTGACATCCTTTTAACGCAAACGATATGTTAGGATGCGCTAGAAATATTTTAGATTGACATAAACTAACGAAATGTTACTTGATCTCTCATGTCATCTCTGCTTTTAAGTGAAGAGATACATCAAACTTTGTAGTTATAATTTGAGAGAAGGGATTAATTTTATAAAGAAAACGTACGTAAGTTAAATTAATGTATACTCTCAAATAACATAAAATCCAAAAGATAAAGTGACTCGGACGATAGTAGATAACAATTTTATCGCACTTTATATGGTCTCGCTGGCTAGTTTGTCAAACTGCCTGTATGAGTATGACGACGTTCGGTGGTGCGATGGTTCGAATCGAAATCGAAACAATAAACTCTTTTTGAAGTATTCTTTAGATTATTCGTAACGAATCCAATGAAGGGAGATGGGTTAGCACATACTGACGCTATGTGTACCAGCGTAAAATGTTATTTAATTATTTGGTCGTTTAATCTTGGAACAATCTCTGCTCGAGAGTAGAGTAAATGATAACAGCCGCAAGGTACGCTACGCTTGCCGCGATCGATTCGTGGATGGGTGGCTATCCATTACATATTGAAACCCCTCCGTGTCATGGAATTCGGAAAGCACGTTGAGCCGTAGGTGCCGACTGTCATTTGTATATGTATAATTGACAGTCGTTTCGGGTAGCCCAAAAGTCTGCCAACCAGTCTTACTTCTACCAAGGATATCATCATGTTACCCAGTAACAGCATTGTGGAGGTCAGATAGGCAGTCGCTCCATGTAAAATACCTACTGGTATTCAGCTCCTCTCGGTTAGACTGGAAGCCGGTTCCAAAATAGCTGGGAAAAGGCTAGGCGGTTTAAATCTTGGAAAAAATCAAATCGTGTCGTTGCAACCTAAGGATTGCTTTCGAGTATAATTCTTGTTTTTGGAAAATAATCTCCATTTTCATAGTTATGATTGGTAACCGTTTTGCAAAACGAAAATATATCTAAGAATTATCTATTCGTAAGTGTAATTGGAATTTTCTATCTGGAGCTCAGCGTCTGGATTTGTGCCGAATTGATGGCAATGAGTTCACCCCCTTTTATATAGGACTTAAACATAACTGGCGATACGTGGATGTACAGGCCTCTGCCCAACCCTTCGGGGAAACAAAGCGTGATGTTATATATGTATGTATCTATTGGAATGACACTGTAGGTAAAGCGAGACCAGCTGAACTTGAACCGGTCCTGCCAAGATCAACTATAGTGCATTTATCAAACAAGTTTTCATACCACGATAAGTACCTACCGGGTTGTGGTTTCTAAATAGCATAGTCAGCGCACAACTGCGTTGTATAGATACGTCTCTTCACAGACTATTAAAATATAGGTACCTATTTACATTTATCACTTCAGCTTATTAGACTTTAATCTTGTTAGAACAGGCTAGCTTTACAAGGATTTTAAGCGGCTTTTTTTTCTGGTATTTCAGAATATTTTGGGCGGCATGCTTTGGCATATCCTGTGCTATAATTTTCGTCCTTTTGTCTGCTCAATATACCAGATTTGTGGTAAGTAGATAAGACGACTTTATTTCAGTAAAGATAGGAACTTACAGGACAGTAGACAGGGTTAGGTAAGCTTGGAGTTTCACTACGTAATCGAATCAAAAATAAAGAGATCCATAGAAGAACCAATGTAACCGGCATAGCCCGAAGAATTGCCAAACGAGTGGCAGTAGGAGGGCACATGCTCGCAGAACAAAGGGCCGTAGAGGTCGAAAGGTTCTGAGTGGCGACCGCGTACCGGTAGACGTAGTGTTAGAAGGCATCCCACAAGGGGAACCTATGATCTTGTGGAGGAATACGCGGGATGAGAACTCGAGAAGCACAGAACCGGTCAAAGTGGCGCTTTACAGCAGTGGACGTCTTTTAGATGAACTGATGATGATGCTGACTACCTACATATATACCACAAGCCTACCGACATCGAGTTTTAAGAAAGGCTGACCACGCAAGTTCGACGCTCTACAAAGACGAACTTTTTCTAGCATTCATATATTGGAAAGCACTATGATCGCCATTGTTATAATAATTTTACCGTAACACATTTTATTTCCAGGAGCAACCAATAGTGAATAGTGTAGAGAAAGACTACTTGAACTGGAACGTGTCCTACCCAGCAATTGTGTTGTGTCCCGTCACCAAAATGGACAATGAAATGTTTACTTATTATGTCAAGTGGGTACCTATGCTTTACTACCTTTCAAGGATTTGTAAATATTACCTTGTTATTGTGAAACATACGTTTTATACAATTTCTTAAATTTTTCAGTGATACTCTCAACAGGACTGGCTATAACTTGGAGTCATACTACTCTGCGATTATATCAGTGTCTATGGAAGCATTAAATGTTCTGGATCTACCTCCACCTGAAATATTAAAGGTCGAAACAATAAACTCTTTTTGAAGTATTCTTTAGATTATTCGTAACGAATCCAATGATGTAGCAGTGTAACATTTTAAACCTTTTAGAGTTACGCCTAAGTCTTACCTGGCTATTTGACTATTAATCGTGATTAAAACTGAATTTGTTTTTAAAGCTTATAAATCCTGAAGACTACGCGACAATTGCAGCAGACTTGTTCATGAAATTTAACAACCATACACTAACGACTCTGATAAAATGGCCAATAACTGTGGACACTACTATGACTGAGATGGGAATCTGCCACATTATAAACTCTAACGTTGCGATACTCGACGATCCCACGTAAGCATTTATTCCAGTACCTAAAGTAGGTACTGTAAAGGTTGGTTATTTACAGAAGGCAACCTTCTGTTTTTTTTCCTCTTTTGGCAACTGAGCCGATGTCGACTATTCTGCCAGTGTCGCATTTAGACGACAGCGCAGCAGCGAGCCGTCGACTTTGCACTTTGTGGTAGGTCTGTTAGACGCTGTAAAAAGAACCTTATGTTGTACCGGCAGGCAACGAAATGGCTTTGTCACATTCGAACTGCCAAGAAGATCTAGGACAACCCTTCAAATACTTTAGCATAGTTTTTAAT
Organism: Polymixis lichenea; assembly: GCA_949091785.1. NCBI lineage: Eukaryota > Metazoa > Arthropoda > Insecta > Lepidoptera > Noctuidae > Polymixis > Polymixis lichenea. Next base: position 12,646,572 of record OX420946.1, on the reverse strand, counting down.
GTTTCCCAAGGAATCACTTGCCCCCATATATATAAAAGTTGCATAAAGATAAGTAACGATTAACGTACGAGTATGTTTAACCATACATTTTTGACGTTTAAACATCAACTTTGGGCAACGTTTATAAATCAGAGGGTTGATTGACAGGCGCAAAACTGTAAAGACTTAAGCGTGGAATAAACGAAATAATTTCTAATTACACGCATACAAGCGTTTTATTAATATACTCCCGTACTTGAGGACCCTTCCGGTTCCCACATTACCTACCTGAGAACCTCATTACACAGTAAATAAATCCTGTTGGAAAAATTAATGGGACATTTCATTCTAATTCTTGGCATGACTTCATTCAGCGTTTACCTATTATACTTCCAGTTATGCTTACCTAACGATGTTTAAAGTTTGATGATCGATCCGTTTTACCCCTTGCTCTCTCCGTACCGAATCAATGCAGTCTCGTAAAACCCATGTCTGACACAGACCCGTGTCTCTAGGAACACACTAAATTGAGATCCATCTCAACCAATAAATGTTGTCCCTTTACGTAACTATGGATAGATTTAACTATGAGCTATCTACATACGCCATGGCCATCGGAAAATGCCATCTTAAATTCCAAAACTAAGAAATTAAAATCTGAGAATATTACCATTTTTCTGGAGAATACGAGAAGAGCTCAACGTCAAAAGATTATAATTCGCGATAAGAGGTCAATTATCCAGTCATCATCTGCCTAGCCTTTTCCCAACTACGTTAGGGTCGGTTTCCAGCCTAACGGATGTAGCTGAATACCAGTATTTTACATGAAGGGACTGCCTATCTGACCTCCACAACCCAGTTACTGGGTAATACGATACCCCTTGGTCCATTATCAAGTAACAGAGGTAATAATGACGCCAATCAATATTTATCTACAAAATCTAACCAACCCTAAACTGAATCCAATTTTAACATTCGCGTCCCACCAGCTTTTTCATTTGTAGGCAATGCACTTACATTTTTATAAACAAGCACCACACGAACTGTGTTCCATTAGGTAACATTCTCGTTTTGTATTGCAGCAAATGGAGTGACAGCAGTGTGGCATACGCCAAAAACAACATTGAGCTCTCCGTGCACGACATTGACTTTTTTGTGCAGTTAGTTAACTACGCCAGTGTCTATAAGGTGAGTTACGGACATAGGCCTGCAGTATCTCGAACAAAAATTATAAGGTGAGTCATGGACATAGGCCTGCCGTATCTCGAACAAAAATTATAAGGTGAGTTATGGACATAGGCCTGCAGTATCTCGAACAAAAATTATAAGGTGAGTTATGGACATAGGCCTGCAGTGTCTCTCACAAAAATTATAAGGTGAGTTATGGACATAGGCCTGCTGTGTCTCGAACAAAAATTACAAGGTGAGTTATGGACATCGGCCTGCAGTGTCTCGAACAAAAATTATAAGGTGAGTTATGGCATGCAGAGTCTCGAACAAAAATGGTCGCAAAATGAAGGTGAAATCTCTAGGGTACCACGCGAAATTCAAATTTTCTAACGTTATTTTGCAATTTCCAGGTTAGTGTCAGGCTGTATGTTCCAGGGGTTCGGGTTGTTCGAAAGAGATACCTTCGCCCCTGGCACACAGGCAATTGAGGGAACACGCGGGTGGATTTTAGTCAGTACAAGTCTGACCCGGCCTCCCGCTCCACCCTGAGCGGGAGAATTTATTTGATGAGTTCCCACCCTCAAAAAAAAACGCTGTATGTTGAACAAAATATGATTCCTTACGTAAGAATTATTATCATTGAAATCATCAAAACAACCCTATAAGTTCATTTAATCCCATTGAATGACTATTTCATGAAAAATCATCAATGGGATTAAATTTTAACATCGCGAGCTTCCTTAGCGTATTTGCCTTGAATTGCTGCGATTGGTTGAATGATTTGTCAACAAATAGTCACACAGTTTCTGCGCGCTTGACAATTTGCCACATAAATTTTGCGATATTTTTCGTTCGTGAAACTGGCCCATTGGCATTTGCCCATAATTGGCAGTGGTCTGCAGAACGTCGAGCTCATAAAAAGTAATTGTTTATGTAGCGGGGGCAATAAGTAATTACCTACTTATTACACTTTGAAACGTTGACTTTTATTTAATTAGACATATAACAACTTGATCCTCACTCCTCTACCTACTCGCACTCGGTTCAGTCACTTGGTCCAGATGAATTCGTCTTTCCAATAGACTCAACTATATCGTTTAATAGTAACAGTAAACGTGATTCACTTTCTGTGATTGCAAGGATATTCGATCCTTTGGGGCTTTTGTCTCCATTTGTAATCACTTTAAAAATGTTACTACAGAGAATGTGGTTAGATAAATTGTCATGGGATGAGCCATTGCCTAATGAAAGTAATTTACAATGGCAGACTATAATTAAATCTGTCTCTTTTAAATGACATTCGTATTCCTCGAATTGTTGTATGTCACTCATACCGGGAGTTGGAACTCCATATATTTACGGAGGCGTCTGAGCGCGCCTATGGTGCGTGCGTTTATGTACGCAGTATTAATGACGAAGGCGAATGCATTGTTCGGTTACATGTGTCCAAAAGTCGAGAGGCGCCAATTAAACCTACCACAATTCTCAGGTTGGAATTGTGTGGCGTGGTTGTGGGAGCTCGTCTGTATGAGAAGGTGTTGAACTCCCTTCAGCTTAAGTTCTCTCGCGTATTTTGTTGGACTGACTCGACCATCGCGCTGGGAGGGCTACAGATACTACCTTCACGGCTTCAACCATTTATACGCAATCGCGTCGCTGAAATCTTAGATCAGGCAGGTCACAGTACCTGGAGGCACGACGCAACCGATAAGTGATAAATGATAAATGATTTTATTTCTGTAAGTAGGTTTGTACAAACACTTTTACACGTCAATCATATTTTTTTAAACTAGATGAGGTCGGCATTTCCTATCTGACTATTCTGAGAAGAAAGGCCTAAACAAACTCAGAGGTCACAGTCTCTTTTAAAGTCCAGATATAATCTTGGTCAGATCATATGAAGACCATATGGATCGGTGTCTGAAATGGTCTTTTGAGGAAAGAACCACACAGATTGAGTGGACCTGTCCATTCAGTGCACGCATTTATCAGTAATCATGCAGCTCAACTCAGAACTCGAGGAGCTCAACGATTTGATGAACAATACCAAAGACAGGACATTTGGGTAGGCCGCAAAATAAATAAAAAAAAATATGATATATATATATATATATATATACCCACATAGTCCTCTCATTCACAATAATTATAACAATAATAATATTATACTTCTTAAAATTAATATTCATGTCAATGTGTATATAATAATTATCAAATGTCAAAGAGTAGGTATAAGTTTGCAAAAACAAAAAGAAAAACAACATTTAGTGTGCAAAAATTGGAGCAGGTCAATCCCAAGCTTTTTTCAACAGAAGGTGATGAGTTTAGAACCCAGCAGACCTAATATCTCACGAACACAGTATTTTATCTCACGAAACGACGCTTTACTTGTGATAACCAAGTGAATAAACACGCTGGGAATGAGTGTGTGAAGACGAGTAGCATCAGCACATAGGTAACACCCACTTCCGACTTCGCAATTGTCTTGTACGCTACCGAGATCTCTGCTGCGTTACCTACACAAATATTCACGTGTTTGAACACTTGATAACCACTATATGTTAGACTATATAGCTATAAGTAGGTAGCAACCATGGCGGAGAAATAGGATTTTCCACTATTGGTTTACCCTTTAATTGACTACCTATTGATTTCAGAAACCCTTTGATTGATGACTAATATTAGTAACACAATAGGTCCCGACCCGGTAACCCCTTCGAATTCAAAAGCATTATCAAAATACCATAGAAATACTATTACCTACCCACACTGCACGTTTTAAAATTGCAGGTTTATACTCTGAGCCCCGACGAAGTAATTCTGATCGGGACGCCAGCTTTAACTTTCGAAACTGAAGGGTTCTTGTCTTTTGGAGTGCAAATTACGAGCACTCGAGCTTCAGAGGATCTCAAGTACATTCCTTTGCATCTTCGGAAGTGCAGGTAAGGGTGATGTCGTGATTGTAGGAATAGACGAGTCGTTAAGAGTCAAGTTCGTGTCGATCGACTTGCTTGTATAAGTATCTGCTTAATTCTACAATTTTAATTAAAGTAGGTACCTAGTTTTTATAACTTATTGAAACATACCTACCCAGTTGAAAAGTATTGACCATTGCAGATTTACTAACGAAACAACTAGTAAGAGATACCCGATTTACTCGTACAATCGCTGTTTGTTGGACTGCAGGATTAGAATGATATTCAAACTGTGCGGTTGTATACCGCATATTTATAAGCCACTGGGTAAGTCAATAAAATACCTTTATTACTGTTCAAAACCCAGAAGAGCATCAGTAGGCCATAAAAATACCTATGTTTTCCTTCGGGAATCGAACGCGCGAGAAGTAACACAGTGTTTTAGGTTCGTTACTCCAGCAGGAAAGTGACTCCTAGAGTGATGTGAGTGGAACGTATAATTAGTGCGTAATCTGTTGTAAATGTGCGCCAAATTAAAAATTTGTGCGCTTTGTGGTTTTGGAAAAAAACGGAAAGAACGATTCCTGCTGGAGTAACGTTCGAAAAATATAGTAACGTAATAATAGTAACGTTCGATAAAGGAAAATTCTAAACGAATGATAGGAGAGAGAAATATTGTGCATGGGCAGAGAGCTTATATTTGTACGAATCCGTCGCTTTTTAGTAGTCAATCGAATTTGGAAGGATAACCAGCCGTTGCATGTTTTGTTTTTTGTTTATGTCTACTTAATTAGAAACATTCCAAGCTAAATATTTTTACTATATATTTTTGACTAAACGCACTAATTTTTTGTTTACACCTTGGGTTGAGCCGATTTCTTATATTTCGCTGTCAAAGTTATGACACCGTCGTTTTAACTTTTAGCAATATTATATAATAAGTATAACGCACGCATGTACAATTTTGAAACTTTGTATGGTTATTATAAGCGTCAAGAAGAACCGAATACAGTTTTCAGAGAGCTTATACGTTTTCTCATTTTGGCGCTACGACTGTTTCGCGAAAGCGCGATAACTTGAAAATTATTCATATTTTCTGGAACGTAATTTTCTCGCAAATACGCACAAATTCAGAGCTACTTGTGTATGTATATACTACATGCACACATACAATGGTTTTGGAGATACACGATCCTATCTGAAGACATACAAATTATATTTTCGGCGCACATTTTTGCACAAATATCTATAAGCTCTCTGCACAATATTTCTCTCTCCGATCATTCGTTTAGAATTTTCCTGCTTGAACAACGTTACTCCAGCAGGAATCGTTTCTTTTTCCAAAACCACAAAGCGCACTTTTCAATATGGCGCACATTTACAGCAGATTACGCACTAATTATACGTTCCACTCACATCACTCTAAGAGTCACTTTTCTGCTGGAGTAACGTACACAGCAAAGCAGCCAATGACTCAGCCAATACGCCAACCGCGCCGGACATTATAAATCCTTAAATGAGTGCCTCTATAGTAAAATAAGTAACAGTCGACTGTGGCATCTTTACTATCCATGAGCAACTTTACCAATGAGAACTGTGCTTAAATTTCTTTCAATAACCAAAAATTTGTTGCCGCTATTTAATATCGAAGCGATACAGAAGTAGAATAATCTAATAATTTTAACAAAATTTTAGTAAATGTGAGTTATTTTAATTCAGTTCTCATTGGTAAAGTTGCTAATGGAAAGTAAAGATGCCACAGTTAACAGTACATAATTTAAAATTAATTTTACTTATTGTGGGTTATTGTATTTTTATTAATTTGTTGTTTTACTTAGAATGAATTTATATTTTGGTTGTGCTGTTTTTTATATGAATAAAGTGTGCTAGAATCTGGACGTTCTTTGTAGTTTTAGCGCTCGCACTAGAAAATTATGTATGCATTACTTTGAGCACACAAATCTACAGACCGGACATAATGCCATATTTTACGATTTCAGATTACGAAAAAATATGTAACTTAGCTGAACTGGAGTGTGTTCTTGAACACAAGAAAGAAATATTGAAACTGTCCATTGACAATGAAACAATGGGGAAATTTGATAATACTGACGACTTACCAAGATCTTTCAGAGATTGTGGATGCTTGGGTAACTGTGAGGAGGACGTGTTTAAGAACGACCGCGAGACTTTCTTGCCCCAGGTGAACATGAACCGACTGAGAGTCAGCGTATCTGCGTTCCCGAAAGTGCGAGTCATGAGGGAGATTATATTTAGCTTTTACGACCTTTTCTGTAAGTATAAAACGAGTGCCCAGACACATTAGAATTAGGTCAATCTGCCTAGCCTTTTCCCAACTATGTTGGGGTCGACTTCCAGTCTAACCGGGTGCAGCTAAATACCAGTATTTTACATGGAGCGACTGCCTTTCTGACCTCCACAACCCAGTACTGGGTATTAACATACCTACATAGCCTTTGGTAAAACTAGTTTGTCTTTGTCAGATTTTCGGGCTTCTAACGACCCGTGACAGCCGGGACCAATGTCAAACCAATGTCAAAGTTCCATTTAGTCCCATTAGTGGGAAAATAAACGTATACTATAATATAAACTGTTACATTCTCTATATGTCTAAGCAGAATCATGACCTACGTTTTCATTACAGTGCGAAGTGGAGGCGTCGTAAACCTATGTATCGGCACATCAGTCATTTCAATTATGGAGTTAATGTTAACTGCACTGAGGATTCCTATCTACGAGATAATGCAAATTGCAAAAGGTGTCTGGCGGAGGTACAAAAGATCAAAATTACCAAGGTTGTCTAACAATAAAAAACAAATGTGAATAAAATACGATTTAATCATTTTTTCTTTATAATAAGACTTTCACTTGTCACTTGTCTGTAAAAATAATGGTACCACAAGAGACTTCGTAGTCGTCTCCCTGCCTTTTATTCCCAACGACGTTGGATCGGCTTCCAATCTAACTAGATGCAGCTGAACACCACGATATACCTGTAATAATTAAAACGAAACAATGAAGCAAAAAAACGAAAATTGACGCTAAAAAGAACCGTAAATTGTCTAATATTTACCTTGTTGTTTCAACCGCCATCGCGTGATGTCATCGCCTGTTTTACTACTCTTTCCACCTTGAAGCACCATACAGTACATGCGCCATCTGTAAGAACGTAAAGCACGATTTTTAAAATACTGACACGCGATATGCGATTACTGATGCTGTGGCGGTGTTTGAACGAATATTATGTTATATTATAATGCAATTTATAAGGAGTTCCGTGTGGTACCGAACGTTAAGAATAGCACCATCCCATTTCTAAACGTCGCGGGGGTGCCGTAAAAGGCGACTAAGGGAGTTACTAGAGAATGAGAGCACCTAGATTCTGATGTTTCATAAATGCCCATGCAGGTTTGTGTGAAATAAAATATTTTGATTGTTTTTTTTTTTAATAGGCAGCAGCGTTTTACCACCATACTCAAAATCAAAATGAAACGTCAGAAGCTAGCACGGTTCCAATTTGTCGCTTCCTATGGAGAAGAGCCCGCAAGAAACTCCACGGATACTCTTTTAAAAATAATAGGTATGGGAGGACAGTGCAGGCCTGTCGATAAGTACCAGGTAGGTACTTAGAGGAATGAAAATAAAGAATAGAAAATCGTCTATAAATCTACAGTCTATAAGGCTTACAGCGTTCTCCCATTCACAATATGTAAAAGAATCTACATAAGTAAGATCAACCTATTTAAACCAAGTGACATGATTTCCATGAGAATCACTAATAAATAGTCGATATTAGAAGTGATGTATAATGTCAAATAATGACGAGAATATGTCAGAAATTGTAAAATTAAAAATAATAAAATTAACATTGTAATTTGGGAGCAGTTAATACGACTCTCACACAGTTATGCTGTTAATCAGGGAAGCCACATGTGCAGAAGGAATTAATGCCAAACTTCGCTGTCTTCAACGTAGTCTTTTATCTTATAATATGCTTTTTTGTTATTAAGGACACGTTTGATGTGAGTTTCAAACTTTCCATCGCTACGTTCTGTAACCGACTTTGGCAACTTGTTATAGAAGCGGTTACTGTTTATTAGAAATGACTTGCTAGTTTTAGTTAATCTAAATTTGGGAAACACAATTTCATCTTTACTACATGTATTTAGAATATGGAAGTCGCATCTTTTTTTGAAAAGACCTAAGTTTTTGCGAACAAGATATTTTCTAGGATATAAAGAGAAGGCAGAGTTGGTATATCAATTTCGTTGGATTTGTTTCTAAGAGACTCGCGAGGTTCCATTTTATAGATTGCGCGGATTGCCCTCTTTTGTAAAATGAAAACTGAATCTACGTCCGCTGCCGATCCCCACAGCAGAACGCCATAAGACATAATACTGTGAAAATAAGCAAAGTATACTAACCTAGCTGTGGCTACATCAGTCAACTGCCTTATTTTTCCTACTGCGTAAGCAGCTGAGCTTAATCTACTTGAGAGAGCTCTAATGTGGGCACCCCATTGCAATTTTGAATCTAAAATAATTCCTAGAAATACAGTTTTGGAAATAGCATCTAGTTTCTTGCCATCAAGTTTTAAATTTAGACCTACTTGGGGTACATTACTGCGATCGCCAACCCGCTTGCCAAGCGTAGCGATTATGGCAAACCTCCTATTGGGCGAGGCCTATGTCCAGCAGTGGACGTCTTTCGGCTGAAAAGATGATGATGAAAGAGCCCAGGCCCACCATCCATGGTGTCCATCAGCGTCCCCACTTATTACTAAATATTCTCTGAGAAATTATTTTTTAGAGGTCAGATAAATACCAGATAATTCATACATAAAGTAATCTACCTGCAATGCTGTCATCTCTGTGGATGGCGAAGTCACTTTCTGTGCTGTTATCATCTTTCCATTTTAGGAACATTGACTGAGTCGTCGTAACTCAGCTCGTTGTTTGTACCTACCCTGCAATAGATGGCTATTAAAACAAACACGTTTAAATGTTAAACGTTGAGTGAAAAAAAGGGATTTACGAACAAATCCAAACTTCAACTAGTTATCCAACATGGCATGAATCACGAAACCTTCGAATGGAAATCACGCAGTACCTACATCCAAATACAAGTTACAAATCGTGAGTCTATTACATTACGTCCGCTAATAGAGGATACCAACGCTTGGGGCAGCGGACAGTACAAGGACCGACCAAACCAATCTTCTTGCCAAGTTGACTGATAACCAATATTACTGAGTGTCCAAAATCGCTCCTTGAAACGCTGGATACACCATGACATGTTTATGGGCTTTCGTGTAAAAAATTTAGAAACCGGCTCCTATCTAAACCTCTCTTACAGAGTGATTCAAGTATGGACATTTTTCTAAGTATGACAGTTCTATAAAACCCCATGCACACCCGAAACAAATAGCAAAATTCCAATTTCGATGACTGAAAACTTACCATTCGAGTCGAAGAAGTCTGAAGACATATTTCATCGTAACTGCGACGCATCACAGACCCAACTTTTGCAATCTTCGAAAACTTTTCATGTTGAATGAGACAGCTCAATGTGCAATGTTAAGCTACTTATTGCAAAGTACACACAAGGATAGCTACATGTCTACGATTCCAATTTTAACAATCACTGGTCGAGAGATAAAATAGTGAGTAAATTACAATTATTGCAACCAAACGGAAGTCATAGCTTATTCAGCTATTTTTGGCATAATGATGAAAAAATTAGCGTCTCGTTACACATATCCAACTAACGAGCGTGGCACAAGCATGACCGAATTCAAATTCTTAAGTGCACAGTAAAACTGTGTTACGATAAGTTTTATCACCAGAACTTTGTCAATGTAAGCACGTACCTAGTCAAACATATTTACAGTAACCAGTCAAAAATACTTTATTAATTCTCAACAACAACATAGTATGTAATTTTCAACTGGCAATGGAATTGGAAAATCAAAAGCAATACAAAAACACAGGCTCCGTTGGTTGCCGATGCTGCAAGATTTTTCAACACTTTTAAATAACTAATTCCTTGTAGTTTTTCAAATCAGTCGATTATGCACCATCTTACTCTGCAAAGTCCTCCGCCATTTCATAACTATGACGCTGTGCTTGGCAAAGCCCTATTGCCAAGTTGTGACTTACAAAATTTACCAAATTGCTTCACTATTCCAGAAACAGATAGTCGCCTCAACAAGTTTTGCGTTTGTTTAGATACACACTTAGCGACATCAACAGTTGCGCACTGACACTATTTGCCTGACACCTCGAAAATAGCATGAGACGTAAATTGTGTAAATATTAACAAGGAACTGATTTATTATCAACGTCTCAAGTCCATAGAATGATTAATGGATCAGTCGAAAAAGCGGAGCAGAACATAACAATGGATTTATCCTCAAATGAAATTTATTCAGCTTTAATAATTAGGGCTACATAAAACATTCAGACGCTTACATTAACTTAACCTAAAATACAAGTGTTTTATCGATAATTAAACGTCAAACGAGACAAAGTTTTGAGAACACATCACCAAATACAATTTAAGACGAAGATGGGAAATCATTCCTTTATCCAGGCAGCAGAGAGTTTACAAACCCCAAATCAGACTTCAAAACTTCCCTGAAATCACAAAAAATACAATATTTAGATGTCTTGCAGAGACATTCATCTCCATTCCATTGCAACTTATAGACGCCAATTTATTACGATGAGTAGATTTTTCAGCAGTTACCTCGATAGCATATTTTTAGAATTTCAAGACAAGTAAAGACGGGGAGCAGGTATCCACATATCCATCTCCTAGGTAGGACAAAATGTACAGGCCGGACGAACGACATTAGCAGGAAAAAACATGCTTATTGCTATTGATGGAACCCGACAGCAGATTAGTGACACATCATCAAATGCACACAAAAATTAGAAGTATTTTTTTTCATCTGACTACAGTCAATACGGTACACAAATTTGTAATGGTCTAAGGATAAAATATACTAAGATCTTATGCACACAACCCTAGGAAAAGAAGTAGAAATACACAATGTAGGCGCGAGAAATCTGGGTTGTATTAGAAAAATCTACTCATTGACTATTTTCCCGAACGCCTCGTGCGTTCGTTCTAACATTTACGAGAACTAAGAAGGGAAATTGCAAAGAGTATTCCTAGAAGCAAGGCTTTTAGTTTTCTCTGGAATCAAAAAACGAACGCAAGGAAAATAAATGCAACATAAACAATATCATTAATCAAAGAACTCACTGTCCTGCCGGACACGACTGCTAGAAGAAGCGAACATCTATTGTCCTACCATCGATGCGGGTCCGGTCGAACATTTCTGATTATTATGCTAAGGAAATATATTACAAAACAGTAGGATATCCATTGAAGTGAACAGCTTTGTGAAACTGTAAATTAAGTAATTATGAACTGTTATGCTAACTCTGTAGCTCAACATTTAGCTCTTTACAATTTATTTATTTTTGTATTAGGATGTTTCCCATTCATACCTTTTAAATTAAATGCTGCAATAAAAAAATGTGTGATAAATAAATAATTCTAAGTCTCAAAGGATACTTATTGCCCTTTCGGCATCCCATTCCTTATGGAAGCGGACCACGGCAGTGTCTGGCGCGGTCATTTCGGCGAACTTGACGTCGCCGCATTCGCTAAACTTCTCGCGAATCAACTGCCAAGTCACGGTCGGCGGCAGCTATAAAAAGATAATTTTGGCCTTTAAAACTACTCACGTTACTAATATAAGTAGTAACTTCTAATAAGTGACCAACCGAAGCTTCGTTTTCGGCCATTCTCGGTCAAAAAATCATGATACGGCCATATTTTCCTTTTCGGCCATAAACCAGCCAAAGCTTCGGCTAAGCCGAAAATCATGAGTTTGAATTAATCGCGCGTCATTCGCCCTACTTTGTAAATCTCGGCAATATCAGGTGACGTTCGACTAACTTCGGCGTGAAACGAGTCCGCATGTACTTTCACTCAGCTGATATAAACGGACTCGAATTTGTTTTGAAGTAAAGCGAGGATGTGTTGTATTTTTTTTTTCAAGCGCATACACGTATACAGCGGAAATATTAATATTTTTTAATATCTAAATCATTTTCGTTTTCGGTCGAAAAAAACAACGTTAATAGAAACATGTGTACTGTAATTGATATTGAACTCAATCAATACCACCGTCAAGATAACAGCAAATATGACAATAAATGAGAGATCAGCAGGCCTAGACAAACCACATTTCTGTTAGCGTTCACGCCAAATGCTACGCCAAAATGTACGGGATTGACATTACCTGCGGAAAGATTACGTCGTGTCCTTTCCGCAGATGTCATTCCAATACATTTTGGCGTAGCGTTTAGCGTGAACGCTAACAGAAATATGTTTTGTCTCAGGGTCAAGATCCGCAATGTGATTACTACTTACATTAGTGATGATAACCATGTCAGATGACTTGTCCCGGTTTGACTGTTGCACGCCAGGGTCACGTCCATATTGGGAAGACACTGTCACACCTCCCATTTGTCGGCCAGTGCCTAAAAAAAACCATGATGACGAAATTGTAGCTAATACTATTGTCTTTTGTTCTGTCGCCATATTGTTTCTGACTAAGCCTGATAAATTTCGTGACACAATATGTGGTCAATAGTCCACAGCCACATATCATTTTAAAATTATGTAATTTTTCCCGCAATACTAACCTGAGAGCGGTCCAGAGCTGAGCGAATTATTTCCCATCACGCTGTTGGACAAGCCAGAGTTACTTAGGTTTAAGCCGGAGCTCAAATCTTGATTACCAAGACCCAAATTGTTTGAGTTCACATTGGCTTGAGCACTAAGCACTGTTGCTAAGTCATTAGCAGTTAACCCTTGTTGGAGCAACTGATTCTGAAGGGCTCCCAATCCTGTCAGACCCAGGGCCTGAAAACAAAATTAAGATTTTTATCTTTGCTATGAAGGTCACATACCTTTGATATCTGAAATTCTGATCAAGACGGATAAATTAATAGTGACCCTTACCTGAAATTCTGATCAAGACGGATAAATTAATAGTTACCCTTACCTGAACTTGCAGTCCCAGACTTCCACCTAGAGCTGAGTTGGTATTCAATTGGTTTGCTGACAGACCTCCACCAAGACCATTCAGGGTCACACCAGATGGTACGGCCCCCAAAACTCCAGCACCTAAACCTGCTCCAGCATTTGTAAGACCCAAGCTAGTTGTAGTAGTAGTCTGTGGTGGTAGATTCCTTGCAACATCCCTTAGGGGCTCTCCACTAGGTCCCAAACCAAGACCAACGCTCTTAAGACCTTCAGGAAGCCTTACTTCACCCTTATCTGTTACACCCCTGTCCATGCGTACTGTCATTCTTCTGTCATACAGCATTTGTTTATCAAACATTGAAATAGCCTGTGAATAAAGAAATGGTATTTTATGGGTTTATTTATTAACTTAAAACTTATATGTACCATTTTCAACCATTAATGACATTGAACAGCTTACTTGAACGGCTTCAACAGGATGATCATATTCAATAACAGCAAATCCTCTGCTGTTGCCATCTTTATCTATCGCCAGATCAATGTTACGAACTTTGCCAGCCATTTTGAAGACCTCCTTTATTTTTGCCCTGTCTGCTTTGTAGTCAAGCTGAAAATTAACCATGGTTTTTAAATTTTATGACAATACCTTGCTTTTACTGTTTCAAGAAAAAGTTATTTGTTTCTTGAAAAATTATCAAAATAGGTTTTCTTTGAATGTCTGATGGAAACGTGGAAATTAATATCGTATGTTTGTAACATAATTAAATTTTTCAAGAATTTGTGCAAATGTTAACTTAATAATGAGTGTTTATTACTTACATTGGCAACAAACACTTTTTTGACAAGTGGTGGTTGCACATTAATGGACTCAAGGAACTGGAGGCTCAGACCGTAAGTATTGTAGTTCTCAGGTTCCCTTGGTTTGTTGATACCCCAACTGAAATGACTTAAAATAGAACAATTCCTATTGTTAGAAAAAAAAAATGCAAATAAAGTTAAATTAAAAATGAAAACTAAGCTAAAGAAAAAGTTTCAATGAAGGTAACTATAGTCCGCGCGGAACTAGTTGGCCGCACCTTAGGTATGTGAGCGGTGAGGGGCGGGGGCGCTTGCTGTCATTACTCAGTACGGCGCCGTAGGCCCTACTTCGCGACGGCAACACGCGTCAAAAGTTCCGGCTAGTTTCAATAAAACGCACATGAGATTGCAATAGCAATACGAGTCCGCCGATAAATAGCGAAGAAGTTGGCAAAATCATCCTCGTCATCTACCTGTCGTTATTTCTCAAGACAAAGTTTATTTTCGGTATATATAATATATGTATGTATTTATGTATTAGTACGTATTATTTTTCGAGTAACCTATCCCTTACGTTGCACCTGCCATGTTTTCTCTCTGCTTCACCCTAAGGTTGACTGGTAGAAAATGCCTAAGGCATTAAGGCCGCCTTTGTACAGTATTTTTTTACTTGTGCATTAAGTTTTAATAAATAAATAAATATTCAAAGTGCATCCGTTTTTAAAAAAAAAATGGAAAGCCGATGTTAATAGTTTAGAATATAACACTGATACGAATATACATAAATTGGTAGCAGAAGCAACAGGGATATCAGAACGTACTGCAAGGAGAGTGATTGCTGGAAGTAAAACTTCCTTGCAAAATATGGGGGAAGCAAAATTTACATCTCCGCACAGACCAAAAGAAATAAAAAAGAAAATACAAGTTGATGATTTCGTTTTGGGAGTGATAAGGAGAAAAATAAACCAGTTTTATATAGTTGAGAAGAAAATTCTAAGTCTTCGAAAACTAAATGCTGTATTAGAAGAAGATAACATTTTACATCACGGACTAACTTTTCATCAACGGCATTGTCAAGTCGGGGGACGGCTATGAAAATACTAGGCCTCCTCTGTTTGGCGTTTTCGATGACCGTCCCCCGATTTTACAATGCCTTGATCAAAATACTACCTACAACTTAAACGGCCAATAAATATTACTTTTTACATTTTATAGTTTTTGTTTGGGTCGGGGGTTTTTTAAATTTTTAATTTAACTTTTATTTCCCACTTTTTAAACTTAATGTCTTGCTTAAATCTTGCAGTGTTGCGTTTGGTTCCCACAGTGAAGTTTGTTATTAATTTATTCTCATTCTATTTATGGTTTACTATTTTGGCGTATGTATGGTTTACTATATATTTAAGATAAACATTTCCATTTTACATTATATACGTGTAACTTTAACGATTTTTGCAGCGCACGCCAAAATAGCTGGCAGATGGCAGATTTTTTTCCTATTACTTGACACTTATGGTTATATTTGGACAATTCACACAATATCTTTATAAATTATAGCCTGTGTTATTCTGATGTATAAGCTATATTACTGTAAAGTTTTATTAAAATCCATTCAGTAGTTTTTGCGTGAAAGAGTAACAAACATTCATACATCCATACATCCATATTCACAAACTTTCACATTTATAATATTAGTAGGAAGTAGGATGCTGCTTATGTGTGCAAGCAGAGAAGAAACCGACTATGTCCAGTTTGAAAATTAATATGCACGACTAGTTGCGAAATCATAACGTACCATTTTCTCCCATAATTATCAAACCAGAACTTTAGGTTGATTAATACGACTCAATCAGAAAAAATATACACGATTGGTGAACTTCTTAAAGCTGCAGGTCATACTGTTCTAAGGCTAGCTCCATACCAGCCAGATCTCAACCCGATCGAGCTTGTGTGGGCAAATATTAAAAATTGCCTGGCCAGAGATCACACATTAATGCAACATTGGACGAAAAAATTACAAAACAAACAAGGTTATTTTCTGAATTCTTTGCCGAAAAATGGCAGAATTGTGATGACCATGTACAAAAAAATTAACAAGAATACTAGAATCATGATATCAGATTTGATGCTGTGATGGATAAAATCATTATAAACTTACAAGATGATCCAGACTCAAATTCATAAAGTCCAGAATCAAGTGATTTAGAGGATATGTCAGAATAATTTAATATAATTTGTTTTTGGTTTATTTTAAATTACTAAATAATTACATTAAAACTTTTAAAAGTTTAAGTGTTTTTTAATTTTTCACTTTTATTGTTCACTTACTAGGCATGGTACATCTGTTTTCTATTTTATTAAGTGTGATATCTCGAGATTAGTCATCACTGTCTTAAACATAAACTCATGGCCGTTGCGCACACTAGGCAACCCGCCGACTCACCCCTGTCCTCACCCAAGGTGCGGGCAAATAGTTCCGCGCGGACTATAAGAAAAATGTTTAAAAAGATGTGATTTAATGAGCTATATTTTGTGTAATAAAATTAAGATGGAAGCACCAGCAGGCTTAGCATGACGCTTTACATTTCTACTCTTCAGTAGAATAGAAATCGCTTGTCTACATTTCTCGCCACAAAACTGTCAATTGTCTATGCAGATACCGACGACAAAACGCTTGCCTACGGTTCTCGTGCTAAGCCTCCAGGGTTGCCTGCGGAATTCCAAATTTCTAATGTTGTTTGGTTAGTGTTAAGCAAAATATGATTAGTGACTGAACATGTGTATTAACAGATTTATAAGGGGCCATCCATAAGTTACGTCACACGTTTAGGGGTGGGAAAACGAAAGGGGGAAAACAAGTGGGGGGTCAACGAAATGTGACATGTGACAAGGGCCAGGGGGATCAAAAGCTTTGTGACGTCACATGTTAAAATCACCATTAAGTGTCTTAATTATTTGACTTTATGAAAATTTTATTAAAGACCAGCGGCTTCGCCCGCGTGGAGTTCAGAAATTATCCCTCGGGAACGTAGCACCGGGATAAAAGTATCCTATGTGTTAATCCAGGTTATAAACTACCTGTGTACCAAATTTCATTCAAATCCGTTCAGCCCCATATTCATAAACTTTCACATTTATAATATTAGTAGGATTACTTTTCATTTTTTTTTTAATGTAAATACTGCTGTTTTCATTTAATTACGTAATTCTAAATACAAAATTGAAAAATATGTGACGACACAAAAGGGGGGAGGTTGTTTCACAAGTGTGAACACATGTGACAAGGACGGGGGGGGGGGTCAAAAGACCATCAAATTTGTGTGACGTAGTTTATGGATGGCCCCGAATCATTAAAATCATCAGTACAACCCTTTCAAGTACTTACATTTAACATTGAATGATCTTTACATTAACAACCCCTTTATTCATAAACGTTGCTTAAAGTTAAGTAATGATCAGCGACTGTTTAACCATACATTTGTAACATATAAACATCTCTTAACTTTAATCAACGTTTATAAATAAACCCGTAAATTGTCATTCAATGGGATTTCAAGATTTTTACGATAAAAATTCTGTTAAGCCATATTCAACATACAACCACACAGACTGCATAAAAACCGGTCAAGTGCGAGTCGAACTCGTGCGCCGAGGGTTCCGTACCTACCCATTATACCGCCATAATAAAAAGATATGGGCAAATTTAGATTATCGCGAAAACTTGTAAGTACCAAAATTTACCTTAATTTTCAACATTTTTTATTTTTTGGAATTTTTCTTTTATTTGTGCTGTAAGACTGCTCTTTGCCAAATTTCGTGATTCTATGTCAACAGGTACTACCAATATAGGTTTTCGACCCAAAACCTATAGGGTACTTCCGGTTGACCTGGAATTGTCAATTTTGGTTAAAAACAAGGGAAAGTTACGAAGAAAAAAAAGTTGAAAATTAAGGAAAATATTGGTACTTACAAGTTTTCGCGAAAATCTAAATTTGCCCATATCTCTTTATCTTGTTGACTCAGGACCTTGATTTTGTATACACCTGATAGGGACTATAAACCTCAGTATCTGGTATAAATCTCAACTTGCTAGGTCCACCGTTCCTGAGAAAATCGGTGTTGGCACACGGACAGACAGACAATAGAGTGATCTTATAAGGGCTCCTTTTTTTACCTTTTGAACTATGGAACCCTAAAGATGGAAGAAAACTTGAATTTCACGAGCTATCTTAATTTATGTAATCCTAAAACAATATCAGAAAAGTTAATTACTAAGGCTTAGATATTAACTTGTCTTGTAAATTGTAATGATTAAATTGTAGTTAATTCCAATATGATATTAAAATGTGTTTACCCAAGGATCATTATAATCTGTTCACCATTCTAGGTTAGAATTATTTAGCAAGTAAGTACCACAATAGCAATAAGATCTGGCTGTAAGTTGCTATGTAATATTGGCGATAAAACAAGTGCTTAAACAAAAATGTATCTATAAATGTACTTACTCCTTATCATCTCGATTGTTTCGGCCACCCCCACCGCCGCCGCCGCCGCCACCGCCGCCGCCACCACCACCCCCTGACCTTGACGAGTTTAACCTGTTCCTATCATTCCCTGAAACTGGAATTTAATATGCTTGTAATTATGTTCATAAAAACAAACAGAGTAAAAAGGTAAGTAAGGCAAAGGTACCTGTTTCTTCCTTCAACACAAGTTTCCGTCCATTCAACTCATATCTATGCATGACAAACAGCGCTTTTTTCATTGCCTCTGAGTTTGCGAACTCAACAACACCACATCCCCTGGGTTTGCCATTCTCATCACTGAACAGCTCAACATAAGCCACATCTCCAACCTGCACAGTGAACAACAAAATTAGAGAAATACTGTTGTGTACAAACTACCACTTCGAGGTGATAATGATAACCTACCTTTTCTTTAAATAAATCTTTCAACTCCGTCCAACGGAACTCGTACGGAATGTTGGATACAAATAATCTTTTCCCTTCAACGCGGTCGCGGTCGTTAGAGCGGTCCCTGGGTGCGTCAGAAAATCTGGATGGCCGGTCGCCGCGTCTCGACCGGTCACGCTCTTTTTCTCGCTGATTATCCATTGCAGATCACACCTGATAAGGATAGATAAGTTAATTATATAATGCAATTAAAGTGAATGTACCAACTAATAATCGCCTGACCTAACTAATGACCGCCAATGCAAATTCGATATAATATTCATGTAACTTGTCAAATATTGTAACTTACCAGAGATCCACCAATTATATCAGACAAAATCACAAGCGACACAGTTTTACTGACCAAATCTCTAAAAACACCAAAAAATGATGACGGAAATAAATCCACATTCATTAACTTGCTTACAAAATGGCGGTAAAGCATAGAGAATAAACGGCAAGGCCAGCAAACAAATGTGACTCAAATAATATGTTGCCAATAGACAGAATAATCGACTATTTATTTTCAGGATGGAGGCTGAGTTTATCAAGCCTTACAGTAAATCCTTCCCTGAAATCTTAAATATAAATTTTTCCCTGTTATGTCTCTCTGTAAGAGATTTAAAATGAAACTTTGTTTGTACAGAATGTTTGTAAAACAAAACTTTGTTCCTAGGCCCAGTAGTTACAACTGTGCGCTGACATATCAGCCAGTCAGTCAGTCAGTTGCTCCTTATAATTAAAAATATATGTAATTGATAAATAGGTAAGTTTATGTAAATAGATAGATTACCTATAATTAGATATAAATAAACAGACAAGACAATAAAGTGGCTCGAACTACCATATAATGTCTCAAACGATGAATTATGGATATATTGTGTATTGAAGGATACACATCATATCCATAATTCATTCTAACATATGGTGCTTACACCTGGTCTTCAGCAAAGGTTTACCAGTGACCCATGGAGCGCAATATCCTGGAGGTTCGAATTTCGGACTGTCTATGGCCTATGGAACACAGCACTGCGCGCCAGAACCAAGATGACGAACGTTTTGTTTTTTTCGCGCAGTGCTATCAGCCGTGCAGTTGGCGTGCAACCCCCTTAGAATGAGTGGCTTTTTTTGTTACCCAGAAAGCCACTCAGCTTAAGGGGGACTAACGCACCAAGATATCGCGACGGGCCGAGACGAGATAATGGTGAGACGAGCGAGCTTGACTCCTACCGAAAGGACTGGGTAGCACTAGCAAAAGACAGAATTGTGTGGGAGAGGGAGACCTTTGCAATTGGGACAATACAGACTAGTTACATCAATTCGAAATAGATCACATAATGTGTTACCTTATAGGTACTACTTTCTGGAAAATAACATGTCATATAAAAAAAATCGTAAAATGTACATTTTAGGTAACTGATTGTTCCTCATAGCTGTTCCCTGTAGCACTATGGCGGCGTCCTATTTCGCAACGATCGTACGAGCAATCGATGCGTACATCGTGCACGACGAGACTCACTCATTTCTTTATTGTGTCCTAATTAAAGCTTCCAAGTCATCGCGCAAGAACAGTAACAGTAACGATCGTACGATGGGTTTGATCGTGCGATCGTGCAGTCAAAGCTACAAATCTCTTTTGAGTGTCCCATATCTCTATGTAGTCTGTGGAGTGTCCTAAATGGTCACGCGTCATCGCGCGAGTACAATATCGCGGAGAGCGGGGTACGGCTCCAGTGAGTTGAGCGAGCGAGACCTCAGATAGCATAGCACAGATGAAAAAAACAAACTTGAAACTGTGCATATCTGTAAACAGCCATTGCTAAAATGGCGCCACTGTGGTGAAGGCGATGAACGCATCGTTTGCTCATACGATCGTTGCCAAATAGGACGACGCTTATAGCTAATTTGTTATGGTATGGCTATCGCCGATACATAATATGGATTTGCGATTGTGCCAATTTCTCTATTGCTAGACTTCAAAAAATTATGTACAAAGCCTAATCGGTGGATCGATAACAAGTACTTGCCAAAACCCAAATCAAAATCTCTATCCACATGTTTGAATTTATGATGTCGTCGAACTAGTTGAGGTTTGGCAAGCATGTGGTACCAGCATAACTGGTCAGCATTTTGATCACGACTTGGGGAACAAGTATGTTATCTGCTTTATCATGTGGTAGAACTCACGTCGCACGTAGTGGCAATTTTGAAACATATTAACGTTGTAGCCAATCAGAGGAAAGGGCAACGTCAAATAATATTTCAACCAACCAATCAGGCTTGAGGTCTTTCTCAACTTGTGACAAGTGTTGCCAGTTCTTTTGAAGTAATAAGTCGAATGTTTTACATTTATACCATAAAATTCAGATTTTTTTAGGCGACATCTCAAATAACTACTAAAGCGCTATCTGTCGGCATTTTCTAACTTTTGTTTGCTCCTCACGGTCGGTGACATACACACGCACACATTCATGTTTGTGATTGTATTGCTTCATAAATATTTTTCGCTTACGATAGCCATGCAGGAGGCAACCTGCGCCAAATTTTTATTAAAATAAGTAGTTTTAATAATCTACAAATTATGGAGCAGAGTAAATCTATTTCACCAAGACTATTTGTGTGCACCGCCATAGAAAACAAGGATGAAGTTGAGGAGGTACTGTGTAAAATTTCGCAGTTTCTCAACAAAGAATATCTATATAGTCGGCCATGTACAATCGTATTTCTAACACTAGTAGTGGTGGCGCTGCAGTGTGCGTGGCGCGAAATTCAATTTTAGTGAATGCTTTCAGTGATCTTATTAGATTTTGTCATTTTCAGAGGTACGAGAGGGCTTACAACTACTTCCAATCACTTGTAGCTGACTGCAGCGAGAAGGAAGCTCACGACGCGCTCAATAATGCCGTATGTAAGAACCATGAAGACGTGTCTCTCGGAATGCTGATGTCCATCCTCACAGAACCTCACAATGCAACCAAGTGCTACAGAGATCTGACGCTGGTCACTCGAGACGGCCTGACGTGCGTGCTCAATAACCTATCCAACTTGATCTTAGAGAGGTACTTGAAGTTCCATGATACTACTCGCAACCAGCTACTATGGTTGTTAAAGGAAATGATAAGGAATGCAGTAACTGGTGTAGATAGTGTCTGTTGGAATTTAATGCGTTATGCATCTGGAGGAGATATTACTCCCAAGAACATAATACTGGTAGAATCTCTTTTAGATATTTATATTGAAAATCGGGCATGGCTAGATAAGTATCCTGTACTTATTTGCATGGTGGTGTATACATACATGAGATTGATAGAAGATCACAATATACCACACCTGATGAGCTTGAGACAGAAAGAAGTCAATTTTGTTATTACTCTCATACGAGAACACTTCACAGATGTGTTAACTCTGGGTCGAGATTTAATAAGACTGCTACAAAATGTTGCTCGCATTCCTGAGTTTCATCAGTTGTGGCAAGATATATTGCTAAATCCCAAAACTTTATGCCCTACTTTTACTAATGTGTTACAACTCTTACAAACAAGAACATCTCGCAGATACTTGCAGTCAAGACTCACTCCGGACATGGAGAGGAAACTTGTATTTCTGACATCACAAGTTAGGTTTGGTCATCATAAGAAGTATCAAGAATGGTTTCAAAGGCAATACCTAGCCACTCCTGAGTCTCAGTCACTTAGAAGTGATATGATTCGCTTTATTGTTGGTGTAATACACCCTACTAACGAACTCCTGTGTTCAGATATCATTCCACGGTGGGCAGTCATTGGGTGGCTACTTACTACTTGCACTTCAAACGTCGCTGCATCAAATGCAAAACTAGCACTGTTCTATGACTGGTTGTTTTATGACTCTGAAAAAGATAACATAATGAACATCGAACCAGCTATCCTTGTAATGCACCATTCAATGAGATCACATCCTGCTGTTACTGCCACATTACTTGATTTTCTATGTCGAATCATTCCAAACTTTTATCCATCGTTTGCTGAGAAGGTGAGGCAAGGGATTTTTAACTCACTTCAACAGATCATAGAGAAAAGAGTGCTTCCAAATTTACATCCCTTATTTGACTCTCCAAAGTTGGACCGTGAACTAAGAACAACGGTGAGAGAAACTTTTAAAGAGTTTTGCACCAATGGCAATGGTGAAGGTGTATCAGGAATTCGTGAAGAAGGAAATGATGACTTGCCAAGAGGAGGTCCTGACGAACCTGCGTTTTCTGATGATGAAGAGGAGAATACTCTTAATATTGCAGAAGACACAGATGATGACGATTTGCCCCTGTCGGAAGTTCGTGCGCGGGAACGACCTGAATTGGCAGCTGCAATGCCTCTGCTGCTACGACCTCTTGCTGAAACATTACTGGATGATCGCACAGCCGCGGCAGCCACTGCTCTGATCAACGCCTGCAGCACGCCGATGCCTACGGCTATTGCTCTTGCAGATCTAGTTATAGCAACTGTGCAAGATGTACCACCCTTGAAAATAAGCCGTACGCCAACCCAAGCCGAGATCGAAGTGGCTCTTAATTCACCAATCTTTTCCATGTTTACTTTTCTTACCAGCAATGATGAACCCAAACGCAAACTTGTACTAGAAACTTTTAAAGAAATTCAAGCTCAAAACACTCTTCGCACTGTGGGTCTCTGTTTGCTGTTTTATTTAAAAGTTTGTTATGAGCGTGAAAAGCGCGGTGAACGCGATGCAGCGAAAAGGAGAAACGTTAAATTCAAAGCAGATATATATAAAGAGTATTGTAGCTATTTAGAAATGAAGGTGGCTGAAAGTATAGCCGACGACTTCGAAAAATGTCAAGAAATTGATGCGAATGTTTTAGTGTGGTTGATCCCTGACGTGTACAGAGAATTTAAAGATCAGGCCCAGAACCACATAAGATTGTTGCATGCTATTGTTTCAACATTGGACGCGAGTCAGCTACAACGACTCGTTTGCTTAACCCTACAGGGCACTTTGATGATGTTCAAGTCAGATGACATCACATTAATGCTGTCCACGAGTTTAGGCTGGGAGACATTCGAACAATATTGCCTTTGGCAACTTCTGACAGCACATGATATATCGGTAGAGGACGTTTTACCGATCATACCCAAGCTTATGTATAAAGAACATGCTGAAGCTCTGACATCAGTCCTTTTGATGTTAAAACAGGAAAAACCGACTGCCGATGTAGTTCGACAGTTATTCTGCCGAGCTGTAGACGATGAAGATACTTTTGTTGTATCAACTTTAATGTATTGGTGCCAAGATTATGAGGACAAAGTTGGCGATTTACTTTCAGTTCTTTTAAGCACAAGATACCCAGGTACCAGCCCCAACAAAAGAAAACGTCCGGGAAAACATAGCATTCCGCCTAACGCGCCGCCTTCTGCTGAACTGGTAAATATTATACCTATATTTTATTACTTTTATTTAACTTTAAATAAATATTTCTTCATCCTTAGTTACGTCATAATTCATGTTTATGTTCATACTCTACTTACTTCACTAACGGGATGACTAGAACTGCAAAGCAGAAAACCACATGTTGCAGGCTCATGTGAGTTTTAAAGATAATATGTGGTTGCTAGCCTGTGAGCCTCAATAGAAACCAATATCCTTAATTGCTTCTTGAACATGCACTAAAGCAAGCTGAAAACCTGTTGATCACCAGAGACCCATTCACTTTAGTTTATCTTTGAAACTTGTCGCACTCCTTCGCCTGCGTCGAAAAAAGAGGTTCCGATTATCTGCAACTTTTATCGTAGTAACGATTAATAATCGGAACATATCGCATTTTCGCCGCTTCAATTTCACGGTGGAGGTTGCAACAGGTCCATAATTATACACTTGACGAAGCATGGGATGACGAGCAGCTAAACACAGTGCTTTAAAAAAAAATGAGATTCACTGAACATTAGTATTAAGAAAATGCAGTTACAGTTTCCTCTCATTTCGAGCATGAGCTGTATTACGTCGTATTAAAGGTCATCATTGCTCCAGTCCAGCATAAGAAAAAATGCAGCTATACAAAACGTATAGCTCTATCCTTCTTTCGCAACGGTGTATTGATGGCTATACTAAAAGATGACTATCCCTGTCTAGAAAATCAGGGTTTCAATACGATTCCCATAAAATTAAGCAAATTTCGAATTTGCAACTTTACTGATGGACTTTCCGCTGAAAATAATGGAAGGAACCATATTTTTACTTTTTGTATTATACGCCTGAGCAAGACAAGAACTCAAGTAAAGATAATATATTTTGAAAAAAAAAATGGTAATTAATTGTTGCAATTTAATAGGTGCTCGGGCACTTGGAGCAAATGAGATTGTGCTGTGTGGAACAAGACGACATGTCAATTTTTAATATGGAGTGTATGCAGAAAGCTCTTCAGCAAGCGCAGTCGAATAGTAGTGATAGTTTAAGGGTAAGTTGCTAATTTCTTATAACTCCTTTATATCCGTGGTATGGTAGCGTGGATGTCGGGAATCATTCCAAGAAAACAGCTCTACTAATGTACCAAACACCCAAATCCGTTAAGCCGTGATCCATCAACAAAAATAGGAACAATAGGATAACATCTATTACATGAGACTTAAACATATTGCCCGTCTCGTAGGGTCGTCTCTTGCCAAGCAAGGCAAACATATCATTTATTTAGGTGACTTTCACATCCTACTATATTTATTACTAGTTTTTGCCCCCGGCTCCGTCCTCGTGGATGTCGGTTATCGCGTAAAAAAGTAATCTCTATATCCCAGGCTATATATCGGCCAAATGCCATGATCATGACGATCGGTTCAGCGGTTTAGGCGTGAAAGCGTAACAGACAGACAAGAGTTACTTTCGCAATTATAATATTAGTAGGCATTTTTAGGGTTCCGTAACCGAAGGGTAACTAACTGGACCCTATTACTGAGCCTCCGATGTCCGTCTGTCTGTCTGTCTGTCAGCGGGCTGTATCTCATGATTCGTAATAGGTAGACAGTTGAAATTTTCACAGAATTTATATTTCTGGTGGCGCTATAACAACAAATAATTTGTGGTACGGAACCCTTCTTGTGCGAGACCGACTCGCACTTAGCCGGTTTTTTAGTAAACGCGTTTCTGCACTTCTTTTTAGACGCCCTAACCGTCATATTATGTACAAAAATGGCTTTCCGAAAGCGAATATATTTAGGTAGGCACTAGTTTTCTAGATATATACCTACCTTTCGGAGAGTTAAAAATACCTACTCTGTATTAATTAAGCAAAAAACCCGTTCGGTCGTTAGGTATGGCTTAGACACGAGAATGACCAGCAAACGTAGTAATATTCACATGAATGAATTTAATGAAAATACCGGATTATGATTCTGCGTGGGGATAAAGTTACATGAGTAACAATTATAAGGAAAATCGGAATCAATATTTTATTAGAACAGGACGAATCGGAGCGTAGGATTACTACACATTAGCAACATTCATTCTGATAAACTCGTTTGAACATCGATCTAGGTTATCTCAGTAGTAGCATGTCCAGATACTAATTAGGTAGGTACACGTAACGTTCTTCGACTTAATTTGAGTTCTCTTTCTGAAGCCACGACAGCTGAATTATTAATAGCTTGTTGAGCTTATACTCTTGGGACCTTTGGGGATTATAAAGAATGAAACGCAGTATGAAGTCTCTTTGAATACAAATGTACAATATGAAGTAGGTGCCTTCTTATCAACGCACATTAGTGCGCAGTACCAAGCTTGGCTCGAAAGAACTGTATCCACCCACAATATACAACATCTAACATAATTAACGCAAGGCCTCATACACCCCCATTAGAGTATTAGCTAACGATTTTTTTAAGTATTACTTTATGCATTCAAAATTGAGTGTTATTGTCTTGGAATAAAATTGAATTTTCTTTCGCTCAATCCGTGGAAGGTATGGCAAAATCCATTTTTTTTTAAATACCTATAATAAAAGTAACTGAAATCGATTCAGTACCCAGTCAAGAATAAACAAACTACATTTAGGACTTGCGTTTATTCTGTTACACCTTGTATATTATTGACTGCGAGCCGTGCATGAAAAATGCGATGTGTGACGTAATAGCTCGTTTGATACAGAAACTTTTCCCTTTGCCCTTTGATGAATGTAAACACGATTGCTATTAATACCTACTGACATTATGTTATTTCTTGTATTATTACAGAGACAATATAGTGATTTACTTGCTTTGGCGTGGGAGGACGAGTTGCCTATATCAAGACGAGCCAGGAAATTAGTTTCTAATTCATTACCACTTAACCAGAATCTGCATTCATCTAATGAAGATAGTGAGGTAAATGAGACATGTTGATAACCATAAGGTTGACTGATAGAAAATGCTCCCGGAATTAAGACCGCCTTCGTAAAGTATTTTTTTTCCTTGTGCATTTAATAAATAAATAAATGTTTATGGTTAATTCGAATTGAATCACTGGCACGCACACTTGCAAAGTAGGTTAATGCATTTATGTCTTATTAATTATTCTTCTTCGATGTGTATATCCTTGAATCGCTCGAGGTGCGAATAATCATTGAACAGTAGACTGCACTTAAGAGGTATGTAAGACCATTATAAGCTGGCCTCGTTTTCTATTGGAACTTCGTGCTTCACTAAGCCAGTCAGGTCATAGTGTTACTAGTGACGTGCCGTTTACTGTATCACCTGTATGCTCGACGACATTTATCAAGCTATATAAACACTTCCAGTATAAACTGACTTCTCTTGTACGAAAAGCCTAAGCAATGCGAGGTCAGTTAAAAACTGGACGTGTACAGTGTGGCAGAGACATCGACCCAAACCTGTCACTATGGTTTCAGTAAATGATTCTGAACCCCTTAAGATTTCGTCAGTTATTAAAAAAAAAAATGCTGTTCCTTACATTTTGACCGCGTAGTTATTGCACTTTTCTATGGGACAGCAGATTTTTTTTGGAACCAATGAAATGTTTCTACATACGGTCAAGTGTGGCATCTTTACTATCCATGAGCCAATGAGAACTGTATTTAAATTTCTCTCGATAACTAAAATCTGTTGCCGCTATTTAATATCGAAGCGATACAGAAGTAGAATAATCTAGGTACTAATTTTAACACATTTTTAGTAATCGAGAAATATTTTAAATCAGTTCTCATTGTTGTTCTTAGTTGACGGTACACTTGGGGGTCTACATATGCTGAATACATGGTTTCAGTTTGTGCGTCGATGTCCCTGCCAGTCCTGCCACCCTGTATAGCTTGGTAATGTCGTCGTGTATACAATCTTCAAATAATCCTTCTTCCCTTATCTACGTTTATTTAGGGGTGTCCGCAGAACTTTTTAAGAAAGTTACGAATTTAGAAACTATGGATATTAACCAAAAATGTTTATTTTCTATTCCAGGAGGAAGAGATAGTTAAACCTAAGCAAGCAAAGCGAAGAAAGAAGGCAATCTCGGATAGTGATTGACATATCTTTTGTAGAAAGGACGGTAATTTTAAACACCAAAGTGCAACTCTACAATACAATAAATATTAGTAGTATGTGTAATACATTATTTGTTACCTTATGTTATTACACAGGTGCAATTCCAAGAATGGTACCTAATTCACTGTCGCATAATTTGTAAATGGTACTGTTAAATGTAATTTATGAAGAGGTATATATCCATGGTTTTATCAGATATTTACGGTGGAGTAATTTTTTTTACTTTGAATTACTTACATGGTTCAAAATCTTTACGGCCATGGTACTGGCATGTTGTGATGCAATAGAACAAGCTCATTTGCATTATCGTAAGTGATCAAACCACCAAATTAAGTCTCTTTAAATAGCCACATACTTCAGAGCAAACCTTAGGGAGTATGTTCCAAGGTCAGACATGCACTGTAAATTTTGCCACGGTAGGTAGTCATTTATTGTAAATGTAGATACCCTATTGTTGTACAGATTATTTTTATCCCCCGTACATGTTGAACTTATTTTAAGTGTAAGGTATGAGACCAAGAATTTTATTCAAAGGATATATTGTATTCTGGAATTTTCGAAATACATTTACACTAGGATCAATAAAGTATTTCCCCTTTATTTTATGTTTTAATTGACCTGATAAAAAATGTATGTTTGATTAAAACAAAATATTATGTATTTTCGTCTTATATTTTCTTTTAAAACATCCAGAATATAGGGATACTGATTGTAAACAGATTGTTTAAATACTTCAGTATTTAACATAAATTCAAAATATTTTCTAAGTACAAAACTAACATAACTATATAAAAATACTAAATATGGATTAAATTTTCAGGAAATGGTAAATATTTTATTATAAACCTTATTATTGTTATTTTAACAATTTATTGATGTATCTTTTGTAGTTTAAAATGTCTTTTTGTCAAGTCTTTGAAACAAGGACTATCTATTATTATTGGACTAGCGAAACCTTTAACAACACAACACCTCCACCCACCAAGCCACTGATACATGCTTACTATCTAATAAATCTTGTAAAATTGGATCATCAAATATAAGAAAGATTCTTATAACTAAAGTTTCCCTTGCTTATATCTTTGTCTTGCTTGAGCCTTACTGTACTTTGCTTTCTTCTCAGGTACTGTAGTATCTTTTTCGTTTGAATTGTCATTTACACCTGCAATCAAAACAGTTCAAATTTAATATGAGAAGCTTTGGCTCTACTTTTATTGCTAGGCTGGTATCACCTAGGGGAAAAATATAATTCCACATATGATATGCAGGAGCATATCCTGGTGAAAAAACATCTGCCTAGCCTTTATTCAACTATATTGGGGTCAGCTTCCAGTCTGATCGGATGCAGCTGAATACCAATATTTTATATGGAGTGACTGCCTATCTGACTTCCGCAACCCAGTTACTAGTTACTGGGTAATACGAGATACCCCTTGGTAAGACTAGTTGTCAGAATTTCGGGCTTCTGACTACCCGTACAGCCAGAACCAACAACTTAACGTGCTTTTCGAGGACAGAGGGGTTTCGGTATTTAACCTTTTAACCGCTTACGTCAAATTAATCGGACACAATATTTTCGGGTCCATTTCGCCAGGTTCGGATCGACCATGGTGAAAATGAACCCAAAAATATTTAAAAATTGTAAAAAGTTAAGTATTGCACATCCCTCCTAGTAGGTATTTATTTTTCGATTCACTGTGCCGGGCGCTGGGGGCACGACAACTGATATGAAGTCTGGCGGTTAAAAGCTTAAAGATGGTCACCCATCCACGGGCCGACCGCGGCAAGCATACCTAGCTTATCTTGATCGAGCTATTCGTGCAGCTATTATTACAGAGCCACATGCGTATGTCAGTACTTATGAAAAGAGAAATAAGTAACCATGCAGGGAACAGTTACTTTTCAAACCGTGATGTGTAGTCTCAGTAGTGATATCTTTGCTACTGTTTGCATACCTACATAGTGCAAAGATGTTAATATCTTGGCTGATTACTTATCTCTCTTGGAGTGTTAAACATGATTAAATCAGTTGAAATGAGTGGTACATTTGTGCTGTGTAATGATGACATTTAATTTCTTATGAGAAGGCAGTTTTTTACAATGATGAATAGATTTAATGTTGATTTTTAAATTGGAACTAATGGCTACATTCTGAACTTAAAATGTAGGTTACTTATCAGTTTACCCCCAGGTATGGTGTCGAGCAGATATATGAAATGTGATGAAAGCAAACATTTTTATCTTGAAGATGTATAAAAATAGCTAAATGAAATACCTAAATCATCAGGGGGCTGTAGAGATTTGCCGGCACTCCAAGAACTCATCAGAGATACGCTCTTTCCTATTGCCCAGCCCATTCCTGCCAAGGCTAAGGAAAAGGCTAGCATGCTGAAGGGATGCTGAAAAAATTAAAAATGTTTTAAGTTCAAAACAACCTTTTTTAAATCACCATCTGTGTTTAACACAAACACACATAACTGGTGAACCAACACCCTAATTGCATAACACAATTAATCATAATCGGTTTAATTTTGACAGTTCAACAATATTCATTGCATTATTTGTGTTGGTTAGCAGACACATTTTACGAACATACGAAGCAATGGTTTATCCATCTGTTTCAAATGAAACAGATTACGATTAATCGTGAGTTACGCAATTAAGGTGCAGCCCTCCAAAGGTTTCATTCTGAAAGGAAATTGATTCATTGAAGATTTGGTATATAATTATGTCTGACCCACTCCTGCAGGTCTTCAGTTAGGTGACATACTAACCGATAATGTAGGGTTTGTGGTTAAACTGTGGTCCAACACCACAATTCCAATTCCAAAGATTAAACCCACACAAGTGCATATCCATATTATATTTTGACTGTCTGGAAACAAACAATTTATGATTACTTAGAAGTTTTACAGCACACAGTTAGTTTAGTAGTATAAATAAGAAGAAATTGTCTTATTTTGTCCAATGGCGTCATGTTCCATTGAACAAATGGGAACTACTGGTTTCAAGATATAAAAAATAATGAGTTCAGAAAATTCAATAGCTGTTCTAGTAAATCTTTGAAATTATGCCTTGAATCTGATGTCAATTTAGTAGCACTTTGTGTACAGCATGTACAGTTTAGGAAGGCAATATTGAATAGTCAACAACATAAATATGTAGGTGTGATTTTTACTAACCTTTAATTTTCTTTTTCTGCATATCTGTAATACTTTTAATTGACTCCATTAATTTAATATTGTGAGGGTCTAACTGAAGTGCCCTTGTGTATGATATTATAGCTTCATCGTAAAGTTCACTGGCTGCTTCGACCTCGGCACGACGGAAGTATCCCTAGAATAAAAGAAAAAATTATGCTTTTTGATAGTATGTGAAACAGGCAACTTCAGGCAAACTCCTTCCCTAAGACGACCCATCGACCAAACTTAGACAGTAGGAACTTACCTTAGCCCATTGCGGTTGCAGTCTAACTGTTTCATTAGCATCCTGTAGTGAGAGATAATGCTGATCCAACTTAAGAAATGCAAACGATCTATTACTGTATAAGAGGTAGTTATTAGGGTCCAACTTAATTGCTTGAGTATAATGTAAAACAGCTTCAATAAACTTTCCTTCTTTAACGCTTTCGTTACCCTTATTTTTAAGATCTTCGACGCTCGCAGTCTGGGTACCTTTCTTATTTTCCTCCATGGTTCGTGATCAAAACCTAAAGTTCTAACAATGTTAGTAGTACAAATAAATTTTATTAATAAAAACTACACCTATCTAATACTCTATAACTATTCGGTAATGTTATTAGCATGGATTTAATTTAATAAAATAGTTTCCCGGGATATTAGAAGTAGATGGGAATAGAACATCCCCAGATCCCAACAATGACATTGACAAAGGTAGTAACTGTAAGTGAAGTGTGACAATAATTAGCATCACAGATTAGCATTGCTTGTGCCCAAAAACGTCATTTAGAGATGGACTTAGAAAATATTTGTTCTCTGTGTTCATAATCATAATTGTTTATGAGTTGTGTGACTGCTCAAATTACACGCTTAGTAGCTGTTCTGCTATCTCAGAATTTATTTAATAGGTATTGATAAGTACTAAAAAAAATTATCTATGTACCTATGTGCAATGTACTTATTAATTTAGCAGCTTATTTAATTTGAGACAAATCTCTATTCTCTATGCCTCAGGAGAAGATGCAAGATTCTTGCCTTTGACATGCAATAACATTGAAGCAATAAATGACTTGCATTGTCTTAACAATGTATAGGCGGTGCTACTTTTATTATTGTATCACGTTCAACTTATGACCAAAGGCAATCAAATCGAACATTCTAAATCTGTCGACAAGTATCACTTGCTTGTCAAGTGTTTAAATGAGGCTTTAGCACTGTGAGTACTGTCACCAAAGAGTATAATAATATTAATGACTGTCACACAGGTCATTCGCTCACTACATTTGGTAGCAGATCGATCGTATAGTATCCCCCGTATGATTGTTTATATTTTCATAAGGCAATATATTCGAGTAAATTGAGTAATGCTAGATGCACCCGTTAAAAATCAATCAACAAGTTCGTACTCATCTACAACATAAAAAAAATCTTGTACGAAATGTAATTCTTTTAAAACCCAGCGGTTAACGAGCCATCTCCACGAGCGACAGAATAGCAGCGATAGTCTCAACGTACTAAATAATTGCGTGCACTGATTGGACAGGTCCACTCAATCTGTGTGGTTCTTTCCT
The DNA here is from genome assembly GCA_949091785.1 of Polymixis lichenea. Taxonomy (NCBI): domain Eukaryota; kingdom Metazoa; phylum Arthropoda; class Insecta; order Lepidoptera; family Noctuidae; genus Polymixis; species Polymixis lichenea. The sequence goes on along the minus strand of OX420946.1, from coordinate 12,613,415 downwards.
CAAAAGACCATTATAGACATGGTCTTCACATGATCTGACCAAGGTTATGTCTAGACTTAAAATGGGACTGTGACCTCTGGGTTGTTCCGGCCTTTCTTCTCTAGAGTAGTCGGTTAAAAAACGCGCACCTCATCTAGTTTTAAAAACATGATTGACGTTTAAAAAGTGTTTGTTTGTACAAACCTACATAGAGAAATTAAATCATTTATTAATCATTTATCATTTACCATCAAATCCAATATTTATAAATTCTCTTCTATCGGATTATATTCTAAGATAACACAATTCGTACGGCCAAGATACAGGCGCTGCCTAGTTTGGGGATCATTGTTGAAATAACTATAATAGTATGTTAATAATCTGGTTCCAATTAGCTTAAATTGCAAAAATGTAATTGTAATTATTATCGTTTATTCATTTAACTACTTATTGTAATACATTTTTAAATATTTTATAAAATAACCTTACAACAAAACATTTAAAAATATAAAAAATAGTTGTCCGCCGATATCGGGAGCAAGGTCCAAGCTACCGGTGGTTAGGGCTCCAGAGACAGGAACCTCCTCACGATACGTGCCGTATCGAGGAGTACTGCCTTCTGAATTAGGCCTTTGATCCAACCGCCTAACGAGAGCCTCGATAGATGTTGGTCGAGGCTTTCGGTCATCAGTCCATTGGCTGATACGACAATCGGCACAATTACAGCTGAGTTCACATTCCACATGGCAACAACCTCGTGTGTTTAGTTGAGATATTTAATCTGTTTCTCTTTCTCAGCTTTCACGAGGTTCTCGTCATGTGGAATGGTAACATCGATTATCATTGTGCGGCACGCTAACCGGTCTATCACCACTATATCTGGCTTATTGGCTACAATAGTCCTGTCAGTGATGATAGACCGATCCCAGTACAACGTGACATGGTCATTTTCGAGAACTGGGTCGGGCACATACTTGTAATACGGTACCTCAGAATCCACAAGTTTATATTGCAAAGCAAGTTGCTGGTAAATAATCCTGGCTACTTGATTATGCCTGTGCAAGTACTCGCCGTTAGCTAGACGAGAACAACCAGAGATAATATGTCTGATGGACTCACCCGGACGATGACATGCCCGACACTCGTCAACCGTCCCGTCCTTCATAATATGTCTCCGGTAGTTATTCGTCAAGATAACTTCCTCCATAATTGCACAGATGAAATCTTCAGTTTCCCCAATATGGTACGGCAGCGAAACGTAGCCAGGATACGGACGCTAGGAAATCTACACCGGGCTCATGAAGAGCCCGATAGAAGCGCCCGTGAAGCTCCTTGTTTCGCCATACTTCCTTGCGGTCATCTATAGTGAGTATTACGGGTTTGCGCCAGTTCTCTTTAGCCATGGACAACGGGGTAAGACCCTTGTCCACCGCGACCATATCACGGTGCATACCCACTTCGGCTTTAAAAAATATTCCCTGAGACTGCACACCTCGCGGTTGTGGAGGGTCTTCGCATTTAAAAAGCCTCGACCCCCGCACTTCCGCGGGATGTACAGTCTCATCACCGATGATCGTGGGTGATGCATCCGGTTTGCAGTCAGCAGTGTACGGACCCGTCGATCCAGGGCGTCGAGTTCAGTTTGAGTCCATTTGAGTATGCCGAAAGAGTACATCAAAACTGGCATGACCCAACCGTTGAAGGCGCGCACCTTGTTTCCGCCTGTAAGAAGACTAATTAATAACTTCTTCAGGTGACCAAAGAAGCGCTCCCTCAACGATTGCTTCATGTCAGCAGCGTTGATGCCTAACTCTTCCGACATACCCAAATACTTATAGATGTCGGATGAGGAGAGGGATCTGAGGTTTATGGAATCCGAAAGTTGAATTCCCTCTGATTCCATAATCTCACCTCGCTTTACATGTATAACTGCACATTTGTCCACACCAAATTCCATTCTGATGGCGCTACTAAAAGTTTCAGTTACCTTCAGTAGCTCCATCAGTTGCAATTTGTTGGGGGCAAAGAGCTTAAGGTCATCCATGTATAGGAGGTGAGATATAACCCCACCGTCTCTCCTCAGCCGATAGCCTAGACCTGAATTCTCTAGCAGTGTGCTTAGAGGATTGAGGGCTAAGCAAAACCAAAGGGGACTCAAGCTGTCGCCCTGAAATATTCCCCGTTTGATCCATACAGGCTCATCATTCCCCTGGATCTGTGGACATCCTGGATAGTGAAGGACTGTCCTCCATTACCCCATGCACGACTCAAGGAAGGTGCGTAGAGTTGCATCAATCTTGTACAACTTCAGCACTCTCATGAGCCATGCATGTGGCACCTAGTCGTAGGCCTTCTTATAGTCTATCCAACATGTTGATAGATCCTTGCGGGATCGACGAACCTGTTGGCTTATGGCCATGTCGATGAGGAGTAGCTCGTTAGTACCACGGGACCCGTTCTTACATCCGTTTTGAGAGGGAGACATAATCGAGTTATTCTCTATGTGTGTGTTAATTTTCGCTCTCAAAATGGATGTAAGAAGTTTATAAATCGTCGACAGACATGTTATTGGTCTATAATTCTTGGGTTCCACGGGACTATCAGACTTATGGAGCAGGTGGGTAACGCCTGTTGTTAGAAACTGCGGTAGCGACCCAGACTCTAAGGATGACTGGAATTGAGATGCCAGGCGAATGTGTGAACTACTTGGCCATTTTAACCAAAAGTTATGCAGTCCGTCCGGTCCCTACCTAGGTCCCAATTTGGTTTTAGAAAGGGACTCAGTACCATGGATAGTGTCGGGGTTTTGGTCTCAGACATGCGCTCATCGTTTTCGAGGAATGAATCGGTAGTCGCTGCCTTTTTAGACATTTCCTCTGCCTACGATAATGTCCTTCTAATTCCCTGTAACAAAGGTGCTCTAGCAAGGTTGGACAGAATCCAGGCTAAGTGTCTACGGATCATATCGGGATGTATGAAGTCTTCACCGATTAACGCATTGCAAGTAGAGTGTGCAGAACCTCCGTTGGCTTTGAGAAGACAGTACATAGCATCGAGATTTTGGGCTCGAGTCACGACCAAATCCTCCCATCCTCTTGTACAAAAAGTGGACGACTTGGATGTTTTATGCCAAAGTTCCAATTATTGGAACCATAAAGAAGTCCCTTTGTTTTTAAAATCCTTCCGTTGCTTTCAAAATTTAGATTCCCCCATTATTCAGTTCCCGAAACTCCCTATTTTTAGTTTTGGATACGAAATTATATGTTTTAAGCCGGATATCTTCTACGATATTGGCATCTCCAAAACGTCTCCTTCTGCGGACTCTATTTTCAATGCGGCGGTCGTTGAGCGTTGGTACAATTTTGAAAGGTTTTTCACTGACGTCTCTAAATTATCAGAGGCAAGTTGCACTGGTGCTGCGGTCAGAGGCGTCTTTACCTATGGTGCAGGGTGTGCGGCGCACACGGGCGCCGGGTCTAAGGGGGCGCCGAACGCCCTCTAATGCGACACCTCCAAAGATGCGTCACTCGCGGCGCCGCGGCCGCCCGGCGGCGGCGCTCTTTAAAGACCCTGCGCTCGTGTTATGGCCGACGCCGGGCGCGCGGTAGCAAAGCCACGGTAATATTATCTATACAGTATTCCAACTTCATACAAACGGACGCAACGCGAGCTATATCTACGCGCCTCGATCTCGGCATGCGCTCGGCATGAAGACAGTCGCGACTGTGCCGGACGGTGTGTTGTTTTTATAACAATAACCGCGCGACTTTTTCACAAAAAATAAGTTCAAGTAGGTACGTATTTAATATAACGAGTAGGATATATAGAAAAAATGGAGGAAATATTCCGAACTTCCTTTAAGCTGTATTTTATTTGTTTATATAAAAAAAAAATATTTACAATCACAAAACTAAATGGAAACACAAAGTAGGCAAATGTAACTAAAATGCTGGAGGCGGGCAGCCCTATCGCATGTTTAGGTACCGCGCGGTTGTAGGCATTTCTTTTACGGCCGAGCGAGTTACAATGCTGTATAGATAATAGTAGGTACCGTGGCAAAGCAAGACTACTCCTTTTCCTACTCTATTTAAATTTACACAATAACTTTTGTTTCAACGTGAAATCAGCCTTAAAACAGATAATTAAAGATTAAATTGGCGTAATGTTGCATCTTGCATCGCTACCAAACAAAGGCGCGTGCCGGCATCGGCACCTGTTTGTTTTGATTCGTTTGACAACACGCCGACAATCATTGCTAACTCGGCTGTATTAGAATGCTATAAAATTCAAATTAAAATTCCCAGGGACGTGCGGCGGTCATTTTCAAAGGCTTGTGTACGCGCGCCGCAATTTTTGTTTTACCGCCACACCATAGTTTTGCAAAATAAGCCTTGATTAAATTTGATTAAGTATCATCTTTGAATAAACATGTAAATATGAAGTAAATCGGCTTTTCTTTTGATAAAAAATATATAAAAAAGTAAGATTTGGTTATTTGCTTGCACAATTATTGCGACATGCCTCGAGGTCGGAGGTCATCAAAATAGCTAACGAAATTCATGAAAAAAAAACCAAACATCGAGTGATAAATACTGATATTGAAGTTAAATCTATGCTCGTACCTATACGACCTAGGATTTTTCATTTGTTTATCCTACTGCAGTGCGGAACAAACAAGGTAAGTTAAAGTGCATTAATATGTACCTACTAGTATACTTAGGTATTTATTTGAACAACGAACTACTTTTTTATTTTATTTATTTATTCCGTTTGATTGCCTAATGTAGTTAGTTACCTAGGTACCGCGACGTTGATTGATGTGTCATATCATATCCATAGGTACTTATATTACCTATAAATAAATGCGAAAGTAACTTTGTCTGTCTTTCTGTCTGTCTGTCTGTCTGTCTGTGTTTTACGCTTTCACGGCTCAACTGCTGAACCGATTTGGATGAATTTTGGTATCGAGATAGGATAGCTGAGTCCTGGGGAAGGACATAGGTTACTTTTATTCCGAAAAAGTGCAAAGATCCCAGGGGAATCACGATATACAAATTCCTCGCGGACGAAGTCGCGGGCAGAAGCTAGAAATAAAATTAAATAATACGTAGTGTAAGTTGCAACAACTAGTTCTCTGGGCCTATAGTAATTTACATTGTTAGTTCTTTTAGGTGCCTATACTTAGTTTTTTATTTATTTTAGATGTCTGATGGCAATGGAAAAAAGAAACTTTCTGGTGCCCAGAGTCGAAAAAGAAAGCTGGAGAAGGAACAGTCTCTGAAAAAGAATACAAGTTCTATTAAAAAGTTTTTTGTTCGACCCGGTCCATCCTCGGACGAACACCTGGAGACAGAGACATATGAAAACCTAGATAATTCTACAGCAGAACTCGTCACTTCTACTTCACCGCCGCCGCCGCTGCTGTCTTTATCGTCGGTAGTTGAAGAAGACGAAGAACCTCCTAGTGCCGAAGCGTCTCCGGAGAATATACTTCGAGAAGATATAATTAATGATCTCGCGTTATGGCCACAGGTGTTATCCGATAAACAGAGAATATTTTTGATGGAGCGTGGGCCAGTACAGGTAAAAGTGGGTTCATATCCTTCGAATAGTTCGAAAAGATCTTTTTCAAATGCTTATTATACTAAAAAGATGTTAAATAATGAAACCGTTTTAAGAAACTGGCTGGTTTACTCTAAGTCAACTGATTCTGTTTATTGTTTTTATTGTAAACTTTTTCATGCTGATGCGACTCCGACTCCTTTTAATGGTGAAATGGGTTACAAAGATTGGCAGCATTTGTCTACTGCTATAGAACGTCATGAAAAGAGCTTAGGGCACCTATCATGTCTTAAGAAACAAATTACATTGAAAACTGTTATTTTAAAAGAAAAGTCGGTAGATTTCTTGCACCAAAATGAAATTGATCGGGAAAAAAAACGTTGGGTTGCAGTACTCGAACGAATAATCAACATAATTCATTTTTTAGCGAGGCAATGTCTGGCTTTTCGGGGAAGATCTCAAAAAATTTACGATTCTGATAATGGTAATTTTTTAAAGCTGGTTGAATATACCTCTAACTTTGATAATGTGCTTGCGGAACACATTGCCCTTATTCAAAAATCTGAGTCACGCCTAACTCATTATCTTGGCCATAATATTCAGAATGAAATAATACAATTATTGGGAGAAAGAATAAAAAAAGCTATTGTTTTGGAATTGACACAATCTAAATATTTTTCCATTATTTTAGATTGCACTCCAGATATTGCACACGAAGAACAAATATCGGTTGTCGTACGGTACGTTCTTTTAAATACAAGCAACAACAAGGCTGAAGTAAAAGAACACTTTCTGGGTTTTTTTCCTATAACAGACACTACTGGCCTGGGCTTAACTCAATTTTTGTTAGATTGTTTAATCTCAAACGAAATTGACATACAAGATATGCGTGGTCAAGGTTATGATAATGGTGCAAACATGAAAGGGAAACATATAGGTCTACAAAAACGAATTTTAGATTTAAACCCGCGCGCATTTTATGTACCTTGTGCGGCACACAGCCTAAATTTGGTAGTGAATGACGCTGCTAAAAGTTCATTAGAAATTGTCAATTTCTTTTCAATTGTGCAGGAAATTTATGTTTTTTTTTCTGCGTCAACAGCACGTTGGCAAATACTTGCTAAAGAAGTGCCAACTTTAAGTCTAAAACCACTCTCAAATACTCGATGGGAGAGCAGGGTTGAAGCAGTAAAAGCTCTACGTTTTGAACTGGGAAAAGTGTATGATGCCTTGTTTACTATATATTCTGATAGAAGCAAAGATGCAGAGTCAAGAAATATGGCAAATTCATTACTGGCAAAAATTAAGTCGTTTAAATTCATCTGCTCTCTGCTTATTTGGTTTGAAATTTTAAGCAAGATAAATATAGTTAGCAAGGCCCTTCAAAAGTCAGACGTTGTATTGTCAGAAGCGGTGAAAATGATTAATAATGCAAAAATAAGTTTGTCTGAATTTCGTAATGAGCCCGCTTTTGAGGAGCTCCTTAACAGGGCGAAAACTGTAGCGGAAGAAGTCGAGGCAATAGTAGAATTTCCCACACCTGCACGCCCTCGCGCTCGTAAAAGGTTTTTTAATTATGAGGCGGAGGATGAACCGATAACAGACGCGAAAACACATTTTAAAGTAAATTTTTACTACTATTTGTTAGACACCGCAATTACTAAGTTCGACGAACGGTTCGAACTTTTGAATGAAAATAATGAAACTTTTTCATTTCTTCAAAAATTGAAACACTGGAAAGATTTGGACTCTGATACAAAAAAAACACATTGCTCTAATTTAGAAAATAAACTTTGCCATGCTGGCTCTTCAGATGTAGAACAGTTCGAGCTCTATAATGAAATCGAATTATTACCGATGTTTATTGATGATTCCACTACGCCGTTGGATATTTTAAATTACTTGTTTACGAATAAATTAATTTCAGTGTTCCCAAATCTGTCCACAGCACTGAGGATATACCTGACACTTCCAGTCACGGTCGCACATAGCGAAAGGTCATTTTCTAAACTAAAAATAATTAAAAACTACCTTAGATCAACATTGTCGCAAAGTAGATTGACAAATTTATCGTTAATAAGTATTGAACATGAAATCAAAATTGAAGTTAGTGACATTGTTAAAGATTTCGCTAATGCAAAAGCTCGAAAAGTAACTTTTTTGTAAATACATTTGTGTGTACGAGCGTCCTGTTATGTACTTAACTATAATAGTTTTTAAATTAAATATTTTTGAAAGAACTACAAAGTTGTGATTTTTTTATTCTTATAACCCCTTCCTTCCTAAAAAAACTTATTGCTTCCCGACATCATTTAAAATTGCACCATTTGCATCCGAATTTCCGTTTGAAAATATAACTATGTATTAGTATTCCATTTTGACCCCGCTCCTACTAGACTAGAGGGCGCCAGGGTACTGGTTGCACACGGGCGCCACAAGGGCTAGAGACGCCTCTGGCTGCGGTATACTACCAAAACTCCAAAATTGTTTTAAAATTCAGATGTCCTGTTCAATCATCAGTGTTTACAGGTGAATGCGTGGCCATATTAGAAGCGTGTTTATTTATAGAGGCTCATAGCATAAGTTTTGGTGTCATCTTTACAGATTCACTTAGTTGCTTGCAAGCTTTGGAGCAGAATCCTTTTAGAAATAAACTGCACAGTCCAATCTTGCTTGAAATAAAAAAGTCTCTTTTCTCTTGTGCCAAGAACCACAAAACCGTACACTTGGTTTGGATCCCAAGCCATTGTGGCATAAGAGGAAACGAATACGTTGATTCTCTCGCCAAGGATGCTGTAACGTCACAAGCCGTTGACCTTAAACATTTTCAATGTCAGGGCTATGATTTGCTGAACCTTCCCAAAAGGAGTTTGATAACCTCATGGCAGGTACAGTGGCAAAATTCAAGTAAACAGAAAGGTGCCTTTTATCATGCAATACAGCCTAATGTTACACCCAAGCCTTGGTTTTATCCATATAAAAAAATATCAAAGAAGGTGATATCCATTCTTTGCCGTCTTCGAATGGGCCATTGTTGTTCTACGGTTTTCTTACACAAAATCCGGGTCAGAGATACATCGCTCTGTGAATGTGGGTTGGATGAAGGTACTTTGGAGCACATCTTTTTCAACTGCTCCAGAAATAACCCAACCCATGACTTGTATAGTCATCTCCCTAAATTAAAGATCCCTGTCCCAACTAACTTTCCATCCCTACTAACACATTTTTCCCCAAAGCTCTTTGAGGCTTTGATGTTTTTTATCCGTGTCAATGATATCAAATTATGATGATTTATGTGTAGTTTACGCTCAATTATGTAAATATGTATTCTTATAAATAACATCACTTTTATTTGTTTGTTTCAGTGTTCCTACTAACAACAAGTTCACATTAAATCAACTTTTAGTATCTTTTATAGTATCGGATTTGAATTTTTATGGTTTTTTTTATTTTAGTTTTTCCTTCGCACGTTTTCTCAACACATCTGACATTGGCAGAATTGTCGACATCGGCACCATTGCCATAGACAAAAATAGAATAGAATAGAACGGTCAAGTATGTCAACATCAACATTTCAATGTCTCTCTCTCTCTCTTTCCAGCACATTTCTTTCAAATGAAAATAATAACACTAATTTCCATCCAACCGCGACTCCGCAACGAATTCTCCTAGGTATCCTTATGGTTTTCTCAGATCCTACTTATTATTATAAATGTGAAAGTTGTACGTATGTTTAGATGTTTGGATATTTCGATGTTTGGATGTTTGTTACTCAATCGCGCAAAAACGGCTGAATGGATTTGAATGAAATTTGGCACACAGATAGTTTATAACTAGAATTATCACATCGGAAAGTTTTTACCCCAGAAGTACGTTCCTGTGGGATCATTTTTGGCCTCCACGCGGGCGAAGCCGCTGGCAAAACTTAGTTAAACTTTATGTTTTCTTCTAGCTTTATATTTCGTGAGCACGCGTGAACACAGACTGTAAAAATTAAACAAAGACTCTTGTGACCTGTGAAACACTCCATGGTAGTGTGTAAAGTTTGGCGGTTTGTACTGCTAGCGTTACTAGTGGTGAAACTTGGCATATCCTCCTCCTTGGACGAGTCATTGTCGTTTCTTATCAATGTTTGATGAATGTTTAGGATATTTTTCCGTGATTTTTTTTTGTACGATAGTTTTGCTCACAATACGGTAATTTCTACGTGGGAACTCGAAAATTTGAACCTGTTTGTTGAAATTTGGCTCTGACTCACACAGATTCTCATTTATCGCAAAGGAATAGAATTGAAAGAAAACAACACTAGCGCAGGCAGAATAAGCACAGAGAGTAGACATGCCGTGTGACCGTTTTTGGTATTTTTAGTACTAAATTGGTATATTTGAGATTCCGAAGAATGACGAAAGCATATTTTTAGTATATTACTAAACATCGGGATAATATTGGTACGAATTCAACTGTCATGGTATTGTTTTTTGTATATTTACCTGGCAACCCTCAAGATGAAAATGCATATGTCAAGATCGTTTCTCAGATACGCTGTCTTTGTCGCGCACTGAGTTCTTTGCAGCAATCTTTCTCTGTTACACACCGAGCGAATGAAATTGAATAAATGTTTGTTAGTTTTATTTCAGGGGATTCCTTCGTAGTAGTGTTAAATATGATTGTCCATGCTGTCCGAAGATTTTTGCTTTATTTGGTATATTTTGTGTTTGAAAACTTTTATTCACTTGTAAATGTAACTGACAGAGGCGTCTCTAGCCCTTGTGGCGCCCGTGTGCAACCAGTACCCTGGCGCCCTCTAGTCTAGTAGGAGCGGGGTCAAAATGGAATACTAATACATAGTTATATTTTCAAACGGAAATTCGGATGCAAATGGTGCAATTTTAAATGATGTCGGGAAGCAATAAGTTTTTTTAGGAAGGAAGGGGTTATAAGAATAAAAAAATCACAACTTTGTAGTTCTTTCAAAAATATTTAATTTAAAAACTATTATAGTTAAGTACATAACAGGACGCTCGTACACACAAATGTATTTACAAAAAAGTTACTTTTCGAGCTTTTGCATTAGCGAAATCTTTAACAATGTCACTAACTTCAATTTTGATTTCATGTTCAATACTTATTAACGATAAATTTGTCAATCTACTTTGCGACAATGTTGATCTAAGGTAGTTTTTAATTATTTTTAGTTTAGAAAATGACCTTTCGCTATGTGCGACCGTGACTGGAAGTGTCAGGTATATCCTCAGTGCTGTGGACAGATTTGGGAACACTGAAATTAATTTATTCGTAAACAAGTAATTTAAAATATCCAACGGCGTAGTGGAATCATCAATAAACATCGGTAATAATTCGATTTCATTATAGAGCTCGAACTGTTCTACATCTGAAGAGCCAGCATGGCAAAGTTTATTTTCTAAATTAGAGCAATGTGTTTTTTTTGTATCAGAGTCCAAATCTTTCCAGTGTTTCAATTTTTGAAGAAATGAAAAAGTTTCATTATTTTCATTCAAAAGTTCGAACCGTTCGTCGAACTTAGTAATTGCGGTGTCTAACAAATAGTAGTAAAAATTTACTTTAAAATGTGTTTTCGCGTCTGTTATCGGTTCATCCTCCGCCTCATAATTAAAAAACCTTTTACGAGCGCGAGGGCGTGCAGGTGTGGGAAATTCTACTATTGCCTCGACTTCTTCCGCTACAGTTTTCGCCCTGTTAAGGAGCTCCTCAAAAGCGGGCTCATTACGAAATTCAGACAAACTTATTTTTGCATTATTAATCATTTTCACCGCTTCTGACAATACAACGTCTGACTTTTGAAGGGCCTTGCTAACTATATTTATCTTGCTTAAAATTTCAAACCAAATAAGCAGAGAGCAGATGAATTTAAACGACTTAATTTTTGCCAGTAATGAATTTGCCATATTTCTTGACTCTGCATCTTTGCTTCTATCAGAATATATAGTAAACAAGGCATCATACACTTTTCCCAGTTCAAAACGTAGAGCTTTTACTGCTTCAACCCTGCTCTCCCATCGAGTATTTGAGAGTGGTTTTAGACTTAAAGTTGGCACTTCTTTAGCAAGTATTTGCCAACGTGCTGTTGACGCAGAAAAAAAAACATAAATTTCCTGCACAATTGAAAAGAAATTGACAATTTCTAATGAACTTTTAGCAGCGTCATTCACTACCAAATTTAGGCTGTGTGCCGCACAAGGTACATAAAATGCGCGCGGGTTTAAATCTAAAATTCGTTTTTGTAGACCTATATGTTTCCCTTTCATGTTTGCACCATTATCATAACCTTGACCACGCATATCTTGTATGTCAATTTCGTTTGAGATTAAACAATCTAACAAAAATTGAGTTAAGCCCAGGCCAGTAGTGTCTGTTATAGGAAAAAAACCCAGAAAGTGTTCTTTTACTTCAGCCTTGTTGTTGCTTGTATTTAAAAGAACGTACCGTACGACAACCGATATTTGTTCTTCGTGTGCAATATCTGGAGTGCAATCTAAAATAATGGAAAAATATTTAGATTGTGTCAATTCCAAAACAATAGCTTTTTTTATTCTTTCTCCCAATAATTGTATTATTTCATTCTGAATATTATGGCCAAGATAATGAGTTAGGCGTGACTCAGATTTTTGAATAAGGGCAATGTGTTCCGCAAGCACATTATCAAAGTTAGAGGTATATTCAACCAGCTTTAAAAAATTACCATTATCAGAATCGTAAATTTTTTGAGATCTTCCCCGAAAAGCCAGACATTGCCTCGCTAAAAAATGAATTATGTTGATTATTCGTTCGAGTACTGCAACCCAACGTTTTTTTTCCCGATCAATTTCATTTTGGTGCAAGAAATCTACCGACTTTTCTTTTAAAATAACAGTTTTCAATGTAATTTGTTTCTTAAGACATGATAGGTGCCCTAAGCTCTTTTCATGACGTTCTATAGCAGTAGACAAATGCTGCCAATCTTTGTAACCCATTTCACCATTAAAAGGAGTCGGAGTCGCATCAGCATGAAAAAGTTTACAATAAAAACAATAAACAGAATCAGTTGACTTAGAGTAAACCAGCCAGTTTCTTAAAACGGTTTCATTATTTAACATCTTTTTAGTATAATAAGCATTTGAAAAAGATCTTTTCGAACTATTCGAAGGATATGAACCCACTTTTACCTGTACTGGCCCACGCTCCATCAAAAATATTCTCTGTTTATCGGATAACACCTGTGGCCATAACGCGAGATCATTAATTATATCTTCTCGAAGTATATTCTCCGGAGACGCTTCGGCACTAGGAGGTTCTTCGTCTTCTTCAACTACCGACGATAAAGACAGCAGCGGCGGCGGCGGTGAAGTAGAAGTGACGAGTTCTGCTGTAGAATTATCTAGGTTTTCATATGTCTCTGTCTCCAGGTGTTCGTCCGAGGATGGACCGGGTCGAACAAAAAACTTTTTAATAGAACTTGTATTCTTTTTCAGAGACTGTTCCTTCTCCAGCTTTCTTTTTCGACTCTGGGCACCAGAAAGTTTCTTTTTTCCATTGCCATCAGACATCTAAAATAAATAAAAAACTAAGTATAGGCACCTAAAAGAACTAACAATGTAAATTACTATAGGCCCAGAGAACTAGTTGTTGCAACTTACACTACGTATTATTTAATTTTATTTCTAGCTTCTGCCCGCGACTTCGTCCGCGAGGAATTTGTATATCGTGATTCCCCTGGGATCTTTGCACTTTTTCGGAATAAAAGTAACCTATGTCCTTCCCCAGGACTCAGCTATCCTATCTCGATACCAAAATTCATCCAAATCGGTTCAGCAGTTGAGCCGTGAAAGCGTAAAACACAGACAGACAGACAGACAGACAGACAGAAAGACAGACAAAGTTACTTTCGCATTTATTTATAGGTAATATAAGTACCTATGGATATGATATGACACATCAATCAACGTCGCGGTACCTAGGTAACTAACTACATTAGGCAATCAAACGGAATAAATAAATAAAATAAAAAAGTAGTTCGTTGTTCAAATAAATACCTAAGTATACTAGTAGGTACATATTAATGCACTTTAACTTACCTTGTTTGTTCCGCACTGCAGTAGGATAAACAAATGAAAAATCCTAGGTCGTATAGGTACGAGCATAGATTTAACTTCAATATCAGTATTTATCACTCGATGTTTGGTTTTTTTTTCATGAATTTCGTTAGCTATTTTGATGACCTCCGACCTCGAGGCATGTCGCAATAATTGTGCAAGCAAATAACCAAATCTTACTTTTTATATATTTTTTATCAAAAGAAAAGCCGATTTACTTCATATTTACATGTTTATTCAAAGATGATACTTAATCAAATTTAATCAAGGCTTATTTTGCAAAACTATGGTGTGGCGGTAAAACAAAAATTGCGGCGCGCGTACACAAGCCTTTGAAAATGACCGCCGCACGTCCCTGGGAATTTTAATTTGAATTTTATAGCATTCTAATACAGCCGAGTTAGCAATGATTGTCGGCGTGTTGTCAAACGAATCAAAACAAACAGGTGCCGATGCCGGCACGCGCCTTTGTTTGGTAGCGATGCAAGATGCAACATTACGCCAATTTAATCTTTAATTATCTGTTTTAAGGCTGATTTCACGTTGAAACAAAAGTTATTGTGTAAATTTAAATAGAGTAGGAAAAGGAGTAGTCTTGCTTTGCCACGGTACCTACTATTATCTATACAGCATTGTAACTCGCTCGGCCGTAAAAGAAATGCCTACAACCGCGCGGTACCTAAACATGCGATAGGGCTGCCCGCCTCCAGCATTTTAGTTACATTTGCCTACTTTGTGTTTCCATTTAGTTTTGTGATTGTAAATATTTTTTTTTTATATAAACAAATAAAATACAGCTTAAAGGAAGTTCGGAATATTTCCTCCATTTTTTCTATATATCCTACTCGTTATATTAAATACGTACCTACTTGAACTTATTTTTTGTGAAAAAGTCGCGCGGTTATTGTTATAAAAACAACACACCGTCCGGCACAGTCGCGACTGTCTTCATGCCGAGCGCATGCCGAGATCGAGGCGCGTAGATATAGCTCGCGTTGCGTCCGTTTGTATGAAGTTGGAATACTGTATAGATAATATTACCGTGGCTTTGCTACCGCGCGCCCGGCGTCGGCCATAACACGAGCGCAGGGTCTTTAAAGAGCGCCGCCGCCGGGCGGCCGCGGCGCCGCGAGTGACGCATCTTTGGAGGTGTCGCATTAGAGGGCGTTCGGCGCCCCCTTAGACCCGGCGCCCGTGTGCGCCGCACACCCTGCACCATAGGTAAAGACGCCTCTGGTAACTGAAATTTTCCCTACCATTGTTACAAATGATACCCAAACACAATTAATGATTAAACGAACTTACCTTAAGTGAAGTTCGATCATAATTATACGAAGGCTTTGTCCGAAGAGATTAGCATAGAGTTTACATGTAGTAGACATACGGTGTCGCCATCAGCACTGTTTGAGAGTTTTTTTTTTTTTTCGATTTTCACCTTCTTCTGACAACCCCAGCGAACTTCATTTACTTGAGAGCATTTGGTTGATATTTGAATACACAATGGGAAGATGGGAGGGTGGGATGCTAATCTCTTCGGACAAAGCCTTCGTATAATTATGATCGAACTTCACTTAAGGTAAGTTCGTTTAATCATTAATTATACTCAGCTTTGTCCTCGAGATTAGCATAGAGTTTACATGTAGATGTTGAGAGTATATTATGAAAATGTCAACAATAATTAAACACAGTTTTGAAAAAAACCTAGGATCATTTGTTTATATTCCCTTCAATACAAGATTCAGTTATTTTCTGTTCATCAATAGTAATTATATAAATAGGTTGGAGATTAATCAGTATTTAACAAAATGCTTTTCGCAAAAGAATCGTTACTTATGTCAGATATAATCTTATTATAAAATTCACCAAATGTTTTGGAATTATCGCTCCAGCCTGCTGTTTTTCGGATTACGTCCAAGCTTATTCCAACTTGGTGAGCCTTAGAAGTAGAGGCGTGTCTAGTGCTATGCGCAGTAAAAAAGTAAAAATGGACACATCAATTCCACTACTACTTAACGTAGATTTAATCCATCTGCGTCTGCGGAGTGATCGAATTATGAGGTTTCCTTAAACTTAAAAAGAGATCATCACTTTTTCTTAAAGTTTTTGTTATTGAAACATAAGATTGCAATGAAAGGGCAGGGTATATTTCTGGCCTTTCCCGGAAAAAAGGCAGTATTAAAATTGGTTGTGATGATCCAAGGCGGGACGTTTTTATTAAATTTGGGATTTTTATTCGAATTTCATTATTAAATACTTCTCTATATTTTGTATGTTAATTTTAGAAAATGTCTGTACTCTATGTGCAGTTGCCAGAGCAAGTAAGGTTATTAATTTCTTAGATATTTTCTCTAAGTTAAGTGTATCATTTGGGTACCAATTAGCCAAAAAGTTAAGGACTATGGATGTGTCCCAAGTAATGTTGTACTTAGGTAGTGGAGGACGCAGTCTGAAAACTCCTTTGAACAAACGTTTAATACACTCGTATTTACCCAATTCTTGACCAAGAATCAGTACAAGGGCTGATTTACAACTGTTTAATGTTCCATATTGAGCACCTGAATTATACAGTCCTGTTAAGAAAGTTATGACAATTGGAACCGAGGCTACATATAAATCAACATTGTTTGCTTTACAGAAATTAAACCATTTTCTGAGGCACGAATCATAGTGCTTCAGTGAGTTCTCTGACAGTGAGGCTATCATAAGAGGTATAGAATGTGGTGGCACATATCTTTTCAGAAAGGACGTTCTGATAATATTCCGGCAACCAGGGTAATTTTCTGATGCACCTCCCGATTGCTAGAATGAGAAATAATCAAGTTGTGAGTTGATTTAAATATCAAAGGTTTGGTTATGAGTAGACTGTTAAATAACGGGTACCACGGCTGCGTGGGCCACATTGGTCATATCATAATGCCCTTAGCTTCATCATTAACAATCTTTCTTAACACTTTTAGTATGATAGCTATTGGAGGGAAACTGTACAAATAGATATCAGACCATGAGATTGTGAATGCGTCTATAACATACGCATCAGGGTCTCTATGCCAGGACGCGTAGTTTGAGCATTTTTTATTGACTCTACTGGCAAATAAGTCTATTTCTGGAACACCATATTTTCGTACAATTTTCTGTAATGCGGTATGTGACAACTCCCACTCTATAACTGGATGGACACGTCGCGATTCTGCATCCGCGATATGATTATCCGTTGAACTAATATATGACGCAAATACAACTAAATTACGTTCCTCACACCACTGCCACAATTCTCTAGTAATATTTGTGAGGTGAGGAAACTGAACACCTCCCATACGGTTAATGTATAAAATAGCGGTGGTATTTTTTTTTTTTTTTTTTTGATTTTGGCTTCACACGGTTTGTGCATTTAGCCAGTGTCAAGTAATTTTTCTTTTAGATCAAGTAAATGGCCCGATATCGGGCACGAAGTTACAAAACAGTCATAGTCGTCTTTAGTCAGTCAAGTCAGAGTTATTGTAAAGCGGTAGTAACTTTACAACAACCTAATAGGAGTTTTTGGGGGGAACACGAAAAGTCCACGTTAGTCACTTATTTTCACCTTCACTACACTTGTGCACTCACACGTAAGTAAATTGAATAATTCACTATCAAAATTATACAATTTAATTCGCTATTTCACTAAATTCCATGAAAATGAAAATTCGTGCGACATGTTCCAACGCGATCCCGCCAAAAACTCCAGCGGTGGTATTATCAATCCGTAACAGTATTTGGCAGTCGTGATAAGACTTAGCAAAGGTCTTAATTCCTAAAAATGCAGCTAAAATGTCTAAATAATTTATATGTCGCGACTTTTCACTGAAGGTCCACAGCCCGCTCGCACGTTCATCCCCACAGGCTGCGCCCCATCCCGTAGTTGAGGCATCACTATAGATTTCTAACATAAAGTCACTTTTTATTATTTTATTTTATTAAAGGGACTTTTCATAGCTTTGGCCCACCATTTGAGGTCTGGCATGATACATCGTCTTTTATGTTCAGAAATTTACAGCGCTCCAGTTCCTTTGTATATAGCCAGCCGTATTTGACGGCTGGGCAAGCAGAGGTGTGCAAACCCAGTAAACGACCGAATTCCCTGATTTTACAACGGTTCATACAAGAAAATTTATTAATTACTGTTTTTATTTTTTCCCGTTTGTCTATGGGTAGGGAAATCTGTAAGCGTTTTGAGTCTATATGGAAACCTAAGAATTTAAAGGGGTAAGAATACTTTTCTCAGTATTTACTATGAATCCTAGAGCCTTCATAAGCTTAGTTGTGCCCGATATGTTATTGAGGCATGATTCGAAAGAGTTTGAAATAAGTAAGGTATCATCTAAATATATTGTCGATAAATGTCCGCAACATCTAAGTAAACCGATCACTGGTTTCATGATCTTCGTGAAAACAAAAGGGGCAGTATTCATTCCAAAGGGTAGGACATTAAATTCATACAACTTATTTTCAAATTGAAAGCGAAGGTACTTTTTAAAATCATCGTGAATTCGGATCAAAAAATATGCGTCCTTTAAATCAATCGTACTCATATAGCAATCCTTAGAAATAAGCTTAATTGTACGTAGATCTTCAAGTTTAAAATGTACATCACATTTTAAACTTGATCGATAAACTTATTTAGTGCTTTTAGATTTAATATAAATCTTGATTTGCCGTTCGATTTTGGAACTACAAATATAGGGGACAAGAATTGCTCACCGCACGGTTTACATTCTGCGATGGCTCCTATACTAAGCAAATCAACAATTGAACTTTCAAATTGAGCTTTCGCAGAGATGGAGTAGTATCTTTTTGTGGGAATATTGGCCTGGTTCACAGGCCTTGAAAATGGAATTCGATAACCATCAATCCATGATAAGATGTTCTTATCACCCGTCAAAAGTGACTACTGGTCGCGAAAGTAAGATAGCCTACCGGCGTATTTTACCGAGTCTATCGGTGGCGGCTGCGAATCCGATCTTCACGCGACGATTGTTTCGAAGAGTTCTCTTGATGACTCTTGTATACAGGCTCCTGACTTCGTAATAGCTTTTGCTGCCCTTAATGCTTCTGGCAGATCTTCACTGAAAAGGAATTTGTCGATTTTTGTTGCTTGCAGCTGGTCTTTTAATTCCTTTTTTAGATTGTACAGCACAAAGTTCCTGCGTGTGACAGAATCTGAGAACTGACTATCACACAACAGCTTTATAGCATCCATAAGTACCTTGATTATTGCTGTATTTTTTGGTTCCGATGAAATCAGTAAGGTGAGCGCCTCAGCTAAACATGATGTCGCGGAGGAAGTTTGTCTTTGTTTCAGTTCGATACCTTTGTCTCTTTTGTAAACAGTCTCTGAGATGGCAGCCTTGACCTCAGGATTGAGAACGGGGGCATCAATTGATGTGCAATTTGCTGGAGGCAAATATCTTTGCAACAGTTCCGAGCGCTCTTCCTTAGATAAGCCTATAGTAGCTATGTGCTGCAGCCGTATCGCAAGATCAGATTGGATATTCATACCGTACGTCTTGGTGCGAGAGGGGTCCTCCCCTAATATTTTCAGCAGTTCCACGTCCAGTTCCAATGCTGCAAGTGCCGCTTCTGTATGCAGCGGCGGTGTCGGTACCGGCAGTGGCACTACGCCACTGGTTGACGGCTGAGGTTCAGCGGTACTTGTCGACGGTTGTGGGTTGACATCGACGCCTGCCGTTGTTATAGGCATGTCTGAACTGGACATTAACCGTTTTTGGTATTTATTTAAGTAGGTAAAGTGACAGCCCCATAAGCTGACCGCATTACCTACCCCACTGACTGTACTATATGTACAGTGTGTCATTATTGTGACTTAAGCTAGTAAAGTTGCATTCCCTAAAAATGCCCGCATTACTTTCTCTATCAGACTTATCGTAGTTACAGAGTTTAGGTAGGTAAGTACCTATTATAGTAAAGTAACAGTCCCACAGACAGCTCGCAGTACTATATAATAATCACAAAGTGACATTCCCAAAAAATGCCCGCATTGCACTCATGTTGTAACTTGGTTCGATAATCATGTTTTAGTGAAGTGACAATCCCATAGATTGCCCGCAGCACTATTCAAATACGTGAGAATAACTTTCGTAAAGCTTCAATAAGTGACGAACCCTTCAGATTAACGCTATATAATTTTTTCAAACATGAGGGTGGATGAAATTTTTTACCTTCAATACATAGACGCTCGGGCTGCGGCGGCGCGGGCGCCGCCGTGCCACGCCTTCGCGATCTTGATCTTGAACGTGACTGCGATGATATAGAACTCGAACTAGACGAAGAACGCGAAGATGAGTCTGATGAGGATGAAAACCGCCTCCCTGCTGGGCTATATCGATCTCTGCGTCGTGCGTGCATTAATTTACGCTCTAACTTTTTGATTTTTTTTGCAATACATTCTTAGTTCTCTTCTACTGGTCGAGAACGTTTACCCACGGTCAGAACGAACCGATGCACAAAACAAAATTATAATTTTAACGGAAAGTGCGCGTATGGCGAAGCACTGAATGTGTAAATCACAGAGTACTTTTTTATAATAGGGATAATACTTCTTCCAACCTATTTATATAATTACTATTGATGAACAGAAAATAACTGAATCTTGTATTGAAGGGAATATAAACAAATGATCCTAGGTTTTTTTCAAAACTGTGTTTAATTATTGTTGACATTTTCATAATATACTCTCAACATCTACATGTAAACTCTATGCTAATCTCGAGGACAAAGCTGAGTATAATTAATGATTAAACGAACTTACCTTAAGTGAAGTTCGATCATAATTATACGAAGGCTTTGTCCGAAGAGATTAGCATCCCACCCTCCCATCTTCCCATTGTGTATTCAAATATCAACCAAATGCTCTCAAGTAAATGAAGTTCGCTGGGGTTGTCAGACGAAGGTGAAAATCGAAAAAAAAAAAAAACTCTCAAACAGTGCTGATGGCGACACCGTATGTCTACTACATGTAAACTCTATGCTAATCTCGAGGACAAAGCTGAGTATAATTAAAGGTGGACGTACACTAGTGAACCGTGACGCGATGTAATGTGTCGACACCCCATGTGCACCGTGCACATAACCAACACGCGATGCCACGAAACTCTCGCAATTTCTGAAATCAGGCTGTGTACAGCAGTGAACGTGTATGGTCGTGTCCTATGGATCTACGGATTTTGAAGAAGATTTGATGCAAATTTTGGTACATTTATGTTATTTAAACGATTAAAAAAACGAAAATAACTAGACGTTATTGGGTGCATGATATAAATCAAAAGAGAAGTACGTGTGGTGAATATCATAGTCTCTATCAAGACTTGCTTCTAGACAATGAAAGATTTCATATGTATTTTCGGGTTACTAAAACACAATTTGAAGAAATACACGAATTTATTCAAAATTGTATACAAAAGAAAACGACAATATTTCGCGAAGCCATTCGTACAAAAGAAAGACTTGCTGTTTGTCTCAGGTAAGTACCAAATAAAAAATAATAATTATACGTACAGAATGTTTTGTCAAAACTTATCTTCATGGCCAAAACTATTATAATAATCATATCACAATATCAAAACCTGCAGTAGAATTTGGAGTACAAGCTCTTGCAGCAGATGCCCTTGAAGAAGAGGTCCCTGGAGTAGGCGAATGAATTATAAAAGGAGGTGAAAGTGCCGATTCTTCAGAAAATTGGAATTCAGAATTTTGTGTTGAATCTTCATCATATTCAAGTAAAAAAATAGGCATATTCTGTTTTGTAATAACTAATATTTGAAATAAAACTTACCTTGTGTATCCATTTCCCCTGCAATTTCTTCCCAAGCATTATTTCGTACAGTATGGTCCCTGTAATGAGCTAAATTTGTATTTTATATAACAGGATAGCGTTTAACTAATTCAATTAATTGTTCTTCTCTCGTTTCTAAAAAATGCAAAGACAACATTCGTGCCCAAAAAGTGTATGCTTTCTAAGAAAGTTCTCAAACAAATGACGCGTGGTGTCGGGTCTGGACTCTGAAACACCCTACGTGCACTGCGTCGGGTGGCGTGTTTACCCCTACCACCGGCAACACATCGATCTAGCAAGTACGGATCAGCTGGTGTTTGCGCGCATGGCGTCGGGTGTTTATAATGTGATTCCGGGCATAGAAAATACTACGATTTGGTTCATTTCAACACGCATCGCGTTTTGTTGGTCGCGTGGCGTTTCAATAGTGTGTTTCTACCTTAATTGATGAAGATTACCGTCAAATCAAGTATGAGTAGGGTTGCCAACTTTTTTTGCAAAAAAAAAACGTATGAAATGCTTTGAATAGGAAAAAAATTAAGTATCTGGAAGAAAAAAAGTATTTTTCAAATTTCATGTTTTTATTGCCATAAAAATGTATTTTTGTGTGCTTTAAGCACATGCTAACATTGTTTTGCTATGTTTAAAAAATTCAAAGCTTGTTTGACAATCAAAATTTAAATTTAAATTAATAAACAATTCGTTTAATTAAATTTATTGACGCTCTATTTCTCTCTTCTCGCCACTTTTGATTTAATACTGAAAAAACTCTTTCAGTGAAAGCTGAAGTGGCGGGAATGGATAGTAAATAAATAAATATTTTTTACATTTTTTTTTTTTTTCTTTATTTTCGGAAGGCTTACAGACTAATAACATTATAATAATAATAATATAAAACTAAATTGCTAATAACAAGCCCCCACAGATAAATACAAAATTATTACTCCCTTGTAGTCAAAGCTTATAAGCAAATAAATGATTTCTATTATTTTTAGATAATCCCTCAAAGTTGGTTAATTTCTTTCAATAGTTCGTTGTTAAAATTTGAAGCTAATTTGGACAGTAATTGTTCAAGTGCCGGCAGGTGCCTCTTGTACAAAAAATGGTTTTGCTAAGAGCTTCCTTAGTGTGCTTGCATTGGTGCAGAAAAGGTCAATGCCTTCTTCACAACAAATTTCGTTAAAACTACGACTGGCTCTGTGAAAGTATGCATTACGCCTTTAATTAGTGTTTGCATAAGGTACTTGTAGAAGTGGTCGCTGTCGCAGCCCCATCTGATTAGTGCGTATCATTAATCTTGAAACAAGTTCAGGACAGTCAATTGAACCGTTTGCGATATTAATCAAATAACATATCTAAATGTCATGTATCTACGGTCAAGCGGTAGAAAATGGTACCTTCTACATCGGTGAGTGTAATCAACAGATACTTGTTTCGCCCTGTAATCTAGATACATAAGAAATTTTCTCTGTACGCCCTCAATACGAGACTTGTACATCTCGTACTGAGGGTTCCAGACTTGTGACGCATATTCAAGGTGGCTGCGTACGAACGAACAATACAAGACTTTGATCGGTTTTAGTGATCGGAAACATGCCGAGGTCCTCATTATGAAACCAAGTGCTCTCGACGCTTTACTTACTATGCTATCAATATGCTGATCGAAGAGTAGCTTGCTGTCTTGCATAACCCCAAGATCCCTAATACTATTGACTTTGCCTATAATGATATTGTATAATTTATATGTGGAGTCAATTATCGACTTCTGGCGCGTAAAAATCATGTGAAAACATTTTGAAACATTCAAATCTAGCCTGTTACATCTACAGTATTCTTCAAATCTATTCAAATCAGCTTGCAACAGGTGCGTATCAGATATGTTTCGGATAGTTTTGTGAATCTTCATGTCGTCAGCATAAAGTAAAATATAACAATTTTTAAAACAATGCTTCACATCAGCAATAAAGAGAGTAAATAATAGGGACCCTAGAATAGAACCCTGGGGAACTCCAGAGGGCACAGAATACCATCCAGATGTGTACCCCTGAAGCACCACAGCCTGCGTTCTATTATCAATATAAGAGGAGAACCAACGATACAAATCTCCGTGTATTCCAGCCTTTAATAGCTTTTCCATGAGAAGTGCGTGGTCAATACGATCAAAGCATTTACTGTAATCAGTAAAGATGACGTCAACTTGTGCACGTTGTTCCATACCCTCTGATACAAATTCATGGGACAAGATTAAGTTAGATGTAGTGGAACGCTTCCTGAGAAAACCGTGCTGCTCATCACCAAAGTTGCATTTCATAGCATCGTATACCTGAGTAAACACAATACTTTCTAGGATTTTGGAGAACAGACATATCTTAGATATTGGTCGATAATTAGAGATATCCGATTTTTTACCTTTTTTGAAAACAGGAGTAACGAACGCCGATTTCCAGATTTTCGGAACTATGCCTTTTGAAAGTGATCGCCTGAATAAAATACACAGTGGCACAGCCAGGCTGTCGGCACAGTTAACAATAAATACTGGAGGTATGTGATCAGGACCACCAGATTTGGAAAGGTCCAAGGTCTTTAGTAACTTTATAACTTGCGAATGAGACACACCTATTGAGCCGATGCATGACACATTATGATCAACGCTAATACCACTGGAAGTAGTGGGAACAGGATCGGGTTCCTGGAAAGTTGAATGGAAATAGGCCGCAAACAAATTGCTTATCTCCTCACCTGTACTTGCGGTCCGGTCACCATAATGCATTACTTTTGGATAAGTACCAGAGTTTCTTTTGCTCTTGACATACGACCAAAAAGATTTCGGGTTCTCAATGATCGACGATTCAATTCTATCCATGTATGTATTGAAACATGTTTTCTCCAAGTTAACTGCTCTATTCCGTAAAATAGAAAAAGAGTGAAAATCTGACATATTACCGTATGTTTTGAACTTGCGATGATATTTATGTTTCTCTTTTAGTACTTTGACCAAAGCCGAATCATACCAAGGCGGATATGATGACTGTCTAACTGTCATAATTGGTATATACTTATCTCTAAGCTCATACAATTTATTATAAAATTTGGTATATAATTTGGTACGAGTCTTTGTCCTGTCCTGTTACATTGACATCACATCTGACATCTAACATTTCGTTCAGGAATTATAAATCGTTTCCGTCATCCGTTTAATACTTAAGTACCCATAATTAGTGTTTTGTTTTACGCATCACAGTGAAGGTTGGAAACAAAGTATTTTCACGTACTTAATTTGTATGCAAAAGTATAAAGTATAAATACCAAAAAAAAGTAGGATACGTTATTATAAAGTATGGTTGGCAACCCTAAGTATGACTAAGATGTTCAAAAATTTGATGTGTGGTACTAGTGCCAGTACAGTTAATTGTGAACAATTTTGGAGCAAGGTTGGTAATGTTGTTGACAGTCAAAAATTCCAAAATATAAAAAAATTGGCCAGTTTTGTTAAATGTTTAATGTGTTTGCCTATTGCTAATACTCAGTGTGAACGAATATTTTCCCATGTTAATATGGTCAAAACTAAGTACAGAAACAGGTTTGCATCGATTTGATTTTTTAAAACATGTTAAACAAGATTCGACCGACGGTTGTACTTCATTTCATCCAACGACAGACATGCTTATAGTAAAATTAATGATTATACTATTGATTTAGAACAAACAATTTTGATTAAAAAGTTGTTTTATTTGTAATATTTACAAAATATGAATCAAAAATTTTAGTAGTATTTTGGTATAATTGAATTTTCCTTTTAAGTATTTTTTAGTAGATTTCAAAGATTCCGTTGGTAGGTTTATAAAATTGGAAACGGTCACACTGAGACATGCAGAAAACAGATATTATGACATTACATTTCGTACCGAGTAATGTTGCATTCACAGAGTACATTACTTAGACGTTGCATTACACCGTGACTCCAAACATGACGCGAAATGAAGCATCACGCGCGATGGCTATTATAATGAAATGCTCGCGCATTTCGTATCGTACCAGAGAGAGAGCCCCGATCGCGACGATAACGGACGTTGGACGTAACACAGCGATCTTCCGCGACTCTCAGAATAAGCACGGACGTTCTACCTTACCGTTGTCATCACCAGCGTGAAAATGCCGACAACGAGGAGAGGAGAAGCGCTCCGTCAACAACGAGGAGAGGATGACGATAACATAACGTCACGCTCACTGAAGAGGAAAGCGTCGTCGAGCGCGGCCACGCGGAGGACACCGCCAACGCCGGCTCGAGGTCGTCACAGCAACCAGCTCCCCAGTTACCCTCAGACTTCCCATCCACGCTGATCGAGATGATAACGTGTGCGCAAGTGGAAGCAAATAGAAGCCTCATCAATTCGCTGATGACATCCAACGGCGAATTCAGGGCATCCACCTCCATTGGGGCCTCTCCAACAACCAACGCGAGCCGGCTGCCGCTGGTGCAGCCACATCGCGTACCGACGCCAACTTCAAAAGATGCACGGCGAGATTCGACGGGTCCTCCCAGAACACTGAGGTCCTGGAAGCATTCCTAGACGCTGTCGAAGTATATAAGGAGTGCACTGCCGTAAGCGACGAGCAAGCCCTGCGAGGATTGCCGATGCTGTTCGAAGGTGAAGCGGCAGTATGGTGGCGCGGCATGAAGGCGTCGGCGGCGGCGGCTACGTGGCCGGAAGCGATCGCGCGTCTCCGCGCGGCCTACGGCGTGACGCAGCCCGCGTATCAAGTCTTACGGCAGATCTTCTAGCGATGGGCGTTGAATGAACGGACTAGTTAAATCGACCGTCGACGTACTGTGAACGAATCGACGGTTCACCGATAATCGGTGGACTAGTCGAATCCGTAGACGCCTTGGACGGCTTAACATAAACTCAGAACGCGACGACCGACGCGAGAAGGTAGTCGATTCGTCCGTTGAAATAAAATAATCGTGCAAACAAATTTGAACTTCAAATCTAGGAGGTGGGAGTAGATATTTGCACGGGTTGAATAAAATTATTGTGTTACGTGAAGAAAAGGATGCCGTTATGGAATTTTTTGATTACGGGGGGAAATCCTCATGGATGTCCTCCGCCCCGGGGAGGGCGGAGGGGTCTGTCAGACTCTTACTGACTAAAACCACCCCAGTGTTCTCTCTCTTGCACCTCTCTTACTTGCACCGGGGATCACGGGAACTAGTGTGACTTCCGCGATCCCCGGCTAGTGCCGACCCGCCTCTGCGGGCCACCTCACGATAGGTGAGGTGTTAAACTCCCCCCTTACGTCAAAGAGAGGCGCGCGTGGTACACTACGCGCCGCCATCTCGGGTCCTAAGAAGTAGGGGGCGACGGATTTCCCCAGATCCGTTGCCCCTGGACCCATTTAGGTGGGCTGGAAGAGGGTGTTATCCGCCCTCCGCCGACGCCCGGTGCGTCTGCTGCGGATCGGGTTAGCGGAAGCAATCTCCTGCTCCCTCTCCGCAGCCTCCTTCTGCGACATGACTGTTTCGCAGAAGGATACCACCGCGTCCCAGGACTCCTCGCTGCCGACCATCGAGTCGACAACGGCCGGCAGCGACAGGTCACTGCCGACTCCTGAGATGAGGGCACGGCGCGGCTCCTCCCAAGCGGCACACTCTGCCAGCGTGTGCCACGCCGTGTCCTCCCGACAGTCGACGCAGTGGTGACACCGAGCGTCCGGCTCCCTGTTTATGCGACACAGGTACTTCCCGAAGCAACCATGCCCCGAGAGTACCTGTGTCACCCGAAACGACAGGGAGCCGTGCCTCCTCCCGAGCCAGCGCTCGAGTACTGACCGGACCGCCCCGATGGTAGCGGGGCCGGTGGTAGGGCGTGAAAGCCTGTCCCACCATTCCTCCACCAGGGCTGCGCGAAGCTGTGACCGACGCAACTCCATATGTCGCTGCGTCAGCCACTCTCCCTTCGCCCTCGAGTCCTCGCGCCACCGATACAGTGACGCGAGTACCTTCGCCTCGAGGTCCCAGGGCGGGGATCCGGCCAGTACACAAGCCTTCTCGTAGGAGATCGTGCGATACCCCCTGATGACTCTGACGGCCATCGCTCGCTGTGGCCTTCGCAGGACAGCGATGCTGCCGGCCGTCAGGTCAGCCGCCCAGATCGAGGCCCCATACAGGGCCATCGATCGCACGATCCCCACGTATAGCCGCCTACAAGCGGCGCTCGGGCCCCCCAGATTGGGAAGCAGCGTTGACAGCGCCCCAGCCGCGCCCAACACTTGGGCGCCAGCCGCTGGAAGTGGGAGCCGAAATCCCACCGGCTGTCGAGCACCAATCCAAGGTATTTCATGGTGGACTCGACAGCTATTCGGGACCCCCCGACCACGATATGTGATCCCAGTGGTGGCACCCGCCGGGGGCCATGAAAGACCATGGCCTCCGACTTGTTGAGGGCCACCTCCAGGCCTAGGCGCCGTATGCGGGTCACGACCTGTGACACCGCAGCCGTCGCCAGCAACGCTGCCTCCCTGTACGAGCTCCCCTGGGCTGTGACCAGCGTGTCATCTGCATAACACGTCAGGTCCACGCCCGGCTAAAGCTCGCCCCTCAGCACCCAGTCGTACCCGATGTTCCACAGGAGTGGTCCTACGACCGAACCCTGTGGAACACCGCACGACATGTTGCGCTGGTTTCCGCCATCACGTCCCGTGTGGGTGACACACCTTTCCGCCAAATAAGCCCCAACGATGCGGCGGAGGTAGGAAGGCACCCGATGGTACTGCAGTGCCTCCCGGATGCAGCTCCAGGGTGTTGAAGGCGTTGGAGATGTCCAAGGACACCGCCAACATCACCCCGCCCCGGGACACCGCTTCCTCCGCCAGGACTCACCCGCGATATCGCGTGGATGGTGGAGCGCCCGTGCCGAAAGCCGAACTGGCTCTCGGCTAGGTCAGGCCCCTCCCTGCTTAAGTGGCCGATGAGGCGGGCAGCGATAATCCGCTCAAACATCTTACCCACCTCGTCGAGCATCACTATGGGCCTGTACGCGGACGGTGAGTCCGCGGGGCGCCCCACCTTATCTCGCCCAACCTTTTTTTTTTTTTTTTTATTAGGCTGAGAAAATGCCAGAATGACAGTCTACCCACTAAAAACTCAGCGGTGTTCCCGCTTCGCCGTGATGGGAAACCGGCTCAGCTTTTACTTCCACAACCCTCCCGTAAACTTAACCTAACCTAACCTAATGGTTGTCATTCGTAGATCATTGACAGTCGTTAGGACGCCAGAAAGTTTGCCCATCAGTCTATCCAAGAGTATCGTGTTGCCCAATAACTGGGTTGTGGAGGTCTGAAAGGTAGTCGCTCCATGTAAAACACGGGTATTCAGCCAGATGGTTAGACTGGAAGCCGACCCCAAGCTAGTTGGGAAAAGGCTAGGCAGATGATGATACCATTTTTTTAAATATTTATTTAATTTAAAGACAGACTGACTAGTAGCGAGAAATAAGAACGATGTAGTTATTAATGATAAATTTTAATTAAAAATACTTTTTAAACGCGTATCCAAACTTCATGATAATGCTACAATAGCTGTTGAGGAGTTCCCTCGTGAGGAAACCATCCTGTCTGCAGCAGCAGTTTATGGTGGAGATCATGTTTACCAAACAAAATTAAATTTTAAATACGAAGTTTCGAGTCCATGCTACTAACCGTTAAAGAGTATCCTCGTAAAGAGGCAATGCTGGCTGCAGCAGCTGTTCATGATAAAAACCGTGTTAAACTACCAAAATTAAACTAACATACTAAATTTCGTGACCTTGCTACTACCCGTTGAAGAGTTCCCTACTTTATTTGTTTTGCTTGTGAGCTAGGATCGCATGTATTTAAGATTAACGTTGATAATAGTGTGAAAAATATATAATATTCACTGAGAGTGTTGTTGAGGTGGTGTGTGTAAAGAGAAAAAAAAAATGCATTTTCAAAACGATCTTTCAGTGAAATAGAAAACAAGTCATCGTGAAAAGTAGTTGTACCTATACCGGATTTGCAATACGTAAACTAAAGGTAAAGTCAACCGCAAATTCAATACAAAACAAAATGATTCATTTAATTGCCTCACAGGTTGCATGCTGTGTAGGTAGGTACATCAAGGGAAACCCACCCGTGTTCCCTCAGTTGCCTGTGTTCCAGGGGCCGCGGTATCTCGAATATCTTTCGAACAACCCGCACCCCTGGCAGTACATCAATCGGTTGTTCTGTTTTTTGTGCCTTTAAAAAAATACTGCTTACCCTGTCTTAAAACTTTGTGCACGCCACTGATTATTAATAACAAAATACCACGTTTTTATAATTTGACGATGAAAAACATAAAAAAAATGTCGCTAAACACTACGACAAAACACGTTGAGGGTTTGATCTGCTGGTGAAACTTGGTAAATTCTCCTCCTTTGACTCTCTAGTATTGTCGTTTCTATCAATAGAAATTAGGTTTTTTGTGATTTTGCTTTTGTTCGATTATTTTACCCAGAATACGCATACCCAGAACTCGATAATTTGAAGTTTGGAGTGGGCAACACTTTTACTGAGTTACTAAGGCCACTTTCCAAATTAGAAAAATAGCGCTGTGAGCGCTCACATCAATAATTTGCGTTCCGAGTTAGATATCACGATTATGACAGCTAAGAACTGTCATTTTTGTCATTAATACGGAACGTTCGTGGACGCGCTAACAGTGCTCACTCAATGTTAAAACCTATTTACACCATAAAAAACTTGTATACACCACAAATTTCATCTTATTAACTAAGTTAGCTAAAACTATGAACAGCACAAGTGTCATTTTTGACAGCGCTCACGGTGATATTAGTATAACGCATGGTCGGCGTTATCGCAAGATGGCGCATGTCATGACGTCATCTATGACGATTCACGGGACATCGTTATCACGCTCACGCCAATTCGGAACGGGTGTGAGCACGCTCAAATCGATATTATCGTATCTCGGAACGTAGCCAGACTCAAGTTAACAATTTGACATTTGCTTTGCGTACCTATCTGAGATTCTAGAGGTGGGTCATTGACGGTTTTTTGGATAATGAAATTGAACTGTTAATCATCAATGTTCAATCAATCAGGTTAAAAAATGCTGATAAATTAATAACAGGTTTTGAATGTTCAATCTGTAGCGTTTAGCGTTAATTTATGGCAAAGTTTTTAAAACATTAAAAAAGCTGTTGAATTATTAACAGTTTTTGACTTTTTGTATGTTCAATTGGTAGCGTTTAGCGTTAATCCGTTGAGCCGTTGACGTAATTAACAGCATTAGCAGCTTTTTATTTTCAACTTTAGAAATTAGAACTGAATGAAATATTGGCTATTGAACTAATGCGTTTTGTTCGTTGACGTAAATTAACAGCTAATATTTTCAACCTGTTTTATCATTGATGGCTAACAGTTATCTCGTTGACGAATGAAAAGTCGTTAAAAAAAACAGTTTATTGATTCAACGATCATCTCTAGAGACCTCCCGATTCATAATATTATAATCTTGAGGAGACCACCACAGAGTACTATTCCACAGAATACTTTTTTATTGGAGGAGACTGACCGACTGTTCGGTGGCCGCCTCAAACTCTCACAGAATTTCAGAAAGAAATACGTATTTGATAGCAACTAACGAGTAAGAACTACACTCGCTCTGGCTCTGACTCGCACAGATTCTCATTTATCGCAAAGGAATTGAATTGAAAGAAAACAAGAGCAAGGCACCAGGTATGGTAGGTATGTACTTTATTGATTTTTGATAAACTGTAAGTACGGCATTTACACTATTGGCAGAATTCGTGATGCCTGCAGCCTTAGACAGAGTAACTCCTGCACCACACGCCCGCGTCCTTGTTTCGCAGAAACACAAAATGTCGCACTATTCAAAACCTGATAATAGTAATTTAATAAAAGTAGTTTACTTTTATCATGAATTTACTATTTTTATTAAATTCATTTGATATTTTTGTTGTAGTGTTGACAACATAATAAATCGCTCCGCAAGCATTTTGAAATAAAATAGACATT
Organism: Polymixis lichenea; assembly: GCA_949091785.1. Taxonomy (NCBI): domain Eukaryota; kingdom Metazoa; phylum Arthropoda; class Insecta; order Lepidoptera; family Noctuidae; genus Polymixis; species Polymixis lichenea. The sequence continues at coordinate 12,581,876 of OX420946.1, read as the reverse complement.
TGTAAAAATGACTTCTGCCATGAATAGAATGGATATGCAGCAGATAGAGTTTCGTGCTGTTATCAAATTCCTTACGAAGCAAAGGAAGGGTCCCCAAGCCATATTAACTGAGATGAAAGCCGTTTATGGTTCACAATGTCCGGGTAAGACAATGATCTACAAATGGTGTTCGGCCTTTCAAATGGGCAGAGAGATGATTGAAGATAAACCTCGAGCATTAAGCTTAAAACATGCTCATAAAACTGAACGCAGAGCTCTTTCTCCTATCTTTGATGATAGTTTCATTGATAAAATACAAAATGAACTTCTTGATGCTGAACTTTAAAATGTATCGTCACATATTTTCCAAGATTGTAGTGATGCTAATATTGTATGGGATTTGGAGATTGTCTTGTAGTAGCTACTTCAATAAGCTGGAATAATGGAAAGATGTAAATGCACTTAAAGATTGTACTTCAATCAGAGATGTCCTGAAAAGTCCATTGATGCGACCCACAAAGATGTATGCTGAGGCACAGATATTGCACCTATGTAAGAACAACTATGGGATTTGGAGAGTGTCTTGTAGTAGCAACTTCAATAAGCTGGAATAATGGAAAGATGTAAATGCACTTAAAGATTGTACTTCAATCAGAGATGTCCTGAAAAGTCCATTCATGTGACCCACAAAGATGTATGCTGAGGCGCAGATATTGCACCTATGTAAGAACGACCACAGCTTGAGACAACTTTTGTACAGTTTTGACAGGAATGTAAATCCGTCAAGGTATGGGTCTAGCTGGCAGGACAAGATTTTCTCAAAAGAGAAGAGATAATTTTATTACAGTTTTGGGGACATCACCATCACTAGATATGAATGAACCGCCAAAGTATTCCACATTTATCCACACTGCGCCACAATAACTACCTACAAATACAAAAATATATAACTGGAGACTCCATCAAACACATAATAACTAATTTTTATGTTTGTAGTAGTATTTATAGTAGTGTGTAGTAGTATTTATATTATTAGAAGACTAACGCACTAAAATAACTGTTAAGGTGTGTTTACATGTAGTTTTAAAACTCATATTATATGGAAATCAATGAAACACTTAATCAACAGTAATACAGATTTAATTTAGCTATAACATTTTGTCAAAGTATCTTACCTTTATTTATTTATCAACTGAATTATCAACTGAATAAAACATAATCAATTCCTTCAATGAGATTCAATGATTTGAGATTTTTTTCAAATTCACCATTAGTTAGATCTAATTTAATGCATATCAATAAAGGTGGGTTTGCATCTGTAAAATGGATTACAGGTAATTTGATAATGACTCTCCTTTCAATAGGGCAATATAGCTCAACAAGTTTGCCAATTTTATTTTTATCAACATCACAGAATGCCACAACTTTGTTTAAGCTGTTAGGACTTAAAGAGCGAACTAATCTTCGACCTGCTTTTCCAGCATTCCAAACTGTGAAATGATCCCAATGTGGTAATACACACTTTTGTAATCTTTCGAGCTGTATCTTCCAAATCTGTTCTCGTTTTACAGAAAAAGTAGCTGCACCTTCATGGTAAGCATACACAACCAGTTCTTTATCCACCCTATATAAATCTCCACCAGCATCTAAATGTTCATAAAAAAAAAACAGATCTTCAGGTGTTCCATGTCCAGTTTCAATAAAGCCTCCAACTCTATCATATACAGTTCTATGACAGAACCATGTTGGCATAAGTAAAGTAGGTCCATTGGAAGTATAAATTTGTTTCTTCATCTGATCATAAGTCAGGCTGTTAGCCCAATGAACATAACGAGGAGTTGAATTTTCAGGTACTCTAGATATTTTAGTACCTATTAGAGCATTATGGTTTGACTTTGCTGCTTTCCATTGTAAATATATTCTGTGAGGGTGCATCACATCGTCAATATCTTGAAAGCATAGAAATTGCCCCGTACTTTTTCTAACAGCACCATTTTTTGCGGCACCCACACCTTTTGATGTTTCGCTGCCTGATAGCACATATCCTACTCCTTGATCCTTAAAGTATTCTCCCCATTTCTCTAATATTTCTTGAGTTTTATCAGAACTGCCATCATTGTAAATAGAGATTTCTAATGTTTGACTAGTGTTCAGAATAGATTGGACTACTATAGAATTCATGCAATTATCTATCCATTTTTCTCCATTATGTACCGGTATTATTACAGAAATTTCAGCCATTTTCAAGATTTTTGGCACAAATCCCTAATAAGACTACGAACCACAAAACAAAATGATTTTGTTTCTATAACCACATGACGCAGCAATTGTGTTAGAACTACTTAAAGAGGATTAAGTATGTTCACAGCAGAAGAATCAGTGACGGGCGGGTCTTGTTACATTCAGAACATGGTTCCATATTATTAGTGCATGCGATCTTATATTTTTAGATGCTGCATAAAGTAGCATTTCTCATTTTAACATCTTTCTTAATGACTTGTGGAAGAGCAGAATTTTTCCAATATGACGTACTGCAATAAACCATCAAAGGCAGGTGATGCAGTTACGCTGGACGTTGTAGAGTAATCATGGAAACGAGATCCACACACAGAGCATCATAAAATACTGATTCCATCATTCCAGTTCCACGTGAAAACAAACTCATCAGTCATCATCATCAAACTAATTGTATGACGGACGACCCGTGACTGTCATTAGTGTCAACCTAGTGTCAAGTTGACACATCTAAAGAGATAAAATGACTTGACACAGTCAACTCATTACTACTTTTTTTTTTTTTTTTTTTTTTTATTTTGGCTTCACACGATTTGTGCATTTAGCCAGTGTCAAGTAATTTTTATTTTAGATCAAGTAAATGGCCCGATATCGGGCACGAAGTTATAAAACAGTCATAGTCGTCTTTAGTCAGTCAAGTCAAATCAAAGTTATTGTAAAGCGGTAGTAACTTTACAACAACCTAATAGGAGTTTTTGGGGGGAACACGAAAAGTCCACGTTAGTCACTTATTTTCACCTTCACTACACTTGTGCACTCACACGTAACTAAATTGAATAATTCACTATCAAAATTATACAATATAATGCGCTATTTCACTAAATTCCATGAAAATGAAAATTCGTGCGACATGTTCCAACGCGATCCCGCCAAAAACTCTCATTACTACTTAGATGTAAAGTCTCCGACGTTACACGGCAACGTCATGGTCAAGAAGCATATAAATAAAAGTGGAGGCCACACTCCAAATAACAAAGTGAAGACTAGCCATGGCTAGCGCTCGCTTTCAGAATACATACATAAGAGAGAGAAAACACGTATGACTGTCTCGTTCTTATGTATGTATTTTGAAAGAGAGCGTTAGCCCACAGTAGTCTTTACTTAGGTATTTAGTGTTGCCTTCAGTTTTATCTACAAGCTTCTTGGTCATTCTAATGTAGGTACTGTGTATTCTTGGTCATGGTGTTGTCATGGGCCAATCGGAGCGCCAAACGCGCTCGATCCGTTCTAACGAGACGGTAATAAAATTTTAAAAAAAAACTTTTTAAAACAAGCTTTTATTATTACTCGTAAGTCGTAAATAAAACGAACTAAAAATTCAAAAATAATTTAATTCTTTTAAGAAACATACCATTTCATAAATACATACCTTTAACGATCATTTAACTTTCTTCGTCTACGTCAAAATAATCTCATATCTGTACGGAAATCCTAGACAATACGAGATCAGCTTATACTGGAAATATAGCTTTATTTGTAGCCGTGTGTACATAATTATAGTACATATTATTAAACCCTAAAACTATACCACTTATTAAATCTTTTAATTTTTATCACAATCTCAATTATTTAAATAAAGGCGTGTTACATTTTGATGGCAGGAGAAATAAAGAACTTTATTAGCATGTTACTCCTTCTTTATTTCTAACCGGCAATATGTAACACGCTTTAATCATTGAGATTGTGAAAAAAATTAAAGCTTGTAAAAAGCAACTCACTCTAAGGCCCACCAAAAAAAAGAAAAGGGCCTCAGAAACAGAAATGTAGGGAAACACCACGCTCGAATGATGTTGCACTGAGGCCGCGCTGAAAAAAATACAAGTCTCTAACATGCCGCTGTCACCCAGTCCGGTCAAGCTACGGTTTTTCAGAAGAGCGGAGTTCCGTCATGTTATAACGGCCGCCTTACACAAAATACACGCTTTGACGTGGAGTTGCGGACACCAGCCCGTATTACCTAACGGCCGTCATGAAAATATGTCTATTTCACGAGGAAGTATATAACTCTGACAAAAAACTTTCTGTATTTGGACAGCTGTTGTTATGTCACGTGGATGCACTAAAGTAGCATGTGAAAATAAATCCCATTGAATGACTATTTCACAAAAAAAAACAATTGTATCCCATGAAGTTAGAGGGTTGTATGTATTGATGATTTAATCATTATAATTTTGTAAAGCTTTATAGGGAACGTGCACGACGAAGGGTCTGCCATCTAGTGGCGCAAATCCGAAGTTTTCTCGGAATCATTACTTAAAATTGACAATTCACGTAATAAAATAATCTCTTAAGTGAAGTGAAAAAAACATAATTACTAAGTAAAATTTTATCGTCTAATATTTCTGGATGCTCGAACACTTCAAAGACAACTCAAAATAAATCAAATGGTGTGAAATTTTACTTTTCTACGGATATTAGTTTTCGATAGAACTATTCTTTGGTTACCTACGTGATAAACGACAAAAGTGCAGTAAAAAAAAATGTGTTAGTATGAGTTTCACAACATTTAGAAATTACTCGATAATGTTATTTGCAAAAATACCTAAGTTTTGTTTATAGTAGTGCTATTCAAAACAAACAAATCTGGCTACGTTCCGAGATACGATAATATCGATTTGAGCGTGCTCACACCCGTTCCGAATTGGCGTGAGCGCGATAACGATGTCCCGTGAATCGACATAGATGACGTCATGACATGCGCCATCTTGCGATAACGCCGACCATGCGTTATACTAATATCACCGTGAGCTAAAACTTATAAATAGTGCTTCTGGCTAGAATCGCCACCTAATCAAATAAGAAGATAAAATTTGTGGTCTATAAAAGTTTTATATGGTGTAAATAGGTTTTAACATTGAGTGAGCACTGTTAGCACGTTCACGAGCGTTCCGTATTGATGAAAAAAATGACAGTTCTTAGCTGTCATAATCGCGATATCTAACTCGGAACGCAAAATATTGATGTGAGCGCTCTTATCGCTATTTTTCTAATTCGGAAAGTGGCCTAAACATCAAATAATTGTTGTTAGTTTTCGTTAACGCACTATCTGGAGAATTTTTAAAGTAAATTAAAGCACAGATGTGCCTACATTTTTCCGATAGGCCTGCCTTACATTTGCAATTTGCTTCTAATGTTTATATTGCAAACAAGCTGAAAAGAAGGCGACATGAACATAAATAATAATCTAAACAAAATATTGACGTGAAAAATGAGTTCAGAAAATACTTTACAGTTATTTTGACATCATAAACTTTAGAAATCGTCGTCTGAGCTACAATTTTGCCAGTTATTACTGCAATTTCAGGATTCATAACTATTTCTTCTACATCTAAGATATGCACGTTCCATAATGATTACGGTCGCGATATTCTAATGAACAACCTGACGACACTGACCTGCAAATTGCAAACAACGTATGAAAATTTGAATTTCGTGGGCTAGGCTAAGTAAAGTTAAAAATCTATCAAAATGATTCACTGGCCGAGGCGGACTGCCTTTTGGCCCCCTTCTTGTGTCGCTGGGGGGGGGGGGGGCATATCTGTGGTACCTAATTAGGCCTTTTAGCCCTGGAATCTCCTATTTTCAATTAAGCCAAGTGAATATAGGTAGTTTTCGTGTCATGTGGTCTAACATCGGACCAATTATAATTGCTCCGATGTTTGGGTTGGTTTTATTTTTTTTACTAATCGACTGATGACGATAACATCGTTTACCTCTAGACAGTAGCAATGTCGCTAGCTACCTTACCATATAATTGAAATCGCCAGAAAGTCGCCGGCATCATCACTGCGTCTGTACATAGCATTACGGTTTTACAAATAGATTACAAATGTAGACATCGAGAGTCACAGAGTTTTCCTTTTAGGGAGTTTTTTATTGCCACCTGTTAGTTGTCAGTTGTCACTCCCGCTGTCATTCTGTGTGAGACAGAAGAAGGGAGAGGAGTTGTTAGTTTGGCAGTTGGCTACGTTCCGAGTTACAAATCGATTTGAGCGTGCTCACACCCGTTCCGAAATGGCGCGAGCGCGATAACGATACCCCGTGAATCGTCTTAGATGACGTCATGACATGCGCCATCTTGCGATAGCACCGACCATGCGTTGAAACTAATATCACTGTGAGCGCTGTCAAAAATGACACTTGTGCTGTTATGTTCTGATTCATAGCATAGTTTTAGCTAACTTAGTTATAGTGCTTCTGGCTAGAATCGCCACCTAACCAAATAAGATGAAATTTGTGGTGTATACAAGTTTTTTATGGTGTAAATAGGTTTTAACATGGAGTGAGCACTGTTAGCGCGTCTACGAGCGTTCCGTATTGATGACAAAAATGACAGTTCTTAGCTGTCATAATCTTTTTTTCGATGTTCTACCATCATCGAGCCTATGCATTTTCTAACGTTGCATCATAAAGTCAGCCCTCTGACACTCCATAAAAACAACCCATAATTTTTAATAATCTACTCGTATTACTCCTACCACACTTTTCTTCCGTACGCCTGTTACCTAAGGATGTTCAAGGTACCTAAGAGAAAAAAAAATGACATTTCATGCAGAGCTGCGCTGATTCAGTTGTAGTTTATTCAAAAAAATAAAGACGATGTCACAATATTCTTTGTTAGAATAATTACAAAAGGTACAATCAATATGTAGATCTAAGATTATCGCGCGTACTGTTATTTGAAATTAAACAAGTTTTACCATTGCTCCTGCATAGGTGTCGAAACGTCGGAAAACCATTAAAAATCACAAAAAAAAACACCGATAAATCGAATACAAATAAATTCTGTGACTACCCGTAAAAGTTGTTTGTTTTCAAAGTACATAATCATTCTCCTGCCCTTATCGAAATTAATATAGGATCAGCGCAACCTGTCTTCTACTTTCACCAGTAGGTAGAAGAAGACATGCAACAAAAGGATTTGGCTAAGTTTTATGACCGGCCGCCTGCCTGACCTCAACCCTCCTTAGGAATGCTATGGACCACAAACACAACAGATGAACAGACTAGAGCTTAAACAAACGAACTTTTTTTTCTCTCTTGCAGTCAGTGCTGCCAATGTCAATTTGTAGATTCCTCGTAAGCGGCTGACAGCAGCCAACTAGCGCCACTAACAAAAAAAAATGAAGGTTTAAAAAGATTAATTCTATTTTGTTCGAAATCAGCTGAAATAATAATAAATAAGTATAATCATTAGTTGGTTACTATTTATTCGATGTTTTATGAAAATACATCGATGCATCGAGTAAATCAACAGTTTTTCAAAGGATCGGACTGATTCGACGGATCGTACTTTTTAAATCGAGTGAATTCGATGCATCGATGTAAATCGAATATCCCTGTCATCATCTGTCAGTGTCAGTCTGACAAGCGAGTACTACGGATTCTACGGAAGCAAGTCTGTGCTTTGCGTTCGGGTGTGATTGAATAAATTTTGTGCATTTTCTCTCAAAATGGGTATAAAGGAAGCTAACATTTATTTAGATAACCAATGGAATACTTATTACGCTGGGCAAACCATCAATGGAAGAATCGAATATATTTTCGACAGTCCTAAAAGAGTTCGAGGTATGCAACACATTCGTTTAGCTGTTTTTAATATGGTCTCTGACTCATCCACTAGAGTGAGCACGAAAATAAAACTATATTGAAAAAGACATTTAAGTGATCTGAATGGCGATTCAGGTCAGGATCACTTAAATGTCATACGTATAGTATCCCTAGAGGTATAAAAAGGCCGCCCTGAAATTGGATGCCTTCACGAATATTTCATTTCCTAGGTATCCATGTCAAGATTAAGGGAGAAGCACATACCGAGTGGCGTGAAAGTAAAAATGAAGAAAACTCCCAAGGGAAGACTGAATCTACCGACCTCTTGCACATGGGACATGAGGAATACTTCCAAGTCTCATATTATTTGCTGGGTAGCAATTCAGGTAAATACCAATCAAAGCAGACTAAAAATACTCAAATAATGATAAATTAGCACTAATAATATTGTTTCATTGTCAGAAAACATGACTTTACATTACATAATTAAAAATAAGCAAGACTATTAAAATGACGAAAGTGCAATTACCTTTAAAATAAGACTGTTCAATTTAAAGCTTGTTCTAATGGATGTATTAATTAAGAAAACTATCCGGTTCTATGATTCAGATTACAAAAGTACCATTATGGCCTGTTTAAACTTCATTTAATTGGGTCTGGAAATGTGATTATTCACCTTTATAAAGATGACAAATTTTCTTTTAATACATTGTGATATCAAGTAGTCATGCAAGCAGTTTGCTTACATAAGTAAAATTGATAACAAGATTCTATTTAAATGAGATTGTCTTGTATTCATAATGCAACAGAATAAAACCTTGTTGAAATATGAAATAGTTGCCTACATTGTATACATAATCAGCGATTCAGTGTATATTGTTCCCACTGCTGAGACACGAGCTTCCTCTCGGTGAGGAAACATCACTCACACTCCCTGTGTTAGTGATGTTGTGAAGAATGAGAGTTTCTTCACAATGTTTTCCTTCACCGTTTTGAGAGCAGTAGTGATGAATTTAGACAAATTACCCGTCTGGATTCAAAACTACAACCTAAAACTTGTAAGTTGTTGCGGTTACCAAAGGGCCACCACTGCTCAGTTGCATGTCATGTCAGTATATCTTCTCTTATTACTTTACACTAAACAACTGAAGATCATTCTGAACACATGCCGTATTAATAGTTTTCCTGCATTTCTTACTAAACACTGCCTTAATCATCAGTATGAATAATGCATTACACTACCTACACAAAACAACTTAGTAGTTTTAAGAATTATTTAATGATTGTGTAGACTATTTAAATTAAAATAAACACATTTAGATAGAATACTAACATAAATCACACCTGTATTTCCTGAAGGGTTAGGCAGAGTTGCAATTTTCGTACACATTTTGCTAGTTATGTTTAATTCCCATGTAACAGGGGGTGCAAGCCTTTGGATAGATGATTTTTTTTCTGGTTGGGAAATCATCAAATAACTTCTCCCGCTCTGGGTGGAGCAGGAGGGTGTGTCAGACTTTTACTAACTAAAACCCACCCGTGTTCCTTCAGTAGCCTGTGTGCCAGGAGCTACAGTATCTGTTTCAAGCAACCTGCACCCCTGTCATCAATTAATGGGTCAAACATTAATATTGACTCTTGGTTATCATAACCTTTCAGAGACACTACATTACTGGTATAACAGAACACCCTGCTGCCTGGAGGGGTTAGGCATAGGCGTCTTACATATTCATTTTAAATTCTTTTTTTAGGAAATGAAATAGAAATCCCATCTGGTAGACAAATGTACAACTTCACTTGTACATTGCCTCCTGTGCTGCCCTCATCCTTTGAGGGTGAATATGGATATGTCAGATATACCGTGAAGGTTACTCTGGATAGGCCATGGAAGTTCGATCAAGAAACAAAGATGGCTTTCACTGTGATCAATGCATTTGATTTGAATCTCAACCCTTCATATAAGGTAAGAATTTAGGTTCTATTGGAATATCTATTTTATTAACAGGTAGTAAGAAAAAAAAGAGATTATTAAGATACATAATACATAATTGTTAAGGAACAATTTGCATACAAGTGTAACTTAAAAGATAAAGAAGAAAAGCAACAACATTGCTTTTCTTTTCTTTTGGTACGGTCGGGAGACCATAGAAACGATGGATGGACTGTGTGAATGATGATATGGTTAGATAAGGTGTGACTACCGAGACGACTGATAGAGAAGAGTGCAAGAAAAAGACATGTTGCGGCGACCCCAATTAAATTGGAACAAGGGTAGGAGAATAATATACTTTATTCCGGAAAGTGAATTGATTCATTTATTCCGACTCCGGGTCCGGTACCGGTTCACCTTAGTTATTCCTTTGGCACCGTTTGGCACCGGCACTCATTCGCTCGTTTGGTTCCCTGGATCCCCTAGAACATTATATTCATTCTGTTCACTGGATCATTTGGCACATTTTGAATTGAACACCTACTGTTCGTACGACATTTTATTCATAATGAAATAAATAAAATAAAAGATTTAAATTGCGAACAGCGTAAACAATAAGGAAAGAAAGTAATTAAACTAAAATAGAGTTAAAGTTGTCAGAAGAATATCAACATTCTATACAAATAAAAAATTATAATAGATGCGTGTTCAATCTTTTGAGCGACTCTACAATGACACAAAAATCACAGTTTATGTGTGCCAGTCAATCTATATTAAACTAAACTCAATAGAAATAACAGACCATGGTACTGACTGAATATGTTCATCACCGCATCGCTTTCATACAAGAACCCAAATAATTTTGAACTCTAATTACATAATGCCAAATGCTTATCGCTTCGCGTCCTTGTTATTTCTACCAACCAACCCGATCGGTAGGAACTACAGCGACACGACACTAGTCGTGTAGCTAATTAGCTATCGGTTCACTCGCTCACTCGGAGTTGGAACGCGTCATGTTACACGTTTCTCCGCGGCTCCGCGTCGCTCCCGGAATCACTCGGCACCGCGGTGCCGATAAGGCTTGTGAGGAATAAATAAGGTTCACGTATCCGCGTTCGGAACCGGCACCTTTGGATCAGTACCTCTGGAGCTACCCACCGCTAGTATCGTGTTCCCAGTAACTGGGTTGTGGAGGTCAGATAGGTAGTCGCTCCATGTAAAATACTGGTATTCAGCTGCATACGCTTAGAATGGAAGCCAACCCCAACTTAGTTGGGGAAAGGCGAGGCAGATGATAAATGTCTATTTAGAAATTTTGCTGTATGAGCTATTAAAACAATCAGACTTTCGCCTGGTTATTCTCACAGGCTTGCATTAAATATTATCACTCACATTTCATACTTTTCGTGTTACTTTTAAAACATTTGGAGAAAGTTGCCTATACTTTATTAGTCTCTTTATTTATGCAATTTATTTACATGTCCATGTCAAATCACAAAGATATAGACATTCAACACAAAAATTCACACCAAATGAAAGGCAAACTTTCAAAATTTCGCGCAGTCATATTTCATTAAGCCCCGACGCAAAAAAGGTATTAAAAGTTTTTTAAAACGCTTTTTAACCCCCGACGCATAAAAAGACGTGTTATAAGTTTGACCGTTGTGTCTGTGGCACCGTAGCTCTTAAACGGGTGAAACGATTTAGGTACGATTTTTTTATTTAACAGTAGGTTTTCTAGCGGTGGTTCTTAGACATGCTTTACCAAAATCGGTTCAGTCGTTTCAAGGTCATCAGCTGTTTTGTGAGCTGCGGTAGGGATTTTAGACGCATAATATATGTACTTACTTTAGGTACTTTCAAAGATATGTGTGACCTAAAATTTGAAACACCCATGTTTGCTTATCTATGCAAGATTATGGAATTCCTGGTCTGATGCTGCAGCCAGGATATCCAGTACAAGGTACACTCTTGAAAAATAATAACAGATTTGTCGTGTTTGGATGATGAAAGGAAATTGCATGTAGCTCAGATGAGAATGTTAAGAGGGATGCGTGGTGTTACACGGATGGATAGAATAAAAAATGAGTACATAAGAGGAAGCCTGAAAGTGGCACCGATAGCTGAAAAGTTGTGTGGAAATTGGTTGTCAAGCTATGGGCACGTGATACGGAGAAATGAGGAAAACGTAGTGAAGAAAGTTTTGAGTATGAATGTCGATGGCTATAAGAGTAGGGGGAGACCAAAGAAACGATGGATGGACTGTGTGAATGATGATATGGTTAGAAAAGGTGTGACTACGGAGATGACGACTAATAGAGAAGTGAGGAAGAAAAATACATGTTGCGCTGACCACAAATAAATTGGGATAAGAGCAGGAGAATGATGATGATGTCGTGTTTGGATTCGTTTAATCAGTATCTATTTTTGTCATGTCTGAAAGGTGACTTAATCGAAAGTGTTCTTAGCTATCGTTCAAGAAAATTGGTTCAGCCGTTTGAAAATTATCAGCTCTTTTCTGGTAGATGAAGGGATTTGGTATCTTCCACGGGTCTGATTGAGTTGAAATTTGGTATTCTATTACTTCAATGATATTAGACGAACAAAGTAACCTTGAACTGATGCTGCAGTATCACCTGGAATTTCCAGGTAGAAGAAGTATCGTGTTTGGGCTCATTGCAAAGGTGTCGATGAGTTGGTTATAGATTAAAAGTGATCAGGGATGACGTGTGATGTGGAATAGCAACGAGGAATGTGGATAAATTAGTAGCAAGCTTCACTGTGGGAAAAATACGTGAAGCTGTAAAGACGTGTCGATCGGTAAATTTAAAATAAAAAAAAAAACCCACGACCCTAACATAAAACTCTAAAAAGTAAAACAGTAATATTTATTGGCCTTTTAAGTTTAATAAGAAGTTGTACGTAATATTTTGATCAAAGCATTGTCACGTCGGGGGACGGTCAATGACGACGCCAAACAGACGAAGCCCGGCAATAATCAATGAAACTATGCTATTGTAGAAAGGATAACATTTTCAGTAGCCGTCCCCCGACGCCGACGTGACAATGCTTTGATCAAAATGTTACCTATAAGTTCAATATTATTGTTTTACTTTTTAGAGTTTTTTGTTTGGGTTGGGGGTTTTTTAAATTTGAAATTTATGAAAGGTGGTTTTTGCTTTTTGAATAATTCAAAGTTTCCTTATAACCTAGGAACCAATTCACATTCAACTGGAGAAGACATTCTGTTGCTTCTGTTGTGCGTCGCCTCCGCTGTCCGTTGATGTGCAAGCTCCTGTGTCGGGTTATGTTCCTGGTCAAAAGATACCGATACGAGTGGAAGTCGATAATAAAAGCAATGTGCAATTGCATCTTGTCAAGATCTACTTGAGGAAGGTAAGAAAGCATTAAACAAAATTATGTCTTGTTTTAAAAATGGTCGAAATGACTATGTTGTGATAAACACACGTTACGTTAGAGCCATCATTGTTGCAGTGTGAGATAGCAATAAACCTATTCAGGACGTAACCAACACTTTTATAATATGATGTCCCAGACAGACACTTATCAATTGATGTCAATTGAAAGGAGCCTACAGCATATATGTATAATGGTATAACCCTGTAAACATCAATCTATTTGAAATAAATTATCCCACCAAAAACATTTTCATGTAATATGTTGCCGAGACGAGACCATATGACTCGCACTGTCAAAAAGTTATCAGATCTCATGTAGAGCCAACCTTCTAACTCTACACGCCCTAACTCCACAAAGGCTCTAAAAGGCCTAACTTCACAAACTCTACACCTTAGTCACAATATGTGGCTTGGCCATTTCGCTACATTCACATGGGCGTAAGGTGAAAATGTATCCACTGTTCATTAGTTTTCTGTTATACAATAGTTCTTGTAGTAACGACATCTACCAATCCAGACTGGGAATCTCGCGTGGTAGATTACAGCCCACTCCTTCTAACAAAGAGAAGGCCTGTGTCCCAGCTGTGGGAACCTTGTATACTGATGCATTTATGAATGAAATTACAGGTTGCAATTTCAGAATATTTTTGTTAAATAAATGATGAATGAGTAAATAACTCGAGTGTTTTTATGAATCAAACAATAAAAACAACAAGGCTGATGTTAACATTAATTTACAATAGTTAATTGTGTTCTCATGCCCCAAGCTCTTGTGGTCATAAAACTGATTATCTTACTACAGACTGTCCTTGATAGCTTGTTAGACGAGAATTTCGTTCTGTGTTTTATTGTTTAAAACGACATTATTGTTTTATTTTGCTGAACCTTTGACTTGACAGTTAAGACCCTTTAAAACAAGGTATAGGAAACAATGAGCTTCCTTGCACGTGGGATGCAGCTTGCTTCTATGAACCATAATGTTCAATCAAGATGACCTGAAACTGCCACTTATATCTAGTCACTAATAATAAACCTGAAGAGTTTGTTTGAAAGCGATAATCTCTGGAGCTGCCAGTCGTATTTAAAGAATTTATTTTGCCCAATTGTTGAGGAAGGGTATAGGCTATTTAACATCTGCTACGACTCTTAGAAGCCGAAAACGAAGTAAGGAGAGCAGGTGGGCGATGTCTGATTTGCGTGTAACAATATCATACAAATTATTTAAGGTGGTGACATACAGGGCGACATCGCCATCACTCCAAACGAAGGTGATAAAAATGAGAATCTTAGCCATTGAAGAAGGGCCAGCCCCCGCGGGTACCACAAAAACCTGGGAGTTGTCGATGGAAGTACCGCCAATACCGCCATCCGATCTCGTCAATTGTAACATTATCGATTTGGATTACGACTTCAAGGTAAGACCGATTGAATTACTATAATAATATGGCTGGTTGGCGCAATGATGCGTTGTCTTTCATGGTCGATGTGACGGCAGGCCTTCGGCTTATTAGTCGATTCGCACGAATTTACTTGCCCGAAACGAGCGAATCGACACTTTAAAAAAATATATTATTCGTTCGTTCGCTTCGTTTTGAATTTTATGCTATAAAGTTATGATAAAAGGACACTCACTCACAGTAGCAAATATAAGCAATACAGTGCATACAATTCGACTAATAAGTCAAACTGTCGCCTTCCTATAGAGGCTTATTTGTATAACGTACGTTAAAAAACTTTTTCAGTTTACGCGAGTACAATGGTTGTTTAAGATTCCTGATTCCGTCACATAATATGCATTGAGATTGTGTGCGGCGAAAGTAGCAAGCCGAGTATCCGTATGCCAATATGAATTTGAAAACACAAGTACAGTTGTATTGCAACTTATCAAAAGTGAACTTTAAACGTATGTAAATGAGGTTCAATTTAGAATGACAATGAAAGGTCGTAAACCGTAAAACAATATTTTAATTTGAATGCAATGGAAAGTGAATATGTGTAAAGTGGTTAAGATTTTAAATAATTTCGAACTTATTGTCATTACTTACATAACTTGTGTATTATGTAAGTACTAGGAAAATAGATTCAAAGCAGAGCACTTAATTATATGGTGCAAGGATGTAATTTGTGTTGTAGTTTCCAAGGTAACTTCGTTATATAATACAGATCGGCTTATCTTGCGGTTTTTTTGTGAATGATCTCATGATGATGTCATACTTGAATCCAAACACAAATTCACACGGAACATTTACACAGACATGTATATTCATTGATACAATTAGATACGAACGAACGTTGAACGAGAACGTTGGTGGCTGGGCTTCACAGCGTGGCTCATCGGCGTAATGTTGCTTGCCTGTCGGTCTTCTATATACTGTACTTCGGAGAGTGTGCGCAGGAGCTTCACGACCTGATCCCACCATCGCCCTTTTACTATCGGACTACCAGACGCTCTGCAGGGTACTATTCGCACTTGGTTGATATCCCAACCATTCGTACTCAGCGCTACTCCTCCACATTTATTATGCGCACAGCCAAAGTGCGGAACTGTCTGCCTGCGTCTGTGTTCCCTTCTACATTTATCCCGTCTACCTTCAAAACGAGAGTGAACAGGCATATTCTGGGTACGCTCGATCCATCATAGACGTCATCAATCGCTTTCCATCAGGCGTGATCGAGGTCAAGAGCTGGCCCATTTAGAAAAAAAAAAATAGGTAATGAAAATTTGCAACAGAAAAAGATAATCCATTTTATTATATTTGTGGCTCTAATAAGTAAAGTTTGTATTATTTAATTACTGCAATGTACCGTAAATAGACGGACTACTTTATCGATTTGGAATAACTGTCAATGAATATGGACTGGCAGACTTTCACTAACCAGCTAGTCGTTATTGTTCTGCACAACCGTATCAAGCGCGTTTCAGCGATGATATTAGTTACTAGCTGTGCCCGACTTCGTCTGCGCGGAATAGTTTTTTACTATTATTTATATATCGATAAAAACAAATAAAAATTCTAAAATAAAAGTAGCCTAAGTTACTCCTTATTACATCAACTACCTGCCAGTGAAAGTCCCGTCAAAAACAGTCCAGCCATTTCAGAGATTAGCGGGAACAAATAGACAGATGGACAGACCGACAGACAGACAAAAATGGTTAAAAAAAATATTTTGGTACATGTACCGTATATATATTCAAATGCATGTAGCAAAAAGCGGTTGTTTTAATATTATAAACAAACACTCCCATTTTATTTATATGTATAGATATGTATATAGATGTATATATGTAGGTATAGATTACGTAACATTCTCCCAGTGAGACTGGCTTTCATTTTAACAGTTCAACAACATTCAGTGCGTTAATTACGTTGTTGAGTAGATTTTTTTTTCGAACATGTGAAGCAATGGCTACTTCGTTAGATCAGGCAACACATTTAAAGCCAACAATGCAGGGTAAAATTAATTTAGCTCGCTATATTTTACCCGTGTGTTTTGTATCGACATCGAAAAGTAATGGAATAAAAAAAAAACATCATTCGTTGGGCGAAGGTCAATGCCCGTAATCGATCAGCTGTTTTTAGTGGAACATAAATATTTTTCATGAATCTTTAAAAACCAAAACAACAATCGTTTGGCTGCCATAATGTGCATGTCAATGTCATTTAAAGTTTTGAACAAAGTTGGAAAGATGAAAATTTTATTTTTATCATGAAAAGTTTTGGTATTATTACGATATTTAAAGTTTTATTTAGTAATGGTAATCAATCAAAATCAAAAATCAAAATCAAGGGCACTTATGAAACGTCAGAAGCTAGGTGCACGGTTCCAATTTGTCGCTTCGCAATCAATAAACAGACAGCGCTGTGGGCTACAATATTACTTAAGTTATTATGTTTTCCGTTTGTAATATTGCATAATGTAGCTGTTTGTGAGGCACTAGTAATGCTCTCTTCCTTTATCCCTCAGGTGGAATGTGTCGTATCAGGCATGCATATGAACATGAATGGCAAGAAGTACATTGCCATTGGCACGGTACCGTTGGTAGGTATGGTCGGCCAAATGGTGCCACCTGCACCGGTTCCGGCAAATATAGGAAACGGGGAATCGGGACCCTACTCTCCTAGCCAGCCTGCTGTACTGCCCGTTAGCCCGGGACAACCTATGGTAAGTAGATAATGCGTTTCTTGAAACTTTAGTTGTAGATACTAGAAATTAATGGTCTGCTAATTGTTAGTATTTATTGATACAAATGGCTTCTTATAGGCGTGGTTAACTTACAAGTCGCCAGTTCATGGGTTTCCCCCAGAGAGGATAGTCAGGAAGTGATAGATATAATTTTAATACTAGAAACAAAGACAAATTAGATCAACCATTTTTTAGATTAGCTAAAGTACATACATCTTTTACAGGGTACTGTGTTAAATGTTTTAACAAAATACCTTGTGATATATTGCAATTAAATGAAAGGAAATTTAAAACTCATATGAAAAGTACACTTTGTAAACAAGCATATTACAAATTAGAGGATTATATCCAAGATAAGAATGCTTGGAAACATGCTGGTCCTGCTCCATAGGACGATCTAGAGTCTAGACAAAATCAAACTGGTTGCTAATTGAATTATGTAATTAATTATATTTATGACATTGATTACACTCAGTGATTACTTTAACTCACACACTGACTGATTACCTACTTGTTAATATTCTAGGAAAATTGTATATTTCCTTTTACAATGTTCGTAAATATGTGAGCACCATGTATCTATCATAAAATTAATTTATCTGTAATTGCTTCAATTTCATTCTTTTTACCTATTTTGGTATAGTAATTTTGTTCTGGATGCATCGTTTTCACACATAATTATACAATGAATGTATGTTAAATAATTTTAAAAGAGTAACGGTGGAGTTTCTTGCCCATTCTTCTCCATACGAAACTACATTTTGGAAGGGGCGACTAGAATCAATTCTATTTTAATGTAAATGTTGACGTTCAAAAGTGCCTTTAAGTGCCTATTTGAAATAAATGCTTTGACTTTGACTTTGAGGGATGTCCCTTAAGCTTTTCAGCTAATTCTTGCCGAGATCCTCGCCGAGAATCTCGGCAAGAATCTCAGCGACAATCTTGGCGAGAGCTTCTTTGGATACATACTCGCAAGGTTCTCAATACAGTTCTCACGCTCGATGACGATGGACGCAGAAGTTATTGCTGCGACAAGCTTATTGCTATGCGTAATTGCATATTATAATTACATTTAAATATTCTAGGAATGTAAATTTTAGTTCGTTCGTCCAAATCCGGCTCATATTGATGCTCAGTAAATACCACGCACAACTGTTTTAATCGGCGAGTCGCTCGCTACTGAGAATCTGAGAAACTTGCGAATGTGGAATCAATACAAGTTCTCGTCTGTTCTCGCGCCAAAAAACCGGACGAGAACCTGCGAAGATTATGTGAATCGGCTCCACATTCATGTTTCTCGTGCTTTTCTCGCTTTCTCGCGAGATTCTCGCGTGAATGTGGAGCGCGCTTTACACCCTGTATTTTCAGAAACAGGGTCTATGTTTTGAGGTTTTATCATTAAGGCTTGTATTGATTTAAGAAATTGTAAACTAAATCGAACTTTGTGTTTTTCAGGCGCCTTCAGCCCCGCCTGGTGAAGTGTCCCCGGGAGGTTGGGTAATGCCAGGAGCGGCACCCGTGCAACCGTTCCAGACATTATACCCCACTTTGAGTGAGTTAAACCATAACAGTTATTTACTTGATTCAGTGAACAAATATCGAATGCCTGAATACGCTAGTGACCTAAAGCAATGGAGGATAATTTCATCCCATAGCGTTGATAGTGATCTTTTCTCAGAGGCGTCGGATAGTCTTCAGTGTCGATTAGGTACTTTATAATCTTCCCATTTCCACTGAAATGTTCAGGAGATCCTTGGTCCATCTTGGACCCAACAAAACCGACTCCTAACCTAACCTATGTAGACCAGAATTTGATCATGTCCTTAAAATTTTCAGGTACACCAATTTACAAAGAATCTCCGTACGCAGCGCGTACGATTCAAGAAAGAGGCGAGTCTAACCACATGATGATCCGAGGGCCGAACAACTTTGCTCCATTTTATCCTACTTACGCTGCCGTCCAGCCTCCTCCATTACCTCAGTAGATCTGTATACGTCATTACGAACAGAGCTTAGCATTTTGTAAACGTATTTAATATTTAAGACACATTTATAAATAATTATATATTCTTTAGATTAGGCCTACTGCCTTTTGGCAATGCACTAGTTAAGTTGTGATACCTACTAACATTGATATTATACAAGCTATTTGAATATGTACTACTAATTTAAGTGCTATATTTGTTTAGCTATAAATGTGCACGTGTCTCATGAAATACATGTCTTGAAATCTCAATACAAACGTGGTGAATAGGGACGAAACATGTTACAATGGATTTTAACATTGAAATAATATAGTTTGTTGTCAACAAGGGCACTAACTCGTCCATTATAATACAGTAAAGACATGAAAGTCCTTTTTAGCAACCAACTATGTTATTTCAATGTTAAAATCGCTTTTTAAGGGGAATCTAGTACACATTTTTCCCATACAAACTTTGGGAGTGTATTACTCTACTATTCGACAATGTACATCAAAAATTAAACATGGTATGGTTTTGCCTCATTGTTAATATTGTCTTTACGGAAACAGAATACTAAAATAAAAAGCCATTAAGAAGTTAGGAGCCAACAAAGATTCGTTTTTCTTGCTAATTTAACCTAACTTTGGGCGTTTTATTACTAAAAATAAAATAACTGTAAAATCTAAAAAACCAAGTCGGTACCGACAAAGCTCAATTATCTAAAAGTTGAATAAACTTTATTGGTCATTGATTTTTGTACTGGTTTTTTCATAAAACCCGATCTTCCGAAGGACTGTTCTTAATTTTTTACGCGCCTGTTATACATGATCCTGCATCTCACTCAATAATGTCGTGCGTGTAAACTAGCTTCTAACTGGTCATCACTGATACTACCTCTGTCGGACATGATGCCTGGTGAGCCAGCGTGCTTTTTAGCCAGGCCCATCAGTGAGTTCGAGCCCGTTTCATCCCGATTGACGGTATCTCTAATAAACTCAATTAAGGTGGGCATGATAGCAGGAACACTAGTTTCACAGTCTAACATCAGTCAATTTGCGATAGTAGACTGTGGTTACCATAGATCTATGTGTTCACACTGCATTTAACATAACATCACGCATTCTTTCCCCGAAGGGTTTGGCAGAGGTGTAGTTATGTACACCCACATTTAATATGACTTGTTATATGTTGGTAAGTTGGGTACGTTTATTGAGAGTGCTATTGCTTTTATAACAGTCTTCACTGCTTGATCTTATGAATTGGTAGTTAGAAAAAGTAAGTAGAATTTCCAATTATTTATTTGTTGTCTATAAAGATTTATAAAATGGAATGTTTTTTGGACTGAAATAACAAAGAAAAAAGTCTTCGCACAAGATTAATATTTATATTTTGATTCTGTATAAGTATTACAAGAAATTACCTTATTGGGTAAAAAGTCTTAAATAGAAGTAAATAAGAGTGATTACATTTTTTAATACATTATTGATGGATTTTTAAAGGCAGCTTCATTGTGGGCAATGTCTAGCTAGAGCTTGTCGTAGAATGTTGTCTAGATGATCATTTTGTTTATAAACCGGCCTTTCAATAAGCTTTAAAAGACCGTGCCAACATTACTGAACAATATTTTGCGTACCTAACTACTGTGCCACTACCCCTATAATGCAATATTGTTGATAGGCACATTTTAAAAGTATTGTTTAGTAATCTCGTTTTCTTTTCAAAAGGTATCCAAGTTAATATTAAGAGCTACGTAATAATATATAAAATGCTATATTTATCTGTAAGTCGCCTTTTGTATTGGAATAATAAAACAGATTCGGGTTTGTAATTATTTTGTATATTGAATGATATTGTATAATTATGACTTATGTTTTTACAAATAAAACTGCATTATAATTATGACATTCTTTATTGATTTTCCTTCACAAACAAAAAGGCGTAAAAACCATCGAATACAGTTAATTATTAACATAATAAATGGAAGTACATATAACAGACTACTAGCCGAAGAAATATTTCCGCAATTTTTACTGAAAGTTTAAAATTCTTTAAAACCGCCTTGAAGACAATATTGCATTTTGATTGGCATCCCATTGATAACAATTATTAGAAATATGTATAAAGAAGTTTCAAAAGGTACCTCGAGGAATGTTTGAAGCATGTATTCACAGAAAACAAAAGATTTTTGACATTTCATTTTCAAAGGAAGAAAGCATACCCTTTGTACACGGCACGGTTTTTTTAACGGTACGGCGTTTAACCTTTTGAGCGCCAGAGTCACAAATACGTGACAAGCGAAAACTGTCCCTGAGCGCCAACGACACAAATATGTGACAAAAACAGCGGTACATTAAAACACGAAATAAACTATTTAAACATTAATGCCTATTTATTTATATACCTGTAAAATAGAAGGTCCAAAATTTATTTATTTCCATAAAACTAATTAAATTGCATTACAAATATTGAGAAATTTTACGTTAAAAAGAAAGAAATAAACTCTGAAAAAAGAATGTCCTCACACGCCAGAGTCATAACTGCGTGACCGCTAGTGATGTAGCGCATGTTGGATAATATCATTATTTCAAATCAAAGATCGATTCGAAACTTTCCTCTGGAATATATTATTTTAGGTATAATTTGGTACTAGGATAAAGCAGCATTAATTTTATAAAACCAGTCTTAAAAATCATTCAATAAGCTACATAGTCAAAAATAAAATTTGGTTGGGTCGAATTTCGATATTCACTAATCCCAACTCAAGCGCATCCCTAACGCAACCCGAATTATCAGTACCCTGTACGCCATGGTCACGACTAGACGACAATATCGTGACGTCACAAGCGCGGCGACCAGAAATTAGTGAAGTGAATGAATAATATTTATGATTAATTTACTTGTGATATCGAGTTCAAGATTTATATTAAGTGACTATTATAATGAGTGGGAATTTAATGACTACGGAAGAACTTCTTCGCATATTAGAAGGAGTCTCAGATGACGAACAATTTTCGGAAACAGAATCTTTGGACGAATTTGATTTAGAGGTAAGTTATTTTTATCTGCTTTTATTTTAAAAATTTTGAGCAAATATTAATCTTATTAAAAATCACGATGAAATCTGTAAGTGTGGCCTGGTATTGGTGTTTGTAGACCGAAAGAAACATATTTTTTACAGAAATAAGTTACTTTTATTCTAAGTGTGGGCTCCATATTTACCTATAACTTCGTGGAATAAAGTCTGCCAAAAGTTCCTTTTTTAGCCACGGTGCGCGCTGAGATCGATTTCACTGTCCCCACCACCCACTTTGCACCCAGCGAATTAGATGATCAGAATGCAGGTTGCATTGTAGATTTTGTATAATTTTGTTCTATTATTCAAAAGATTTATTAGTATAAGACTGATTGGTAATTGTGATAATTATATATAATCGTTAATTGTTTTAATTTGTTACTTTTTATGCCAGGTTTATAGAACTTAATATTTAAAAACATGTATACATAGTACATACTGTATAACATTTTATTAAAATTTTCTATTTTTTCATAGTTTTTATTTACCTTCTTAACCTATTTCAATCATATATTTTTAAGTACCTGTTACATTCGGAATTATAAATCTGATTTAAAAAACGTGTTTCATTTATTATAAAATAATATTGTACTAGAACATCGATAAACGAGATATTACGTTGCCACATCCTTATTTCGGAAGCGAAGTAGTTATTAAAATGGCGGGCCGTCCACGCCATGGTCACAATATGAAGACAGCAGATCAAGAATAGTGTTGTACCTACAGTTATTATATTTAAATATATTGTAGTCTCATATCTGTTATTACGGTATTATACAAGTCTGTAAATAGTGTATAACTATTACTTTAATAGGAAGAAATGTAATGTTGAATTAAATTTCAATGTTATAAGGACATTATATTTCGAAATTAAAGACGAAAATGAAAATAAAATTGATTATCGATGAAGTTTTGGAATCCCTATTTTTTTCGTAGGTATTTGCGGTGAATTTGTGGCCTGGCGTTGAGGGCAAGTTCATGCGTTTTTGCTCTGGCGTTCAAAAGGTTAAACCGCGCCGTATAAAAATTTGTAATTCAACAAGCTTCCATAGTGATCTATACAGCACTGATAAACCGTACTGTAGAAAACACGTGTCTTTCAACAAGCTTCCATGGTGATCCATACAACACTGACGACCGTGGATACACACGGCGAATAAACCAGTTTATCATGGCAAAATAACGTGTGAGCACAAAGGGCATATTAATATATACAGTTATTTTTACAATTTATACATACAATTTTTTAAAGTAATCTGATCGTCATAAGATGTCAATCGTACGTAAGTCCATAAAAATATTTGATTTCTTTTAATGTTAATTTGTTACGTCAATATGCCATGAAAAGTTTGAGAGCATTGGGTGAGAAGGAAAAACAATAAAGCCCGGTTAACATTGATATTGTTTGTCTAACATGTAGATCTGACACTGTTTGATATCGTCAATGATATTGAAGTTAAATATGAACTGTGAATTTTCCTATAACGAAAACAAACCATTACTAGAATTACTGATATGTCGCCAAATTAATTATATTCTGACTAACTGGCTAACATTTCGTCTTTTGATTACAATGTTAAATAAAAATGAGTTTAAATTTCTACGAAGCGAACTGAGGTGGTATTCGTACGCGTAGCCAAATTTTTGGTAAGTCGCGATTTGCTAATACACCTAGAAACGAGAAAACAAGTCTTGTCATTACATACTCAAATAAAACGGAATTTTTATCAATGATTTTAAAAATATCTCTATAGTATTTTAATGATTTTAGGTTGCAATAAAATAGTTCCTTACAATTCTGCCACTGTAGGAATTATAATTACCTTACGATTTCATGAGGTGTTCTTTAAACATAGCTTTTTACTTTTACAAAATTTTATACATAATTATATCCACCCTTTCCCCTCATAAATTTGCGTCCTCCAAGCCTTCGATCCGAGCCACCTTGATTCTCCCTTTAGACGTCTTTGTCTACTCGTTTCTAATTGTTACATAGTAACGCGTGTAGTAATAGAGGATAGCAACAAGTTTATAGCAATGTCGATTTGGTGCATACCTGTCTAATGGAGTTACATTTAACATTTATGACCAATTTGCTCATAGAGCTTGCATTATTTTAATTAGCCCTTGTAGTAACATCGGTTTTATTTCAACATCCTATAAACTACTATCCCTGTAATGGAACGGTTACATTTTACCTTAGGCAACGAAACTTGTCGCTCAAGTATGCTCCGCGCGTGACACAATTTCTAAGTTTGAGTTTTCACTCTTCAATACGGTCGATGGGCGAAGACTAACATAGTCGCGGTCGGATTCCGCCGCCGGCGCAACCGATTCGACCCCGCGATCGTAACGCACCGCGGGGAACCCTCTCTACCCGAGGTCGCGTGGTCAGGTGCGTGCGCGTCGGCGTCTCGTCAGTACCGTGGATGTCACCCGTGGGAGTGTCGGCAGTGCGCGGCCCCGCGGCGGTCCGCCCGGCACTCTCAGTACTGGCTGCAGCGCGCTCGGAACCCGCCCTGGTACGTGGAGTCCTGCGACAGGAGCCCGTCGGGCTGCGACGGGCAGTCGGGCGCCGCCGACTCCTGGCTGAAGTCGGGCTGCGACGCGCCCTGCGACAGCGACAGCGGCGGCTGCTGCGACAGCGGCTCCTGCGACAGGCGCGGCGGCCGTCTGCGGCCCGCGCGCGCGCCCGGCGGGGCCCGCGCCGGCCCGCGCGGCGCGAAGGCGGCGGCCGGCACGGGCGCGTGCAGCAGGCCCGCGCGCTCGGGGCCCACGTAGGCCAGCGGGTCGCGCAGGGGCCGCGCGCGGTCGTACACGGAGCCCGGCACCATGGCCTCGCGCGCGTCAAACATCGACGTCGACATGAAGTGGGAGCCCGGATTCTGTGCATTCACCAGCTTCTTTGGTTTCGCAAATTGGATAGCCGATTCCTTCAGATTGGAAAGTGGACCCTCGGTAAGCACACGGCGCTCCTTGTAGAACGCTAGCAAATGGTTCCACAGTGGCTGTTTACTCAATACCTTGGGGTTGCCGACCACTATAAGACCATACTTAGCGCGTGTCAGAGCCACGTTTAGACGACGAGGATCGCTCAAGAATCCTATTCCTTGGTGCTCATTAGAACGTACGCAGGACATAATGATAATGTCCTTTTCTCTGCCTTGGAACGCGTCCACACTTGCCACTTCTATCTCTTGGTAAAGTTTAGCGTGCAGGCTTCCTTGGTACTGCATGTGCTGCACCAGGTAGGACCGCTGGCCCTCGTAAGGTGTGATGATCCCTATCTGTTCGGGACGTACGCCCGCTTTCAAAAACCGTGTTGTAAGTTTTTCAACATTAGCAGCTTCAGTTCTGTTCAAGTAAGACGTTCCAGATCCAGCAATTTCCTCTTGTCCTTGCGTTACATAGAAGAACATCGGGCGGTCTGGCCTAGGCCACGGGAAGTCAATTTTATGCAAACGACGTTCCTCAGCGCTCACTCCGTTCTGAAGAGAGCCTTCATAGAAGAAATCAGAGGGGAAACGCGACAGCTCCGGATGCATCCTGTATTGGACTTCAAGACGGAACGGACGGATACCGAGGACAACGAGTCGTTCGAAGAGACTCTGGCTGAGGCCGGCCTTGGCCGCCTTCTTGCACATGACGACGGGCCCCAGCTGGCAGTGATCGCCCACGAGGATGAGCTGGCGCGCGCCCAGCACCACGGGCACCATGCACTCGGGCTCGGTGGACTGCATGCCCTCGTCGATCAGGATGGACTGGAAGCGCATGCGCGCCACGCGCGGGTCGCCGGCGCCCACGCACGTGGTGCACACCACGTCGGCCGCGTCCAGCAGGCGGCGCTCGGCGGCGCGGCGCAGTGCGCGGTAGCGGCGCTCGTCGGCCGCCGACAGCTCGCCCGCCTCCTCCTTGAGGCGCGTCAGCTTGCGCAGCTCGCTGTCGGCCGAGCCCAGCGCGCGCGCCTGCTCGTGCAGCGCCAGGAACGACACGGACGACTCCATGGCCTCGCGCGACTTGGCGCACAACCGCACCACCTTGAGCCCGGTGCGGTGGATTTTCTCCGTGAGCTGGTCCACGGCCGTGTTGGACGGCGCGCACACGAGCACGGGCCCGCTGTTCTGTCGCACCAGTTGGTACACGATTGTCGCCGACGTCACAGTTTTTCCTGTTCCTGGCGGCCCTTGGATTAGAGAAAGGGGACGCTGTAGGGCATGTTTTACTGCATACACCTGTAAAAAAAACAACGAAATACTGTTACCAAAAAACTAAACACATAAAATAACCTGTTCCATTTGAAATCGGTTAAATATTACGGTAAATTGTGACATAGTACAATATTTACCTGAGAACGATTGAGGTCAGGCAAGTTGGGAGCACTGAAGTGCTTTGGCAGATGAACGCGGAACAAAACCTCTTCAACTTCGTGTCCCAGGAGGCGGCGGTAAATGTAGCCGGACACTGAGGAGTCGTCTACTGCAAACTTGCGCAGGGCTAGTTGCATCCTAGAATGAAAAGGTAAAGAATATAAACGCACTACGAATTTTTACTTATTTTACGAGTTTACCAAATAGCAAAATGAGTTTTCGCTATAACTAATATTTATCATAAGGTTTATTTTTAGGAGTGGGTTTTTCGTGTTAACAACGAGCATGCAGAACTAGCAACTATTAACAATTTGGAAAACAACCTTGCCACACAACAACAGCGCTGTTGATATCTCTTTATGAGAAACCTACCTTGCCTAGACCTTACCAAGTCAACTACCAGGCAAGGTACTTATCTCAGTCCACTGACTGTACACTGTGCACAAAACAATTTTTTTTTCTGTTTTCGGCCAAACAGAAATTGGGCCTTTTTTTTGTTTCGGCCGGTCTCTAGTAACCCAATATTTCAATTTTTACTCAATGTTCACCCACCTGTCAAAAGAAGTACTCTTCCAGATGAAATCGACCACAAAGTTGGAGGTGCAGTCCAGAGGTGCGCCGGCGCCGCTCTTGAGCTCCAGCCCGACGTCGTCGCCGTAGTTGTCAGGCACCTTGATCACGTGGCCCACGCCCGACCAAGCTTTATGCAGCTCTCCTACATATCTGTAATAAAAAGTCATATCTGTGTAAGAACAGTAGTACAGTAGGCATAAGTGTTAACGTGGCTCATACTGGGTCCAACGACCGGTTTAATTCTAAGATCGTCAATGAAGATACGGGTGCTTAGAGTCAGTCCCCTGGAACGAAAATTATCGATACACCAAAATTGAACACAAGTCCAGTGATACGATTGGGTTTTGGTAATATTCATCAATACAAAGACAACAGTTTACGCGCGACAATTTGTTAGATAATTTTTATGTTGATTTTCGATCCAAAAGCGGGCGTAAGTGATATAAAAAAGGCGTAAAATTATAGTAGAATATTCCGTCCTTCTATACGTTTATGGGCTGAAGTAAATTAGACAAAGCAGCCTTAGATGAGTGCCGTAATCTTACAAAAATTTATAATCATCATGTTTCTAGCAGATTTTTCTGTACAGCAGCTGTAGATAATTCTATTATAGAAAAATGCAAAAGCCGACAAATATACAAAAGAAAAATACCTCAATCTCAGCTCATCTCCATGCATCAATTTCATATCGCTATCAGTTTTAGCGAGCGTGAAATACGCGATGGTCTTCTTATTGAGCCCAACATCCCAACGGACCTCAATGCCTTCTTGAGTTTGAGACTCCTTCAGCCTCTTGTCGTAGTCCGCTTCTAGCTTCACGAGAGGACCAAAGATGTTCTGGTATTGGTAGCCATCTTCGTATCTGAAAACGGAACAATACTTCAGATAAGGTAGAATATGACGCTAAATGTCTGCTAGAAAAAATATCTATGTACCTTTTTATTAATTTGTTTACTAAATGTATTCACAAAAGTAGACTGTGTGAGCTAAATTCTACAGGCCATCGATAAATAATAAAGCTTAAAGCTGAGGTAACATTGCAGAAGTTGACTTCCACAAGCTATTCTTACTTAGGAAACTTGCGGAAATGAGCGACCTGCGATTGTTTATATGGTAAGAAATAAGAATAAATAGATCCTTGTAGAGACCATTTTTGAAATCATTTGTTTGTGTTCTTGTAAGATACACTTTGTACAGTTTTGCAATAAGTAATTGCTTGCAGAAGACAACTAACTTCTGCAAGTTATCCAGACACCAAAAAACCAGTTAATTTCGTCAATATTTAAAACATTGTTATGTGCTTTTGTCTCATATTTTGAATGATAGAAATTTTATCATTCAAATCCAAAACCATAAAAATGTTTTAAATATTGACGAAATTAAGTTCTTTTTAAAGTTTGTATCTCTGGACATACCAGGTTATCATTCTACAGCGACGTTATTTTGCTAATCTAAACTTCGCTTAACACGCTTAAGTTTTTTATGGCGAGAGAGCCCACATGAGATGTTGTGCCAGAACATTATTTTTGTGCAAATAAAATCTGATTTAAACTTTGTCGAGTTATCCAGGCCAATTCCGTGCACCTGATTTGGCCACATCGTCATAATCATCTTTCTCATGCAACTTCTTGGTAACTGATTTGGTAAGACACTAGTAGCTCAGCTCCATTATCTGATCTATTGGGTTCAAACAGCTTGGAGATATTTCTTGTTCTGAGTAAGGTAAGGCAAACATTCATTTGAAACACATATTATTTACACAACTACTAACCTCAAGAGCACTTGATGAGGTTCTTCATCCACACCTGGTTTCTCCAGATCCTGGAAGGTAGCATCTACATTGTCGCGCCACAGCTCTTCAAGGCGTCCAATTTGCTGTGGAGTCACCTAGAAGAAACAAGAATATGTTTCTATCACGAATGTATAAACGAAAAGAGTAGTCAGCGGGGGGTGAGGGGCGCGCAGCAAGAAGCGCATTTGAGAGCCGCCACTAAGTTTGTATTAGGCTGTACAAGTATATTTCCAGTATTTAATAAAACGTTTGGTTCGTTTGGTTGATGAAACAATGTTTAAATTTTTATTTATTTAATGATGAAAGCTGTTAACATATCATTAATTGTATTGTACTGTACTGCTAAATGCTAGACTGCCATTGTATCTAGTAGCCATCTGCAAATCTGCTGAACTTGGCGTCCAGAATTGATCCATAGATTGACCAGTGAATGGGTCTGGTATTAGAAAATTCTCAGTACCAGTATAGTCCAATACATAGTGCTTAGTTAAAGTCAATAAGCTTTTCCTTCATCATCATCATTTCAGCCGAAAGACGTCCACTGCTGGACGTAGGCCTCCCCCATGCTCCTGCGCTTCGACCGATCTTGTGCTTCCCACATCCAGCGGATTCCCGCGGCCTTCACAAGGTCGTCGGTCCACTTTGTGGGAGGCCTTCCCGCTCTACGTCTTCCGGTACGCGGTCCCCACTCCAGAACTTTTCGGCCCCATCGGCCATCTGTTCTGCGAGCTATGTGCCCTGCCCACTGCCACTTAAGTTTGGCAATTCTTTGGGCTATGTCGGTTACCTTGGTTCTCCTGCAGATCTCTTCATTCCTGATTCGATCGCGTAGGGAAACTCCGAGCATAGTCCTCTCTATTGCTCTTTGGGTGGATTTAAGCTTTCTGATAAGGCCCATTGTGAGCGACCACGTTTCTGTACCATAGGTCATCACTGGCAACACACACAGGTCAAAGACTTTCGTCTTGAGACACTCCGGTATTTGGGACGAGAAGATATCGGGACGCTGCCCAGCCGAGTCGGATTCGACGATTGACCTCTTTCTCGAAGTTGGACCTACCTAACTGGACAGTTTGTCCCAGGTAAACGTACTCGTCCACAACTTCGAGCGTAGCGCCTCCGATCGTCATGAGAGTGGGTGTTATATGGGCATTTGACATGACCTTTGTCTTGTCCATGTTCATTTTTAAACCCACTCTTTCGGAAGCTCTACTGAGGTCGCGAGCATTGCACTGAGATCCTCCATGGTCTCAGCCATGACCACTATATCATCGGCAAATCGAAGGTGAGTGATGTACTCGCCATTGATGTTGATGCCAGCCCCCTTCCAGTCCAGAACCTTGAAGACATCCTCCAGTGCAGCGGTGAATAGTTTCGGAGAGATAACGTCTCCCTGTCTCACACCTCGCTGCAGAAGGATAGGTTTCGAAAACTGGTCCTGGAATCGGACTGACATAGTGGCGTTTTCATACAGACACTTCAGCACCTCGATGTACCGATAGTCGATCTGGCACCGTTGAAGGGACTGCAGTACAGCCCATGTTTCGATCGAATTGAAGGCTTTTTCGTAGTCCACAAACGCTATGCAGAGGGGCATGTTATACTCTTCGGTCTTCTGTATAACCTGCCGCAGCGTATGTATGTGGTCTACGGTGCTAAAGCCTTTACGGAATCCGGCTTGTTCGGGAGGCTGGAAGTCGTCAAACCTGGGCGCGAGACGGTTCGTGATGACTCTCGAAAACAGCTTGTAGACATGGCTCAGAAGTGAGATGGGTCTATAATTCTTAAGAAGGGTATTGTCACCCTTCTTACAGAAAAGTACCACCACACCTCTGTTCCATGACTGTGGTGTTTTGCCCTCGAGTATGACGGAATCAAACAACTTCTGGAGGCCTTAAGTACGGGTTTTCCGCCGGCCCTCAGGAGTTCGGCCGTAATTCCGTCATCACCCAGCGCCTTGTTGTTTTTAAGCTGTTTCAGAGCCATCCTAATCTCGTACAAGCTAACGTCCGGGATGTCTTCGGTGTAGTGTCGGGTCAATCTAGCTTTTCCTTAATTACATGGAACTTTCAAAATAAAAAATCATGGCATTCATTTCTGTTTAAGCCTTCAGTGGTTTATTATAAATGCGAAAGTAAGTCACTCTGCCTGTTACTTTTTTGCACCTTAAGAGAGAGCTAAACAGATTTCAATGAAATTTAGCACACAGGTAGACTATGCCCCAGTTAGGATGTACGGAATCGTACATTACAGATTTACGCGCCGTGTATTCTGCGCACACAGCATTTAAACCTTGTACCTGTTATTGCAAATAACATGTAAAAATATATTTCAATAAAACAGTGTTTAACAGACGGACATTCACGGCGGTCGGTGTTATTTCATCATCCCAATAGAATCACCCCGTTATCATATCACTAAGTGTAGGGATCCCTTACATAGGATTTATCTCAGTTACCGAGTGATCATTTCCGATCTCTACGCGAGCGAAGCCGCAGGCTATAGCTACATATTTATATTTTACGTATGAAGGAGTATGGGCTTACCTGGCGAGCTCTCATCTGCTCAGCCTCAGAAGGTACTTTCACCAGCCAAGATAGAAAGGCACGATCAGCTGCAAAATATAAAACATTTTTGTTACAAAACATAATAAATATTCATTACTACTTGATTATAAAAGTAGTATTATGTCATGGCTCATGAGTTTTAATTTAATTGGTTTTGATTGAGTTAGTAACCATAAGGAAAAGGAAAAATGTACATTAAAATGTAATTTTGAGATTATCAGAAGTCAAGTTATTATCAGGTTGTGTCAATACTGTATTAGGTTCTAATTAGAGACAATTTTATATATGGTCAAACAAGCCAAAACCTACATATCAAAGGTTTCCATTGTTCTTGATCCCAGTTCATGTCCTTCAAGGAGCTTTGAGCTGCACAAGGTTGGCTGAAAATAAAGAACATAGATGGCAATCTTAAAGTATTGTTATAACATCATTATTTTTATTAGGAATAACCTAAATAGCTTTATTGTTCTTTAGAATGATCAATTCTGTCAATTTGCCAGATTTTAAAAAACCTAAAATTTTGCAAAACATAGCATTACATAATATTATGCAAGACATTATATCATAACTCGTCACATTATTTGAATACTTAAAAGCTGTTATCTATTACACATGTTTATATAAAATACAAATGAGTGGTTTGCTTACCGGCAAAGCAGCACAACAACAGAGTCTGCCTTAGCTGGTATAAAGCCAAGAACAAACACATTCCTGGCACCGCATGAATAGCATTCCAGCAACGTCTCCCCGAGTGGTCCATCTCTATGCAATGCGGCTTCCTTGTGTTTGGCACGCACCAAGTGGTTGATGATATGTGAGCCTGAGGTGTTTCCACGCCCATTGCAGAACCTGTAATAGATATTTTGGTCAATCATAACTTTTCTTATGACTGTTTCTCCATAAGCACCTGAAAATGAGCTTTTCGCCTAAAAAATAGTATTTTGTGTGGATGCATTTCAATGATATTTATCATTGAAGTTAGTCATCATTAGTAACAGTTTATTGAGTTAGTTTTATAACCATTATATATCTTGTTGCACATTAACTGCGAAACGAGGTCAGCTGACAGAATCAGAATTATATAATTGCAGTGCAACATAGATTCTTGTTGGATTTACCAAAACATAAGTCTTTATTATGTGAATTTTTATGTCTTAGGCTTATATTGGAATGTGTACTTTCTGAAGTTACTGATATAATGCAAATTAAACTTGAAAACTTATTTGCATTCATGAAAGTTCAAGTTATTTCAAAGGACAGGAAGGTTAATTAACACTTGACAGTTTTATTATGAATAAATTAATTAATGACCTTCATATGTGGGTAAAACCAACATTTCTAGAACAATGAAGTTTATACAGTAATTCAGGTGCTATTTGACTAGGTTGGCACATGTTGTTAAATTATTGTTTGAAGCTTTAAATCTTACAGGTTAGTGATAAGGCGTGTAGGATAGACTGTTTTGTTTGACGTGACACTAATCATAGATAGTGTTCAAGTGTAACAAGACACTAAGGTGAGTAGGTGACTCACCACTTGTTGCAAATATTGCACATGACAACAGTGGCCGGATCATGTATGCCACAGTATTTGCACGCGTGGTCAGGCAGCTCCTTGCTGTATAAGGCCTCATCTTCCTCTTCAAACTGCAGCTCAGCTATCGCATTAGTCACATTGGAAACTTTCGATGATAAGTCGGAGCGACCCAAACCGTTCACCTGTAATACAAATATTACCGAGTAAACTACTAACTGAGATAACTTACGTAGTTACGTATTCATCAAAATAAGGTTAGAGGGAAAACAAAAATATTGAACTATGTTTTCACTAACCTGATTTGAAGATGACAAGCCATGATCATGTTGGGAAGCCTGTGTTTGGCTTTGAGAAGGAAGGGTGAAGTCAGTGAATTCGAATTCAGAGCCCTGAGTATCAGCCCCAATAAGATCCGCTTCCTCAGTGTCCAAAAACGTGAGTGTTTGTGAGCTTGGTCCGTAGGCGTCCACACTCATTTTTCCCCGATATAATTATATTGAACAAAACAAAGAAAATGTGTCAAAAAGATAAAATATTGCACGATTAAACCAAATTCCCATAACAGCCACGCAATAATTATCAAACGACATGCGAAGAATGATGAAAAATCGCCATGTTAGCACATGGTTTGTTTCCGTTTACAAACTAAATGATTATTGGTTCAATCAAGGTTGTTGTACGATAACACCAATCAGCAACTCGCATTATTTCAGGTGGTAATTTTTAACCAATCACAATGTAAGAAAACAAGAATAATAGACAAAATAAGTATTTTTTTGTTTTTGAAAAATTTGAGCCCAACCGCGTGGATTTTAATCTTGCATGTATACACACACATTCCTTCCTTCTTCCCACGGCAGAAACTACAGAATGCGATCATACTCCTTTTGCTCCGTTTACGTCAGTACGTCTGGCTTGACTCATTTGTGGTGTAGAATAAAAAATACATAGACCACGCTCCATGCACGCCTAGTCAGCAAGCCTTTATAGCCTTAGCCTATTTTAGCAGACCTATGCATTCCAAAGTCGAGCTAGAAAATTATAAATGGAATCTCTGGCTAGTCAGTACACAATGGCTTACGATGGCCAATATTTGTCCCAAGACAGCCCATTTTTTTTGTTTCTGAGATCGATGCGGGAAATTGACATACTAATATGGCAAATGAATGGGGATAAAACTGCCACTTGCTCGCTACAGATGTCACTATAAGAACTTTACAGGTAGCTGAGACTGAGACACTATCCTTAGCTATATTTTTTTTGTAAGCAAGCGTCTTCTTTTACGCATAATTAATTCATACAATCCCCGTTCCGCAGCTGTTGAGTAGAAAAATACGGGGTATTAGCCACAGTTTTTAAACGACAAAAACAGTAAAGAAAACTCTTCGAAATAATTGAAAACCCGATATTTCGTCGAAACTATCTTTTATGAGAAAATTTCCTAAGACCTAAGTCTTATTTCATTATCTACAGGCACTTGTGGTGTGCTTTGATAATATAGTGTGTTTGTGTTTACTAACATGTTACATCAATTCTATATCTCTGAAGTTTGTCAGTCAGGAAGATTATCCTCTAGTTAGTTTTCAACTCCGACCAGGTTATTCCAGTCAAACACCTCCAGTCTTCAAAAAAAAACTATAAAATGTTTATATTTTATTTACTTTTCCGCCACAGCTGCAAATTTACCAGTGTTAGACGCTTCCCCTATTCCTTAGCTCGTCTTCTAATAGTGCTGAACTTCAAGTCACATACATATTTAACTAGTTTTCGATTTGTTTTTTATTATTTTATTTGTGATCGGCTAAAAAATAAACATAAACAAAACTATGGCGGCTTGGAGACGAGGAACAGTGCTGCCACCTATGATGAGCTCTCTGTTATGAGTCCATTGCGTGACGAGGGTGACGAGGGCGCTTCCTTTTCAGCAACGGGAGACATGCGGCGCGGCGTAGTATGTGATTAAATGTCGTATAACCCAGTGATTGTTCATAATGAAAAATACTCTCGAAACGGCAATTAATTTTTAATCGTGAAAACTGTTGAGCGCTGACATGCACACGGCTTCTAGTAGACGATCGTATGGCGGCTTATAGCAGAAACATCAGGCTAAACAATTTATCTTTTTCAGAAATAGTTGTATAGGTTTGAAAAAACTACTCTATATGCACGATTAAGGGTTGCGTCGTTTTGGTTGCTGGCGAGTCTAGTGCAGTTCATTTTCTATGGTACACATGACAAATAACAAACAAACAGAGTTTTTGGCAGGATCGCGTTGGAACATGTCGCACGAATTTTCATTTTCATGGAATTTAGTGAAATAGCGCATTGAATTGTATAATTTTGATAGTGAATTGTTCAATTTAGTTACGTGTGAGTGCACAAGTGTAGTGAAGGTGAAAATAAGTGACTAACGTGGACTTTTCGTGTTCCCCCCAAAAACTCCTATTAGGTTGTTGTAAAGTTACTACCGCTTTACAATAACTTTGATTTGATTTGACTGACTAAAGACGACTATGACTGTTTTATAACTTCGTGCCCGATATCGGGCCATTTACTTGATCTAAAATAAAAATTACTTGACACTGGCTAAATGCACAAATCGTGTGAAGCCAAAATCAAAAAAAAAAAAAAAAAAACATTCAAACATAAAATCCAATCGGTGAGTCGTCGAAATCTAACGTGGACCTAAGTTGACGTTCATAAAAGTTGAAGACGTCGTTTTTCTAATACCTACAGATTTGATGAATTAGGTAGGGTAAACTTGGGTGATACAACTAATTCCGTGACAACATGTTTCGAAGCGAATACTAAATTATATGAGACTATTTCATACTTTTAAAAGAAACCATATGACGACACAATAAGTCTTCTATTCGTGTGTAAAAATCTGGTTCACTTGAGCAAGTGAGATAGCAACAATCCGCATTTTTTTCACTAAACTCGCAGTTTTGTTAGCCGCGCGGCCATTGAAGTTTTGATGCGTCTTATTTAATCGAATTTTAATAAAAAAAGTGAACAGATTTCAACAAAACTTTCACACAATAATCAGTGAAGCTTGAACTTTGTGCTGCAGTATAAATAATTAGCCAATAACGTATAGTTTTGAAATAGTTGCTTATTATGTTCACTCGAAAAGTTAACGATTTTACAAGTTTTGAATTGAAGACGGCCACGGAATTAACCAAGGTAATTTTAAATAACCTGTGATATTATGTTAATATTAAGTGTTTTTAATTATTAATAGCAAAATAATAGAGATTAATGTTTATTAAACCAAAAGAGCGGTTTGAGTTCAGTTACAGACCACTTTTCAATTATTTTATCACGGAATTAAGTGAGCTATATTTTACTTGCAGATATTACGTTTTTTGTTTCAGTATATGGAAGTTGACAATAAAAATAATAAAAATAACCAAAATACAATGAAGCAACATTAAAAGCTGCCGCTGATAACGTATTACAAAAAAATATGACCGTATACAGAGCATCCAAGGAATTTTCTATTCCTTGGACTTCGCTCAAAGAGAATGGTCGTCGCGCGAAAGAAAACTACGAGAAAGGAATTCAAAATGAAAAAAATTGGTAGGCCATTTTTTATAAGTGTAACTTTGGAAAAAAATTACTTAGTTGCTTTTATACTAGAAATGCAAGAGCTTGGTTTTGGGCTTAACGGGAATCAAATCAGGAAAATTGCATTTTCTTTAGCTGAATCAAACAGTTCTAAACACTCTTTTAAAGCAAAAATCAGATAAGGCTGATGACGACTGAATTTGTAACACATGTGGTGGATTATATTCTAATGACGTTTCATCAAGAAATGATCCAAGAAAAACTAAAAAATAACGCTTTAAAAACGAAACTAAAAAAGTAGAAAATAATTTAATTCTATTAAAAAACGTGGGGTGCTTGATATAAATTGATTATAAAAATACCTCAAAAAGCACCCCACGCTTTTTAATAATTTTCTTTTATGTGTGACATTTGCAGTGTGAATCAAGAAACGGAAAGTGATGATTATTTTTGAGTATTTGACTACTTTGAATAAATTCTGTTTGATTGTATAACTGACGATTAAAAATCAGCCCTTAGCTTATTATTATTGTGCTCTATTTTCTTATTCCGTGATATAAAAATTATTACGTCTGACGTAATTTCGTTACAACGTAATTATGTAATTATGTATCACGGACTTAAAGTGACTGTCACATAATTACCAAAGAGATCAATGTCTACTAAAACACATCTAATTTTATGTGTATTTGTGTTATTTATCACGTCGATGGATAAAACTATGTACGAATGTCTGATTTATGTTATATATTTTTATGTTTATATATTTATATGAAAATAAAAAGTTTTTCTATTATGTTATCT
This sequence comes from Polymixis lichenea, assembly GCA_949091785.1. NCBI lineage: Eukaryota > Metazoa > Arthropoda > Insecta > Lepidoptera > Noctuidae > Polymixis > Polymixis lichenea. The sequence goes on along the minus strand of OX420946.1, from coordinate 12,544,269 downwards.
GTATATTTTATTTCTTAATGTGTTTTACCACGTAATTAGATGAGGTCGCCCTACCTATTGTAAAGAAAAAAGGAATATCTAAGCTACGCACCTACCATAACTAGGTATTAGTAACAAGATCCATTCTATCTAAAAGGAATTAGTATTGCAATTTATTAGCTTTGCAATTTAACTTTTGATTGGTTCATTAGGATTCTCCTTTTTTTTATTTTGCACCGTTATGCTATTGGTACTTTTATAGTTGGATTACCGATAGTAGTTTTATGATATCCATGAAATTAACCTTTAATTTACTGACGTTTTTGGCTTTCTCATTTCGGCTTTTATGTGTCTACAAATTGATTAGAAACGTAAGTAAGTCTAGTTTTTAATGAGACTAGACTAGATCTAGTTTAGATTTTACGAGCAGTAGTGCTCAAATTATAGGACTGTGTGTAGGTAGACGTAGGTTTCTATTTATTTGTATCTATTCCAAATGTTTTATTTAGTTCTGAGTATTTACATTACTGTGTGTGAGTATTAACGATGTAATAAAATCGCGATATCTTCCGGCTCAACGATCTCGGCTACTGGAGCATAGGTCCGCTAACTCTCGACATCTTGCTATTTTCGAATGATCTTAAAACGCCGGTCGACACTGAATTTAGAAAAATCAGACCGCGTATTGACACTAGAATGATGTGGGATCACTTTGACGGAACGCCAAACTTTTTAATTGCATTTCCAGTCAATCTTGCGGTGATAACGTTTTAAAGTGCCTACGCGTCGTAAATGAGCGCAAACTCAGCGTTGGTAATTTTTGCTAAGATAAAAACATCCCAGTTTTGAGGAAGATTCTATTATGTTTACTGGTCTAACTTCACGGAACAAATTTTCAAATTGAATATCCTGTTAATTTATTTATGGACTGTGGCTGAATACTCACCGTAATAATTTATGGCATTCCTCTTATAATATTTATCCACCATGATTAATTGCTATTTTAATTAAGTAGAAATAATAGCTAGTTGTTGTATAATTTTATTAGGGAAGTTTACGGATGATTAGGTGCCGAGTATTTACTTAAAATTGTAGTCTCAAATACCTAAACCCCATTATTCTATATTTGTATTTTCCTCAATTTTTTGGAATCCAAAATTCCTACAAATAGTATTTGTGATAGATAATTAGGTATACCGAAAGGTAAACAAGGTTGCCGGCACTGAGACCTATCGGTGACCTATCTGTGATAATATCTAAGCTTATCCATATGGCTTATAGATACAGAATAAGGTTTAAGATATAAAACATTAAATAAAACCCAATTTCTTTAAGCATTAAAAGTTTTATACCCACAAGTACTTGACGATACCGCAGTCTCGGCAATACCTAGTAACAACCACAGGAACATACCTACTTATAAATAGCAATAATTTTATTAAAGCCAATAGATACAGTGCATTTTCGTCTAATTTAGAAGCTCGTTTCTTTGGCGCCCGTCCAAGTCTAGATTATCATCAAAGAGTTTTACTTACACAAATGTAGGTACATTTCGGGAGACATGATGGCTGCGTCTGTTACTGGCACTTGTTTTTTATTTTTTAAGTTAAAATTATATGGTTGATAGACTTTGTTACAGTCCGGTTGTTGAGAGAATGCGATCTTGACCTCTGTCAGTTTCATACAAACGGGAACGTATTTGGCTGATTTGATCTTTAATAGTGATGTAAGAATAGGAAAAGACGGTGATTGAAATGAAATTGAAATCTTTACTGTTATTATTTTTATTAAAGAATCAGTTTTACAGTTTAGTTTCAGTGCAATCTAGAATAGGATATAAGAAACGCCGGCTCGCACTTAATGATACTTAGAATAAATGCAAAACAAATAAAAACATGTCTTGACAATTCCGCCTGGTCACCGGGCGGCGTGAACCGCCCGCCACCTAGGAGCCAAAAGCGTAGTCAAGAACATTACCGATGTCACCCGAACTCAACCGAAAGCAATGATCGGCTTGGACGACTAGTCGGCTTATTAGTCGGCCATTTTTCAGCCGATTCGTCGGCCTATCTCTAATCTTTATTAGTTAGGGGAATTACGTCCAAAATTACATACTGTTTTGTTTTTAATTATATATTTTTAATGAACATGGTTACTATAGGTCTTAAGTTTTAATAATCATCTTTGGTTTATTCGTTTTAATCTAGGTAGTAACCTACTTACGTAAACTCGTAATATTGAATGGGTCTTCTTGGGTACATGAGCACATGTCTATGTACACAAAGAGAACAATTCTTGTAACGTAGTCAGCACTCGTCGGGCTTGGAACGGAAAACAGGTCGTTATAGTAAATGCACGCGCAGTCATCATGACACAGCTGGAAATCTTCTACATTTGAGTCCGTAACGAGTCTTCTATACCTGTATTCACCTTTTCCTGGCTGCTTTTAAGAATCATTTTCGTAGTCTGAGCCATCATCGAAAAGCTCTAAGTATGAGATTTTGTTTTTTTAATTTTTTTCTAAAGTAAAAAAAAATATTGAGTAATCATGGGAACATACATAAAAAATAATAAAATATTGAGAACCTCCTCCTTTTTTGAAGTCTGTTAAAAAACTGTTATTTTGATATTTACAAACTAAAAGGCATCAGGAACGCATACATTCTCTCGTCAGCCAGACTGCTCTAATCCGTAACGGGTCTAATCGGGAACTATCAGCAGTGAATAAGCATGTACCTACGTAGTACGTCCATACCTAATGTCCCCAGATTACTCTTCCCTTCCACTCTAATACGTTAACATAACACTTTGCGGGCCACACTAAACGCCCCGAGATGCCACCATCATCATTTCAGCCCAGAATCACGCACTGCTGGGTTTACAGGGTAAATTTTTATCCAGTGCGCAAACTGTAACCATAATTCAGCATACCATTCTAGATCCCCTAGCGCAGAAATTTTACAGCGGTTTTACAAAAAAAATCAGAAGTTTCATACAAAAATGCAATACCTACGCTGTCAAAATGTATGGAACAATTGATTTTTTTTTGTGTTACCGACGAAAAATCAACCCGCACTGGGCCTGCGTGGTGGATTACTGCCCACTCCCTCTCACAAAGAGGAGGCCTGTGTTCCAGCAGTGCGAACATTATAGTCTTATACTCCCCCAGACGTAGCAACAATAAAACTTCTATTGTATCTCGTTCAGTGTTCCAGAAGCAGCTAGCAAGCCATGTTCTAGAATATCAGCGTCGGGTATATTTGCCTGACACATTCTGAGCTGGACTCCCATTTGGTGCAACTTTAAGATGCACACCGCTTTTTCTGTTTCACCGTACCTACGTTATTTTATTTGAATTTATTTAATAGCCTAAAGTGTCATCACTATAAGTCTACTTTATCTTCATTTCTGAAAAAGTTTCCTTCAGCTTCAAAAGGCGAAACACGTGAGTGTCCTTCAAAGTTCCAAAGCTATATGTCGTCATTCCTGTACCCAAAGTGCCCCTAACTCTGATTAGACACTGGCGAATCTTTACAGCATTCTGACTCACAAAAGAGGCGCCTGCGCTCACATAAAACTTATATTAAACGTTAGGCATTCACACAATCGTCTGAAAAGGACGGTAATGATATTTTTATAGGACGTTGATGCATTCTAAATCTTAAAATAATGTTTACGGTGAGAGTCTGAGTGTTTCTGTATCAGTTTCTTGGTGCTAATGGAAATAAGATGCTCCTAAAACTGCTTGCACCACACCCATTATGGTAGCTGGGCTTCCTTTATCCATATTACTTTAAGTGGTGTACGTAATTATTGTTTTGAAGACAAAAGGATTTTGAGAAGCTGTAAAGAAATGTCGAGGGTAGCAGAATATCGCTGCGCAAACTGTAACCATGACTTCAGTATAATAAGATTCTAAACTAGGGGTTTAATTTTTTTTTAATTCTAAGCGAGGGAATTTTTCGTCGGTTATTAAAAACAAAAAATACTGTCCCATATATTTTGACCGCGTAGGTACCTATTGCACTTTTCTATGGAATAGCTATTGTTTTTTGATAACCGACGAATAATGTCTACGCTACGGAGTCTAAAATCATGTGCTGAATTCATGAAGTTTGCATGTCGATGTTCTTGCCACCCTGTTTATGGCGATTTAGAATGTTTTCATTATAACCAACACAGTAGCTACTTACATAAACAAAGATAGTAATTTTCCTTGTTACTATCTTATTATTTTCTGATCAAATACCTACTTGCTACTATCCCGTCGTGCTCAAGTTTAATTTACAAAACCATAAATGTCATGTGTTAATTTACTACATATCTTGAACAAATTATGCGCATGCACAATTTATTCTTCACATTACATTCGACCCATTTCGACTGAAGGTCGTCTGGATCCCTTCCGCCTTACAATCTCTCATTTTATGCTTTATTACACCTTTCGTCAGTTCGCGTGACGACAATTATCCATCCGAGAAATTCGCGTCGTTTGGCCACCCATAATAATCAAATTGAGACCCATCAAGTTCTTTATCTCAGTTAGAATAAAAACAAAACTTCAATGGCCGCTCAAAATGTCATGTTCATACGTCCAATTAAGGGCCTGCAAGTGGGTAATGTTCAACAGTATGGGAGAATATCAGATTACGCTGCAGTCTTGCAGTTAACTCTCAAAAGCTAATTGATGCAAACGTCTTGATTGATGAGAGCGACGACCTTCAGTCGTATTTATTTATAAAAACTCAAGGAGACCGGTTATGTCAATTAAGATTTTACAATGCCCTTATACAATGGGAGTAAATATAATTATTACTGTGCAATGATTTCATTAGGTCGTTTAGCAAATTGTACGCGCGACACAGTAGTAAGACTAGCACGAGACAATTGTCGACAATTGGTGCGCAGCGGCGCCACTCGTGATGTCACCGAGACTTCACAACCACTCTAAATCTTAATGTAATAACATTTGAAACGGTTACTCACACGTATTGACCCTACAGTTCTAACGTTAAAAGATTTCTGTGATACTCGACCAGCAATACGGCGCGTTCAATTTATAATGTCCGCTAGCATTATGGACCTTTGAATCCAGTCCCTAATTGTTAGATATTATGGATATGGCTGTGTTTTCGTGAATTTAAGCGACGCTAAGGGTCTACAACATATCACGTTGAAGCATTAATGTCTATTATCATCGTCGTAAAATTGTGTAACATGAGCTATAAACGATGTCGTTTAAGTCGGCGCATTTTTATTCAATGATTGTAATGAATAGCTCCTGATTAATGGGTACATTTGACTTCCTGCATCTGTCCAATGACATTCATATGCAAATATGTATAGTGAAATCGCTCCAGTACGATAGCATGAAAGGTATAAAACATAGTGACGTGGTGACGACACAGCTTGTATTACTTCACAGTTGTAAACCTCGACGGCAGGACGATGAAGTTGTCTCGTGAAATTTTAATATAGCATAGAGAATAGATCATGATGGATGGCGGAAAGTTTCACTTTATCGTGTTGACAGATATGTTCACTTAAGAACACTGCAACATTGTATAGTGCTCATGTTAACTAACTACTTGCCTACGAGTAAAAAGTGAACCACTTTAAGTAAACATGCAGACTGTTGTTTTCCAGAGTGGAGGAGACGTTTAGTAGAATTTATTTTTGAAAGAGAAATAAAAAGAGTGCAAGCTATATGTGCATACATTTTCCTGTTGATAATTCAACGTAGGTATTTATAAAATGATCTACGTTCTAAGGTGCTTGATATATCGTTTAGCATTCGTCCCATAGCAGCAGAATGATTAAAATGTTGAGATTGTGCCCGTGTCAAAATTCTTCGTAACTAAAATTCCTGTTAAGTAACTGTTTAATAAATTGATTTGGTTATATCTTCTGAGAACATATTGACACTAAAGATTGCGCGGAATAAGTAAGTGCGTTGAAGACAACACGGCATGTTTTAAATAATTAGCTATGCTTGTTTCATACTAATATGCAAAGGTGGCGCCGCGCCTCATCAGGATTCACGGCGCGGTTAGCTGACTCTAGTTCGCCTCTCAAACTTTATGGTCATATGAAGTGTGCCCTACCTATTTGTATAATCAATTACGCAGTGAGAATGTGTGCGAACGCCCTGATTGTCTAATTAATCAATACATTTTGTCGCACTAGTTGGTTCTACTGGTTCTTCTTGCTTCATAGCACCTTTCTATTTTTTCCATCATTTCTTTCAATTTCCGTTAGTGGGCTTCGTTGATCTCTACCCAACGTAGTTTTATAAAAATGATGTTAGGTCTTCATTAACATCAAAATTTACCCATTTGGTAAATAATTAAGTACGAACTGACTTATTTTTTGCCGAATGGGCCTGCTCTGTACTTCGATCAAGCCTTATGAAAAGCGATGGATGAGGTCTATGATGGAACGAGCGTACCTAGGAAATGTCTGCTTTATTCTAACTAACTTTGGAACAGCTATGTGGCATTATTTAATTAATGAATTGTTTCAAGTTTACAATAACCAGCAATGATGATGACCTGGTTTGATTTTCCATTAAGTATTAATAACTTGAGAAAACTTTACCGCAACTCAGCAATATATTATAGTATTACGCAAACTATCAGACGTTAACGAGTAGCGTATAACTCGGTCTAGACTGTAGACAGTGCAGTCGTATTTACCTAGACTAAATTAAGAACAATTTACGATATGGTTGTTTTATGTTTCCAGACAATTTGGTTCACGGCTCATTCGCAACTATGAATTGCAACAACTAACTCTACATTCTTAAATGCAACCTAAATACCTCAGTGTGGTTAATTTTACTTAGTAACGCCTAGCTGTGTCTGCGGCTCCGTTCATGTGTTTAGCTCCTTGTAGATATAGCGTGATGATATTCATTTCAGAGGTTAAATGTGTACGTATCTACAATATCTATTATTTATAATAAACTCGTCCCGAATCCCGCGGTAAACTATTGCGGAATATGTATATAATGTAATATTGTTAAAACCCTCTATTCAATAGCGTTAAAATAGCATTTGCCCGCAATTTTTTTTTTTTCGAGGGATATCATCAAATATTTTCTCCCGCTCTGGGTGGAACGGGAGGACGTGTGAGACTTTTACTGACTAAAACCCACCCGTGTTCCTTCAGTTGCCTATGTGCCAGGGGCCACGGTATCTCTTTCGAACAACCCGCACCCCTGGCAGGCATTGCCCTTGTGGACCCCATCAGTTGGTGCTGACATCTCTTTGAGGCGCGCGTGGAACACGACGCGCCGTCGATCCGGGCTTGGTCCTTACCGGACAGCGAGTTATCCATTACTCGCCGTCCGCAAGCCCGCGCCTACGGTGGCCGGGAATCAGCCTGGGATTCCTCATGCCCAGAGCGTCTCCTGCGGTGACTAGGGCCGTGAGGGCGCATATATTGCTTCTCCTTCACGTGCGCCACCTCCCTCTTCGAGCATCACTGCTTCGCAGAAGGAGGTGACGGCTACCCATGCACTCTCGCTCCGTACCAGCCAGCCAGCTCCGGCCTATACTAGTGCCGGACGCGAGAGATCGTTGCCACCGATCGCCTCCCCGAGGACATGGCGGTGCTCCGCCCAAGCCGGGCAGACCTCCACCATATGGTCCACCGTGTCCTCCGGGCGATCTACACAGTGGTAACACCCGGGCGTTTCCTCCCGCCTTATGCGAAACAGGAACCTCCCGAAACAACCGTGACTGGTGAGGACCTGCGTTAGGCGGAAGGTGAGGACGCCGTGGCGCCTCTCAATCCACTCCTCAAAGAGGGGACTTACTGCCGCAATCGTGTCGTGCCCAGTACTGGGTTGCGACAATCGCACTCTCCATGTCGCCATGAGATCCTGCCGGAGCTCTGTCCGCTGTGCCGCGATTTCTTGCAGCAGCGGAGTTAAGCCCCGGCGTTTTGCCTCCTCGCGCCACTCCCATGTGTACGCGAGGACCTTTGCCTCCAGATCCCATGGCGAGCTAAGCATGCGTTAATGTAGATATTTCTGGATGAAAGGTTCCCCATGTCCCTCTAGTAACGCAAAATTTCATGACGATCAGTTGAGTAGTTAAGACGTGGAAGCGTAAATAAACAAACGAACTCACCTTCGCATTTATAATATCAGTTAGAATTCGATGACCAGATCTTGAAAGAATAATTATTTATACAAAATTTGAACAGAATCTATTCAGTAGTTTTTGCTCCAACCTGCAACATACATCCAAACCATCGGACAAAAATTCTCTCTTTTCGGCATCAAACTCGTCCCACACCTCGCATTTTCTTTCTTCGCAATTTCTTTGATTAAAAAAAATCAGTTTACAGTTTTGACTTCGTTACCATTTTATTATATGTATAGATTAAAGAACATAATCTGTAATCTAAAATCTTATGACAATAATAAAATGGCCTCCCTTTGATGCAGCTTCTTCGCGTGGTTTCGCAGTAACTGAGCATTTTGATTAATCGGATACAGAAAAATATTTTTATGGCGTCGTTTGCGACTTGGACTTTTATTAAGTATCATCGATTTGATCTTCTGTCCAAATTGAGAATTATTGAGCCATTTGATGATTTAAGTGCATATGCCTACAGGAAGTTTTTTAGACACACGTTCCGTTTAATAGTCTATACCACGTTGTACCGAGGCCAATGACTCTAAACAGAAGCTTTTTGTTTTGTTTTCAGGTAAGGACAATTATTGCGACGGCCCTTTATTGTGCGCTGTGAATTCTTCTTGTAAAACAAAAAAACTTTAAAAACATAAAACAACCGTCTTCCAAAAAAACCACTACAAAGTGAAAAATATCTCTAATTTCGGAAGTCGGTGGTAAATAAAAAAAAAATACAAAACCAAAGTCACTGTAAGAAGTTTTTAATTTTTCACTTTTAGTTGTGGGTTTTTTAGTCGTATACCACGTGCTATGTAGATAACAGTGACCAGAAGTTCTTATAACATTATCATTATACAATAAGTGACAAATTTAAACTACCTGAAAAACGACCCAAGAGAATTTAAAGAAATTTATATTTCATTATGTACCACTCCTAAGGCTTACTCTATCCATAAAAAAAAAAAATCGAAAACGGTCGTCCATTGCCGGAGAATTGCGAATATTAAAAAGAAGTAGACGAATTGAGAACCTCCTGCTTTTTTCAATCGGTTAACAAGAGGACTGAAGCAGACGAAAGTGTAGCAGCTAATAGGTAATTGCCTAGGGTGACTACAAAACCCTTAATAATTATTTAGGATTTTGGCAATATTCTCTCACGTTCATTCATCGTCGAGGTCTATTAGAAGGCCAAAAGCCGACGAACTCAACTATACTGATGAAAATTGTTCAACACGTGTTTCTTATTTAACAAATCTCTTGCAGCATTCAATCGTTTGGTAATTTAATTACTTTATTGGATGAATTGGCGCATGCTTCTAGGCGTCGATAAAAAAAAATCAAGTCATCGTCGCTTCGTCAAATAAAAACGTCAAATAAATCAGTAGAATAATCATCACTGTGAAAGTAGGTGTACTGCAATGCTAATACCTAATCTATACAGCTATACATCTACACATCTATAGGTACATCTATACAATGTCTATACATATAAATAAAATTGGAGTGCCTGTTTGTAATATTAAAGTAACCACTTTTTGCTACATGCATATGAATATATATACGGTACATATACCAAAATAACATATTTTTCCATTTTTGTTTGTCTGTCTGTCTGTTTGTTCCGGCTTATCTCTGAAACGGCTGGACGGTTTTTGACGGGTCTTTCACTGGCAGGTAGCTGATGTAATAAGGAGTAACTTAGGCTACTTTTATTTTAGAATTTTTATTTGTTTTTATTGATATATAAATAATAATAGTAAAAATAATATTCCGCGCGGACGAAGTCGCGGGCACAGCTAGTGTTAAATAAACAAATAATAGATTAAAAAAATCTAAAAATCACGCTAAATTATTATCTGCTTTTTTAGTTTGGTTTTCAACCAAACTAAAAAATCAGAAAATAATTTAAAAAAAACCTGGGGTGCTTGATATTAATTGATTATAAGAATACATCAAAAAGCACCCCACGCTTTTTTGAAATTATTTTCTGCTTTTTTAGTTTGGTTTTAAAGCGATTTTTAGAGTTTTTAATCTATTATTTATTTTCTATTTTTTTGTTCTACTAGCTACAAAAGCGTGAATTTTCAGTGATTTTTTTTTTGAAATGATTGAATTGTCATCGGTCCTCGATAACTACAAAGTTTAAATGAAGTCTGACTGTTTGAAGTGGGTCAAAATCAAGTACAAAAAGAGTCGGTTACAAACATGCTTACAAACAACCAAACATACATGTGAAGCTAATAAAAGCGTGTTAAAAAGGCAGAATATTATTACAAACATTATGAAGGAATTTTAATCTTTTTCATATTTTTATCGGCCTATGAGTGTGTTCCCACTGCTAAGACACAGGCTTCCTCTGCGTGAGATGGAGTGGGACGTAATCCACCACGCGGGTCTATTGTGGGACGACAGATGTCACATATTTTCGAATTTTCGGTTCTAGGACATGTCGGTTTCCTCACGATGTTTTCCTTCACCGTTTGTGAGCAGTGGTGATGAAATCATTTACACAAAGCATAGCGCCCGTCTGTGAGAATCAGCACTTTTCGAATGTCAAAATTACATAAGACAGTCCCTCAAAACGCCCACCCTTCACCACTTCCTAGTGCTTTAGCTGGGAAGACGAAGTGGCGCAACAAACTCCCCAGCAGCACAGCTGTCTGTTTAGTTAGATAGACTTGATTCTATACATAGGTAGGCAAAGTAATCAACATTACGAGACACAGAACTGAAATAATTTGTCATATGTCAGCTTACCATGCCAATAAACCAACAAATAAAATGAAAACTTAACTCAAGCACAAAAAATAAAAATGTAAACAAAGCATACCACCAAATTAAAGCCTCCTGGTATAAAGGGCGTGATAGCTTACATATGCAATGCTGGATTATGTTCACATAGCTGTTACGACGCGAGTTACAACTCGAGGTCACAAATGTTAACCTAGGAACATCGACGTAAAATAAATAAACAAACAGGTACCTAGGTAATTATTAGCAAACAATAACAAAATCATGGTCAGCAAGACGACCAGTCACCACAAGTAGCACCCGTTCAAGAGAATAACGCAAAGATCAACCATAACCCCCTTGTCATATTTGAGGGAAGGAGGTAATCCGATCCCCGACGCTACCGCAAGCAGTGACATCTACGGGAGCATGACGAACTTACTGCCGGTTGCTCAGGCAAGAATGATCAATTATCGAGGTCGCTAGCTAACCATAATACAATACAACTCATCATAAAAAGATTGTTATGAGCAGATCATGTCAATAACTAATTAAATAATTGATTTTAATTAAAAATAATACTTAGACAGTCAATAAATATAAATAAACAATTATATGAACCAATATAAAAGCCACCTTCTGGAGGGGAGGTGCGTTAGCTGGAATAACAACCGACGGCCGCCATGGCTCACGCACCATGGTCCACTTGAAGGACTAAGTGCGGAAACCAAAGCCTATAACATAGAACATAGAGAACATAAACAGTAGTTACCTACTGTTAACTATAAACTATGGAATTTTATTTACTATGTACTGGCTCAGATGCAGGATTAAAATATATTTAATACAATCCGCCCAATACAAAACAAAGGCGCCTTGCATTATGTAACCACTGGCCGACTGTATTTCATCAGATAACTAAAAAAATTTCAACCCACGGGCTTTGAGAACTATGACCATTGTTTCAATTTCAACTTTAATCACGATTGCTTTCGGCGAGCAAGCGAAAATAAAATCCTACAGGAATGCGTTTAGTTGCTTACCCATCAAATATGTTTCTGTTTGAAATATACTTCCATTCGATTCACATACACTTTGAATAAAACCACAGTATAATTTTAAATGTCAAATTAGTCGAGGTTCTTAGTCGTATAATGGCAAATTAATTGCGAGCATTCGGTCGAAATTTTTCTCAAGCTACACTCATTTATTTTCTTGGTTAACCGTATATGAACTCGCACAATTGTATACCATTTTAGTTTAACGAGACCTTGACAGTCCTTAGTGGATAATAATATAATTATGTTTTGTAATCCATTACATGATGACGTATGGACCCAAATTTATACTTATGACGTCTCTGGAGGTAATTTGGGTACCATAAAGTCCATTTTAGATCGCAAAGTAAATTAAAAAAAATTGATAACTGCGTGACGCCAATCTAAACAACTAATTTGAAGTATACCGGACGTGCATGGCCTTTCGAAGCGTATCATATTGCAACAATGTAACTTCAAGTTACTTAAGTAGACAAGCACCATCTTAAATATTACTTGGTACATAGTAATTGCTAATCAGTCGCATATAAGTGTGGTGCATACGATTGGTGTTCTGCGCACGTTTGTAGGAAGTACGTCACAACAGGAGTAAACGTACGTACTTTAAAAGGTTTAAAAAGCAGTGTTTTTAGTAGTTGTCATTGAGTGGATCGGAGAGTTTTCGTTTGTGGTTGATTCCGTTATACCTACGTGATGTGCCGGTGAACATGTCCATAGGCAGGAACTGACGCCGGTGTATCGGTTATGGAGGCCTTAAAATTGATTCGTCACTGGATGTCCGCTGGATGGCCTTCACCGTCTGCGTCTGCGCCGGTCGTTCACGTATCTCCCTAGGTAATTATAGAAACATTGAATAGGTCGCGACACATTCTCTTGCGGTATTCTTTTAGCTATCTAGATGTGCATTTTTTTAATACTCGAACTTCTTCAATCTCAATAAAAAACATACAAAATTGGACGTAAATAGTTAGACTATATAAAGTGAGCGTTGTTGGTAGATTTAGCATCAGATAAGGATAATGGTATTTTTTATATTTTAGAATATGAATTGCAAACTACATGATAAGCACGGTATAAATGGTAGTCCCATCGAGACTATCTGCCTAACAAATGCATTAACTTGTCCCGGAATCTCGACAATTTTCGACATTGTCAAAGGCACACATAGACATTGTCGTAGGCATAGCAATTATCTAAATACTATATTGTAATAGGATCATTGTTTCAGGCTAATTAAATGTCGTTGAACTTAAGTGATATTAGTACCTTCTTGATAAAATTATAGGTAGATTTATATAAATACCTCGTTTGTCATTTTATTCGTTCAGGCCTGTAGGTAATGCATTGCCCATACACACATCAGGGACACGGTTTACTGGCTTCTACTGCTGCTGTAGACGGTCATCCAGCTTTCTTTTATTTTGGGATCATCATTACCTACATCAAAGTAATAATTCTCTTCTGTAGCTGGAGCTGTACTATAATCTGAAAATTAATTACGACGAGTTACCGACAGAGCTTGCAGAGTAAGCAAGCAGAAGTGGCAGTGAGCTGACCATGTTTCTCGACGAACCAATGGCCGGTGGAGCGTACGAATATTGGAGTGGAGATCGCATATCGCCAAGCGTATGCCCCCAACTAGATGGAGCGACGACCTTAAAAAAGTGGCTTGGACAGACTGGATGCGGAAGGCGCAGGGCAGGGTATTGTGGCACTGTCTGGGAGAGGCGTTTGTCAAGCAGTGGACTGCTATAGGCTCAGTTGATTGATTGGTTGAAATAAGACAATGTCATGGCGAACTTTTTCGCCAAGAAAATTCAATTCACTGTCGCGCCATTAATACGATGAAGAAGATAGGGAAATGGGCTTGAAGAAAGAAGGAGTTATTACCATAAGCACCGGTCTAGTTTAAGGATCAATCATTAGTTGTTAAGGATATAATGAAAGCCTCTCACTTAGTACTTTATCAACTGCTGGCGCCGCTGTATCAATAAGCCCTTCAGTTGTTTTATCGCGATATTGTCACCTACCGACCCCATTGTCGATCAAAGCTAAATTGTCATGTAACATGATTATAAGGATAGTTGTCTAAAACAGGATGGACAGGGATACAGATACTTCTCTTGTGGATCATTGACCTAAGATCCCATTGGAATGAGTGTAAAGTTCTTATGAGTAAAGAACACAAACCAAACATGAACCAACTCAATGGTGTTGGGTTTTTCATCAGGAATTTCTCAGTTGCTACTGAGGTAGTTAGCTAGGTTGATGGCAAAAGGCACGCCCCCTATTACATGGCATTTAAAACATAACTGGTGAGAAGTGGGTACCACCGACTACAACGTTACAAGACTCGTAACCTAACCATTGGGGGAAATACAGGCGTGATATTATGTTATGTACTTATCTGTACTATAGTGGTTTTTTTTTGAGGGAAATCATCAAATAACTTCTCCCGCTCTGGGTGGAGCAGGAGCAGGAGGGCGTGTCAGACGTTTACTGACTAAAACCCACCACTCGTGTTCCCTCAGTTGCCTGTGTGCCAGGGGCGACGGTATCTCTTTCGAACAACCCGCACCCCTGGCAAGCACCGGCCCTTGCGGACCCCACCAGTTGGTGCTGACATCTCTTTGAGGCGTGCGTGGAACACATCGCGCCGTCGACCCTGGCTTGGTCCGTACCGGATAGCGATCTACCCATTACTCGCCATCCGCAAGCTCGCGCCCACAGTGGCCGATACTATAGTGGTTGCCCAGTGGTCGAAATTCGACTATAATTCATTCAAAACTTAAGTTTGTTAGCTTTCTGAGCTCCTTCTCTATATAAACTTTAACTGTCCCAAATTTCATACTCCTCCGCCCGCGTAAACGTCGTAAAAGGGATACAAAATTTTTGCTTCACGTATTTATGTGTAGATATACAAAGTATACAAACCTTTAGGTCGGCTGAAGCAAGTAATGGTGACAAAGAAGACATTTTTTACTCAGAATCAAAGCTGTGATGCCTGTCATATCCTTGGGCTATCTCTAGTAACTTGGTACACGTGCGTTAAGACTTGAGATCTTAATCCAGTTGAATTACAATCCCGTGGCCGGTATGCCTAATAAAACGTGGAGTTGAAAAAGTTGATTGATAATGAAAAATATTCTTCTTCTTCTAAGCGTATTGATGGCACAAAGTTCGAACATCCCTGGCCCAAAATTAAGTTGCGCATACTCCGCTCACTGACGCTGTCAAAAGATCATCAAATGCATAGATGACATGTGGTGCAGGATGATAAATATTAAGATAAAACCCAAAATGAAATGACATAAGAATGAAAATACCTGGTTATTTTGTACAAATACGTGTCCTCGTTTTTATGAAAACAAAGAGTCATTAATTTCCCTAGGTTTGCTCAATGGAGTATGTCTTGCTTTGTCGAGTCGTTGATCGAGCTTCTCAGCCCACACCCAATGATACTACTATTACACGCGCCATTACTTCCAAATTATGTTCCATGTCTCGATTTCAGATGAGCATCATTCAAGATCAGCTGGTGGATATCAATGTCTATATGTTCTAGAACTTCTTGCAATTTATTCAATTAGTAATTCAACTTTTTGAATTTTGCACGTGCTTTGTTATATTCTAATTAATGGATCGTGTGAATCATGTCGTAGATTTCGGCCCTTCCCATTACATCGAAGGCTGTCGTGTATTGAATTTAAACAATTTCCAAACAGACACGTGCCTTAGACCACACAAGAACGCGGCCCTAAATCCGACTGACTTAAATTCCACCGGGAATGTTATCGTAGCTTATCTGCCATCCGAGAAACTTGTGAAATGTTCACATAAATGTTTGCCTTATGCAATTCTTAATGAATGACATGGTTGCATCAGAGTGCATTGAATTGTATTACATTAGCATGGACACAATGAGCCACTCCACACAATGCCGCGCGGACTGAAGAACCTCTGAAATCAATGCACATGCATTAATACGCATATGAGCTTACACAATAAGCTTTCTCGTTCAGAAACAAACGCATTAACGGGCAAGGTAATTGTTAATGATACGCTGTGTTGCATCGGTAAACGTTCACAAATACAAAAGGAGGAGAGAGATCTTTTGTACATCCTGCCGCTTTGTACATACTGTCTGCATAATCTGGTAAAATAAAGAGAGAGGACTAGTTTTATAAAAGGTTAATAGCAATTGTCTCAAATGTCAATCGGATGAATTAATTTGGAGCACAATAGATGATTGACATATCAATATCGTTTATCGAAAATTGTATCTGAAAATATCGGATCTTTAGTTTGCTGTGGGTGTCGGTGCGTCTCCTACGCTGTACCTATAGTAGAAGGAAGTTGAGTCACACATTAGTTCCTAAGCGATAAATTTCAATTTGCTTAATATTCCGGAGAGGACCCTGCGCAAATCATTCTGCGGAAAGCCGGCCAACAGAACCTACCTACCGGGGGAATTTGATGCGACTGTCATACTAAATATTAAGGAAACTGAAAATTTGACTGTCAATAATAAAATGAATTTATAACCATAATGGACACAAGTATAAATTGTTAAAACAACGGCCAGATCATGTGGCTTTGTATGTAATCGAAATCGATCTCATCTGATGTTCTCTGACTCGAAAGATCAATTTATTAATACCGCTTTGATTGCAGATAATATCTGCAACTCGAGCGTTACAGGGCATGCATATTAAATCAACTTAGGTACTTTTGATGACAACCTACTATTTTTTCTTAAGGAAAGTTCACGTAAAATCTAGGAGAAAGCTAGGATTAGGGGGCCTCATTTTTTTGTGCTAAATCAGCCTATAATGTTCCCACTGCTGGGACACAGGTCGCCTTTCTGTGATAGGACATGTACAACCTCGCGGGCCCTGTGTAGGTTGGCGGATGTGACGTGTCTTCGAAATTTTTGTTTTATGACATTCCTTTCCAAGGTTTCCTAACGATGATTTCCTTCACCGTTTTGCGAGCAGTGGTGTGTTTGCGTGTGTGCCTGCCTGCGTTGCCACTGGGCCACTACTGCTCTTGTGCGAATTTCTTCAATTATTCCGTTATTTGACTTGACAAAAGGATCAGGGTCAATGAAAATAAAGTTGAAATTTTATAGGTAGGTACAGGATATTTGGCAAAGGTGTTCAAGGTAGCATTCATGTAGTATAGAAAGAAGGACAGGAAATGATCGTAGGAGACTATCTCCTACGATCATTTCCTGTCCTTCTTTCTATACTGCATGATGCGTGAGACCGGAAAAAACGACACGGATAAAAGTGGAGGCTTACTTATTCCAAGCTTGTAGTGACTATTGGGTGAATGTGGACTGAATACGCAAATGAGATATCCACAGATAGATACAGATACTACCATTGACAAGTTTTGTCGAAACAAAACACATACCTGCGCGCCGCTGTCTCACAATTCAGTTGCATTTACTAATACAAATCTGCATATAGTGTTAAAATCAAACAAACAGTCAACAGAAAGGACTTAGTGTAAGTTGTATGCAAGCCTGTCTTACGTAACAGGTCGTAATTGGTAATTTGTGGATGGCATTATGCATGCAACGACCAACGTCGGGCGCAGGTTTGTTGCACAACCAACACCTCGTCTCTCACACCTAACTCACCAACATAATCATTTGCAAACGGTCTTGCTAACATGAACTGTCAAAACGTGGTGATTACTTGAAATTAAGACGGTTTTAACAGCAAATTGCTTGTAATTGAACCGATCAAGAAAAGTTGCAGGTATCCTGTAATTACTCAAGCTTTAACAGTTGGTCATTTGTCAGTTTACAATAAGAACTAAATGGTCAACTACCTATACTTGTTTATTTTAATAGTTTTGAGTATTCATTCGTTGTAATTTGTAAGTCAATTATGAGCTCAGGATATTGGTTGTTGATTGGCACCGATTGTAAGGCACCTAGTAAATACAGCCACTTACTCGTTAAGAAGGCAAATGGCTAGGACTATATAAAGTAGGCGAAGGGCACTATTGAGGCACCACTACCGAGTGACCTTTGCCCATATCTTCTTCTTACGGTATCGACGGCAAAAAGTAAACACATCTTTGGCCCAAAATTCAGCCGCGCCAACTCTGCTCACTGACGCAGTCATAAGATCATCAAATTTGGCGTAGGATGGATGGTGCCCACTTTCTGTCTGCGATGGACTGGGAGTTTTCCTATCTATTCGAGTGAGAAGAGGAAAACCGCATAAAAATATCTATTAAATTTCCTCTGAAGATGTTGTTCCAATATTTAACACAACTAACTATTTACAGTAGGTACTAAATTAAATGACCAACTAACTAACTCTACAAATATATACCAACACAAAGGGACACTTAGGCGTCGAAGTACTCGTTCGCATCGCTGTCATCCGGAAACGTGCCTAGAAGGCTGGCAGTATTGCCACGTTGAATTGCAATGTTAATTCTTTGGGCAAAGAACTACCCAGCCCTCTGGTCATGCGAAGTGTCGACCAGTCGGCAAGGAATATCCTTAAAAGGAGACGCGCTCTTGGCCGTTTCGACCCCAAACGGCTGAATAAAAACAAGATAACTAAATCCTTCAACACCAACAAAGTTCTCTAGACATCAAAACAACCAAAGCACATGAAGCATCGAGATTATCGCTGTAAGTATATCATGAACGAACGTTCAATTGATTTCCAAGAAAAGTAAAACAGTGCATCTTGTTTTCGTTTCAGTTCTAGCAAAATATTTTCCATGTGTTCTACGAACTTGACCTTCCATGCAATGTGTTTGTAAGTTCTAGTCATCTACAACTGAACTTGGGTTTTCTAAATCCAGGACGGTTAAAGGGTTATTGAGCCATTTTGCTGAGCTTGTTAGAAGGATAGCTGTACATCGCAGTTAGTTGTTCTAAGCAGACGGGCAAACAGACGCTGTTTCATATCATTTAGAGTTTAGACATACCAGTTTGTTATTGAAAAACAGTTTTCAAGAACTAAAGGTGACTTAGGTTGTACCTAGTATTCTTTCCTTGTTCGCACGGATTTTCTTCTTTGTTTAATTTCGTCGGAAGTGTTAGAAAAACGTTATAAATCTTGTGTACATCATGTAAAGCTCTGTGAATATCTGTGTCGTCCATTTCCTAGTATTAGTGAGTCATGTTGCGTTTCTGGATGCTGTTTATGAACACATCAAGTTTCCTGCACATGTTATGGAGAAAAAAAGATGCAAACGATCTTGTTTCAAAACAACGGAATGGTTAGGGGATCAACGGAAGTTAATCAACTTACTGCGTTCTCAAGTAAAAGGACAATGTTGTTAGACATTTAACTTTTTAATTTCTCTTATCTTATTTTTTTGTTACTTTCTATTAGGGTGTGTATGTTATGATTATTTTATAACTTGCGTCTTATACAAAACAAGCAATTTTTCTTTCTTTTCAAAATATTTTTTTCAACACCATGCTCTTTATTTTTCTCTTCCTAGGAAAGATCACTGAGGAGTCTATTTGCTTCTAATTTGTTGCTAGAGGAACATATGTACCTACGTATATTCTCCGAAGGTAGTTTGATTCACCACCATCTCCTGCCCTCGCACTAACTTTGTTTGAGACCAGCTCAACATATATTTTTCTTTCATTCATTTCAAACTCAAACTCAAACTCAAAGCATTTATTTCAATTAAATCATTTACAGGCACTTTTGGATTGTCAAAAAGTCGATCAGTCGGAAAGTTGTAGCTAGTTGCCCATTCCAAAACATAGATCTCTATGGAGAAGAACGGGCAAGAAACTCCACGGACACTCTATTAGTCATCGTATCTTCGCTAGCTTCCTTCTATGCCATGCTATCTTTCCAACTTTCACACAATAGGCATAATTTTATTGTTCAGACATCTCTATTTGGTACCAAACATCAACCGTTTCATTTAGGTACTGGTTTTTCAATTCATATAAATCACAAAAAAAAAAAGACATTATAGTTTGTCGATTCTTCATTCCAACTCCAAATATGAAAATAATTGCACTCTGAGATTTTCAAAAGGTTTTGAGAATAATTACGCTTTCACAAAGTCACAGATCTTTCTCTGTACAGTTCAATCTTTACTTGGTGTAAGCAGATAATGACTCTTATGCTTTTAACGGTTACCACCGATTCTGACTACCTTCGCTTCAATCAACTCAGCTTATCGCAGTCCACTGCTTGGATATAGGTCTTACCGAGGCTGCGCCACAACATCCTGTCCTTCCCCATGCAGTCTGTCTCAGCCACTTTCATAAAGTCGCCGGTCCATCTAGGTGGGGGCATCCTACGGTACAGTAGCTGATACGCGGTCACCACTCCAGGACTCGTCTGCTCCACCGGCCATCGGTCCTTCGCCAAACATGGCCAAACCACTGCCACTTCAGTTTGATTACTCTGCAAGCTTTGGCGGTAACTCCGGTTCTTTTCCGGATAATTTAATTTCTGCTTTTATCTTTCAAAGAAACTCCGAGCATAGTCCGCTCCATAGTGCGCTGAGCGACCTTCGCTTATTGTGCCTTAAAAAATTAGATACTGCTCTTTAAATTAAATTGCTTGGGATTTCTGTTAAACACTGTAATTTGGTTTAACTAAACACGAAAGAACCTTATGCACAATGTGTAATTTACAACAAATTGTTTGCTTTGACAACAAACGTAAACGCAGAAGTTTATCTAAAAAGACACAAGTGACTAACCCCCCGTGTGCGTGTGGTGCGTGCCCCAAACGTAAACATGAAAATTCACAACAAAGTTTCCATAAACACGTTTATTGGGAGTTCGTATGGAGCTTACATAGTTTCGGGGCTTGTAGTACAAGGCGAAGGTTAATTTTCATTGCTAATATTCTCCTGTAAGTAAATACAACGTGGTACAACACTGTAAGTGTGTTTTTACTTTAGCAAATCCGAATATTGGGTCAATGACGGCCGACAGACAGATTAATCGTCTTCGGTTAACAGGCTCCCGTACAGCGATAACTTAGTGACATCACGTTATGATTTGTATAAAAAATAAAAACACATATTTGTTCAGCTTCATAAAATCAGTCGGCTCTTCGTCCTCCAATGCCATGAGAGTTTTTAGGCGGAAGTATTGTAGTGAGTCATGAGTTTATTAATACTCGGATGTATTCGATTTTTGATGACCTAAATGGGGTATCGATAGAGCGTTTCTCTTTGCTGAAGGGAGCGTTTGATTTCGGCATAAAAAACAATAAATTCGCATTGCAAGATCCCATTGTACACCGGGTAAAGACGCTTAGACGACATCGCATGGGCTTAAAAAGACGCGCTGGATTTTCAACTCTTAGTGCTGAACCCAGCATCGAGAATCCAACAGAGTGCATACCGGTCGTTATAACACACTGTTGGATTTTCAACTCTCGCCTCTAAGCAGTGCGTTGAAGACCCAGTGCGCTAAACCCCTGCGATATTTTTATGTCTATGTGGAGTTACCTTATGAAGAAAATACTACAAGAAACTCCGGGGAAACAGAATCGCCGCCGGGTCGATGTCCAATATCCATTTAATAAGGACTTTGTTGTACAGCTAGGTGTTAAATAATTATAATAAATAAATAAAATGAATAGATTACTAATGAAAAATCATTGATTATGTAATTACAACAAATGCATGAGATGAACACTTATACATACATACTTTTATTGTGATTTACTGTCTACACCGTACAGCCTAGCTGTACAACAAAGTCCTTATGGATATTGGACATCGACCCGGCGGCGATTCTGTTTTCCCGGAGTTTCTTGTAGTATTTTCTTCATAAGGTAACTCCACATAGACATAAAAATACCTATACCTAATTGTAATTATGACGTTATTATTCTCCTGCCCTTATCCCAATTTATTTGTGGTCGGCGCAACATGTCATTTACTTCCACACATTCGCTTCACTCACTTCTCTATTAGTCGTCATCTCGATAGTCACACCATTTCGAACCATATCATAACTCACACAGTCCATCCATCGTTTCTTTGTGATTGTAATTATGACGTACCAGCCATAAACTTGAAAGTGCTGTTCTCCTTTAAAATGAAGTGTGAACCTCATGATATCACTACCAGAGACTAATTAGAACGTATTATCCTAATTAATACCTCTTATTAGCATGTTGAAATAACAGACTCTGTGTATGTTGAGACCGTCTGCAGGTACATGCCAACACCTACTCATGTGTATAATTTTACGATCTGCTAAAAGCCTTAGGTGTATCTGTTTTGACAGGCTACTCTGTGTACATTAGGCGTTTGCGCGAGTCTACGAACTTAGGTAGTAATTGGTAACCTCATCTAACAGACTGCGGGGCGCTTAATGTTGCATTGTGCTCATTAGTTCATGGTTTTAATTAACTTGGACGATCCGCATTATTATCGACCAAATTTCTTCCACTTCTAGACATATGCGTCTCCTAAGGAATGATCGAAATAACTCACTTGAAATGCAGTTGTGTAGGACCGCTGAGAACAAAATAAGTTTACAGTAAATTTTCTACCAAACCATGTCAATTTATACAAACCAGCGTTTAACGAATATGAAGTTAGTGACCAAACCCTGATTGTGTCATCAACAAATTCCAAAAAGATTTATTCATCACTGTCATCGATTATAAAAATGTATATTTCATACAAGAAAATCAATCTATCAAAATTCATAATAATTCATATTCAGAATAAGACAATAGCAATCCATGAGTATTAATGTAATACGCTTTTCACCATCTTGTAATACCACCCATGAACTCCACGAGACAGGCTTGACCTAGTGTGGAGTTCATAAGCAAAATGTTTCCTTTGCGTCTTATTCTTGTTTTTTTTTTCCTTGGTAATGTAGGTACTAATGTAGACTTTAAGGAATTGTAAAGCACTGTTTTTTGGTAAATAAACATTATCATTATCATTAAACATTATCATTATCATTATCATTATCATTATCATTATCATTCGTTCATTGTTATCACTGGGAAACAATGGGGCGTTGAGAAGTTTTGGCAGTGCGTTTAATCTTGGCCCACGCTGCATGCCATATTAAGCGGCTTTAGTATGATGAAAGGTGCCGATAGACAGGCCGCGTATTAGACCGTAGACTGCAGAACCTAGAAGTAATACGTAACCATCTTTGAGAGGATTTGGCATGTCAACATAATCAGTCTATAATGTTCCTACTGTTGGAACACCGGTCTCCTCTCTGTAAGAGGGAGTGAGCCATAATCGCGGGCCCAGTACGGGTTGGTAGATGTCACATGTTTTCGATTTTTTGGTTCTAGGACATGCCGGTTTCCTCAAGATGCTTTCATTCACCGTTTTGAGTGCAGTGGTGAAGAAATTAAATACATGTTCATATTAGCTCACCTTTTTTCCAGCTTTCTGCTAAATATTCATGCAGACGTATTTCCTAAAATTTTATTCACCGGTGGAGTTTGCAATTCAATATTAATATATTTTTTTAAAGGAAGTCTGGTGGTAGCTGATATGCGAATGGTTTTACCAAAAAAAAATGTAGGTAGTGCGATTTCCGCAATTTAAAAATAAAAGTAAATTCCTTCAGTTTTATGTCATCATTAGGTAGTAGGTGAAACCTGTTAAAACACCTCAGTTACCCCCTATATAGTCCTTAGTGTGGGCCTAAATAATATTAAGCAACCACGACAGCAATAAATGCAAGAAAGGACAGTTCCTTATTTAAAATTATGATATTTGGGTGGCATTTATTCAGCACACGCGCTTGCCTCAGCTGCACCTCAGCGCGCTATGGTTTACAGCCGCGCAAAGTAAAACATACGCGGAAGGATTTCAGACGTGAACGTTACCTAAACAAAAGTAGAGCATCTAGTTTAGCCTGAGAAAGCGTTCCATAAACAAAGTCAATTGGTCTAAACGAGTGAATTTTTATTCTGGGGCGATGAGATCATTAGGTGAATGGCCGGTGGCTGAGTGATTTTTGTGGAAATGGGTCGCGGGGACTCCACCATGACATTGATGGGTAAGGCCTGCTAAGAAAGCAATCACTTGTTTTATAATTGTAGCTCATACAAATAGTAGGGGGCAGTGTCTGGGTTTATTTCTGTTCGTTTTGTACTCGACTCTCAATATTTACTGCTCATATAACTGAGTTGCACTATATGCCAAATCACTGGTATTTAAATTCGATAATATTAATAATTAAAGCTATAACGATCAGCATAAATCTTATTACTAACAAATTAGTTATTAAGAATAGCCTGAAAATATATATGTGTCAAAGCCCATAGCATCTGTTTTGTGTATAAATTCTTCGGCGACAAGTTTTTACATAAGAACGGAAATTAAATGTAATTCTGACAGTGACAAGCAATTCACTCTGAAAATACGAGAGTGAGTTATAAATATATTTGTATTCTGTAGTAAAATTATTTTTATTATTCTTGTGGCGCCTAGACATGGCTTCAGAATTTAAATACGTCCTAGATTTGCAATAAATATATTTTTATGTATCGATACTTTATCTTTGGCAGACAAAAAGAACTCTTAGTTTTAAACAGTTAAACTACATCGTAAAAAAGTATTATTCATAAATCACTAAACCAATACGGTCAACTGTGGCATCTTTACTTTCCATAGCAACGTTACCCCTGGAGTACGTACTGTACTGAAATTTCTCTCAATAACTAAAATCTTTTGCCTCCATTTAGTATCGAAGCGATGTAGAAGTTGAATTATCTACTATTTGCAACAAACTTTTAGTAATCGAGAGGTATTTTTATACAGTTCTCATTAGTAAAGTTGCTCATGGGAAGTTGACGGTACATATGCAATTTTATTTTAAAGAATTTCGGGGATTTTTACTGGAATCTGGCTACACAGGCGCCTTTGTTTTGATTTGTTTATTATAATTAGACTCTCCAGTACAATTAGGCGCAATTTGTGCTTTTACAACTCTTGAAAGGTTGATTCATCATAACAAAGGCTTGGAATCACGCTAAAAGATTAATTGCGGGATTAGTATGTTTGTTTATTCAGAGGAAAATGGAAAGAGCTTTCAGCTTTTCATAACAACTTCGGTGTCATAATTTAATCTTTAAGGCGAGCACTTCCCTAGCCTCCATTGGAGAGCCCTGGGCGTCGGGAATCCCAAGCTGATTCCCGGCCACCGTAGGCGCGGGCTTGCGGTCGGCGAGTAATGGGTAGCTCGCTGTCCGATAAGGACCAAGCCCGGGTCGATGGCGCGTTGCGTTCCACGCACGCCTCAAAGAGACGTCAGCACCAACTAAAGGGGCCAGCAAGGGCCGATGCCTGCCAGGGGTGCGGATTGTTCGAAAGAGATACCGTGGCCCCTGGCACACAGGCAACTGAGGGAATACGAGTGGGTTTTAGTCAGTAAAAGTCTGACACGCCCTCCTGCTCCACCCAGAGTGGGAAAAGTTATTTGATGATTTCCCAATCTCAAAAAAAAATGCAAGCACTTACTGTAGCTAGTACGTAAATCGGAACCCTTTTGTGTCTTACTTTCATTCGGTGGTTATTTGGATACCGGAAATGCGGTTAAGACTACATACATCAGTTAACATCACACCTGTACTGGCTGCAGGGTTAGGCAGAGGCAGAGGTGTACCTATAGTACACCCACCCCACGTATAGTGCAAATCCGTCTATATATGACGGAGTTATGCCCGAACATACATAAAACAAAAAAAAAACAGATAACCTCCTTCTTTTTGAAGTCGGTTAAAAATTGCACTAATACAATGATGTTTACTGACGCTCAGATGTATAACTTCAACTCGAATAGCGCATTTTTTTAAATTGGTAAATGGAGCGAGCCTGCCTAGGTGACCTATTCCGAAAATGGTTACCTTCTTAAGAGTTTTAATTTAAATTAACTATACATATATATTTTTATTTTTATTTTTATTAATGATATTTTCATTTATTGTTGAATGTTAATTACTTATGTATTATTGTATAGAATCAAGTTCTTCCAACATAACAGACAGTTGTGCTGCTGGGGAGTTTGTTGCGCCACTTCTTCTTCTCAGCTAAAGCACTAGGAAGTGGTGAAGGGCGGACGTTTAGGGGGACTGTCTTATGTAATGTTGACATTCAAAAAGTGCTGACTTTCAGCCTAGTTTGAATAAGTGACTTTTGATTTTTATACGTATTAACCAGTAACTGGGTTGTGAAGATCAAATAGACAGTCGCTTCATTAACATACTGGTACTCAGCTGTGTCCGGTTAGACTGGAAGCTGACCCCAACATAATTGGCAGAAGGCTAGGCAGATGATGATGAGTTATTATAAATTTATAACTATAATTGTCACTTTTTCTTTTGAAGCGTATAAGGTACTCACTGTACCTATACACCTTATTGGCACCCCTTATACAGGATAAGTTTTTAACCAGTGCGCAAACTGTAACCATGAATTCAGCATATAATTTTAGACCCTCCAGCAGCCTACATTTTTCGTCAGTTATACAAAAAAAAAATCAGCTGTTCCATACATTTTGACTGTGTAGGTATTGCACTTTTCTATGAAACAGCTGATTTTTTTTATATAACCGACGAAATTTATTTGCGCTGGGTTTCTAGAATGATATGCTGAAATCATGGTTACAGTTTGCGCACTGGTTAAAAATTTACCCTGTATTGTAACACGTAGATGACATGAAGGTATGAGGTATGCACCTGCATAAGGACAGTACACATAAATTGGCGGTAAAATACATATATGATCATGTTGTATCCTGGGAATACCAGGTTATTTATGCGGCGTAGGTACGTGAAATTAATAAAATATTCGCGATTAATAGGTGTTGTACAAGCATATGACGGAAGAGTAGACGCATGACAAAGTAAAATAGGTATACCTACCTATACCTAATAATTTTTAATTGGAATTACCACTGGGTTTATATTTTTAACAGACTATGAATATATTCCAGAACTAAAGAAGTTGTTTAGTGACGAAAGGGGAGGGGGTCAAGACTATTCGGGGAAGTAGTTTCACCATATAGAATACAATGACTATGATGCTCTAGATAAAGAGTCCAGTTCTGGAACCATAGCGCTAAATGGCGCGATTCTCCCAGTTTGCTCCGACTTTCGGTATCTCGGTTCACTCGTGCAAAAAGCATAGAATTAATCAATTAACACTGGAATTAACCCTGGCGGCAGGTCACGGGAACAATCTGCGACTCCCGCATTCCATTTAAACTTAAGGGAAAGTTTAATAAAATAAATGATGTGACCTGTTGTCGTATATGGATTAGAATTTTGGGCCACAAAAGAGGTAAATTAAAGACAATTACATTCAGATGATCTCATCTGCAGGCTTAGCATGACGCTTTATATTTCTCCGAAGAATAGACAGTGCTTTTTCAATAATACAAAGTTACATTTCGTTTCTCCATTTTTGACATCGCACCGTAGATATCCTTCTAAAATCTGTCATTTTCTAACGATCTTTGTCTAGGTCCTTTTTTATGTAGACTATTTCAGAAGATTACCTATTTCTTCCCAAACTGTCAAAATGACACTTGTCAGTGTCATTTTGAAACTTTGTACTCGACGGCCACAAAGTATATGCGATTATCTACAAAATCATGATTCGTTTAGAACGCATAGCTGTGATAATTAATAGAAAAACATAGCTATCTTCTCCAATTGTACATCATTTAGTTTATAGTCATGTCTATTCTTCCAATGACAAATTGGTGCTCATGCTAAGCCTGCTGGATGCAAATAGAACATATCAATGCTGGGATGTGTGGTGTTATGCGGCATCCGTGTCTGAAAAGTGGTGTGGAAATCGGTTGTCATGGTATCAGCGTGTGGAGTGCGAAAAAGGCATGAGGAACGTTTTGAGTATGAGTGTGGATGGCTATAAGAGATGGAGAAAAACAAAGAACCGATGGATGGACTGTGTGAGAGATGATAAGTATGGCTAGAAAGGAGTTGACTATCGAGATGACGACTTATAGAGAAGAAATACATGTTGCGCTGACCCCAAATAAATTGGGATAAGGACAATAGAATTATGACTAAGGCTACACATCCGTGGGTACAATACAAGTGCATCCCATCTTACAAAAAATCATGAAAACTGTGCGTGCGTTTCGAATTACAGATGATTTTTTTTTTTAGATTTCTAGCAAAATACTAGATGAGCTATAAATTCTTAAAAAAAGTCTTTCATGAAATATGTGCGTCATACAACATCTCAAAATTGATTGGACTGGTTCATTTTCTTGACATTTTCCGTTCTAATTAAAATCTAGAAATAATTTATTTGCATTTTTTTGCAAAATTGATTGGTACATGGCCAGTGCTGTCATATTCATTTCATTAAAAAATATTTTAGACTCGCTGTTACTAGTTAGTTTAGATAGACTTGTCTACCCAAAAAAAGCGTATATAATTTATTAGAATGATCGACACGACGCACAACAGCAGTACTGCGTCCTGCATAATTATACTAAAGCTGATGAGACAAACGGAGGGGCAGTGGTGGCCCAGTGATAATGGCCCTGATTTACGAGTTGTAGGTCAACCCAGGCAGCCGCTTTACTTTGTGTAAATAATTTAATCAATTTGCTATCAAAACGGTGAAGAAAAATATCGTGTAGAAACTGTTGATTTCTGCGAACAGACCTCCTCTCCCCGAGAGGAGAGGAGGTCTGTGTCCCAGGAATGGGACATTACAGGCTGTTTATGCTAAGCTATGACGACACAGACTGATTGCTGACCAGACTGTATAGCAGTAAACCACTTTAACCCTGTAGTCCTCCAACCCTGTAGTTCCTCCCAAAAAAAAAAAAAAAAAACCCTGTAGTCCTTTATTTTCCGAACGAGACCAATCGAAGAGAATTAAAAAATTGCAGGAAACAAGCAGACCCAGGCCGCAGGGTGATCATTGTTTTCTAAAATAAAAATTGAATGGAATCTAAAATAGAAATATTTCTACTTAAAAACATCCTTATTCTAAAAACCCGCACCGATTAAGTCTGATTGGTTTATTTTTTATTTTGATTAGTGCTCCATTTCACGTCTGTCGACATGAGATCCCGTTGATAGATCGCGCGCACATCAATCTGACTGATTGGTGAAATTGATAGGCGCCGTCTGCTTCGCTAACAACTAGATGCACTGCGGATGTGAACTGAAGAAAAACAGAAGCTCAACTGCGTAATACTACGTTGAGCTTAGGAAAGAAACGAAAGAGTTTACATCAAACCTTTTTCTAGATCGGTACCTAAGCTACTCGATAAATTTGTCACAGTCAGATTGGTTTGATTTCATTGATTGCATGAGTGTAAAATACGTAGGAAGACAATTATGATAATTTCAAGAGGCAAACGCCGTTTGTAATTAATCTACTGTAACTGTAAACCCACGTTCCCACGGACATAATAGAATCACGGCGGGATTTTTCGAACACTGGATTATCAACTGTCGGTGTTGAACCACTGAGTATTGAGTGTGCATCTCCAAAAATCGAACAGCATATTTTATTGTTCGATTTTCAACTGTCGGTGCCAAGCAGTACTTTGAAAATCTAATGCGCCAGAAAATCCCGCTGCGATTTTATTACGTCCGTGTGTACGGCGACTTAGAGATAATGCTAAGCAAGCCTGATGGAGTTAAGCTTTAAAGAAGATGGGAAAAGGACAAACAGACAAATTAACGAATGAAATGAGTTTAAAATTAGCATGAGTTCATGTTATAGTTATCTCGATGTGTGATTGTAAGTGTGGTTCTTCTGTAGCTCTCTGTATTGTGCTTCGTCATTGAGAGGTCTGACTCATTGTGACCACGTGAGTGCCCCATTTGCCATGGAAATCATCTAGGATATTGCCTTTAGTCGCACCAACGCACAGAAAAAGAAGTAGTTTCTAGGTTTTTACGTGATCTGTGTGTGGATGATCTGATTTATAGGCTAATTTATCATTCCTTCTTCACACGTAGTTTCGCTGCAAAAGTTGCAAAAATAAACGAAATTCTTCAAATACAAAGTTATTAGAAGTAAAGCATCGGCTTTGTGAAAATGCAAATGAGTTCGTATTTTTTAAAATCTTTTTGCTTGCTTAATGTATTGACTCTATTTTAACCGAAGAGTCTCTAGGTATTCTGGCGCCAACTGTTGCAGATGTTCCAATATACTGGTTGGCCTATATTTCAAGACAACAAGAGTTAGACAAGTTAGCTAAATATTTAAAGTAAAAAAACTAATTTCACGGTTTCACCCGAATGCACTGTTTACTCAGTTTTGCATTGGCTACAACTTGCGCCAAAGTGTCTCTAGTATATTTTTATATCAAAAGAATCACAAACACAAATAACCAATTGTCAACTACTCGCAGCCGTCATAATAATAGCATTTGACACACTTTGAAAAACGTTGGCGTTCTCGGTTTATGAAAGTGGCGCCTGCTGCGATCCGAATCTGTAAATCATACAATTTGGCATTGCGCCGGGCAAAGATTAGCGAATACAGCAACAGGCAGTTTGTGGCAAAAATGATTTTATGACATATTACGAAATATATACAAATTTTGAATCACGATGCATAAAGGACGTTTTCAGAAGACATGTAGGAATATCTACTTCCATAAGTAAAATAATGGGTAAACCTTAAAGCTAAAATATGAACATTAAATAGAACACATCGTAACGTGTCCTAGATTTGGCGTAACATATTGCGAACTACCGGATGTAAGTAAACCGCATCCCGGGATTAATGTGTGGTAGATGTACTAACGTGAATGAACTGCCCATTGATCTTATTTACAGTACTTATAAAACATTAACGCGCGGCTAGATATATTCTGGTTTATCTCAAGAGCCTGATTTTTTACAGCCATTTCCAAAAACTTTGTGATTTAATTCAAGAGCGTCCGTTTTCGGGCTAAAAATGAACCAGAAAAGTCAAGCACATCAAAAATCTGAAGGCGAATTCTCGTAAATAAAAACATTCCTTCGCAGTCTCATCTCGGCAACAATCAAATATCAAAATCATGTCAAAAATGCATGGAAACTCGAAGCATTTTCGACAGATTGAGACAGTTCAGACTGTGAACGTTCTCAAAATTACGAGAATTGCCCTTCTGAGTTTACAAACTCTGATTTTTAATTTGCTAGACTAAAATTACAGCTGCGATCGACTTTTTTGTCAACATGACAGTAATGCGATAGTGACAGCTGTCATTTTGCTCTAGCAAATTAAAAATCACAGTATAGGTGGCTACAAAAGTTGCGCCTACTCGCTTTTTTACAAAACAACAGAGGTGAATGAATTTGCAGAGTGTATCGTAAACATGTGCAGAATTACAACTATTTTGGAGCATGTTTGCAGTGTACGATCTGCTTTTATTACGAGCAGAGACTAATAACAGCCAGACGGCTTAGATACCAGGATGAAACGTTAGAGCGAAATTAGCGTTGCAATAACCGACGGGCATATTTCAAGCACTTTACGTTGACATGAGACATATCGTGCCAGAACGTATAATTTTTAATAGTAACGGATATCTTGTTCATTGTTTTAATGGACTTACATCGCGGAAGTAACACAGTAGAATTTAGGCGATGATGTTATGTGGCGCAAGTTTTTTTGGACGAGATTTTTGATGATTCTTATTGAAATGTGTTTTGGGAACTGAGTATATGGGATAGTTTTACCTACAAATAGTACTAAGACGTGGTGGCATTGTAGGTGGCCTGGTATCGGCTCCGACTTACGAGTCGAGAGTTCGAACCCAGCCATGCGCTTTATTTTGTGTAAATTATTTCACAACCACTGCTCTCAAAACGCTGAAGGAAAAACTCGTGAGGAAACCGGCATGTCCTAGAACCAAAAAAATCGAAGACATGTGATATCTACCAACCCCCACCCGTGGGCCCGTGTGGTAGATTATACAGTTCACCCTCTTTCTAAGAGAGGAGAACTCTGTCCCAGCAGTGCAAACATTGTAAGCTGATTATGCTATACCTACACTTAGGAATTAAGTCAAGACGTATTTTTCATAAGGAAAAATCTTAATTTTTATTTGTCAGATCGCAAGTCGATACCAAAACGAAATCTGTTACAAATGCGACGATATTAGAAGTAACTATAAATTAATACAGTATGCCAACTGTCCGATGAAATATCCTATGTTTTTATTTCGTTTCTCTTTGATTTTCATAATTTGTATCTCAGTGTGACAACTTAATCTATTCAAATGGCCATTACACGTAATATTCTGAAAAGGCCAATGAAAACATTAATTTTGGTTATTTAACTTTACAAATGGTGGGTATACTTTAGATATCAACAATAATGTTAGCGAGTCGGGATTATTTCTGGAGTTAGTAACGGGCACTGGGTTTGTTTAAGATATCTTGTTTGAAGTGGCTCGTGGTTGCTAAATGGGTGCGATGTTATTATGACAGACAATCGTCTCCGCAAACGACCGAGTTGCTTTCAGACACCGCATAACATCATAGAACTTGGCAAATTACCTAATTAAATATACTTGTTACGACGACTGTTACTTCAAATTATTAGACTGTTCGATTCAAGTTCTCTAATATAATCAAAGTCTGGATTTAACTAGATCGTAAGTATATCAAATTATGCAATGTTGAGTCTATTAATTACGTTCTAGCATACATTATTAACACATAAGGAGGGATTAGAAGGTATTAGGAGTAGGTACGTGGTGTGGCACGAGTGAACTTGTTGATACGATCACTGACAAGCAGTGAATGCTATTGTACATCAGAGGTGACAATTGATATTATCTGACAGCTGGTTGAAGGCTCAACGGGACCACACACCTCCGAGTGTTGTGCTTTCAATATACAGTTGATTATACTGAAGTTTTTTTCGGATCCTTGTTTGTTCGAATTCTTTTTTGACACCATTACATTTTGTTTGAACTGTTTCAAGTATTTGCATAGGAAGCCGACGTTTTACAAAGGCTTTTAGTCGGTTAGTACGAATTTATTCGCACGAAACGGGCGAATCGACACGTTTTATTAGTTCGATTTAGCTTTTGCTTTAGCGATTGACTGTTGCGCTGCGTGTCGCGGGTTCGATTCCCGCACGGAACAAATATATGTATGGCCTACAAGTAGTTGTTCCGGGTCTGGCTGTTTGTGTATGTGAGTTTAAATGTTTGTAAACGCACCCATAATACAGGAGACATTCCTAGTGTGGGGCAAAGTAAAAAAAAAACAGTTTTGAGAATGCTATCGACACGCTAAGAAGAAGCCTAATAAATATTTCTGAAGTTGGCGATTCGTTTATATACAAATAAATTAAATTCGTGCGAATCGGCAGAAAACCATAATATAATTTAAAAGGAGCGAGTAAATTCGTGCGAATTGATTAATAAGCCTTAATAAATATCAAGATTTCAGTGTCTAGATAGTCTTGATTGACGGGCTAGGTGGTAAGTACCAAAATTAGTATTCAATCGAAATTCTAGTCACCAGATTTACCCTACAAATGTTATTAATTGTAAATGTAAATACTAAAACGTTGTTAGTTTCGGACAAGTTCCTGATTCATTTGTGAAACTTGATTGAAGGAATTGGGTTAAACTGCATTGTTCTTAGATGAATTACACTATGAGTAGTCAGATAATAATGTTGTCTTTTGTCCCAATCCACAGTGCTAAAATTTTATTAGACCGTTTTGCTTTCTATTTAACGCTGGAATTCCATTCCTTCGAGTATAAAACTATTCTAATAAATATTTCATGTCAACTAGGTTCTCATGCAATTCGCTAAGGATTACAACTATGTTTATGCCTGCCACGGGTACATGACTAACACTTACTTTATATATGTACTCATTAGAAGACCCAAGGTGCGTATTAATTACAGCTAAGTAGCTTCCTAACTCACGAGCAAAATATAAAGTAGACGTTAGTTCATTGACAAGAAATACCCGTTTCCTAATGTACATTTGGACACAGACATTTTCTAGGTATAGTGACAAATAGCAAATTACCAGTAGTTCGATACAGCAACGAGCAGTGGTGGCTCGTGGCAACGTTGGTTCCAACCAAGACTTGACTTTGTGTAAATTATTTCATAACCACTGATCCCAAAACGGTGAAGGAAACTATCGTAAGAAAACCGGCATGTGCTAGATCCAAAACTTTGAAGACATTGGACATTTACCAACCCGCACTGAACGCGCGTGGTGGATCGTAATCTACAGTGGGTCGTAACCCACTCACTCTTGAAGAGAGGATCAGGCCTGTGTGGAGTGCGGTACAGGCGGATTATGCACTTAGGAATTAAATCAAGACTTATTTTTCATAAGGAAATATCTTAATTTTAATTTGCCAGATCGCTATGTCTTAAATAACGTTGATTTCTACGTCTGCAAAGCGTTCGCGAAATCATGTACCTACAGGAACATTTTATTCCAAACATTTGTTTATATATGGTGCCAACAGTTTTTATTTATTGCAACACCACGTTAAATTTTATCTTCGTGTAGTAAAAGTGAAATATGTTAGATTAGTTCAGCCATGTTTACGTTTGATGAAGGGCCGTGGAGCAGGAGACCGGGGATCGGTGGCGGCGCGTACGCAGGGGCCCTAATCCTGACAAGTGGTGCCGATAAATCAGCCGCAATGGTGATTGGTGACATCATCGTCTGCTGCTCGACCTTCCAACTAATAGTCTCATACATTTTCATGGTAAACAGACACATGTAGGTCGAGATGCCTTCAGTAATTGTTAATGGGTTTATGAAAATTTACGCACATTATTTTGGTAACGAGTTCTGTGTCGTAAAGTACAGATATTAGATTGCCCTAATCAATTGATTTAAGACGCCATTGTGTTTTGTATTACAAAACAAATGTACAAATCAGTACAAATCACTTTTATGTTGACATTGTTTGCATACATTACTCTCAATCTCAATTATCTCGTGAAGAGAGGTATGTGGTTGTAATGATTTTATTTCGGACTTGAAGACATTGTGTTTCTGAAAAACTATTTAGGGAAGATTCATGTCAAGCCAAAATACACGGGAGCGTAACGAGTGATTTGACTTTTTGCAAAACACCTACGTCTCAAAGTCATGACCTAAAGTGACAATCCTGAAGTCATACTAAATTTTTTTTGTTAGTAAGTATTGTCAAACCTCGCGAATTCCTAAAATGTAGGTACACGTATTGAGATTCGCACTGTTGGTTAAATCGCGGTCATAATAATATTATGTATAGCCTAACACTATAGAGTATGCAAAAAGTTTCAACGTTGCGCTGATTTTAACCAGCATCTTAATTGTGTTAAACACTATTAATTAAAATATGAACCATTTTAGGGGATATTGCAAATCCGTATGTGGTTTTATAAAAAAAATGGTTGCTCAACCACGTGAATAACGCAATTAATGTTGTTGAGCTGTTAAATTGACACCCATTGCTACTGTTAGTGTTTTACGCAATTTCCCCGCTGGATAGTTAAGATTCTATTACGTTTGCCATTATCGTATTTCTTTGTATTATTGGATGCATTTGTTAACTTCAAGGGTAAGGCTCGCGTCACACTGCACGAGAATGAAGCCGCTGGGGGGCGTAGACGCACTTCGTTGTAGTTTGCCGAAAGTAGTTGGAAAAGCGCGCAGACGCAGCCGTTCGATATTTAAAATTGGAAGAGTTAAAGATCGACAGCAATCGGGCGCGCGCGCGCAGTCAGTGGCCCGCAAGTCGCCGCGACGCGCGCTCCGCTCTCCGAGCCGCTCGATCCCTCCACGCACCCGACTCATTTTCCGAACGCACTTAACTCACAACTCTATCACAGATGCGAACGAAAATACCGATTTATTGAATTAAAATAAAGAGGATTATTTTATAAAAATCGTTTATAATAGAGTACTCGAATTTCCAACAATAAAACACGTGTTTATATATAGTTGGCGCGAACAGAATACGTTGTTGCTGATCCACGTTTTTCACATCGAGTGAATAAATAATTAGCGGGCGCGAACGACGTCGCGAGAAATTTCACTTTTTACCGGCAAGGATCCTCGCGTCTACGGACTGTCTATACTCAATGGAACGGAGATTGTACCTTTAATCCAAGTGAGTATTCACCCTTATTTTATTCTCGCATGTCATTATAATATATTCTTGTGTTCATATTTTTAATGATAAATTACTTTTATCTGTATAGACAGATAGAAGATAATCTGATAGGCTATAATCATGATTTTATAATCATAAATATTATTGTGTTCCGTTAGCGATTTCCGTTTTGACGATTCTATGTGGGATTCTTGCGGTTTAAATGAAAAAATCCTGAGAAGATGTTTGGATTTATATTCTTGAAATATTTTGATTTTTAAAATGCATGTAACGATTCGAACTGTAATCCCTGACGTAGCCACATAGTCACTGAGCCCACGGGTCTGCAAATATTGTGTAACGCGTTTAATATTTGTACGAAGACATTATTAAGCAGAGGTGTTAGATAATCGGGACAGGACGGCCATTTAATTGACCATAAGTGCTTTCTATTTGCCGAAGTACTCGATACGTACAATCAAAATACACGAGTAGACATAATTTCATATCACCTGAACAAACTTTCGTTATCACATAGTACCTACAATGTACCATACACGTATTTTTATTCATTATTTCACGAAGCATCCTCTGTTTTTCTTCATTTTCGACATAATTATGCATACAGCAGTCGTGATAACGACTTCAAAAATTTACATTAAAGTAAAATAAAAGTTTAAATTGCGTTGATATAATTAATTGGTTATTCTTAAAGTATTCAGAGGAGGCGTTGGTGAATACCCACGTTTGTTACTACGTGTAGAATTAATTGAGTGTAATCCAACTAATTGTTTTGTCATATGTTTTACTATCAATAATCGCGACACGACCGATGAACTAGTTTAAATTGAAGCAGCATTTTTTTAAGATCCATTAGATACTAGCTAGTCTAACTACGTCAGTTGTCTGACGACCTAAGTTGATAAAAAATTAATTATGAGTATTTGAAGTGATCAATTTTGTTTTATCGTTCAGGTGCTTGACCCCTGACATTTGACACCGACAGAGTGACTTCGCGTAATAATATCCAAGTATGAATGAAATCGTTGTTCTGCGGTAGTTTTTTAATTTTACTGATTTGTTGTTCTGTCTGGTCGTGCACGTAGTCGGTTGTCTGGTTTTTATGCATTCAACTGGTATTTTATAAATATGTTTTTCTTTAACTTAATAATACTTTCCTTTTACCTTTGATCTTTATTTTTGTTTTAATATTTTTATATGAAACAAAGCGTGTTTTATTTTTGTATCATGTGCTCGCAGACATGCTTCAGTCACAGAATTTATCAAATTGTTAAGGTTGAGTGATTTTTTTTTATTGTTCATATTGAAGTAGACAGATAACTAAATAGCAACTCTGGCAGGTGAATGAACAGTATTTCGCATGTGCTAATTTTCGCCTCTGTCATTGGTTAGCGGTATTGTTTTCCACCATTACTGAAAGAGACCTTGTGGAGCCGACTTGTTAATTGCTTGGCATTTGCAAATATGACGTTAATGCACTGCGATACTGAAAAGATAAAAGAAACAGTTTTTTTTAATTTGTACACGCACTTTAAAGACGTCATCTGTTATAAAATATATTTATATTTCTTTCGATATCGATTATGTTATATTCGGAACTTCAATCGTAAATTTAAATTTTATGTCTCAATCAATTGGCTAAAGTTTTCGGTTCCTAGCATGTGTGGCGACTGCTCGCCAAATATTTTGTATTATTGGTCGGTGTATCTGTCTTATGGTCCCGACACTCATCGAGCCATTTAATGCTGTCAGGTCGTGGCCACCTCGAAGCACTTTGTATCAATTAAATCGTCGTTGTTAATTTTCGCGTTAGGCTCGTGAGTCGTGAGAACGCCATCGATCCGAGGGTCGCGCGGTCAATGCTGTGGTGACGAAGCCTAAGTAATTGTGCTAAGATAGATAAAACTAATTATTTCATTAAGATGTTGTATTTTTTATCTGGTGTTTGTGTTTTGTTCGAGAAACGTGACGGAGGCTGAGCCTACTTCGATTTTGTAGTTTTTTTTTATCTTAGGTTTCGGCTCGCTAGCAAAAAATGTTTTTGAGAAGCGAAACAAAAAACATTAAGCTAAATGCATTGTTTATAATATTTTTAGATCTGTACAAACATGTCTTGAAACAGATGGTGCTTTCTTTAAATCAAATAAAATTTAAAGTGGCTGTGATTGATGTTAAAAGTGAGCCTCAAAAAATCTAACTGGCTATTACATACCCCGCTGATGTAGGACACAGACTTTTAAACGAATCTTAGTGGTAAATGAAGCATAAATCCTTCATAAATATCAATCAGCTACAAATGCAATGGTACATCAATATGCACAATCTATTTACTTTAGTAAAAATGGCGGCTAAAGTTTACATAAGGAACGCAAGAGAATGGTTTTTATTACATGAAATTCCCGTGGCGTTGACTGAGATCTCTCTTGCGGCGATATAGGTTATAATTTATTCGGATTTAGAAATGGTTTTGCTAACTGTAGCTGGTATTGTTTTGTGCGTGGTTTCATATCGCCGAGCGCACCCCAGCAACCGACGCGGACGCAGCTAAGCGATAAAGGCGCCGGCTGGATTACGTCAATGAAATGGGTTAAATGGACTGAGGCAATAAAAGTAGCCCTCGCCGTGAACTCGCGGATATGCGGCCTCTGCGGCCGATGAAGGCCACGAAAGATCAGAACACTCTTTGTAAATATTGACCATAGTGTTTCTCACTTTCCATGGTTTTTTTGCTCGTTTCGACGCTTCTTATTTTTTGACAAACGCTTCTGGTTTAAAACGTCTCATGTCTTGACATGATAATGTTGCATGAAGCTCAGTAAAAAGCTGACTGTGGTTCTGGTAGCTATTCTATACATCCATTAATTTGAAAACCATAAATATAAACCCTAAAATGTGCGCTCAATTAGTAAATATAGAAATAAATGCAGAAAAATATTTTATTTGGGACTCGCTCAGGAAATACCATCAATTAAAAAAAATAGATTACATCCAACAAAAAGAATCACGAAAACAGTAAAAAAGGAATATCTTTGCGAGGCTCCTATCCCAGCATGAGGCTTCGATAATTGAAAAAAAAATACCGTAGCGTTCGTAATAGCCATTATCTTTATTATTATATTACGCTATATCTTCCTCATATTAGGTTGAAGTTAAACAAAGCTCCTTCTGACCGTTTATGAATGCAGTTGGGTAACAGCCTGTGTGACTTCAAATATGCAGACGGGACCGCAAAGTGGGTTTCGGGGCTCATGTGAATTAAAAGTTCAAAATTGTTCTGGCCGCGGAATTCACACACTATACCTAAGGTGCGATGTACGGAATAGCGATGCAGAACTTCAAATATGTCCGGGACATTATGTATTTATTTTATGGTTTCGCACATTTGTAGCGTAATAAATATAAAATGCCATGAAAATATCTCGCGGCAAGCCGTATGGTAAATAAATATTAAATTAAGAGCAAAATGTATTTATAGATATATATGTATTTGGTGTTACAATACACCAAATACATATATATCAATAAATTTTGTGTGTTTTTATAGATATTTACATAATTTAAACACTACCGGTTTTAAAATAATAATATGTACAGATATATAAAAATTTAAATAATTATAAGGCATCAAAAAGTTCGTCCAATATTTTTAGATGGAATACATAGAACGTCTAACTTATGTAATTCGATTTGTAGGAAAAAAATCTTTTACTATTTATTAATATTCTATTGGAAAGTAGGTGAAGCACATTGTATACACACTTCTTAATAGTTTGCAGTTTTGCGCAATTAAAGATTCAATCATGCATGTCAGCAAATCGTCCGACTCGATCGGCAAACAAGAATTTTTGGCACATCAACTTTTATTTTACCTTGTATCACACGATGTGATGAATCGCAAAACAAATGAATATGAGCGCAATCAGCCTTTATTGATCCCACTGTTGGGACACAGGCCTCCACTGACCGCTCTGTGAGAGGGAGTGGGCTATTTATCTATCACGCATTCACGCGGGCTCAGGGCGGCTTAGTACATGTCACATATCTTCGGATTTGTCACATATTTCTAGGACATTTCTATGGATTTTAGGAGGTATCATCACGATGTTTTCCTTCACCGTTTCGAGGCAAATGGTGATGAAATTAAGTACACAAACACGACCTGCAACTTGTTAGTCGGGGTCGATCACTGGGCCATCGCTGCTCAAAATGAATATATTATATCCAAAGTGCTAAAAAATGTTAATTACTTCACTTAGAAATCGAACGCGGCCGCCAGTAATGAACCGGGGCTTCGCATTGAATGGTAATGATAACAGCGGTCGTTGAACGAAACCGTGAACTTGGCTGTGGCCTTCGTGCCTCGCACCATCTTATTGTTAAGGTACAAGTCTACAAGGCATTGTTACATCACCGTTTTTGGTTCTAAAATTTAAGTGCGCCATGTAGAAGATTTGTTGCGGGTGCACAGCGAGGCGGCTCGGGACTCGGGGCAGCTCGGGTCGGCTCGGGTCGTGCTCGCGAGTCGTCTCACGGCGGGAGTGTAATTAGTTAATAGTTCAACGGCATACCGTCGACTAATATGCTATGCAGTCGGCTTTGTGCATTTCGTTTGTACGTAGAGTAGATACCTTGAATTTAAATCGGGCGGGAAATTAACCGGGCCCTATACAATCCACACAAATTCAATTCAATACCTAAGTTTTCTTATAGGTAAATTTTGATTCCATATACTACGTATATAGGGTACAAAAAAAGTGTCTCTATAAAGCTTATTAGGTATTTATTTATTTAGATTTCTAAGAAGATATCATATTTTTTTGTTGTTTTGCCTAGTCAAACCCAATTTTTCCCATTATAGAGGGAAATATTATAATATTAAAATATTTTATGATATTTTTAGACTAATTTAAAATGAGTAATAATATTAGGAATGTGAGTTTTTATTATTTTGTGGTACCTACCTAAACCTAAATGGTGGTTTTCCCTAAATACAATTTCGTTATCAAACCTACCGCATTTCCTCTACCAACACTAAATAAAAAAAAATGTTAACCTCGGCAAAAACTGTCTAATTCAACTGTAAGTCTAATACCTCGTCACTACGGAAGAGAACCATCAATCGTCCCCTCATTTATTATCGTCACTAGTCTTACATCTAGGCCCAGCCCTAATTACCTAGTACAAGCGATCATAATGACTAACACTGTTTTTAAATACTACGTTTGTTTTTAAGCTACTATATAAATTCTTCTGCAGACAGGCGCAACGCGACTCTAGTAGAACAATTTCCATGAGGTTTTCAAATAAATTGTTTCACTAGATTCGCGTCGCGGCTGTCTGCGGGGCTTTAAAACAACAAGTAGGTACCTAAGTAGTCGCTATCGTCAGGAAGTGGACATTATAAATACGTTCACGTGCCGCACATGTTGATCTATTAGATCGTAGATATGCTCCGGCGCAGGTCGGTTGACAGAAAGTAGTCATTGATAAGCTTGGAAGAGCAGGAAGAGTATAGTGAATCACTAGTACAGTCATACATAGTAGTTATATGGTGTTTGTTTTGATTAATAGTCGTTTGACGTTACCCGTTAATCATCACGTAGCTTTACGGGTTCGGGACCAACTGAACGTCAAGAATGTTGTGATAGGTGAAAAACTATACATAGGTGCAATAAAATAGTAACGAAGAATTTTGTCCGTTTGTCTGGATGTGTTTCAGATTAGTGCAAAAATGGCTGAACGGATTTGGATGAAATTTGACGCAAAAGTAGATTATAACGCCCAAACGTACTTCTAACATTCATAGGTTAGCACAAGCTAGTAAAATAATATTATGACATGGTAAAAGAAATAGCCACAGATGAACAATGAAGCCAAATTTTCATTTACCAAGTAAAAAAGACAGAAAGCTTTTAAGGAGATTGGTCTCACTCGCTGCATTAGTTACGGGTCTACTTTCAACTTTTAACTCGTTTCAAATGACTTAACTTCTTCTAAAATTCTCAAAAACCTGCGATTCATGCCATAGACATTCTTACCCACGACGCAACTATGTTGTTCTAGATTTGGGTCGTACGTGATTATATCCGAAACTCTGCACCAGTTCTAGACTAAATCTGCTAGGACCCGTATAACTGACCTCAATAGCTTTAATAATTTTGAACCATTAAACCTCTAATGTATTTCAGTCGTCCTATATTAGTTGAAGACATAAATAGCACATATGTATCGTGTGACTGGACCATAAATTTCCTCAAACATAGTCTAGTAAAGATGTGTATGGGTAGGTTGGCACATTGGCCTAATTTTCATAGTTCAATAAAACATTTTCCCGACTAGTTTCCCTGAACTTGCACGCGGTCGAACTGAAGCGAGCCGCCGACCGAAAATAGATCGCAGATTCATGCGTCAAACAACTATATTATATGTTACGGAGGAGGTATATGGTATATTTGATGAACAACATTTTACTATCTGAAAAAATGATTTTCGGTGTACTCATAATCTGCCTATAGCTAGGACACAGGCCGCCTCTCGGTGCGAGGGTGTAGGCCATCATCCACCACGCAGGCCCAGTGCGACTTGGTTGATGTCAGATGTCTTCTAGGATATGCCTGTTTCCTCACAATGTTTTCCTTCACCGTTTTGAGAGCAGTGGTGATGAAGTAATATACACAAAGTAAAGCACCTGTCCGGCTTCGAATCTACGACCAACAACAGTCGGAAGTCGCGGCCGTTTCCGCTAGGCTACTATTAACTCGGCCAACACTGCTCATTGGGCCAACACTGTTCACTCGGCCACCACTGTTCACTCGGCCAACACTGCTCATTGGGCCAAAACTGTTCATTCGGCCAACACTGCCCACTGGACCAACACAGCTCCAGTTAATTCGCTATGTTGAAAATGAAAACAATCTTTAGATATAAATAACCGTTCTTAATCCTTATGGGCGACGTTACGCCCAAACCTCATCAGGGTATCAGCAATAAGATTATGACCGTTGGTAATATCTATAATATGTCCCCACACAGAAAGGCAGGCCATTTTTTCAGAAACAGATTTCAACTAAATTATGCCGCATCCATTGCGTGAGCTATCTTCGCAACTAGTGCGAAGTAGGTGTACCGAGTCGTTCGATTTTTATTTTGGCCGGGAGCCTCGGCACGCGGGCTATGTCATTAAAAGTTTTAGTACTGGGCGTATGCAACACCGCAAATGTTGTTCTTCGCTTATGTAAGGAGAAAAACAGGATAGCCAAATATGTTGATTAGCTGTTGCTATGGCCAAGTGCCTAATTGCCTATCATCGGTACATTTAAAGAGCAGTGGTGGCCCAGTGGTAACGGCCCCGACTTACGAGTTGTAGGTCGTGGGTTCGAACCCAGGCAGTATAAATATACAAGAAGAAAAAAGCAGAAAACAGAAAGCTGTGCTGCTGGGGAGTTTGTTGCGCCACTTGTTCCCAGATAAAGCACTAGGAAGTGGTGAAGGGCGGGACTTTTGGAGGACTGTCTTATGTAATTTTGACGTTCAAAAAATGCTGACTCTCAGCCTAGTTTGAATAAATGACTTTTAATTTTAAATAACGAAAAGCCTAGTTTGAATAAATGACTTTTAATTTTAAATAACGAAATAATTTTAAATAACGAAAAGGAAACACGTCACTGTAATAATTAAACAGCTGAACGCTACGACATTCTGGAAACGGTTGGTAACAAGATTAACAAGGGCTTCAATATATGTTAATTTGCATGATGCTATGGTATGGATAATGCTGGTGATGATGACAGATAAAAGACATAATTATCTACCAACGGAAATCACAGAAATAACCTATTTTCCGATCCTTAAGCCGATCATCGTGATAAAGTCACAT
The DNA here is from genome assembly GCA_949091785.1 of Polymixis lichenea. Taxonomy (NCBI): domain Eukaryota; kingdom Metazoa; phylum Arthropoda; class Insecta; order Lepidoptera; family Noctuidae; genus Polymixis; species Polymixis lichenea. Next base: position 12,500,373 of record OX420946.1, on the reverse strand, counting down.
TTTCAAGTGTGTTCACAGTAGGTATTACATCAATCATATTTACATGAAAATTTCAGAACAGGAGTCGACATGTCTGACACTACTTACGTCAATGGCTTATCAATACTATCTAAGATCAATAACATTGCATTTTACTACCAGGATGTGTGATTGGCGATTGCACTAAATTTGAGAATGCTCTCATTTTTAGACAGTTGCCAAGAGACAATTGCCCAGAAAGCGTGATAAAACTGAATGAGGTAATTTGATAATTTTGGTGGTAATCTCACGTTTGACGGTAAATTTGATAACGAAGGTTAACTTTCAGTTGCATAAAAACCTCGTACTGACCAACATACGTGTTGCCATAAACACAGTCGTTTTGGTTTACAATGAAAAATTGAAAAAGACTAATGCGTAACTCCGTAATTCATTTGTTAATTGTACATTAGAATGTTACTGTCCTACACTAAGGTAACGCTACGAAACCGCTACGGGAACGCTACGAAATCGCTAAAGAAACTCTTGGATAGCGCTACGAAAACGACTACGCTACGAACGCACTACGGAATCGCGACAAAAACGCTACAGAATCGCTAAGCTTAACTAAGAAAAGACAACTGTCAGAACTGATACCAAATAAACGCATCTTCGCATTTAATTTCAAAGCAATATAAAAAGACTGTCAAGCCTACTTTCAAACTACATACGTGTCATTGCAAGTTTTGTGATTGATATTAATATAAACTTACAGAAACGTTATTTAATTTTCTCAGCCACATGAATGTACTTCATTAAGATAACAAAGTACAAACTTCATTAACTTTCATAGAAGTTTAAGGACCTTTGTATTAATTAAGGTTAATAGAAAACAGAAAGATGTGGGCGTTCGTAGGCGATAGGGTCGCGCCTACGACACAACAGTTACCCATTTTACTCCGTAGGCTTAAAATAGATCCGTCAGTATCCGGTTCTGCTACCGTTTATCATTATTCTAATAAAAATCTTCTCATTATTACATGATATAACATGAGACGCGAGATAAAAGTGGCGCCATCGCGCATTTTCCTTCTAATTGTAATATAACGTTTATTCAAACGGAGTAAAGTTTATCCGTGGGTCTTAGATATGAACTAATTAATGCGAGTACTATTAATTATTTTAACTTTGTAATAATTAGTAACATTATTATCGACATAGAAATATTTTTTTTATGACGATCGGAGAGCGAATGTTTTGAATTTGCGATATTAATAAGTTGTGATACGAGAAAAATGTGACCTCAAAGGTCATTGTTTATATTATTTACGATGTTAAATGGGTTGTTTTAAGTATTTAAAAGTACTCGGAGAAACAAAGTAAATGATTGAGAAAGATTGATGTTTTTTTAAATGAAACCCAAACAAAGGACAATGGGTAATTTTGTTTTGAGGGGATTCTCTTTACAAAGATATATGTTTAGGGTTCTGTACCCATAGGGTACCAACGGGTCCCTATTACTAAGACTCCGCTGTCCGTCCGTTCGTTCATTTATCTGTCAGCGGGCTGTATCTTATGAAGCGTAATGGGTCAATTGAAAATATCATAGAGTATGTATTCTATTGCCGCTATAACAACAAATCATAAAAATTAAACCGGGTCCCTATTTATGAAACGTGTTTAAAAACAAATTTAGTGTTAAATATTGTACGGTGGCACGAAACTCTTCGTGTGTTAGTCCAACTAGCATTTTGCCGGTTTTTTTAGTTGCTAACGAATATAATAGTTTTCTCATGTAAAACAGATCCTAGATAAAAGCTCAAAAGACCGCTACAAAGAAATAAATTAGCTTAACACTCAAAAAACTCAGGTCTTTCCATATCACCCTGGAAACGTTTTATGCTTTATTTTATCACTTCTTAAGTATCCACTCATTAAAAATTATAACCGCTTCGTGTAGAACACGGCGGGTTTTGATAACCATGGTAGTAAAATAAATAATAGATAATCAGCCGACGGATGGCCTTGCGAGGTCATTATCGCATGAAAGTGGAGATAACGTATTATCGCGACATCACAGGTTTTGGGACTGATCTGTATATTAGAGCAGAAAATTTCAAGTATCGCTACTAATAGCCTGATATAGAGATGAAGTTGATGATTATGAGATGACGGTCAGACTTATTAGGTAGGTAGGTTGATAGTATTTTTCTTAACAATGTCATATACAGGATAAGTTTTTATCCAGTGCGCAAACTGTAACCATGAATTTAGCATATCATTCTAGACTCCTAGCGCAGAAATTTTCGTCGGTAATACAAAAAAAATCAGCTGTTCTATACATTTTGACTGCGTAGGTATTGCTCTTTTAAACAGCTGATTTTATTTAATAAAACCGACGTAAACTTTCTGCTCTAGGGAGTCTAGAATGAAATGCTGAATTCATGGTTACAGTTTGCGCACTGGATAAAAACTTATACTGTATGCTATTCTAATCCTAACTTATATTGTTAATGCGAAAGTAAGTTTGTTTCTTTGTTACGTTTTTACGCTAAAACGGCTGAACGGATTTGGATGAAATTCGGCCCACGGCAGACCTGAATAAGGATATAGGAATACTTTTCATCTCGGATTGTAGACGAAGTCGTGGGTAACAGCTAGTACTATATCTCCACTAATATTATAAAGAGGAGAGATTTGATTGTTTATAAAAGTGTTTGTAAAAAATAAACTCAAAAACGACTTATAACGACGAATCGATGGCATAAACAGCCGATTTCCAATTTTTTTCACTACAAAGTGAAAAAAATACTTTAATTTCGGAAGGCGGCTTTGTATATGTATTTTAATTTTTCGTCACCGCCTTCCGAAATTAAAGTTATTTTTCACACAGTAGTGTTTTTTTGGAAGTCGGTTGTTTTTTTAAGTTTTTTTTTTATTTTTCACTTTTTAGTTACAGTACCTACCCCACACAATTCAAAATTTAATCATCCTTGGGGTCAAAACAATGCATATTTATGCGATAGTAGCAATCGCGATTGATTTGCTGTCATTTTTTGAAGAGTTCCGTTGTCTGTGTCCGAAACTCATCATTTCGACATAAATCCCTTTCGAACAAAAAAACGTTCTAGAAATTTTTCAAACAGATTTATAAAGTCACTGCATAAACGTTATTTGTTTAGCCATGCACTACTGCTCCACTTTAAGATCCACATCCAGTTATCATTATTATCCTTTTTTCACTCTTCTTTTATATATTCATTTATTCAACCTACTCTTCTTATCATAGATACGATTATCTTATCACTTACCTAACAGAAAGTTGTATGAAAAGTACGTGTTCATTATACTTTGTAAATAGTAAACATTAGATAATTTGGCACAGTTCGTAGAAATATAGCGTAAAAGAAAAAAACTAAGATAACATCATCACACCTTGTTTCCCTGAAAGGTGGGGCAGAGGAGCACCTATTATTACCCACATTTTTTCAACAGTTATGTTTAAGTCCTATGTAATACCCCTATTACATAGGACTTAAACATAACTTTTGCCGTCAATCGGGCAGAGATCTAGATCCCAGCTGCTACTGAGAAATTTCAAACAGAAAAATCCAGTATCACTTTGCTCGACTTGGGAATAGAACCTAAGACCTCATCTTCAGCAGTAGCGCTTGCGACTACTAGACCAGCGCGGCAGTCAAGAATAAAAGTAATAAAAGTTTTATTGGGACTGTAAAGCGGAAGACAGATACAATGTTTAATAGGTACTGCGATATCGAACTAGGCTATCCTATCAGTTGTCCAGATTTATGATTTAGGTTTCGAGTTCAATTCCTGGTTGAAGCGGACACGTGAACTTCCCGCATTCTGGCTTTTTGATCTGAAGACGCATACTGCCAAAATTTTAAATTGTTGAGATTTAAAAAAAAATCTCTAAACTACATCAAACGTTTACTCTATTGATCGCTAAATGCAAAAAGATGACAGGTAAAAGGCACATTGGTCTACTTTTATTAAAATCAGGTGGGTATACAGGGTGACAGCGGCGAAAGCACCATATAACACGATTTCTACCGGCTTCCCTTCGGGGATTCGCATCGGCAACTCTCTCGCTATTGAGAAATGGCACGTCAATAGTGGCTACTATTGTCAAAAAATTTAGTTACACTTCGGGTATTTAATTCAACATTACATTCAAACAACAAAAACGGTTATTTTTCGCTTTTTATTACAACAAAAAAAAAAGAATAAATTAACCTGGCGCCAAAACGTCATAGTCGGGAACTAAAAATTCATACAACAGCGATCCCGAAATGATGTGACTTTAGGTCACGTGGCACCGCTTGATATTGGATGAGAGCAAGCCGCTGTATAACGAGTTACGATAGAGACGGATATAGAAAAAATGCGTCAGCGAAAACGAGATGGAGGAATATTGTCATTTTATTTGGTTTTCGGCTGTTTAATTTTATAACATTTAATTATTTACAGTTTAATTTTAGAATAATAGTAAGTATTATTTTTTGATAAGTCAGTAAGTTAAAGCCGGGTTCGCGCGGGCTTCTTAGAAAAATTGACACCTCGCCGCTGGTAGGTGTTGCACATTTCTATGATACAGTAACTGCTTTTTTTTAAACCGACGAAAACTGGTCCATGATCATGTGCTGAATTCATGGTCACAGTTTGTCCCTGCCAGCCTGTATAACTGTGAGTTCTTAAAAACTACGAATGCACGCGAAAAGAGAAGGAAAACTCAATAAATCATGCAAATATTGAGGGAACTTGGAGGGACCATTGAAGGTGTGTGTGGCTGGATGGATGGATGTTTGTTACTCTTTCACGCAAAAACCACTGAACGGATTTTGATGAAATTTTACACAAAGATAGTTTATAACCTGGATTAACACATGAAATACTTTTTATCTCGGTAGTACGTTCTCGTGGTATAATATTTGACCTCCACGCGGGAGAACTAACAGTTTGCGGAAAGAAACGGTAGAAACAAGACAAACAAAACTTTTGTTTAGCCTGCACTAATGATTCAAGTAAAAGAAGATACGCCTAATCAGCAAAGCAAACAGAGAAGTGCCGCTGCAGTGCGAACACAGCTACTGATATACCGGAGCCTGCCCCGTGTGTACAAATGTTCCACTTAGCCAGTTGACTTGCAACCTTACACCGGACCTGATGACTGAATCAACATAAGATTTCTAAAAATACCTCCTCCTGTACATACTGTGGCTTTGCTGTTTATTTTTACTTCTGTTTAAATAATGCAAGCTGTCATGGCACCCTTCCATGAACAAAGCGAGTTTTAGGCTCGTATTCTAGAAACATGCTTTTTTATTGCGTGGGTAATCATCAAATAACTTCTCCCGCTCTCGGTGGAGCAGGAGGGCGTGTCAAACTTTTACTGACTAAAACCCACCCGTGTTCTCTCAGTTGCCTGTGTCCCAGGGCCCCGCGGTATCTCTTTAGAACAACCCGCACCCCTGGCAGGCATCGGCCCTTGCGGACCCCACCAGTTGGTGCTAATATCTCTTTGAGGCGCGCGTGGAACACAACGCGCCGTCGCCCCGTGCTTGGTCCTTACCGGACAGCGAGCTACCCATTACTCACCATCCGCAAGACCGCGCCTACGGTGGCCGGGAATTAGCCTGGGATACCCGACGCCCAGGGCGACTCCTGCGGCGTCTAAGGCCGTGAGGTACTGCCTCTCCCTCACATGCGCCGCCTCCCTCTTCGCGAGCCTTTATCCTTCGAAGAAGGAGGTGACGGCTACCCATGCACTCTCGCTCCGTACTATGGCCTGGGCCAGGGGTTCTACTCCCTAAGCAAAATCCATAATTTCAGCCGTCGTTACGAGCGCTTCGCTCTCTGTCTAACTTACGGTATGTCCGTAAGTGAGACTGAGAACAAAGCGCCCGTAACGATGGCCGATACTACGGATTTCGCTTAGGGAGTAGGCCCCCAGGGCCGGACGCGAGAGATCGCCGCCGCCGATCGCCTCAACGAGGACACGGCGGTGGTCCGCCCAAGGTGTTTACTCTCGAATATAATTCCGATTGGTCGACATTGGAATTGTCACTCAAACGTCAGGGATTGGCTGGACTCACTCAGTCTAGCCAATCCCTGGCGCTTAACTCAACCAACTGACGTTTGACCAATGTCGATCTATCGGAATTATATTCCAGAGTAAGCATCCAAGCCGAGCAGACCTCCACCGTATGCTCCACCGTGTCCTCATATACTGCTCAACAATGTTAATAACGCAATTAATGTTGTTAAACTATCAAAATGAGTCATTCCTACTGTTACTGTGTTACGCAATTAACGCTCTGGTTAGTGATGAACGTATTAGTACTACAGCAGCTATATCAAATTTCAATATTTTCAAACTCAAAATCTGTAGTTTCTTTGTAGAAAAAGTCTTGTGTGTGTCTTCTAGTTTAACGTACTGAAAAGGTTAAATTGTTTCTCCGCGATTTATATCTAGACGATGTTGATTACATTTTAAATCAGCAACGTAGAGGTTATCGTGAAACCTAGCAAAGTCATGTTTCATTCACAACTTACATTCATAGTTAATGATAACATTTTCCTGAATCACTTCTCGTGGTGTACAAAGGTACGTATTACATGTGACTCTACACTCTACTGAGTCTAGCTGCAGTTACTAGGTACAAATCGAAGACCAAAAGGTGATGTTAAAGTAACTTGTCCATGATTAAATTTGCCTGTAGACTTCCACTGCTAACCCATGGTCAACTCAGTCAATCTTTCTAGCCCTTTTCCAACTAGGTTAGGGTCCATCTAATCGGATACAGCTGAGTACCAGTATTTTACATGGAGCGACTGCCTATCTGACCTCCACAGCCCAGTAACTGGGTAATACGATACCCCTTGGTAAGACTGCTTGTCAGACTTTTGGGCTTCTGACTACCCGTAACGACTAAATAACAGCCGGGATCAACGGCTGAGCGTGTTTTCCGAGTCACGGAGGAATCTCGATATGCTATGGGCACCGATCCGTTGGCATGGCAGTTATTATTTCGTCACAGCTCCTCTATCTGGTTAAACACAATTTCTGATTAATTTACACTCGAACCACGTCTTTTGGAAGCGAGTTTCAGAGAAATAGATCTTTATTACAAATTCCGCAGTGGCTAATGCGTCCGCGAATCGTAAACGTTATCATCAAGTTTATTGACCAGCGTGTTTACACGGCTGTGCAGGGGTCGTAAACAATTTACTGGCTTCGTCGGTAGGTGTGAAAGTTTAACGTGACCACCGCAACAGTACCGAGAAGAATGACATAATAGATTCTAATCAAATCAGCGGAGAATCAAATGTCAAAGGCAGGATCAATCATCAGTAATTTGAATACCAATTCTTGTAATTAAAATCGTTCAAAATCCGTTGCAATCACAGAACAGATAAAAGAGGTGTCGCAATTCATCTCAGTGACAATCAATGTCAAAAACTTGTCAAAAATGAAGGGAAACTAGTGGTGGAGGATAGGATAGGATTTCTAGAACTTTGACAGATGGAGGCTGAGAAATGCCCCGTCACGTCATTTTAATTTTGCAAACCGTATCAACGCATTTTAGATGTCAATGGCTATAATATGCCTAACGTTATAGCCATTGACTGCACCACGGAAGAAGAAAATTGCAAGTATCCCTTACTTCGTGGATGGAGTAGTGATTGTTTATTTTAGACAGAAGGCCGGATAACGCCCTTCGTTCGGATGCCCTTTTTCTTTGCGCAGAAGGAAACCATATCATTGCGAAAAAATATGATCATCTGCCTAGCCTTTTCCCAACTATGTTGGGGTCGGCTTCCAGTCTAACCGGATGCAGCTGAGTACCAGTATTTTACATGGAGCGACTGCCTATCTGACCTGCACAACTCAATTACTATCAAATACTACCAAGAGGGGTATCTCTTGGGGTAGTATTTGATGGTAATTGAGTAGCCGTGGTAGACTGGTTGTCAGACTTTCGGCGACTTCTATCAGAATATATACCTACGCCCACTAAATATCTATAGAATGCCAATTTCCAATAACGATGTTAATAAAATACTCTGGATGAAAGAAGCAACACAATTCTGGAATGTGGGCATGCAATCTGACGCAATAAATTGGCACTACATTTAACCCGCAAACAAAACTTGTGAACGATGCACGTATAACCGTTGCTAAGCCAACATTATTTTATGAAATTCTCTACAAAGTTTTCTAAAACGACTTGCCTACCTACTATTTTCAAACAACGTTAAGAAACGTAGGCAAAACTAGCTTCGTAGAACAACGAAATATGTGGTCTGTTTGATATAAGCGGGGTTTTCAGCAGGCTTAGCATGACGCTTTCTATTTCTACTCTACCGTAGAATAGAAATCGCTTCTCTACGGTTCTCGTGCTAAGCCTGCAGGTCGTTTTGGAATAGAAAAACATAATTGGACCACTTTCGCTCGGACGTAAAAATATGGCAACGGGATTTTTTCGCGCCCTGGATTTCCAACTGTCAGTGTTGAACCGAGCTGTTGAGAATACAACAGAGTACATCCGAGCGCGTCGAAAAAAACACACTGTTTGATTTTCAACTATCAGCGCTAAACAGTGCATTAAAAATCCAGTGCGCGAAAACATCCTGTTGCGCTATTTTTACGTCCCTACGAACATGGACTTATAATTTGTTTAATTTTGTAAGTAGTTGTGTTCATAATTATTTACTGATAAGTTTATTGAATTACAGCACAAAATTGTTGCCATACAGGATTAAAAAAAATAACCAGTGTTCAAACTGTAACCATGAATTCAACATATCATAGCTGTTCCATACATTTGGACCGCATAGCTATTGCACTTTTCTATGAAACACCTGATTTTTTTTATTAAAAATTTACCCTGTTTAATCAACAATTTTGTGCTGTACTTAGGCATTGTAAAAAATAACAACTAATGTGTTTATTATCATTAATAGGTCACATGAATCAGAAAACTGTAAAACAACTTAAGTTCAGGGATGTTAAGTATTTAGTAAGGTTAACTCCCCAAAGTTCGCTAAAATCTTAACCTTTTATGAATAATTAGGCTGGCGTTTGACCACTGTTTCCCCTGACGATAACTGCTGAAATACGAAATTATCTAGCATTTAATTGTATATTGTTTTCTAAGAAGATATTAGCAAGTTACAGGTAAAAGATATAAATAATTTCGCCCGCCCACGGTCTCTCAAACGGCCCTGCCACAATCCCAAGTTCGTTGGTTTCACGATTTTCTCTCGACAATCAAGGACAGATTTATGTATCCTTTTCACAGCCTACGCGTTACTAGATCTCGTTCTGTGTTAATGGATGCACCTTATTCTCGAAATAAAAACAAACAATGTGAAATAAACACGGCTTTCAATCATTTTCGTTGAGATTAATCGGCATTTGTTTTTGTTTATTGCAAGATGTTGCGTCAGACAAAGTTACAAGTTTTGATTGAGGGGCCAGAGTTATTTTGTCTAACCGTGTCTCAGATATAGGTACGTATTTAAAAGGTTCAACACGAATGCGCTGCAGTTAAACCTTTTTGTTTTGTATTGCAACCAACTTGGGCAAATTAGCTTACAATTTTTTTGCTGAATTTTAAACTTCTTTTTTGTCGAAAATTTACCTCATTTAGGTATTTTGTGACATATGGGTCATTGCAGAATTTAATCCCATCAACAATGGAAGTATTTGCCTAATTTGATCCAAGACAACTAAATTCGTGAAGTTTCTGATCTCATAAGCCTATGAGCTTTTAATTAGCATTTACGGTTAACACGATCTGTCTTTGCGTTAAGTCTTGTATCAAATAACCTCCTGAGCATTGTTATTGTCGCAATAGCAACTACTTTTCGGTTTAAAGACACTTATTTCTTTAAAAAAATTGCCTTTTGATCAAATTAGGTACAAACAGATGGGAAGATACTACCATAAAAAGATGAAAGTATCAATTTGATTCCTAGTGCCATTTAATGTGTCTATTATACGAGTATTTTGAAGAAATAACGTTGAAATGTGGGTGTCCAATTTAACATTAATGGCTTCGAAAACGTTTAAGACGTGCAATTAACCTAATACCATATTAAAACGTGGCCAGAATCGACAATGGCCTATGTCAAAAGAGATTAATGTTAAGATGAATCTAATTCGATTGGCAAAAATCGGGTTAATAATGCTTTAATTTAATACATTTCCTATACCTAGGGTTGCCATCTCTAAAATTTGGCAACCAGGACAAGACGCGTGTTAACCCCGGATTTTAGAGCTCAGAACCCGGACATGTCAACAGGTATTTTAAAACATAGTCAGTGTAATAAAAAACAGTTGAAAATAAGACTTTAAATTTTTAATCCCGGACTACAAATGAAGCCCCGCCCGGACGCTCCCCGGGTGTCCTCTAAACTAGGACAAATCCGGGGAAACCTGGACGGATGGCAACCCTACCTATACCAAACCATGTGTAATTTCACCTTAAATATTATTAATCGGTACCTATCCATCGGCCATAAATGTAACTTCTAATAGGGATTCCACAGTTGGAAAAACGGGAAAAAAGTTCGGAATTACGTAATTGTTGACGTAAATATATTTGTTACAGGAAAACAAAAATATAGCATATTTGGATGGAAAGGTAAATAGCTCTTACTTAGGTACTAGCCTAGGTACCTGATACCTCTCATTTACAATACCTTCCCACTCTACCTTCATTCTCCTGTGTTTAATAGTATATCGTAAAACTAAAAAGGACTTACTTTGTTGCTCTCTCGTTTGTTTTAAAAGGCAAAATAAATATGTGTATAGTTGTCTATGAGTGGGCGAATACACCACGCGATGCCACTAAAGTACATCGGAGTTTACTCCGACAATATACCGTGTACAGTCTCCAAAAGAGATTAGTTAACAGAATGAAATTTAATTTGATAATTTAACTGATTGTTTTCTATTAGTTTAATTTTTACATCATAAACATCATTGATTTCTTACAAAACTTCAATTATATCTGACGCACGATCCTAGTTACTTATCTCTTTTGGTGATCGTACGTGGGCACTTATTTGCCTACATGTACATTTAAATTGAACAGAACTTGCTTTAGTTAAAAATGATTGAAATTCTCGTATCAATTACTTTTTGGTAGTAAATTCACCTCATGGGTATTTTCAACTATACAGGGTATATTTTTAACAAGTGCGCAAACTGTAACCATGAATTTAACATATCATTCTATTACCCCTAGCGTAAAAATTTTTCGTCGGTTACACAAAAAAAAATCTGCTGTTTCATAGAAAAGTGCAATACCTACGCGGTCAAAATGTATGGAACCGCTGATTTTTTTTTTGTATAACCGATGAAAAATTTCTACACTATACTAAATACTAAATTCATGGTTACAGTTTGCGCACTGGTTAAAAATGTATCCTGTATGGTAAGGACGGAGGGGTGATTGTGTAATAAATTAATAGTAAGAGTGGCTTTTATTTTGACAGGTTAAAAACATTCATTGCGTTATTTACCTTCTTGAGCAGGCAAATTGTTCTGACATACGAGGCAATCGATTAGCAATATCATTCAAAATGGTTCACATTCTGATCGATATTGTGATACGCAATTAGGGTGCTGTTTGTCTGACTAGATTCAGCACAAATGAACGATAGGTAATGTTGTAAATATCGCGAGCCCACAATTATTGCCCATAGACATTATGACCTAGTATTCTTAAAACAGGCAAATCATGTAAAACACTATGAAATACAATAGTCGTAACAAAGCCTACACGAAACAACGTTATAAATACTACAATTTTGTTGCTAATGTCGTAATCAATTTTACACATAATCCATTTATTTTCCGCCTTCAGATCGGACAGCGGTATAAATCATGAATGTTCACCTGTTATACTATGTATTACATTTACGACGCTTGTGAATGGGACATACAAACTAGTGTTGTCCGGTGTTGAAACGATACTTCAGTTTCCTTACATTCTCTAGCGCCACCGTGGGACTTTGTTGATGTCGATGAATAGATAATTCGTCGGTTTTGACTGTAAATTATGCAAGATAGGTATTTATTGTTGCAGGGACAGTCGAATGATTTCTCTCCCTATAATTTATATAGAATAAGGCGCAAATATAGTGAGTAAGATTCTGATAAATTCGTAGGTAGTGTCGTGGGAAAACCCGAAACAAAAATCTTCGGAGAATAATTCTGATAATCAGTTTATCGATTTTATTGCAATAAAAATTTCGTAATTATCTTAAGGTCAAAAGAAAATAGGTTAATTTGTTGTAGTAATTTTTTTTTGGTCGCAATAATTCTGGTGAGACCTTTCAACCGAAATGCATACAGCTTTTCAGCAACTTTCAAAATTTTGGAAACTGGTTCACGACGAAGGCAACAGCGATCGATCATCGATCACATTACCCTTAAATATATTTTCATTCTTTGTAGAACAATTTCAGAAGCGTATTCGAAAATCCAAAAATAAGGAATAGGTGCACAAAGAACCATTCAAATTGAAAACCGAAAAAGAACGACAAAATTCGTGAGCTTTTCCTGTTTTATTATTGTATTATCGACAAAAGGAAATAAAGTGTAACGGTTGGACAACACTAGTGGTCGACCTTTCCGTCGGCAGGCAGGCGTGTGACAGGACGAGTTGCAAGGCAACGATCTCTGGCACATGCAAATCATAAACGACTGACAATCTAATTAGCACCTTTATCGCGTGCCCGCCGTCCGCCAGTAATGTCATAATTATTTACGACTTTACAAAAGGAAAAATTAAACATTTATAACGATATTTGAAAGCCCTTCTTATTGAGAGCTGTGGTGTCCCATTGACATCGACCCCGACTTACAAGGAATCCTGGCAATTGTGTATTTAATTTCATCACTACTACTCTCAAACGGTGAAGGAAAACATCGTGAGGAGACATGTAGGTCGTCAGTTCGAACCCAGGCAAGCGCTTTACTATGTGTACAAAATTTAATCACCGCTCTTGAAATGGTGAATGAAAACATCGTGAGGAAATCGGCCATGTCTTAGAACAATAAATTCAAAGACATTTGAGTTGTGACATCTACCAACCCGCGATGGGCCCTCTTGGTAGATTATTGCCCACTTCCTAACGTAGAGAGGAGGCCTGTGTCCCAGCAGTGGGAACATTATAGGCTGATCTACTTAGGAAATATTAGATACATAAAACCATTCAAGACGACGATGTCTATTGTCAGTAAATTGCCTAAAGATACAGTTAGTTAATAAACACCTGGAACTGAAATATACACCTTATAAATACCGTGTAATACGTCTAAGTTGAATGCGATTTATTCACAATGTTGTACATATATTAAACACTGGTTTATGTAAAACGTGTCGTTGTAGTACGAATTCTCACACTGTCCTCGTACGACAACAACGGTGCGACCGACATCATTTTGCTGGCCTATTAACATTCTTTATGTTAAAACCGGTATATAGGAATAGATACCTAAATACAGAGTTTCCAAGTAAGTCTGTACATAGAATTACAACTTAGGGAAGAAACGACAAGGTAGCCCGCAAAAATCTTTTTTTAAGTTTTTTATAGATAAGTGTCAGGCGCTGATAGCAGAGGTGGACCAACAGTAACCTCCCCGACTTACGTGTTGTAGGTTATTCTTTCAAATCCAGACAGGCAAGTACTATGTGAAAAACATTTCCCCACCACTCTTAAAACGGTGTAGGAAAACGTCGTGAGGAATCCGGCAAGTGCAAGAACCAAAAATTCAAAGACATTTGACATTACCAACCCGCACTGGGCCCGCGTCGATCCATCGCGCGGGCCAACAACACCATCATACGGCCCATCCCTCTCAAAAAGAGATGAGGTCCCTTGTCCCAGTTGAGGTGTTTGTACACGACCGTAACACTTTTTTTTTTAATAGAAATGAATACATCCCTCTAAGTTCCTCTAATCCCGAATCATATTTTAATCGGTATACTACAATCTGGCACTGACTTGCAAATGCGAAAAACGTAAAAAAGTTTTGCGGGCTACCGTAGCGCTTCCACCTTAATGTGACACTAGACCCTCTAAGCACGTGGTACACGGTACAGCACATATTAGGGTTGCCAGACTATAGGCCGAACATGATTTGATTGTTAAAAAGTGTCTGTCTGCTTTAAACAAATATGCAAATCCTAACTGTACATATTTTCAGAATTTGCAGTATATTAACTATTTATAATTCTATACATATTATAATAAAATATTAATAGAGAATTTTCGTCTGTTTGTCTGGATGTATGTTCCAGATTGGCCCAATAACGCCTGAACGGATTTAAATGACATGCTGGTACACAGATGATTTATAACCTGAATTAATACATACTTTTAATCCCGGTAGTACGTTCCCGTGGGATATTTTCCGACATCCACATGGGTGGGGAAAAATGTAGTTTTTATATATACCAACAGAACATGGTTTGATTAAAATATAGCAATTTTAACTAAGCTCTAACTACGTACTTTGCTTTGCCCGGATTTTCTGATTCAGATCTCTTAACACTAAGCGCAAATTCAAACACACAATGTTTGCGCTAGACATAATTTATATCAATGTTATTTTAGTTTAGCTTGGAAAGGAATTCGAACACAAATAACGAAAATATTAATTTGCTGCGATCAACTGTCACATAAATTAGGGTTTGTGTGCCAGTCTATTGATCTCTTACAGTACTCTGATATATTGCTTATTGCTCAATATTCAAAACAGACGCTTTATAAAATTAATTAAAGCATTAGACTCTGAAATTCTATTATCTGTTCCATTATTATTCATCAGGTACGATATGTCTTGTAAGTACCGCACCCTCGCCATTAAATTCCTGCCACAAATTGCCGTGCGAATGCACATTTGGATGCAAACCGGTTATTTGTATTCGAGAAAATTATCTTCAGAGAATAAAAAAATCTTATCATATGCAATTTGTAACCCGAATAAAGTAGATTTCAATCGGTAAAGGTGAATACAATAGGACATTACACGATAGGTATTCCGATGAATCTCGGCCTACGCATTCGAAATGTGTTTCATGCACGAACATGCGCTTGCGATCCTAAATCGTTGTTCTACGAAACTGACGGTTGTCAATGTAAACGATGAGGGGCAATGTCATCAAACGCCCGCACGACTCGGGTTTCATTCATACGTCTAGATCATGTAAATATAAGTAAACATTATATTATGTATTTAAGCATTTACGTGTCGTTCAACTTACTACGGTTACCGTTTGCAAATGCGAGAAGCGCGACCGCTTAAACGGAGTTAACTCATTTCTTAAGTGAACTACTTTAGATTCCACATACCCGTAAAGGGAAAATTTAATGAGATTTATTTAGGTATTTTAAAGTTTTAACTTAACTGGTTTGTCGAAACCACTGTCAATCAAATATGGCTGTTGATTTATAAGTTACAACTCAATAACTGACCAAAGGGCTGACTTATTCTTAGGCCGAAAAATCAGCATTGCTAAACAACGTGGCAATGCTGCCAGCCTTTCGGGCACATTTCCGATTATTATCATATTAAGACTTACCTTTTAAATATAATTGAGTAAATACGGTCACATTATTCAATTCGACAAATTCCATGGCGCCAGCATCACGATGACAATGCAAAATAGTCGAGAGAAACAAATCGTCTTGATCTAAAAATAAACAGACAATCTATGATCTATTTTTATTCCAATTCCCATACTTCAGGCTTACTTTTACAAACAATGGTTTTATGAATAATTCATAGTGCCTCGCAGACAATGATAGTGTCAGTATTCGCCTAGTGACGAACCTCCCCTTTTGATCTATGTTGACTCACAACCGTCACTATTCAAGCATCGAATGTAGTCCATCTACAAATCAAAGCTGGATTTTCCATTCAGAAAAACTGTTATGCAGTTCACAATAAAGAACCTACTTGTTGCTGATTTCTTTAGTTCATTTTCTCCTTTCTTGTTTTTATTATCGATTACCAATACAGATGGCCATTCAGAAAATGCAATTGCCAAGTTAATGTTGACAGCATCCAGTTTGAATGCACCTTTACTTTGATGAATGGCCTTTTCGACTGATTTCTTGACCTGGACTATTGATAACCAAGTGACAAGAGTGACAGGTGAATGGTTTACGAATTCTACTTTTGTAGTCTTGACTTGGTCAATATTTTTATATCCCGAAGTATCGATCTCCCACGACGTATTTGTTTATTTAACTACCACATTTAAATGTTTCATAAAAGAGGATTGCGGTTGGCATTGATGGTGTAATATGTGGGCTAACTCCGCCACGAATCTGTGTTTGATAAATTATCAGAAAACGTGATAATATAATCAAACGTCAGAGCTGTCACATTTAATATACAAATTCTAGATTTATTTAGTTACATATGGTGTTACATCCACAAAATCTGCAAGCACTGACGCGATTATGATGGGTAAACATTACAATTAAACCCAATTTAATGAACTTTGATATTAAATGAAGTTAAAATGCAGGAGCTTAATCATTTTCAGCAACAAAGTCAATATTACGCACGTATGATACAAGATTAATCTGTTAAACAGGATTTGTTCGGATAGGCCAGTTTACAGAGCTGAGCCGAAGTTCAATAGCCGTCTGTGACGTAGCGTTTACGTAGCAGATTTAGTTTTAAGATAAGATAATATATTAAGTATACGTAGGAAGGTATATTATATCACCAACCTAATACCTAGTCAACGCGTAACTGTTGAACGATTGAAATAATTATGAATCTTTTATGTTTGGCAGACTTTCAGATAATAACGTGAGTAAATCGTAGATTCCCTCAATGATTCAGGTCTATTTTGGAAGCAGATCGTAAATATGAGCGTGCTATTAAAATCACAGGCTGAAATAGGGCCGATGAACTGAATGAGGAATACGGAAAAATTAGGTCGATAATATCTTTCTGAACAATCAATCAAACATTTTTATTTAAACTCATACAGAATCAGCCTATAAATTTTCCCAATGCTGGGAAACTAGCCTACTCTCGATGAGAGGGATTAGGTAGGTAATCCACTACGCGGGCCCAGTGCGGGTTAGGAGATGTCACGTGTCTTCGAAATTTTGATTCTAACACATCACGCAGTTTCCTCACGATGTTTTCCATCACCGTTTTAACAGCAATAGTGATGAAATAATTTATGCAAAGTAGGTAAAGCGCCTATCCTGGATCGAACCTCTGACCTAGAACTCATTAGTCACAGCTGTTACCACCGGCCTACCACTGCTCTAAAAACCCATAGGCCTCAATTATATACTTACCTACATCTACTAGCAGTTTTAAACCACTCGCTCTCAAGTAGTTACGGATCGTTAAAAAGAACGAGTGGTCATGAAATCTGGATCCGACAGTCGCCATTTGTACGCCGTCTTTACTAATGGCACCTGTCAGAATGACGCCGTGCCTCGGAGACAATAGGCGACAGAAAAAATTAGTGGCATCGCCCGTATAGACGACATTCTACAGATTCCCTTGAAGAATTTCCGGGTCTTTTTGTTCTACAATTATATTTGTAAGATTGTCCCGCCTTTTCTACGCTTCGGGCTTTTCGGGATGAATAAGCTATTCGTAGTTTACATACATACTAACCTTGATCAAAACAAATCAACCTACCAATAACGGACTTCGTTATTGGTAGGCTAAGCGTTGCTAGAAATTCCCACACTAAGATCTTACCTACTAAAGAACGTATCAATCAAATTCTAGGTTGACAGACAACGTGTAGGCTGCTGCTGTGCCTAATGGATTGATTGAACTATCAATTTTGTTTACATCTGACCTCTGTATCAATTAAGCTTGTTATGTACATCTTAACCGTCTTCAAAAAAGGTAGCTTTTCATCATTCAATGTCAAATTCATTAAATGCTGTTGGTACTACAATTTAAATGTTGTAGTAATCTATTAGACAAATGTCAGCTCATATTTTTGGATTATTAATTTGTTCTATCAATTGGCTGGTACCTAATAAATCATACTTCATCTTGTTCTTGGAAGAGATTTCCTTTACACATATCCAAGTTATTCCTATTCCACATACTTATCTATACGTATATTTTCGAACGATCTCGGCGGCGGGGCAGTCGGTTCATAAAGGGCAATAATTCGAGCCGAGCATAACCGGCGCTACCGGTCCTCACAATGGTTCCAGACAAAGCGCGAGTGCGCGCGAGACGATGACGGATGCCCCCAGCGCCAGCGCTTGCGCATTGTTAAGCTTCTTTCACATCACTGAACTAAAGACTCCATGGAGCTTATTTAATTTTGTTCTGATATTGACAACAACTACCTCAGGTAACTCTAGCAATAAATTACACGTTACATTATCGTGCTCCACGTGTCTTTTAATCAACAAATTATAAATACAGTTTATCTAGTCTTTAAATGCAAACGGTTTACAACATCCGATGTGGGATCGTTAATAGGTACATATTTAATGATATTTATAAGCTAATAAATAATCATTTAAAACATTAAGTACATTTGAATCAAAATCGGGTAGAACTTGCTAAATGAAGACGTAGCTCTTATCACGTAGACAAATGAGAAAAAAAAACGTATGATTAACCATTATTATAGTTTTAAAAATAGCACATTTATGATAAGGGACTTAAAATGTCAACTCACTCATTACTCATTTCTGTGAAGAAATATCTTATTTCAACAGGGAAAACTCTGCAGTACAATATTTTATTTCATCATTTACAGTGGGTTTGGCTAAATACATCGATATCAATATTAGTATCAGGATTATTCAGGACATGGAAATTTCGACTTATTAGTCGATTAACACTATTCGGGGGGAATCGTCCCTTTTAAATGATATAAAATTTTCTAAGCGAGTCGCACGAAGTTAATTTATTTGTGGGCGAATAAACAATTCCAGAAACACATCTAAGGCAATTGGCACGTTTTGTAATAAAGTAAGTAGTATTTTCCCTAACTTTTCGTTGTTTCCTTTAAGTTTTATTCAAAACGTGCCAATTGCCTAATGCATCTTTCTGGAATTGACGATAAGCCCACAAATAAATTTACTTCATGCGAGTCGCCTATAAAAATATTATATTACATATCTTAAAGTGACGATTCGCCAGATTCGGGCGAGTAAATTTGTGCGAGTCTACTAATAAGCCAACATTTCGTTTAAGTAGATTGTAAATTATGTTTGTTAACGTTGGCGCATAATAGTGCCATAAGCTGCTCCTACAAGTAATTAATATTTTAATTTAATGATTCATATCTTAAATCTTGACGCAGACACAGTAGTTGTACAGGAAGTGATGCTGCTCTACGCAAAGGTTGGTTTTTAATGAAAGTATTATAATAAGGGGCTTGTTTTTATTGTGAGAAGAAAAAGAATAAAAGTACGAGTTCCTCCGTATCCTATCTCTGTCGTTCAATGGCGGGTGTTGGCGCCACTGACCCGTCTATCAGTCCGCCCGTACCACTTTTTGCTACCCCAGGTCAGTGTTTCTCAAAGTGGACGATAACGCCCCCTTGTGGAGGCCCCGCTGGAGGCCAAGAGGGGGCGGTGAGGGGCCTAGAAAAAAAATGAGGGGAGTTGTTTGTGCTCTCACTGGTAAAAAAGTATCGTTTAGAATGTAAGTTTAAATTCCAGACCACACTAATATAGCACACTATAATTAAAGTAATGAACGTCATTGTGGTTTTTAAGATGTGGTAAAGTAAAAAAAAGGGGGGCGCTGGTAAAATATTGATTTTCAAAGTGGGCGGTAGATGAAATAAGTTTGAGAACCTCTGCCCAAGACCATCACATTATCTATATTAAGCGTACTGTAACAAGCTGTAATTTAAATTCACTTATTCGTTGCAGTCAGTGTTACGAGCAGTAATTCTACGTGATCGAATCCTAACCGGCGGCTGCTTTGTGCATGATTGGAGCCTGGAGCTTAAGGTGGCCCGCTAAATTCAAATTTTCTCGATTATAATTGTGTAACGCCATATTCAATACCGTTGCGAATCATATTTTAATAAACATGTACCATTTGCCTGACATTGACCTGCAAAACGTAAGAAAATTTTAATTTCTCGGGTTACCGTCATTTAATTTCTCGGGTTACCGTCATTTAATTCCATTGAATGACTATTTGATGAAAAACTCATTAAATTAAATTAAATGAACTTGAGGACTGTATTGATGTTTTTAATGTTTATAATTATGTAAAGACATATTTTTTACGGTCGCGAAACATATTTTGTTCAACGTACAGACGCCAACACATCAAGCTACCCCAATCTGTCAAATTTCTTGATAGATTTTCATCTTTATTACATAAGTATAAGGTTCATGTTCAATTGGGAAAATTTGACAGTTTGGGGTAGCTTGATGTGTTGCGTCTGTACAACCTGACATTGACCTGAAAATTGCAAATAACGTAAGAAAATTTGAAATTCGCGGTCTAATTTAGCGCATCCTCATAAACCTTATACATTTTCAGTTTTGTTACCTACACCTGGGGCCTCTCGAGTCTCGACACTAGTTTCATCTTGTACAGATAATGTTAATCATACGCACACACAGATATGAATTATATAACTGTCCAAATGACTACATGCCCTCAATAGAGACGTCTGCTAAGTCCCATTATCAGGTGTTTGAGTAAGACAGTGGAAGAGATTGAGTCCAGGTCATACGTCATTATTAGCCTAGGTACGAATCGGGTCAGCACTAAGATTAGGTGTTGTACACACAGAGATATTATTATCTTTGCTGATAACAATGATACTACGTGATACCGCGAAATCAGAGAGTTGTAAAGATTAAGATGTTTATACTTCGTGCGGTGTCACTATTCTACATGTTATATTATGTTGAAATTGATGTAATTTATTGATAGGTACGTAAGCTGTTAAATGGATGCAGAGCGAACTTCAAAGAAAGTTGTATTTTCGCGATAAAATCTGCACATTATGCACAAAACGTAAGCATTCGATTTTATTAAGATCCGTAACGTGTTATGTATACACAATGTGTAAAATTACTTTAAACATTAAACACGATAATAAATACGCGATAATTCCAGTGAACATTACATATTTCCTAGTAAAAACAGCGGCGGCAGTCTTACTTTACAGTTTCATATATCATGAATTTCATTAACCTATGAAAGTCAACCTTTACAGACCCAGCTGTTACTAAGCCGATTTCATTAACGACAGAATAGATCTAAAAATGTACACAGCTGTTAATGAAGCACATTGCTGTTGTAATATGTACCTAATGTTTGATACAGGTGGCCCATATTGGCACGCGGCATGTGGGTGTACTCACATGGGCTAATAAAATGTGTCACATACGGGTATTGTCACGGTATTTTACGTAAATGAAAAGGAAATCTAAAGAATCATAATAGAATATCGATGATAATACATAATCAGGTCATACCGTTCCTCCTGCACACACACAGGCCTCTTCTCAATGAGTGTAGCCGAAATCGTGCGGGTTGCTAGATGTCACATGTATTCGTATTGACGCATGTCTTTCACCGTTTGAGAGCTTTGGTGATTAAATAATTTGCACAAAGAAAAGCACCTGTCTGGGTCCTAACCTAAGACCTACGACTAGTAAGTAGCGGCCGTTACCACTGCCTCCACTGCCGATGATTATAATTCAACCGTTTTCATAAGATTTTAAACTTTTATGTACAAAATATTGTTGCCACGGTCTTTTGTAGCGTCATTACTGTAAAGTTGTCGTCACGTCCGCAATTGCGACCATTATGTCGAGCCGTTAACTCTTTTGTCTTTATATGTAGCACTTTCATACATTGTGTGGCTGTATCATTGTTTAAATGCCATAATTGTCAAGTGAAAGAGCGTTTACTCCTAAGATAAAGTAGGGTAACTCTTTGTTTTCATCTTATAATGTTAATCACGGAGGCATAAAGCGTCTTAGTAAACATTTTTAACAATCAGTCATGGCGCCGGTCCTGGAGGAGCCAAACAAAAACAAAGAGCGCACCTCGTGCTGGCGCCTGCGTTATCGCGCTACGCGCCCTTTGATTCTTATTCCTAAAATACATTCCTTCATAGAAAGACACGTCTTGTCCCGGCTATTGTTTCACTTTATCTTTTACTCTTTTAAAACAATTCAAAGCACTGTGGGAATAACTTCATGAGTTTACAACTTTCAAGTTCAAATTATAACGACAATAATGTATGTGCATATTTGTAGGGAAGACCGTTTATTTATGGTTTAAAATTGTAAATAACGCTAAAGCCTGTCAATCATTCGTGTTTTGTCGCGATGCCGATGAAGAAAGCTCTACCTTATATAGAGAAGCAGTCGGCTATTTGCTGTTCAACGTTTAATGGGGCCAGTTTTTTGGCATCAATAAAAATTATATCATGTCTCAATCTCACGCATCTGTTTCTTGTAACATATTATTATGTTAATATGTCCACATTGTCACTTCATTAACAATTTTACGTGTTCATATTCACATATTTTTGTTATAACTGGTTTTGTTTTTTTGAGAGAGCCGTCCCTTGGCATAAACTATATTGTTTTAGTGAATGGATTTCATAAAAAGATTACTATATCTCTGGGACGTATTCCCAAATTGTGTGTACACACGGAGTGCGGAGATAATACGTAATTATGAATAATTATTATATAACATACGAGCCGGCTCTCAGATAGAGATAGCGATCTATAGACAGCGGTCGCGTACATCGTACCGCGTACGGCACTCACGTAGACCTGTCGCGTAGCGTCTCGAGCTTCTAATTATTTTAACGTATATCTATAAAGTTTTAATATTTTTATAATTTATTATTTTTAATAACTTATAGTCATTTATTTTACCACAGTTATGGTAAGTGGTAGTTGTAGCCGCACCGATATAGAACTTCTACTAAGATTTATAGTTAATGTTGTGTAAATATTTAAATGACAACTCTTGATTTTAATTATTTTTGTAACCCATAGCTTTTTAATATTGTGACATTTAAGTTGGCCAGTAACTTTTAATATTATGTCTCATTCATCAAAACCAATAAATATCAACCATAATAATCCATTGACGAATTTAAAGTAGGTGGTTACAAAAACTATAAGGCCCGAGTCGTGATCTGATTATGTGTATTTTTTGTTACAGGTAGTGTATGATGACAAAACAGCTCAGAAGACGGATGATGAGCACATTATCAATATCCAACTACAAGCATAAAGCTACGTAAATGTTACGACGAAAATTAGGACAATCCTTTTGTCGGTAATAGTGTGGTGACATAAAAAAAGTGAAATTCTAAGACTAATATTTTCAAACGTGGACTCAAAATGCGTGTAACTGAGTGTTGGGTGCTGAGAAAGATGGAAGTGCGGTGTTCGTTGTTCAAACTGTTATTGTTTCAAATGCTGGTGGCGTGGTGCGCCGCCAAGCACGTCACGATAAACCTCACGAAGGACGCCGCCGTCGGAGACGCGGATAAGGATGTCCAGGATAGCATAAGAAACCTATTACATACTGGTGAGTTGTTTTTCTATATATAAGTACATTATTGTTGGTTCATAAAGTTCTATGTCTTGGTGTCAACACTATTGATCGTCTGAAAAACATATAGAATTTTCGGCGCGCTCTGTTCTAAAATCTGACTCAAAAACCAGATATATTTCTGGAGACCTAACGTATTGGTTAGGATCAGAAAAAAAAGACGATGCACAGTTTTAAGGGCTTAATCGATGTTTTTATTTATTTAGAACTACAAACTAATTTTTTACTTTTTAAATTACTTGTCCTCTTTCCGGCGAAGGTGGTGTGACGATCTGATAAGGTTTGCAGGGCCAAAATGGTCAGAGATCGCACAAGCCAGGGTGGTTTGGAAGGAAAAAGGGAAGGCCTTTTGTCCAGTAGTGATTCACAAAATACGCTTACAAAAAAAAAATGTTTCCTCTTTCAATAGGTACAGAAATACGTCAAACCAATGACATACTTTAAAACTATATCTAGGCATTGAAAATCTGCATGAAAAATGTATCTAAGAAACTAGTTGTTTATAAATAAAAATTGCTAATTCATCGAAAAAAAAATCAGCCTAGACAAGACTGAATAAACTAGGCATTTGGGTCATAACAAGTGATTAACTAGTAGCTATTGTTGGCTAAGGTGATTTATTTTATTCAAATTAAAGAAGAATTTATTTACAATTTGAATCATACACATATTAATAGAAACAAGTTTATTTACATCTGTTTATTGTTCGGGATTAAATTAAGATCTTTGACTGTGGGTTTTACCAAGGAGAGTTTATTTAGTTACCTTAAATATTGACCTTGTTGAAGACAATTAAATTAATCATATCAGATAATAATTGTAATTTTTGGGGAGCGGGATTTGTCATAATCGCCACGCTTCTTCGCGACCGGGTTGGCGATCGCAGTATGTTGGTAAAAGTGTGCTTTTGATTTTGATTTTGATCGGTCATTGTGTCCTTGTTAAGGGAGGAAGCGCCGGGGTGGCCCGTTAAATTATTTTTTTATTTTATTTTTGTTCAAGGATTCAATGAGCTTAGAGGGATTGATGATTTAATGATGATAATTCTTTAAACTGATATTTGTGACGCTCACGAATCATATTCTATCAACAGACAACCTGACACTGGCCTGCAAATTCCAAAACATGAAAGAAAATTGGAATATGAAGTGTCATCCGCGCTTTAATTATCACCTCCACCAAGACTCACTAGCAAATTAAGGGCAGATTTCACGAAGGAACTTGAACACGATCAGCAGATCTAAACCTCGTTCAAGAACTGTCAGTGTCGATATTTCACAACAATGATGAAACTGACAGCTCTTGAACCCCGTTTAGATGTGCTGATCGACTTCAGTTTAATTTATGAAATTGCCACTAAGAAACAACTTTTCATATGATTTTTCACAGATTGTAACAATTCTCTAGACAGAAATAATAAAGAATTCATGCATCAGCTGCGTCCCCTAGTAAACTTTGTAAGATTCAACGGAAAATAGGTTAATAGTTTCGCAGGCGACGCTTAAGCCATTTGTCTTATTTAGACAGTAATTGTGATTTTTAAATGAGACTATTATAATGACTATCAAATATTGTGTTTGGCACCACTTCTTGTTTTGCTTAGGTGCTCTGCAATCTTAATAAAAATTATTACGACAGCCAACGAGTAGACTGACAATATAGGTGGCATGTATAAAAATATTTTTTTACCTTTACTACACGCAGAGAGCTGATGTCTGAAATACAGATATTTTATATCTAGTTCAGAAACAGTTGTTCAAAATCTGTTCATAGAAACCATACTACTAATTTATTGTATATTTTGAACAAATAAATTCAACTTTTCGAAACACTTTTTTAATGGATTTTTCGGTTTGCACGACAAAATGGATTGAACATTTTGCTTCACAAAACCATACTGTAATAAAACATAATTTTACGATAACAGGCCCAATTATTTAACCACTATAATTCCCATTCAGAATATGTAAATCAAAAGCGATATAAAACATGTCAAGGCGTTAGAGGTCAAAACTCAAATCTTCGTATAATCCGATCCTATCGGATTTACAATTAAAAGTGACGTGTGACATACGTCGTGACAAGGGTCTACCGTCACCATCAGATAGAGAATCACCCGCGGAGATCGTCACGCTAATCTTACGCCTTGTTTTGTAAATGTCACTAAGGTGAAATACAGATAATTGGATTTAGAGCGCGCGTGACAGCCGCGAACTGAGAGCATTTTAGGGTTAAGCCTTTGGTTAGACTTTGATTAATGTATCTTATGCAGCATCCAAATTCTACGAGCTGTAATCTTCATGTAGATGTTAATCTCTTAGTCGACATTTCCACGGACGTAACAAAATCGCGGCGGCAAACTCTCACGCAGAGCATTCGGAATCCAACAATGTGCATCTCAGAGTGTCGAAAAACTAACAGTGGGCTTTACTGTTCGATTTTCAACTCTCGGCGCTAAGAGTAAGCAATGCCTTGAAGGTCCAGTGCGCGAAAAGAACCCGCCGCGATTTTATTTCGTCCGTTTGAATGTCGACTAAGAGATTTACATCTACATAAAGCTTACAGCTCGTAAAATTTGGATGCGGCATAAGATACATTAATCAAAGTCTAACCAAAGGGCATAAGGCTCATCTTGTACTTACCTGAACAAAATATACCTACAGATGATGATGATTAAAAGAACCGTGGATATACTCGTATAATTTACATAACATTGTTTTATATTACATATTTGTTTCCGAGCAATAATAAACAGGTTCGCAATAAATTACTATTGTAAATTTTATATTCGATGTGATACTACACAACAGACTACGTAACACAAGACCAGTAGCCACGAACATATAATTATTTTAATTACAAATTTCATCTACCGACTTACGACCACACCAGTAGTTATACAGTAATTTCGAACTTGTTATAAAATACTTTAATCTCAAAATTAAGTCTCAATTTTTAGGTCGTTACCTACCGCATAAAGTCGGCTTATGAAAGACTGTAAAATAAAACCCTAAACTATAATATAACACGGTATTGTGTTACTGAAACCAACTGACATTTTTTCGCATACTCACCTTACCTGGTAGATAATTTTATTTTTATTAAAACCTAACCGCTTGTTAAGGCCAAGACTAAAAAAAACAGCCCAATTTAAACTTTCCTTTGACATAAGAAATAAATGTCCAATTTAATGAAATTCTAAAAAAACTTCATCAAACAAAATGCTCACGATGATTTTGTCTGCCTAGCCTTTTCCCAACTACGTTGAGGTCGGCTTCCAGTCTAACTGCATGCAGCTGAATACCAGTGTTTACATGGAGCATCTGCCTATTTGACCTCCACAACCCAGTTACTGGGTGATACCCCTTGGTAAGACTGATCAGATTTTCGGGCTTCTGACGACCCGTAACGACTGTGCAAGATCCACGAATGACAGCCGGGACTAACGGCTTAACGTGCTTTCCGACGCACGGAGGGGTCTCGGTATGTAAAGATGGGCACAAATCTACGGACTAACGGAGGCAAGCATAATCGATCCGCTATTTTTACTCAGCCACAAAGCCCTCGCGAACAAAATGCCTTACTTTGCTATTGGTAAAATCATACGATGTCTGGCCGATTTTTTTGTCCAGCTGTACAAAATAATGATGTAATTTCTACGTATGCATTTGTCCGTTTAGACATGCTGGCTACATGAATGTACACTGATCGTACGTAATACAAATGAAAAACACACCTGCAGAGAATTAATAAACGGTGTACTTCGTTGATAAATTTAAGCGCATCTCAGAGCAATAATAAGTGGCCGATAGAACATGAATTAACCAAAGCACTAATGCAGTAAGGAGTTCTATTTGCAGACTTAAGAACACTTCAAAAATAGATCGTGGATAACGTAGAGTGAGTTGAACTGAAAGCTTCAAAATGAAGCATAAACGTAATCAAACCAATAACCGTAAACCGGCAATCGGTGGCGGCATTTATAAAACAAAGCTGTTAGTGAGCGACACGGTCGTCGAACTTTCATTCTAAATTCGTCCCTGTGCCATTATGCCCACCTAAAATTGACATTTAATTGCGAGCGCCAATTTTTAATTCTCACTTAAATTACCGTTTAATGTTTGACTATCATATCGTAAAAACACTTAATTATTGCCTAAATTTATCGCTGGAAAGTGCAAAGTATAACGATCCTGTTTCGCTTATCTAATAAGCTCAATATTTGCTCAAGCAATCTTATCAGTTAGTGCAGAAAAGGCGCGAATCTGTTGATCTTGGTGACGCGGACCATGACGTAAAACTGACACTTGTCGGCCGAGGATACGCTCGTAAAGTGATCGTGCGCCTCCTATCCCCATTATTCACATTAAAAACTAGGAGCTGAAAACATTTTACTGTTACTTTTTAATTTATTGTTTATGGAAATGGGCAAGCCTCACAATTTCTTACAAATATCACTGAACTGTAGATATATTAGGACAAAACTTTACAGGCCCTTAGTTTCTAAAGGATTATTATTTGCTATGATATTAGACTAGTTTACTCACTAAGTAAATAGTTACGCATCTCAGTTTTTTTAACAGGAAACTATTATTAAGACGTTTGTTCTTGTCACATCACACATGATACCTTTGTTTGAACACTCTGATTATGTACAATTAAGGGTGATGTAACACTCTTTTATCGCCTCACACAAATTAGTTTTGTTGCTCGGCGACTTTGAAATGGGCACAGTTTTACGCATTTGATTCGCTATTATAAAAATTAATGATAAAAACGAATGTCAATTATGGGTTGCCTTGACCGAAGACCCGAAATATAATGACGATCAAACCAATATGGAACCGATTCTGAGCCACGAAGATTAGATACCACTAGACTGGTTCCTATCCGGTATTCGAAATTGATGAATAATAATTAATTCTATTACATTATAAACTTATTATAACCACAGGGGGTACCCGCGACTAGGTAAGGACGGTTCGATACAAATTCTTTACATGGTGAACAAATTAGTTTCTGGGGCCTCGTATGTGGCGCCCTACAGAGATAATAACTTTACCTATCTAGGTTGCCTGCCGACACTAATTGAATGATGTAGTAAACATATATGGGCATAAAATCAATTTACGTAATCGATCTATTGCAACTCATTCTCAATATATGTGCGTGCATAGAAAAGTAGGTAATCAGTTTTAAATGTATTCCACGCTTGTATGATTTGATTACACATTATTTCGCTCAACTAATTGTCACGTCAGCTCATTCATTTTCTGTAAATTCGTCACGATTCATGAAGTTTTAACAAACGCTTGTAAAGAAAATATAGGTATCTACGAGACATAAAAGTTAAGGGGCTATTAAGTCCACCCATTCATAACGTAGTGATGTGCTCTGTTGTCGCTCGGCAGGGGGCGGTACCTACACACTGTAATTACCAGTAATTGCAGTCATGCATAACAACAGCGACGGTGAAATACTCGGCCCACGCTTCTCATTACAAGACTTGCATTATTGGTTTTAGATTCATATCATAGATGTAGATGTAGACTACCTACTCAAAGAATAGCTTACGGCTACTTTATGGAAACTCGGCCTATTATACATTTAATAATACACACTCGATACGATGATGACCATAATAAAAAGATGGGATTTGATTACAATTCATTAATAAAAGATCATTTCAATAATTAAGAATGACTACTTTTAATTTCTAAACCTTTTTTAATAATAGTAAATTTTTACATGCTGTATTCTTAAAATTCGGATCTATTCATAAAATTCTGGTTTTTGCAAAAAAACTTGCGCAATTAAACATCTTCTGAACAACAATTTTCAAGGCAAGTTCTAAGAAAATTATCGCTCTATTAATCCATTTATCGTCTGGGGGAGCACTTAAACTAGCTAAGGCTTGAACAATTGCAGTTTTTACCTTAATTAAATTCATTTATGTATGAGCCTCGGAAGACTAATAAGGAGTGAGAAAAACACGAGTAGCGAGTAGAACCTGTGTGGCCTTACCAGTCAGCGAGTGTCGAGTGACTAGCGCCTCTCCGTCGCTGACCAAGCACACAGATTTCATATGAAATCGTTCATATGATGAGTGATAAGGTAGTAATTATGATTATCTATGAAAAATTGACCATTACCGAGAATTTCGTTGTCTAGGAACGTGTCAGGATATTGTGCCACGGGTTTATGTTACGGCCTGGAGCTTTGTGGGACACATTCTTACTTCACGAGTGTGTATCATATTGTATTAGCTGTGGAATGTAATATTCATTTACAAATTAATTTCCTATACGATTGTTCCTGACAAGGGTTACCTAATGTTACTTCAACGTACCCAAAAGTTTAAGACGATTAAAATGAGAGTTACCATCTTTCTCAATCATTTCTTAATTCGAGGTGAGCCTTAAGGTACGCCCTTAAAATAAAAACAAAATATTTAATGCATGAAATGTCATCTTAATTTATTAGAGGAATGTTGTTGGTGTATAATTAAGGCGTTAATCGCTATGAGATATAAATGTACGAGTGCAGTGGCGCCCGGAGATGGCGCCATGTTTAGGATGAAGGGGCAGGGAACCACATTACTTCATAAATACAATGCTATTAAAGCCCTTGGCTCATTCTACGTGAAGAGTTGTTAACGTTCCATTGTCTTTTTATTGTAATAAAAATACTGGGATCCTTTTTTGTATTACTTAATAAATTTAACGAAATTGGAATTTAATTTGTCAATAATTATTCAATACAAATAAAGTTTAAATGTCAAGAAACATCCTGTTATGAATAATTAGATAAATTATTTTATTGCCTCTAAAATTAGATTTGTGAGCAAAATGCTGAGCGAAAAATGGTGTCATATTGCTAGTATGGTACGACTTTTTACTTGCATGAGGCACGTAGGTCATTTATTTATTTACTGCCGTCAGCACAGGCGGCAGGTTACTATCTTGCGATTTTGTTTGTTGAATTTCCGTTGTTGCTGGAAAGCACCGTCATTATATCCTCGAGCACCGAAACAGCAATGCCGTCAATATTATGACTAAAATCTGGGTTATCGCCGTTAGTTTTCAGAATTTATGATGCATTTCGTCGAATTCGATTTGAAGAGTTAACTTTTTAATTGGCTCATTATAATCTTCCATCACTTCCATCAATACATAGAACTTTAGAGCCAATTGAGACTTCTTCTGTACAGTCGTGCCTGTGTACAACAGCCCGTGTTTAAAAGAATCTTTATTAGTTTGTTACTAGTATACAATTTTGTACAACCACTGGTAAAACCCATACGTACTTACTACGATCATTATCACAATAAACACTTTTTATTTACGTGCGTAATAGTGCGTATAACCCTTTCATCGTTAACGCCAACCGTTACTCCTATGCTATTTTCATCCTGCTGCGTAAGATTTACAAACACAAACAATGCTGTTATAGCTTCAGTACGCATAGGAATACATATGAGAGTACATTTTCATATTTTTTCTTATTAGAGTGTACTGTCAGATCGCACTTGTATAAAACTCTACAGACATGAACTGTTTTTAACAACATAGCGTTAGCTGCCATCCGGCTCGAGGGACCAATTTTTTTGTAAGAAAATAAGAACTAATTTGCCATTTCTTAATGTCTGGTTTCTATAAAGTTATTTTTTTTCACAGGCATCTACTCCCATCGACACCTGGACGCGTCGAAAGTTCAAGTAGTGCACCCCGTGAAGGTGACAAGGCACGGCGAGCTGGTCTCGCATGCCGTCGAGCACGCTCATGCACATGGACACGCGCGTGCTCGAAGGGATCTTCATCACACGGAGCACTATCAGCCGCACGTTGTGCATTACAACCTTACCGTAGATGGCCGGGAGCTCAGGCTGGACCTGAGGTAAGCATCTTTGATTTACTAGACTTAGCGAAGTTTTATCACAGCATCAACGTTACTATCAGCCTTTAGTAGGTAGCAGCCTATTGCACGTCACGGCGGCTGGTCTTCGCCCAGTATTATCTCTGTTACCAGGGGGCCTACTCTCTAGGCACGAAATCCGTAACCTCGGTCGAAGTTACGGGCGTTTTCTACTCCTTATCACTTACGGACCTATGATTAGTTTGGGGTCCAAATTAAGAATGAATTACTACACGATTTGACAGTTGTCCCTACTCCCTATATGGTTATACCCGTCCAAAAAAAACTTAATTAATCAGCTATATGAGTCACTTCGAGGTATCGAACTATCTTCAGACGGGCCCATATTTTCGTTGACAGATTTACTCTTCTAGTTTCGAACGGTCGTTTACTTCTCCGTATCACTTACGGACGTAAGATTAGTTCGGGGCTAATAATTAAATGAAATTGAATGAAATTTGAAAGTTATGCCAACATCCGATGTGTTTTGCCCGTCCAAAAAATAGAAATTTTCACTTATTTAGACGGACCAACTACTTTCGGACGGGCTCGTATCCTCGAGAGTAGACCCCCAGAATCGGACGGAGGGACGAAATTGATTGACATCCTGATTAATCTGCCCTGAAACCTTCTCAGTAAGTACTTAATGGGACACAGACTTGAAGGATAGTTGAGTTGACACATAAATCAATATACCCATAACCAGTAAAACGGCACGATTTATTTACAATTGGAAGTTAACATCTACGTTTGTATTAACCTTTGTATTATTTCCTTAAGAACAAAGAAAAACAGTGATAAGCCCCGAAAGATTAACAAGCTGTCAGTAATAAAAAAACACTAAACTAACATGCAATGTTAAACATTTCCATATTTTTGCAAAAATAACAAAACGTTCAGCAGAAAGAAAACACACTGTGTATGTATATATGTCGTTAAACTCAAAGCAGACTAAACAGATGGCAAAAATCAACCTGTTTTTAACTTGTGTAGTTACTTCTATTACTAAATAGATAAGATTATGTCTGTGACAGTATCTGGAGTACACACAGATACAGCTGAAGTTCACGGGCATTGGGCAAGTGATATTATAGAGTACATTAATCGTTAAATGTCAAATGCCCCGCGGATTCATTCGTCTGATCGCTAATTGTTTTGGTAGTTGCCTTAGCGTGAATAGACCATAAAATGGTTCTTTAATCGAATTTGAATTTGGTGTGGTCTCTAATTATAAACGTAAACCTTTTTACATGCTTGAAAATAAAAAAACAGATGTAGAATTCTGATAGGAATCTTAATACTTGTCAGAATTCTGCATATATTTGTTTTTGTTACCTGTATATCTGTTAAATTTATCTAACTAACAGTAAGCTGTTAGGTAGATAGATGAACTTAGCAAAAAAAAATTACTTAAAGTAATTTTCGTCTTATTCACAATACAAAGCAAGTGCAATGGTGCATAAAAATATACAAAAAGGTGATTGATTAGCCGCTTCTTATGAGAATAAAGGTTTTTTCAATCAGAGGGAAATCAATTTAATTATCTTAGATGTTTTTGTCAGTAAATATTCCCACATTATAAAAACCTAACCCATCGTTTTTATTTTATGTTTAGTAAGGTTACATGCGAATATGATTCGGATTGTCGTATCTCGCAGCGATAACCCGGGCCATGTGAAATTCGGGCATCAGACGCATTACAATAGATAAGAGAGTACGCGTGTGCCCGCGCCGCTCTCTGTTGCCGACTGGACTGACATATCACATATGTATGTAGTTTGTTTCCCGCCTATCGCGGATCGACCTTCTAAAATATTTGAACTTGGCTTCGCTATCATTCTGGGCCACATCGACGTTTATCTGCCAGCAAAACTATCACATTATCTCCCTTATCACTAGAGTATTTAATTACGCTTTAATGTACAGGTAGGTTTAATGCTATCACCTGATTGTATTCTTCTTTTTGGTTTTGTACGTCAGCTAATCTCAATGGTCGTAAAAAAATTAAATTGAAATAATCAATCAAATTGAATTATGACTATATTGTAAGCCAGTATCGTTCCTATTAGGAAGCAAATCTTTATTGTATGAAAAACTAGTCTGCGTACTACAAATATTGGCTTAGGTTAATTTTGTAGCCATATTAGCTTCTGTAAACTGTCTGCCTCCTATCTCTATGAGGAAGTCAATGGATAGGATTTATTTAATGCTATATAATTTTAAGGAATGAATCGTGCCTGAGGTGTCTACAGGCTACAGGCAGTCCACAATCTACAGGACTGATCTGGAAACGTCTTTGCAAAATTCCCTGTTAATTAGGACGTATTCAGGTTAGGAAGGTCGTCAGGACACACACAGGACCAGATATTCATGGTCTTTCAGATCAAATAAGATTACATGCTTGGAAGCTTTTAAATCTTAACAAAGAAAGATTAAGAGCTATGCAAAATTGTAAAATGTTTTGCAGTTCTGTAAAAATATATAACAATGTCTTTTTCGTCTGGAATGATGTGATTTTAATAAGTATTAACCTTGAGACGGTCTGAGCCCGTTTCCGAGGAGTATGCACATAAATCTTAGTAAATCTGCCCGTTGTTCGTCTGACGCAGCATTAATACTGTTGTCGCTACCGGCAACAGAATCACTAGTAGTTAAACAAATGGCTCTTTGTTTATTTAGTCTTTATTTATTTGATCGCATTAACAATCTACAGTTATAATAGGACATTTTTAGTATTTATTTGGCTCGTGTTTTACTTTACTGTCGTAACAGATTTTGTTGTTTTCTGCTCAGTCTTGAGATCTAATGTTTTAGATTAGGTACTGTAAATAACTGTATCAGCTCCTAAACGTCTACCATTGAATATCTGGATCGGTGATTCACAATAATATGTTTTTTGGCACAC
Source organism: Polymixis lichenea (assembly GCA_949091785.1). NCBI lineage: Eukaryota > Metazoa > Arthropoda > Insecta > Lepidoptera > Noctuidae > Polymixis > Polymixis lichenea. The sequence goes on along the minus strand of OX420946.1, from coordinate 12,465,970 downwards.
ATTTCTTTTTCGTTTAGCAGCTAGTGTTTCAGCAACTGGACACGAGTGTGTCCAGTTGCTGAAACTCAAAATTGGTATCACTTATTATTTCATCATCTAGACACGCCAAGATTCTTAAGCGTGTCAACATAGTGAAACTTAAATGAAATCATTTTAAGTTTTCGCCAACTGGACACACGTTCGCATTTTACCCGAATTCATGACAAAGTACGCAGATTAATGTTTTATGTCACAATCATCATCGACCACTAAACGTTTCACTGCCGGGAACGGGTTACTTTGTATGACATAGTGAAATTATTCACCATTTGTGAATTTTTAAAGGACTAGCTGGACCTGGCGAACTTCGTACTGCCTCAGGATCAATCAATATTGTCTTGACCTATCAGCAAAACATCTTGAGTCATTGCGCATGATCTCCTACCAGGTTATGACAACCTCCATACTTCGAAGGATTAATGCATTTTCTAACTAACATACCAATGTTACGTGGCTCCTACCAAGTTATGATAACCTAGTATTTCGAAGGCAAAAAGCGTTTTCTAACTGACATACCTATATCACGTATACTCTTACCGAGTTATGACAACCTGGTACTTCAAAGCCATAAAGCCTTTTCTAATAACTGACATACCTGTGTCAGGTGTACTCTTACCGAGTTATGACGACCTGGTACTTCGAAGGCATAAAGCCTTTTCAATTACTGACATACCTATGTTGTAAGTTATGACAACCTGGTACTTCGAATGCATGTAGAGTTTTCTAACTGACATACCTTTGTTAGGTGTACTCTTACTGAGTTATGACAACCTGGTACTTCGAAGGCATAAAGTGTTTTCTAGCTGACACGAAAAATGTACGAGAAATTGAATTGTTCGAGTCGGAGACAAATCCAACAAATCAAATATCATAAAAATCCTTTCAGCCATTCTAGTATTATAAGTAGTGTAACTAACCCGACTTTGTTTTATTTATATAGATAATTTTTTGACACTGATACTCGAAAGTCGCTGTTTCTATGCTTGTCTTTAATCTTGAACATTTTGTATTCCCGGCGGCTGGCGACTAACGACGTAGTCTGATCTGATTGGTTGGAGCGAGTAATAAATCCCAACCCCATAACCCTTTGATCATAATTCGTTATCAGTTTACTTCGTTTCGTGTGTGCATTAAGTGCAGTATTAGTGCCATTTAAAACTGCCCCTGACTGTACTTTTTTGTGGTGTGTCCAGTTGACGAAAACATAAAAGTGATTTAATTTAAGTTTCACTATGTGGACACGTGTACAAATTTTGACGTGTCCAGGTGACGAAATAAAAAGTGATACTAATTTTGATTTTTACCAACTGGACACACGCATGTCCAGTCTCTCGTGTCGAGTCGACTAACCCCCTTTGGACTCACTAGGTCCATTATACGTACAAAAAGACCAATAATGGAGTATGATATTGTGTCTGAACGGCCGAAGTCGATCACGGGTGTTGGATACAAGATATTAATTTCGGACATGTAGTTGGCCCCGCGCCTAACTCACCGCACGCACTACTTACTCGAGCTCATAAATTTCGAAGGCTATTTCTGTACATTTTTACAGCAAAACTTGTATCCCAAGCACTGACTAATGCTTAACTTTACCGAGAAAACATATTTTTAAAAGTAGAATGCAACGTCAAATAGTCGGAAATCCAGAAATGTTGTAACAGATTGTGCTAAGAATCTAGCCAATGTAGCCCTCTCTGTCACAAAATAAATCACGAGACATTTTCTTATCTTAATTTAATTAGTTGTAATAGTTCAATTTATTGGCTTTGTCGGACAGACTATAAATCAGACAACGTATAATGAAATACGCACCTATTATATTCCGGCCTTTCGCTCGCAGAAATCAACATACGACATTTTATGTTCCTTGTACGACAGTCGTTTTTTCTAGACTGTTTTTGCTAACTGGTAGTAAATAATACAGTCATTAGAGACAATGATAAATTGAGAGTCAACCAAAGCAGGTGGCGTGACTACTAAATTCGTACACTTATATTTTAACTAAATAGACGTTTATGGTAGTAAAGATGTAAAAGACCACGATTTGATCTCAGTTGATTACTCCTTAAGATAATGTCGTCGTAATAAATCAATAACTACTGTTAGTATTACCAGCCGCAAAATAATGCTTAGTTTTCCTAATCGAGCTTAAAGCTAGTTTTATCTTAACTTAGATATAATGAATTCCAAATTTGGAAGGAATAACAGCATTCCTGTGCCGAATAGTGTTAATAATTTATGAAACACTGGATAGTTAATAAAATTAAATTTGTTCGTGAGCATGTACTTAGATTATGTAGGTACTACTAACTTCCCTGGGAATAAGTTTACGATAATTGTTAGGTACTTTGTAATCTTGTCAAAGACATACATATTTCGCAATACTTAAAGAAATGGTGTAATTTAAGTTCGCAAATATGTATATCTTATCAAATCGATCTAATCTTGCTAAAAAACGCAAGTAGGAAATGAATTATCCCTTATCCACACCAGACATCATTGATATACATTAAAAAATCATTTAGTTTTTGCATTCATTATATTCATACGGAATCAGTATGAATATATGCCTACAATATAGTATTTTAGTTTGATTAATTGAAGTGGTCGTACTTACGCAATACACTCATACCAGTAATGTCGCCATCGACTAACGCAATTCCAAACGTAGGCTATGCACACGGGATCAGATACATGAACGACTCATTATTTCTTTCGAAATAGATAAACCCTTGCTCACTTGCAGCGAGACCAAGATTATTATCATTTATTGCTAAACTATTACATCACACTCTCCGACATCTTCAGGTTTGCAACATCAACCAAAAAGATGCATATTGTTAAAATTGCTATAACCCTTAAAAGAAGACTGACAGCCCCTTTTCCTTTTGCCCATGTCAAGAAAATTGCACATAATTCGAGTTCTGTGTCCAATTAATTTATAGTTACCGATAAGGAGTAGATAATTATGCTCTTATAGCTATTAAAGTTGCGATTACATAAGTAGCCCGACATATTGATTTATGGCCGTACTGAGGTAATGAGACAAATCTAATTACAAAGAGAGGCTTGTGCTTTAAATAGAAGCAGCTGGCCACTGATGGCCATAAAATAAGAATAATTAATAATAAGTTATCTTGTTGTATGCAGCGGATAGTCGAAGCTGCGCGGACGCATCGTGTCGCGTTTTCGCCGCGCAATAGTTTCGCGGAAGCGTCTCTGTCACTCGCACTCGTGTGAACGCAACACTAGCTAGAAGCTGTCCGTGCACTTTTTGTACCTACGCGCACTGACATGATTCCAGCCTACCTTTTTAAATAAGCTCACACTTTCTAAATAAATAATGTAAAAATCCCAATAAATACCTAAGGCGGTTTCTTTTCGGTACCGTTCCATTGACAATAAAAAAATACACATGATCACCTTAATGCAGGCAGTTGTCACCAAACTTGACAGACTGGGGTGCGGGCCGCGTGACCTCGTCGAATTTCTTCTTATTCAGCAACTGGGACGCTGGGCTCATGCATTTTTAATGTGCTGGGGACAAAAACTCGACAGTTTGAAAGTTGCTGTATGGTCTTCGAAGTTCAATTCATACATATTTATGTGGCAATTATTGTAATACAATGAACGATGAATATTGCAAGGATTGCACAACGTGACCCTACGTAGCGGGACTGGGCACCGAATATAGTAATACCCAAATAAATGAAAAACGACTGTTTAATGCAATCTGTCAATTATATTATGTGAACATACGGTAGCTCATGGACAGGTCAGCTAAGGCATACTTTACCTCTTTCTAGAACTGAAATAATAAATAAACTATCAGAATTTAAAAAACATTTTCGGTAAAATTTCATCCGTTACATATTTTCCTGAAACAGCTAAAGAGATGCCTTGCTGAGAACTGTAAACATTACCGTTACCGTATGAAATGACTCTATTACTCTTGAACTGGATAATTATACGAGTAAGGCCAAGGTTAAGCATTGTTTATGTATACAGCGATCAAACGCCTGAACTATTTTTGTATACATAATGTAATGCTTACCGTTACCACTTATACAGGATAAGTTTTTATCCAGTGCGCAAACTGTAACCATGAATTCAGCATATCATTCTAGACCCCTAGCACAGAAATTCTACGTCGGTTTAACAAAAAAAAATACAGCTGTTTCATAGAAAAGTGCAATACCTACGCGGTCAAAATGTATGGGACAGCTGTTTTTTTTTTGTATTACCGGCGAAAAATTTCTGCGCTGGGGGGGTCTAGAATGATATGCTGAATTCATGGTTACAGTTTGCGCACTGGATCAAAACTTACCATGTATAGTCTTACGTCAAACATATCTTCAATATGATGCAGCAGTAAGTTGATTAATTTTTGTCTTGGTGGTTTCTAGCATAATCGGCCGATAGCAGCAGCGAGGTGTCAATTTTTCTAAGAGAGAAGCCAGCGCGAAGCCGGCTTTAACTTACTGACTTAAAAAAAACTTACTATCGTTATAAAAATGAATATAAATAGAATAAAATTGAACAGCTGAAAACCAAATAAAATGTGCAATATTCCTACATCTCGTTTTCGCTGACGCATTTTTTCTATATTCGTCTCTATCAGAACCCGTTGTATATCGGCTGGCTCTCGTCCATATCAAGAGGTGCCACGTGATCTAAAGTGACATCACCACAGGATCACTTTTGTAAGAATTTTTAGTTCCCGATTATGACGTTTTGGGGTCAGGTTAACTTAGAACATTTTTTTTGTTGTAATACAAAGCTAAAAATAAGCGTTTTTGTTGTTTGATTGTTATGGCGAATTAAATACCCGTAGTGTTACTATATTTTTTAGCAATAGTAAACACTATTGATGTGCCATTTTTCAAAAGCTGTGGAGATGCGAATCACCGAAGGGAAACCTACCGGCTTCGTGTTATATGGTGCTTTCGCCACTGGCCTATAGTGTTCCCACTGCGGGGACACCGACCTCCACTCTTTGTTAGGGAGTCGGCTGTTATCGGGTTGGTAGTTGTCACATGTCTTCGATTTTTTTTTCTAGGACAATGTCGGTTTCTTCACAATGTTTCCATTCACCGTTTTGAGAGCAGTAGTGATGAAATTATTTACACTTAGTAACGCTCCTGCCTGGATTCGAACCTACGACCTATAAATTGTAAGTAAGGTCGTTACCACTGGGCCACCACTGGCTGTTCGGTGGTATCTAAATAGGTATTTTTAAGGAGGGGGGGTATTTTTAATAGGTGTTTTTTTGGATAGTCTTCAGTTTTGACGACACGTCGTCCTGACTGAAGTTGAAAAAGAAAAAAAAGAATGGCGAAAATAAATAGGACCAGTGTCACAGTGCGACTCAAAGCCTGAACTTTATGTTGGAAACTGCAAAAAACAAAAGTTCTTAGCGCCTTAACAATTGCTAACTGCAGTATCAAATCTAATAGACCTCCCGTGGAGTGCTCAATATTATAATATTCCTCAGTATTTAATAATGTCTTTTGTCAGGTTTACTTTGCCTATAAAGTTACAGGATTTTGTAATAACTATAAACGCGCACTATTAACGATATAGGCTATGGTCCTTTCACCCTACTAAAATAGTAATAGTTGTTGTAATCTCTAATTTATATGCAGTCCATTAGGTTTATCGAATTATAAGATTTTATAGCTACGAATTAAGATTGTGAACAGCGAATGCTATTTGCCAAACACTTAACGGGTGATAATCGCTGATAATTTAGTTGCGCCGTTGTTGTCGTGTTGGAGAACACAGTTAAGGGTACAAGAGGAAAAATGCCCGAGTAATTCGACCACGTACAAATAAACGCCTTATTGGAACATTTTATGGCTTAGTAGAAACTTGTACCAGTTGCGAAGGTTATTTCGAAAATTGCGCCGGTTATCGCCTGCCGATCTGCGGTTAATATTTTTATCGTGTAAAATTGGACAAGTGATCGCTCCAGAGCGGTCTAATGATTGTTGTAAATTTCACCGGTGTTGGTAAATTGGGGGCATCGATAATAAATTTTCGCATTGGTAACATCGACACGGCGCGAGATCAGACAGGTTCTCCGTGCCAAGTCGTTAAGTTCAAATGATTTGCATAACAATTTGTAGGTATTTGTGTAATTGCCACGAGATTTAAGCTTTTATAGTGTTCCTTATTAGGAATATCTTTATGATTTATTTGATGTTTGAATGTGTATATTGATATTAGATAGTTTTGGTATAATTAATTTATATGTTCTTGATATGATTTTAATCCTGCCTTCATTCGTCTAAATGGTCATTTTATCTTATTGAATACACATTAGAACCACCTACGGCAGGTGCCGCTTATTTCTGTGTAGGAGGTTTCTATTTCGAGAGCTAAATTGAAGTAACAAAATGAGTCGCAGTCCGCAGATATTATTATAGTTTCGCATATAGATAAACCCATTGCAAGTTCAAGTGCAAGGAACTCGTAAGAGGCTGTAATAAAATAAAGGTTTCGCACGGCAGGGCGCCGAAACCACAGGGCTCTGGGAGATTTATATCTACACACGCTGTATATATATCACCGTGCGATACCCGATACGATGCGAAAGAAACAGCAGAGTCAAAACAATGCGCTTTTTGTTTTACTCTTTTATTATCTGTCGCTAAGGAGCGTCTGAGCGTTTCTCACTTACACTCAGGTTACCAAAGGTATACAAAAGCTAACGTCTACTGCTTTTGCCTTTAATTTTGTATTGCTTTCGTGTTGACATTCTACGAATGACCTATGACATCTGAAATGTTAAATATCTTGAAATTACACCTATTGCGGCATTTAAAAGGACGATGTTTATCGATTTAATTTATAATAGACGACGAAAAAGTTTATCTGGTACCTAGTTTTCTGAGAAAGTCTCCTACGTACCTACGTACGCTTTCTTCTGAAAACGCTCGTAAAAGTTCTCTTTGATCGTGTATATCGTAGGCAGCTAGGTAAAAAGTAACGATAGATACTTAATTCCATAGTTGTGTACGTACCTATCAATAGGTGAAAGTTAATAGATAGATATAATAGGTGTAACTACCTACATGATGTTGCCAGGGAATGGTTCACCAAATAACTAAAGAGACGGTGGTTCTTTTAATATTACTCATGGTATGCTTAACAAAAGTATTCGTCAACACCACCAGTCTACAGCAGTCTACTGCTAGACAAACGGCTATCCAATTCCACGACATTCAGCCCTCATCCAGCTACTACCAGCCACCCTGCGAAGTTCGCTTCAGCTAGTCTGAGGGCGTCCTACCATATGTTTGCCGAAAAAACTTGCTGTTTGCATTCAAAAGGATTGCAAAATGCATAATCACCCTATTATGTGAATATAATAGCGAAATTTTGCATTATGCAATCCTTTTGAATGCAAACAGCAAGTTTTTTCGGTAAGGGTTGTGACCCTTGGACACAGGCCTCCTCTCTGTGAGAGGGAGTGGGCCTTAATCCACCATGAAGATTAAGTACATGTTGAATAAACGCTATTTCTGTTACCTATCGCAAAAGAGTCCATCTCTTAATAGTCTTTAAGACCTATACGGAAAAGTTTAGTTGGCCTATTCTTCAGTCGGCAACCACACAGCACTATCAACACTAGGTGGTATAATGATAGTATTTCAGAGATATTTGCATGTTAATCGCAGCTATTAGGCGTCTATAGCACGTTTATCTCGTAAGGTGTCGCTTCGGCGCCTGTGTAGCCACATAAGGATACACGTATACTTCTAAAACTGGTCCAATCAGCTTAAACCAGCTTTTAAATGTTACGTAAATTACTCAAATTACCCATTTAGCGCCATTTTTCTAGACATTTGATATGAAATAGACATTAAATTAATTAAGTTAGGAACGTTATTGTTTTTACTGAATGAAATACACATTGTGAATCAAAATGGCGGGTTACTATAGATAGTGAAGGAAAATAAGGCTCTATTGGAACAAACGCGATCGTGTGAACAACTTGTTAACACTTATGTATGGTTGATTAATTTGTATGCAAACAAGTACCATGGCACGATAAGACTTGTGGAGGTACATACATTATCTTTAATTGAGGACGTGAATTAATTAACAGGTTGGCACCTCTTTAATACAAAACAAAATGAATGTCTATTTAACGATATAGAGCCTAAATATACGGATGCTACCAGACAGTATCGGACTAAACGATGTTGACATGCAAATCGAGCATTGTAGTTAATCCGTTAACTTTTCAACAATGTTACGCCATAATGCTCGCAGTCCTTTACAGTTTGGAACAATCAATCGTCAATTATGACAGGCTAGTGTATCTAGTCACGCAGCATGCACAGACAGACACACACAGACAATTGTGTCAACACGTATCTGGGGCGACTATGTTTACCTCTACTAATTGCCGTAATGAGCCTTATCTGTGTGCTTATTGCCGTAGTCGCCACTCGAACTGTTTGCTTCTGATCGACAGCCCACGGCCCAAGGCTGATAATGTCCACAATAACTAAAAACAACAGCACTTGTCCTGTGTTAGCTTAGTGGCGCCTAGCGGATGAAGCTAGCGTGTGTGTTACCGTGTTTCATTGAAACTTACGTTAATTCGGCAATCATTTATCAATCGTGACGTAATCTGCAGGTTGTTGACCGAATACTACATCAACAAAATAATTCAACGTCAATTCATCCCACTTTTCCCAAACATGTTGAGGTCGGCTTCCAGTCTTACCGGATGCTGACTTTTCGTCAGATTTCCGGGCTTCTGACGACCCGTAACAACTGTCAAAGATCCAAATTAGAGCCGAGACCAATGGCTTAACATGCACTCACGGAGAGATGTAAAGATGGTCGATAATTAAATAATTCAACGCCAATATCTGGCTCATCAATTATTGTCGCTTACAATCAATAAAATAGGATATAAAGGTCGGTTAGTTACAAATACAGTGAGCAGCAGTATATCCTTTCCTTTTTCTGCGCTTAATATATTATCGTTACATTCCACAATTGCAGCATTCTGCCCGGTATCTAAGGCCGGTCCATACTGTCCGATAAATCTTGACCGTGTGCCAGTGCGAAATCTACTTTTTATGGTCGTCGCGGCCGTCGCCATAGTGGACAGATTCCTTGGACGATATGCGATTAAGCCGCAGTCTGAATTTATAGCTATAGGCTGGAGTTCTTCAATGTTCGATTGTTAGTTGAACGCAAAAAAAATAAAAATCATTCGATCGTCACGAAAATAACGTTAGAACCGGCGCTCTGCCGGAATGTTAATCACACTACTTATTTTAATAAACAATCGAGAATCATCTATTGTCTAAGTATAGTTTGCATGTACCTAATTTATTCTTGTTTTATTTACGGAGTAGTCACATAGTTGCGGCGCGCGCAAGAATCCGAGGCTCGCGGCGTTAAGCAGAGAGCTGGTGGTAATCTGCCTGGACCTCGTCGAATAAGGCGCGCCTTCCGGCCGAGAATCCCAATTATGTCGTTATAATCCTACAAGGGTAATACATCAGTAAATTAAAAACGAGGAAACGTGCAAATATTTTACTGTATTTGAACCATGTGAATTACTGGAATTGTTGAGGTCTAATGAGAAGGTCTAATTAATGTTCCATGTATCGTAACATAACGCCTGTATTCTTAATGGGGTTCAGCAGAGGTGTAAAATACAGTCTACACTCATATTTAGCCAGTTCTGTATAAGTCCCATGGGACGACAGAGGGCGAGCCTATGTTCTCATCTTTTCCATCCAAATTGCCATGAAATCACACCCTTCATAAGTCATTTCAGCCGTCAAACGTCCACTGGTGGACATTATAGGCCTCTCTCAATATGGTGGTTTGCCATAATGGCCACGCTTGGCAGGCGGATTGGCGATCGCAGTATGGTGGTTAAAACCATGAAGAACGCTGCTGCCGCTGTTCTCTAGCAAGGGACTTGCTTAATCGCCTTTTACGACACCCACGGGAAGAAATGGGATGGTGCTATTCTCTACGTCTGTCACCACACTGCCCCTACCTAAATACTCGTGAATAAGTGACACCAGTTAATAAACCCTCTTTGTTCCAGGCCATCAGTAACGTTCATAACGCCAGCGATGGTGGTGGAGCGCCACAGAGTGGGCAGTCGGACTCGGGACCGACCACACCCTGACTCGACTTCGTGCCACTACACCGGTTCTGTAAGAGGGCAACCAGGGTCCAGCGTAGCCCTGTCAGCTTGTGATGGACTTGTGAGTATCCTGGCTTTATTTACTTCTGTGTGTGTTAGCCTTAGGTTTAGTGGTAGCAAATCATAGCAATTTCTAGCTGAGAAAATAATCTAACTTTAGTTAAGAGAATGAAACTTTTGATACCTACCACTCTTGGTACTCTTGGCATTTGGTAGATTGACACCCATCAATCGGTACCAAATTATTGCTAGGCGACTATTCGCCTAATAATTTAGTTAAGAGTATGAAACTTTTGATACCTACCACTCTTGGTACTCTTGGCATTTGGTAGATTGACACCCATCAATCGGTACCAAATTATTGCTAGGCGACTATTCGCCTAATAATTAATAATATGCGTAGGTCGCGCGAGCGGATAATGAAATGTATAAATACATTATATCAGGCATAATGATTTAATTCGTTATATCAGATCGGCTTCACTGTGTTATAATCATAAGATATCAAGCATAAACCTTACACTGGAGAATCAAACCCATATCCCTTTATTCTGTAGTTAATGCTTAGACGCTGTTACTGATGAGGGTCACTATCACTACTGATCAGCAGTTTAAGGTTTTTGTCAAGATTACTTTTGAAACCACTTTCGATTTTATCTGAAATTACCTGCCGATGCCTTGATCCTTTTAGACGGTTTTAGGGCTTTACATTGGTGCCTAAGCACACAAAAGGCATTGGCCCTTATCAGTGTCCCAAAATAAAACACGACAACGTTTAGTTGGAATCGAAAACACCCGGCAAGTTAGCTGTAACTTCGACTTTGAAAAAAAGTGCTGTCTAAATGTTTAGCATTCATTTAGATGCAGTGAAACAAACCCAAAGTTAGCCAAATGATGCGTCAACTAGTCAAATGTCCAAACTTTTTATGTCTACGGCTAAATCGTTAATTTTATCGTCAGATATAAATAAACGGAATGTAAGATAAATCACAAAGTCTGGGCTCAGCAGCATGAGGCTGTGCAATAAAATATATTCGACACAAAACCGACCAGTACCGGGAATTCACCAAATCAATCAGGCAAACAAATTAAATTATGTAGGTACCTTCGACCTATACGAGTACGTCTTACCTTGGGCATGCGTGGACCGTCGTCATGGTCTTTTTCCTTTGTGCAAGTTTGGAACCTTTGATCCCGGCTTACATTGTAACACTTTTTTTTGCCATTGGTTTTAAACTGGGCATCAACAGAGGGAAGGTGTGAGAATGGGACTTTAGTATAGAGAGAGGGCTACAGGTTAATAAAATACATATTTTTATTAAATTAAATTACAGATATAAATGTACCTATGTAAAAATTTTAGATAGAGTGATATAATGGACGGTCTGATCGCTGAAAGCTTTTAATAGACATTTAAGATTTTTATTGGCATTACCTACTTAGTAGGTTTTGTAAACCGGTCTTCTTCTTTCTCTTGTTTACTGCATTAGGAAAGTTTATTGTTTGATCCTTAGGAAAATTAGAAATAAACCATTTGTCACTTTTCTTTCTAGTAGTGTCGATGATGAAATTATTTCGTACATATTAACTATAACTATGAAATACGAAAGTAAGTTGATTTGTATGTTACGCTTTCACGCTAAGATGGCTGAAGCAATTTGGATGAAATTTGGCACACAGATAGACTATATAGTGGGCTATATATAGGTAGAGAAAAGTGGGCTATGTCCTTACATAGCCCACTTTTCGTCCTGGACCGCAGAATAAGTCAGTGCAACAGCTAGTAATATACGTTTTCGCGTAAACCTTTTGTCATTAGCCACCTAAAAGCCGGCCTAATAGACACGGCGCCGATATGATCAATACTGGGTAGTAGGTATTGGGTCATTAGGTAGGTAACGTAAGTAGAAGCTATTTAATGATAGCAAATTAATGTGAACAAATGAGTCGCCAGATGTCAGAGGTCATTCACCGATAAGTGTTTTTGGTTTTGCTTTTGTTCATCTATAATACCTTTAAACGACCAATTCTTGTTTATACACCGTGACATTTTAGTCGCCTTACAAAGGCGGTCCACTCAATGTATTCATCATAAAACACGTCTAGGCGCGATTAAAACATTGTTACCATTCATTGAGATAATAGGTACAAAGAAAAATAAACAATACATTAGAATTATGAAACACCCTCCCTGTTAATAATGTTTACGTATGAAACGGTAGAAGATATCCACCTACTTACCATTACATTACATCATTAATTACATCTCCATAACAGGCTGTTTAAAACTAAGTCATGCGTCTTAGTGAATGATATTTTAATTTTTTAATCATGCAAATGTTAAAAAATATCTTTTTTTTTTAATAAATGATTAATAGTCATTGGGTACATGAAGTGGGCTGCCGTTGTAAGACGACTAAAATGTCACGGTGTATATAATCTGAATGTCGGAAACGGCTCCAACGATTTTCATGAAATTTGGTACGGAGGCGATAAATTGATCAAGTTAGTTTTCATTTTTAGAAAACGTCAAGCCAAAAAAAAAACGAGCAAGGCTCGGTCATCCAGATATTAATAATTGTTTTAACATGTTTTCTTTATATTATTAATATGAGTAATCAAACGTATGCCTACTATGTTTTCCTACTACGTTTAGTTGGTTCTAGGTCAAAATATATCGTTATATTTTTTTATCTAATCCAAATCATATATTGAAATCTTAGACAACTTGCAAATGGTTAGACAATTAACTTGAAATAGCGAAAAGGAAGGAGTTATTTGAAAAATACCACAATATAGTCCGTTTTCAAATAATTCATAAATAATAATAAAATTCAATAGGTAGTGTGAAACTCTAAACTGCGTTGATTTATACTAGAAATTATTTTTGTTTCCCAAGTCTAATGAGACAGATGAATGGAGTAGGAATCAAGCGTTTTTTTATACTTAATTTATGTAAATAGATCTCGGATGAAATACACTTATTTAATCGTAAAACAAAACTCGAATTTAAATACTTTTCTTGTGTTGTAGATTTTTAGAATGATTATTAAATTGACATTTACATAACAGCCCCCTGTTTTGGAGCTACAAATATATCTTTTACCATTTTTTGTAAAAGCAATAAAAATGTTAACAGGGCCATTTGGATATTATAAAACATCTAGATTTTTGTAGAAGTTATTTATGGAAATTATAGACTTTATGTATCCGCGTAGGTGAATCACCTTTCGCGGAGGTCATGACTTTCATGGTGCCTTGAATTATTTACTATTTTCTTATCAAATTTATTACGACTCGAGTGATGTACCGACTAGTCGGCCATATTTGCAGTCGGTAACTAGTCGGTGACTAGTCGGCGTCGACTAGTCGACCCATTTTCTACTCGTATTAATATGCTTCAAAATTTCAAAGATGGTGATTGAATGAAATTGAAAGCTTTTGTGTTATTATTTATTATGATACAACCCGTTTTATAGTTTACTTTCAGTGCAATCTAGAATAGGATAGGAATAGACGAGACATTTCGATGAGCATCATATCCCAAGTAGCTCGACCGGGTGCTAAAATAGCTCTATATCATTTCCATTTTTAGACTTGGCTGAAATATACAGCCATGATTAAGTTCTATAAAGGTGGAGGAACCCCATATGCAAACATTATAGAACCACGGGGAGAAAAATTGCAGCCTAATTTTAGTTCTAAATGGAATCCATAGGAGTTCTCACGATCACCTTTTAGTGGCAATTAGAACTAGGGATTAAGTTGTGCAGTGAACGCAATTGAATGAACGATAAGACGTGTCAGTTCGGTTATAGAGTGATAAATAAGACGCAACAGTTATTTTGAGTGGTTACGTTTGAATTTGTATTATGATCAGCCGGCTCGCACGTAAACAATGACAGAAAAAAAAACACAATGTAGGGAAACAAAAATATGTCCCGACAAGTCCGCCTTGTCGCCAGGGGCTGCGCAACACCTACGAGCTGAAACCGTAGTCTAGTCACACACGAACATTACCGATGTCACCCGAACTCAATCGAAAGCAATAAACGGCTTGACCGACTAGTTGGCCGACTAATCGGGCATTTTGCAGCCGACTAGTGGGGTAGTCGGCTAGTCGGCCAAAGTCATAGTCGGCACATCTCTATACGACTCTTTACCACAGTGTATTTGCGGCCTCACCTACACAACTCATGCACCTGCGTCATTAAAAAAAATATCTTAGTTCCTAGCGTAGTCCGTCATGCTTTAGCATAATCAGCCTATATTGTTCCCACTGCCACACAGGCCTGATCTCTTCGAGAGGTGGTGGGTTGTTATCCACCACGCGGGCCCAGTACGGGTTGGTAGATGTCACATGTCTTCGAATTTTTGGTTCTAGGAAATGCCGGTTGCCTCACCATGTTTTCCTTCACCGTTTTGAGAGCAGTGGTAATGAAATTATTTACATAAAGTAAAGCGCTTGCCTGGATTCAAAGCTACGATCTACAACTCGTAAGTTGGTGCCTATATATACCACCACTGTCATTTTTTCCTTCGTGACAATTTTATTTGAATCCATGTAAGAATCAGAATGAGCTGAGACTCTTTTGATAAAGATTGGTCCTTCACAGCTCTGGACAGGGAGAGGTAGAAAAAGAGTAGGGAGGCCTTTGTCCAGCAGTGGGACGTTAATGGCTAACAAAAAAAAATCAAGCTTCTTAAAGTAAGCTTTTCTCAAGTTCACAATAAAGCTACATCGTACATTTACTTTCATATCTGACGATGAGCTTGATGGAAAGTGAAACTATGATTTAGTAGCGGACGGTCAGCGTCGGGTTTCGAAAACTAGTGTTTGGTTAATTGGTTTTCGACGATTACCCGTTTATTTACAAGTAAAAGTATAAATTAGCAATAAAACATGCTTTATTGATTGGGCCGTTTACGTCTTCATATGTTATATCAACACATGTATGTTAATCTGGGTAATTTCATCTAGCCTTGCATTGAACCCAAACCTTTGAATTTATAATGTAGGTACTTAAGTAACGGTATAAATAGTGACCAGCCAACAAAGTGAAAACAACATACTTGCTTAGATGCTTGGGACTTTACTACTATAAACATCACTCTCATCACATAGACAACAACAAAAATAAAAGATCGACATTGAAGAAAGTTGAGTTGAGGTGTTTTGAGTTCGGAACCCAACATAGAACATCACGTCTGTATGTCCCCGATGGGTTATGGCAGAGGCGTACCTATAGTAGGTACACCTGTCCCACTGTCCCCCCCCCCCCTGTGGATCCACTGTCTTACCACGATCTAAAAAATCAATCTATCTGCCTAGGCTTTTCCCAATTATTTTGAAGTCGGCTTATAGTCTTACGACGCATCTAAATATCAGTATTTTACATGGAGCGACAGCCTATATGACCTCCAGAACCCAGTTACTGGATAATACGATACCCGCCAGTAAGTCTGGTTGTCAGCTTTTAAGCTTCTGACGATCCGTAACGACTCTCAAAGATCCACGAATGACAGCCGGGACCAGCGGCTTATCGTGTTTTGGCATGATCAGGGGCCTATTCTCTAAGCACGAAATCCGTAATCTCGGTCAAAGTTACGGGCGTTTCCTACTCCGTATCACTTACGGACCTCTGATTAGTTTGGGGTCCAAACTAAGAATGAATTACTACACGATTTGACAGTTGTCCCTACTCCTTATATGGTTTTACTTGTCAAAAAAAGTTAATTAATCAGCTGTAGGAGTCACTTCGACGTATCGAACAATTTTCGGACGGGCCCGTATTTTCGTTGACGAAGTTACAGAGTAGCCCCCGAGGCACGGAGAGGTCTTCGTATGTAAAGATGGACCAACTGTGGCAAGCATACGTAACCTGATCGATCGACCCGTGATGTTTGTTATTAATTGGCCAGAATCCCTTCTTAATCACGATCTAAATTCCCCTAATATCCAATATCTGTATTAATCCAACACATTCCAGACAAACTTATAAATTCAGCGCACTACATTATGAAATAACCCTGATGACAAAGAAAAATCCAGGTGCAGAGCTCTATCATGCGTTACAATTAAAAATATACTTCGTACATTAAAAATAGTCGGTTGATGACACCTAGCATTAGTATTATTAGCTAGTGGGTCATCGACAGATGACTTGTAAGCTTTTGATGCCGCGGGGGACAGATCGCCAGCATGGCGGACAGGTGCGCACACGCGTCACACGTCATCTCGAACTAAACGGTTGACAAATAGCCAGCGATTTCAATAAATATTAAAACCTTAATGATACCTTTGAAATTTTCAAACGATTTATGGCTAATCGACTAAATACTACGATAGAATATAAAAATAGTTTGCAGCTTAAAATATTAAAATCTGTTTATTTTATTCATAGCTAAAATGCTTTATGACCCACTATCCAGCCTTGATTTGAGCCGTGTAGCAAAAAATTTGCATGAATTAGACGAGTTAGTGAAAATTTAACTACCGAATGAAAGTGGGCGTCGTTTTTGGCGCGATTACATTATTTATATGTTTTGACATTGTAATTAGTACCAATTAGTATGATTGTAGACACATGTAGGTAGATATGTAAATGATTGTTCGGTCAGAATGTAAGTGATAAGAGTGGGTACCCTGTCATGTAATGTGAATCGACATTGTCGTATGGCTCCGCTAGTAATTGTCAATTTTCCGATTACTATTTTTTCGTAGCACGTAGGCAGTGTCGTAGCACGGCGTTGTACGCACGGCTACACATCAAGCTATACATTTCCAGTATAAGCTGATCTAGCATTCTATAGGATTTCCGTGCAGTGCGAGATCAGCGTAAACTGGAAATGTATAGCTTGATGTGTAGCCGTGTGTACGATCTTAACAAATGCAATATTAGTGATCCAGAGAAAAAGTCATTTATTTGATTTTTTTTTAAATAAAACTGTATGTAGGTTATGATTTTTTTTATACATTTGCAAGCAGGTCACGTACATTTGCGTGTCCTAATTGCTATATGTCACAAATACAATTTTTTAGAAGAGTTGCAAAGTTTGCCATCAACTATTAATCAATATTACAATTAATACAAATTAAATCGACATGTCGGCTTAATGTATAAGTTTAGCCATTCTTTATAGTTCACGTGCTGCGTAATAAAAAAACTAATTGCTTACTACGCATGTGGGCGAGTAATATAAATTTATTCTTCTTTGAAACAAACCTTTTTGCAAACGATCGAGTCGATAAGAAACATGAAATTATAGCTCCAAGTGTGCGCGATCGAATTAAGATAATATCACGTAAATTTTACTGTGGAGCAATTTATATGATTATAGATATATGTTAGCTAATAAATAAATAAACTATTATAAATCTTAGACAAAAAGAAATCTGCCTACACAAATATTAATTTTGCACCTGACTGTGATTGAAATCCCGTAAGTTTAGTTGCAGTGTATAAATATAAATACACAACTGTCCAAATCGTCTATATAAGCTCATGTAGTTACAGCATCATTATGATTATCTGCCAGTTACCTTGCTTTATCTGATATAAGTACAAACATAATTATAATATTAATAGTCTGTGCCTATTTTTTACTACGGCCAACAATAACTGAACAATTACGACTTCATAATAAGTATCTAATAGAGTAGAATTTTCTTGTTTTACAACTTAATAGCCTCGCAACGGATGTGCTTCATTATATTCAAATAGTTACCAAACAGTTTTTATTTTTGTTCAACCTACACGGTGTTGTAAAAAAATCGCAGTCTTTCTGTAGTTGCTAGCTTAGCAGAACTGCCAACAGCACTACGTGGAGGCATTTTAAGTATTTTATAATTCGAACAATCTTCTTGGTTATTATCCCGATTGTAAGCGGAGTCTGAATTCAGACGAAGGTGTGGCAGTGAGTCGGGTTATGAGATCTTGACGATCAGTCACCTGAAATCATTTTAAGCTCCTAATTTAGACACACGACAATCATTTGGACTGTTTACCTTCTTATTGTAATTATCAAACGGATCGGAGTACTACGACAGCGCACGGCTCCGCAGCTTTTCTGAATAAGTCTAATATTAAGAATATTATGTTGTAAACGTTGCACAATATTTATTCAAGGATATTATTACTCTTAAAGAAATATAGGTATTAAACAGCCAGACAATAAAATAATATAAATAATACTTGTAATATTATTTTTACTGCAGATTTTTTGCTATAATATTAAAAAGATGCTTATTATATATTAATTAATCGAATTTTATGCAAAACACCTACACAATGACTTTCAGAACGCTTATTAATTAGCCAGAACACGTCCATGATGCTCAATCGTCTATAAATATCAAGTGTTTGACGTTCGATTTCTATGCAAACTATTAGTAATAGCACAAATGTTATGATTTGTTCATCTCCTTTATTTAACGACTGTAAAGATTTGCAGTTTGCTCAAATAAATCCCTGGTCAAGGTCTATAACAGATCTAGTACGCAAGATAAGCACTCAAAACACAAATCAAAGAGCTATCGCGATATTTATAGCGTTTCCTATCCGACGAACACTATCGATGATAGACGCCTGCTTCTAGGGATTCGTTTGATACGATAATAAAAACGTATCTATGACCACAGTATGTAGATTTACAAAACAACATTAATCTTTAAAATCATTAGGATGAATGAACTTTGACAGGTGAATGAATGCTCAAGTTAAAGGGGTGTCAAACACATGATATATGAAACTCGTTCATTTACAAGCTATCCTTTGTGTTTGTTAAAATACCGGTTAGAAATGTCTGGAACATAAATTAATGTTCGCTTCTTGTAAAATACGAAACTGTTCGCAGCATACCCATTTATTTGCGAGAGCAAAAGTTAAATTAATAAACTGTGAATGCTATCATAATTATGATTCTGCAATATGTTTTGCGGTTAAAATTAAGTATGCAAAAAGAAGCAGACGCAACCCTATGACCCTAAAAGCTGCGAGGAATCCAACATCTCATTAATCACATCACAGACCATCATTTTGATAATGCCAACTGTGCTTAATTCTGTGCTTTTTTATTATACACTATCAACAAAATTAAGGTTCATTTAATTGAAAAAGGCGGTCATTAAAAATAAACAGAAGTTTTTTGAACGGAAAACACGGGATTCAAATTCCGTAGAGACCTTTTTTTATTTAATTAAATATAATAGTTTGTTGCCTGATTAAACCGGGTTGGATATCAAATGATCAACCTTCCTAGAACTTTTTAAACGAATACATTTTTGATAGACGCATGATACAAGTATTTAATGGTGCCTGAAGTGTTTGACAGAGTGTCAGATGACGTCACATGACATTCGCTAATTTCAACACTCCAGTGTACATGTTTTACATTGAATACAAAAACTGTCCCGATTGCAGAGCATAAATTAAAACCTCGTATTTGCAACCCACAACCAGTACTTTGCATATACACATGTTTGTTTAATAGCTAATGTATTTATTCAACGGAAAGTTTAACCAATGTTTCGGACTACTTAGACAAACAAACACAGGAAATGTAAGTCTAAAAAAACTGTTCTCGAACATCAGTGAGCGCCGGCGCACATCTGAAGGAGCTGGCGGCCACTTGATCGCACAGCTGGACACCTCTAGTGCTCACATCCGCATGACCATGTTCACTTTCTACCTACAACCGTATCGCCAACATAATAAAATTGAAAGTGATACCGCTAGAGGCCAAATAAGAGTCCCTCGTAGCAGTTATTCCAATGAACAAGTACGATTTCGATTATTGAGATCGACAAAATGAGATTTTAATGTAAACTATGTTTGGTTTTATACGGTACAAAAAGCGCGAGTCATTTATCGATGTAAAAGGAATTTATGTAAAAGCTATTTAATAGCAGTTAGGCAACGTTTGCATAAGTTTTACAAGATAGCATCTGCAGGATAAGTTTTTATCCAGTGCGCAAACTGTAACCATGAATTCAGCATATTATCCCAGCGCAGATGTTTTTCGTCGGTTATACAAAAAAAAAATCAGCTGTTTCATAGAAAAGTGCAATATCTACCTACTCGGTCAAAATGTATAGAACAGCTGATATCTTTTTGTATAACCGACGAAAAATGTCTTCGCTGGGGGGTCTAGAATGATATGCTGAATTCATGGTTACAGTTTGCCCACTGGATAAAGATTTATCCTGTATAAAGCGATTTGTATTTTAAATCTTTTGATTTTACGATAATTTGTTCGGCTCTACTATATAATAAGCCGGAAAACAGCTTTCCTCGTAGAGAGACGCGCAACGGCTTCAATGACTCAAATCAATCTGCCTAGCCTTTTCCCAACTAGGTTGGGGCCGGCTTCTAGTCTAACTGGATGCAGCTAAATACCAGTATTTTACCTTGAGCGACTGCCTATTAGACCTCCACCACCCATACTCCTTGGTGACACTGGTTGTCAGACTTTCGGGCTTCTGACGACCCGTAACGGCTGCCTAAGATCCACGAATGATAGCCAGGACCAACGGATCAACGTGCTTTCCGCGGCTCGGAGAGGTCTCATTATCTAAAAATGGCCACCCATCCACGAACCAACCTCGGTCCATGATTAACGGTTTCAATGATGATAATGCATTAAAACAGTCAAACCGCGATATAATGTTGCGGCAGCAAAATTAAGAGTGCTCACTATCAAAATCACACCAGCTAAGTGCTATTAAATAAAATTTTACATCAATCAATTTAATGAGTTAAATTGCGTAGTACGACTTTCGCGGTCGGCCTTCTGGCGGCAAGGCCGGCGACACACAGGCTAGGCAGACCACTCCACATAGTTATACATAACTATAAGATCTCTTACACATAAGTAAGGTGTCTTAGATGTACGATTCCGCAAGAAGTCTATGACGTGACTAACTACACGATCGTGTTCTTATGCTAACGGTGTAAAATAGATAATTTTATGTTGGAAACCATTCAGTTTAGAAATACATTTATTGCGGCAACGATACGGAATGACTCCAGTTTATGTGAAAGTTTCTTACTTGTACTGATGCAGCGGATAAATCAGAAATATTACTTTCAGACTTAGAAGACATTTCTCAGTTATACAAATTATTCAAAAATCATATAGTAAACATTAACGATGTCAATAAAATTCTTGTTTTAGACAAGTTTTCATGTAAATTCAAGGGCTCGTCAAAACTATTTGATGTTAACAAATCAACGTGGAAGTGATTTAGTTAAGTGCCTAACAACACCTGTGCAATATTAATTAAGAACATGTACTTATATTGCGCACCTAAAAAAACTCGTTGTTTGGTTATCAAATAATTTTGAACGTTTACATCCTAATAAGTTCTTAAGCATATATGTTTTGACCTTAAAATCAAAGCAAACAATTAATCTGACTTTACAATCGATTATTTCTACGACAGGTAAAGTTAAAACGCGTTGATAATTTATTTAACCATACAAAAGCTCATCTATTAAAATGAAATTCGTTTAGCTGATTATCTATCGAGAATAAATCATTCCACAATCACGCAGACCACTAAGTTGATCAAGATATCCGTTCAGATGGAACAGTTTCCATTAAATTTCGCGCAAAGCCGCCTCTGGTTCGTTATCAATCAATTTATCTAGCTTTACTAGCAAACATGCCAGATTTGTTGACCCACTACTCGCGCGACCGGTTTGGAGCTCTCAATGGATCGTAGGCCATTCAATGTTATATAGATGTAGGTATATTATGCTGATCGGTAACCTCTATCGTTTCATTTTTACTATTTAAATAAATTATCTTTTAATAAATCGACTCTGCAATATCCGACAACATTAAGTATGCAACGTTAATCTCCGGACCATACTTCTCAAAGTAACCTTCGCAGATAAGTTCCCAGTTCTTTGATATTTTGAGAGTATCATCATAATGGTTTATTATATCATCACGCCATCGCCATGACGTAAGTAAGATCACGCCTTCAGCTTATCTAAGCTGTCAGAAGAATACCGAGGTTACCGCCAAGAGACTGCAGACGTTTGTTACCTTAATCAAGGTGATTTATTTAATAGGTTAGCCATTTTTTCACGTACAGTGCGATTGTGTTGTAATTTATCTTGTGTTATTTATTATACTTTTTATCTACAGGCGGGTCTCTTGAGAACGGAGCAGGGAGAATATTGGATTGAACCGTCCAAAGAAATTTCAAAAGATAGTTCAGAACCAAGAGCGCACGTTATATTCAGAAGATCTGCCGTTGACAAAGTTGAAGCGTGGCATAGAGCTAAGAGAGAGGTAGACAGAAGGATGAGAAGCAACACTCAAATCAGGAAAGATAATCATGAAAGGAATACACAACAACAATATTATAACAAACGAACACGACCAAACGCAAGACGATATCGCGAAAATAAAGAAGCAATGGATAAACGTAGAAGGGATTACTTGGAACAGAGGCGAAGAAGAATGGAAATGATGAGGAAGAACCCTGCGGAATACAGAAGACATCAAAGCATGCTTCGCATGGAAGAAAGAAGAATACAGCAGTCAAACTCTAAAAGTAACTCAATAGAGAGTAGTAAATCTGCGGATCAGGCGTCATTGGAAGGGAGAAGAAGAAACCGAAATAGGTTAACCGATGAGCAGAGGTTGCGAAGAATTAGGAACAGGCGACGAAGACGAAGATCGAAGAACTGCGCAACGAAGCAGCCGACATACTTGTGGCGAAAACAGAACATGCTTACAGAAAAAGAAGCAGCACGACACAATAACGATCATAGTAACAAGGTAGGCACAAACGCTATGTATCGAATATTCGCTATGTTTAAAATATTGGTGCAAACGCAGGTCACTAACTGAAGTTCCGTGTTTCGATCCTCTGATCATTGAATCAATAGACGCCCAATTTGTTTCATCCATTTCTTTTACTGCAGAACTTAAGTCTACACAAACATCTTCATGTTATTACAAACCAATTACCAACTGTTATATTTATCTTTGTATACCTTAACAGCTAATCTGTACAATATTGTAGGTGCAGAGCTACCCTCGTTACGGGCATCATCACAATCCGGCGCAAGCGCAACACGCACAAGATGGCGCAAGGCGTAGAACGCGCTCTGTGAGCAAGCCGCGCCACGTAGAAGTTTTATTGGTCGCCGACAAATCTATGACCGATTTCCACGACGGTAATGTGGAAACTTACCTGCTTACTATTATGAATATGGTACGTGTAAATAATTATTTTTGAATTTTTATTTGATTTTTCCGTGTTCTCTCCCGTTCCAGACCCAGATTGATTTTTATGTAAGGCCATGGCGTAAAACTAGATATCAAGAAAGTATCAATGTTGAAACAAATGCTTACATTCTAGATATTTGTTTTAACTCCGAATAACTTCAAAGAATCATTATTATTGTCATTTTAGGCTCTAGATTCTAGAATGGCCATAAAACTTTGAAGTTAGTTTTCATATATATTTTTACCAATTGAGTATCCATAATAATATCATTGTTGGCTTTCCAAACAGGTATCTTCACTCTACATGGACCCTTCAATCGGTAACTATATAAAAGTGGTGATCGTGAAGATCATCCTGGTGGACCAGATCGAGGCGGCCCCTGATTTAGAGGTATCGTCGAATGCAGATATAACCCTGGCGTCGTTCTGTCGCTGGCAACACTTGCTGAACCCGGAGGACGACGAGAACCCTCACCACCATGATGTGGCTATCCTAGTGACCAGGCAAGACATCTGCAGTCAACACGATGCCCCTTGTAGGTACGAACTTTCCTCCAACATTTTTTATTATTTTTATCTTATAATTAGTAATAACTAAAGATATAGCGGTAGAGAAAAACTAACACGAACGTATCGCGGAATGGCATCTGGTCTACCGTGCACAAGCGACGCTACGTATAGCACTCAGAACAGGGGGCAACAGCATATTAGCATTTCTTTTTTACTGAACGCCGAGACAAGGTCAATGGCAGGAGCAGCCGTCTGTTAGCAAAGTAAACAGAATCGCGATGAGTAACCGACGCACAAATAGAACACTTTCAGATCTCAACGCCGACACCTGGATATAGGTTTCTAACAGTTTCTTAGGCATTTACACACATTTCATTAAAATAGTGTTACGCGGTGCACGCCTACATCTAAAAAAGCTTTATTTAAATGAAACGGAAATGTTCGAGTTTATATAAACTGTTTTTTTTTTAAAGCCAGTGTTTTGGCTCACAGTGATAAATAGCCGACACGTTCTAGACCGGCTTATTTCTAGATCATGCGTTTTTTACCGATTCAAAAACACACGATGCATCAATCTCAATAAAAGTGCGAATCTCACAATTTGAATTATAAACATGTTATTTTAAATTATGTGGGCAAACGGATTACATCCAAACACGACTGGCTTACATTTGAAGGCTTTGTTTATACATTTTGACATACGCGCAAATAACTTCACCTACTTCCCGGGTGGATAAATGTAAAATTAGTTTGTAATTAAAATAAATCATATTGTGTTGCATTTGGTTCTTGTCGGTAAGAGGCCGCTGGCCTGTGTACGCCGCACATGTTGCATAACCAACCGTGTTTAGTCTGTACGCTATTTAGTTTGAACGTTTACTTTGTCGATATAATCCGCAGAACACTCCACGCTCAACACTCAATCAGATCGGCACCGCCATGTCTGACCAAACACACTTGTCATAATATTCAAACATTCGTTCCTTATCAACACCTACTTTCATCGTGCAATGTTTCTATTTTTAAACAAGATAAAAAGATTAAGATACGTTTACGCACATCATTCGGTGCAATGATTATTTTATCTTTTACGCAAACCGGGTTTTCTAGAAAGATTTGATAGTGTGTACTATTTGACATTGAACGATTGCAGTTCAAACAGAGATGGTGAGGAGGAGGAGTTTCATCGGCCTCTTAAGTGAAGTGTACTTAAGTGATTTAGTTAACTGCACTTAAGTTAGATGTGCAAATAGACTAATGACATTAATAGAGCTAAGAAAGGCAGTAGTGCCGCAAAAAGTTTTAACACGGTTTAAATAAATACAGCTGCGAATAAACGCGTTTAAAGAATGCAAAAATAATCCATCAAGTTCACAGTTACGTACAATGATTGATAAAAACGTTGCCAAAATGCTGGACCTCTCGACAAATTGCTGTTTACATCATTATCGGTTTTTTGCGTATATTTGCGAATCGCTAACGGCGATGTGCCGGCCCGAGCGGTCACATCAAAAACGCCGACATTAAGGCCAAGGATGTTGGGTGGCTACAAATTGGACATTCATTATTTTAACAAAAGCCTATAACCATATAGCGTTATATAATTACAAGTACAATTTTTTGGTCATGCGAAGTTTTGTGTCTTGCACAAGAACACTTGTTACAGAACTTGTATATGACGTTGATTTCAACCGCAAAGATGAATTGAAAACTAATAACGATCGTATCAATTGATTTTAAATATTTTTATTTCTATGAATCATGCACATTCGGTTTGTTCAGAAAAAGAAACGAAGTTATGTAGCGTTGAAATAATATGTGTGTGAAAAAAGCAGCATTTTAAGTATTCAACAAATAAATTACGTTTTTTATAACCGACGCTGAAAAAAAATATTCAAGGAGGCACTTCGATTGGAAAGTAAGACGTTAACAATCCATATTTTAGTAACAACGAGACATATGCGCGTATGCCAGGCCTGGATACTATGAATGAAGTAAAGCAGACCTGTCTTACGTAAGTTCCTCCAACAAGCATATAATATAGTGTTTAAAGTCGGATGATTTCTACACATTAATCTTACAAACTTCATATAGATTTCTTAGTAGAGCAAGTAGTCAATCAGGTCTTGTATAAATGGTAAGACAGACCACAGTTTTTCACGTCTCATTAATCTTAGCAAAAGGTTTTACATAAACTCACGCCTTTTCTCATGGTACGCAGAAACTATGGAACCTGCTACGATCCTAACACACAATTTTTGGCTAGTTTAAGTTCATACACGCAGGCCGGTTGCGAGTACTACGTAATCTTATCATTCTGAAGAATTTCACTAATATCTTCTCCCAGGGCATCCCCTTACGGCGTTTCCACTCACATCTGCCTTGTAAATACAAAAAAAAAAAACTTGAAAATCACTTCATTTCTTCTTAGAAACTAAGTGCACGATTTATTATTGTTCAATTTAATAAAAACCTTTCTATCAAAGAGTGAACACAGTGATTTACGTAATTCCGACGTGAAAAGCGGATGTTGAAAGGAAATTTTATTTACTATTCCTATCGCGGAAGATTAGCAAATAGATAACACTCAAGTAGGTACATATCGCGGTCTAACACTCTGTTGTTTGCAATTTTACGGAGATTAATTTACCATGGGTTTATTTTTTGTGGGGTTTTCCAGAAGATGAATTGGAAAATCTGTTCTGTAATCTTGATAAGTTAACTTTTTAATTAAAATTTTCTATTAGGCTCGTCGAAAAAAATTCTCACGCTTTTAACCCCACAGTGATCTTACTAGGTACAGGTGCTTAATAAACGATGTTGTCCATTACACGGCGTTGAAGCGAGGCGACAGTTCGATAGCGGCACCGGCTTGTTAACTACATTAATTCGTATCCAGAGCACGCATGCCCAAAAACCAGTGTGTAATGAATGCAATGAGGAAGCCCGCTGCGTTCGGTAAACGGTACAAACGAGTAGTCGAATGTTCTGGGAAGGCGGCAATCAAAACACAACCGTCGTAACGGTGTCGATGCAAGCCCAGGGCGGGCGGGCTGAATGCGCCTGCCGCCATGCATTATGCACGCCGCATAAAAATTGCAATCATCAATATGTTAACAACTATGAATATTTTTAACTTTTTACTTAGCCGACGACGTGCTTTTAATTTAAAAGTTTTATTATAGGTTACTTATATTTATGCTGTACACAACTATAAATTAAAAGTAGTTTTCCATTTGTCTTGAAAAACTACTAAATTTAATTCAAGAATCAGCCGTGCTTGTAATAATTACCAAGTGAATTCTCATAAAAGTACTTAACATTTTAACTATTGCTTAACACTGCAAATAATTAAGAAACAATTTTACCCTCTACAGCCTAGTAATTGATAGTTAAATATGCACATATTATTTATTCGTCATTTCATATTCATACACACGAATCGGCCATAAATTACTTCATTTTAACTAAATTACGATCTTAATTGGGGGTATAAAAAACCATGTTTTATAGTGCTGGTGTGCCTATTTGTTAGCGTCTTTTTAAAATTATCTAAACATCCTACTAATATTAAAAATTTAAAAATAATATTAAAATATAAAAATTTGGATATTTGTTACTCAATCACGCAAAAACGGCTCAACGGAATTGGATGAAATTTGACACACAGTTAGTTTATGATCTGAACAAATACATAGGATGTTTTTTTATCCCGGTAGTACCTACGTTCCCTTGGGATAATTTCGGTCCACCACGTGGGTGAAGCCGCTGGCCAAAGCTAGTAGTTTATAGTTTAGTAAACTGCAGTTAAACCCCGGCTGCTCTCGTTACGCATTAAAGCTTCCTTAAACTTATCATCTAATCTGTTTAGGAATTAATCTGCTGCATAATCGAAGTCGCATTCTGAGTAGCGGCTGTTGAACAAAGGGCGCTCGTTAAAAATAATGATGTCGGTAAATTTTAATTCGTAGTTGTGTCGTGTCGACGCCACGCCGTCTCGGGTGTCCGCACTCCGCACTGGCCGCCGGACCTGCCCGAACTTATCTCTTCCGCTACACGACCACTAATCTTATAAATGTCCATACTTTAGATTAGACCACCTATTGATTGGCGTATATTATTGAAATTGCCTTTTTTATGACACATTCGAATCGATAAAGCAATAAATGATTTAAGATGGACGGATTAAAAATCCTTGAAGCGAGATAAAAAATACGTACATAAATTATTTTTTGTGCACGTGTCGACTAAACGTAAATCCATCCAATAAACACGAGATAACTATATCATGACCCTATTCGATGCAATTATTGACCAAAAATGGTATTGTGGCCGAAAATGTATGAATTAACAATGCGACTTTCTCCACTTGTTTGATCGTGCCGCCTGAGGCGAACTCTCCGACGATGTCATGTTCGCGTTCAATTAGCATTTTTTACTTGCAATGGCTCATTCTTAGTTGGAAAATGAGGGCCTGGCTTTGACTCCTTGGTTAGTCAAAATGCAGTTGGAAATTTTGGCTCGTAGCTTTAACCTCTGTAGGTAATTAATTAATTATACAATCAGGTTCAGATTTTGCTCGGAAAATGATTATGAAAATTTTCCATCACAAAAATCCTATCACTAGCTCTGTCCATGGTGAGAAATTGTGACCTTAGGGAATTAATTAACTCATCATCCGCCAGGGGGAGCTACTAGTAGGTACTTGTAGCTCCCTCTGGCGGTCGAATGTCGAATCTGTACCAAACAGCTAGACAGTAAGGCGCTGCGCCAATGTTACGCATACATTGAAACAAATATTTATCACCTACATGCTACACGCCACATTTGTGTGACATCATAACAAAGAAAAAGGTCGTGTTATGGAAAATTTCAAGAGACCCATAGACGAACTTTGATCGTAAGCAATTGCGAGATGGCATAATTTGACTACCGTTTGTATTTAAATAAATGGTGCTTAACTAAATTAACAAACTAAGTAAATAAACAAACTTAAAATCTTGGAGATCCGGCCAGCGGTGTAATTACGTAAATTACTAGGTTCACATTTTGACAATTCAACTACATGCATTGCGTTATTTTCGTTGTTGAGCAGATGAACTTTCCGAACATACGTAGCAATCCATGAATTAGCAATATCCTTCATAATAATTTAGAGTGTAATTAATAGTGTATACGCAATAAGGAAGCTGGGTAACTCAATCAATGTTAGGTACGCATCTTGTTCTACCTATTAAATTAAATGAATTTTAATTTCCAAAGTACTGTAAAAACTGGAAACGGTTTCATTCATATCTCATACAATATGACTGACTGATACATGTTTATATGTAGGTACAACCATACTATACATACGTCGAGGCGCCTTTTGACTGAAATCAACGTTCATTTAATTTCTCGTTAATTTCACACCCGCTTTAAAACAAGTGAACAATTAACGAAGCGGCTTGATTTATGAGTGTTCACGTAAAAGGATAATATTCATCGAAGCTTTAAAGTCATTAAAAGGTGATTACATGTTATTGCGAATTGTATTACAACCGCGATAAAACGTTCAGTGATTTTATCGTTGTAAAGCTGTTAGTTAACTATATGGTTTCAACATAAATGAATTACTAGCCTTGCCCTTGGCTGTAACTGTTACTGTGAAAACAAGCTTTGCTTTTTGGAAATAAAGTTACTTTTTGAATAGATTCTACGATTGTATTTTCAAAATCCATTCAATTATCAGCGTCGTTGCGCTAAGTGTAAATTATTAAAAAAAAAACTTTTAAAACATAATAACAACAAATACGAGTAAATTAACTAAGTAACCCATGATAAACAGGAAACTTAAACCCATAATTATTGTCAGAACTCTTTTCTATCAGGGAGAGATTTTTTTTTAAATTTCCGTGTGTGTAAATAGTCGCTCACTCTAAACCCACGTTTAGCGCTAGCGCTGGTTAATGATCCAAATTGTGCGTAAATGTGGGCAGTTGTTGCCCGGAGACCAACAACACTGCGCTGACCTAAATCTCAAATTGGAATTTTATAGCACGCACTGAAACGTTCATTAAGGATAGCTCATTTTACAATCTACGCTGTAATTGGACAAGTCATTTCCGTTTATGATTTTTTTACTATACAATTTTAATAGGAAATGTTTATTTTTATTGGTAGTTTTGCTTATGTTTTGTAGGGCGGTGGTCTCAAGTCTATGCAATACAAAAGACATCAACGCGTTACTAATATATTAAATATTTTAACTAAATGATTGGTGAAAACATTAAATTGGGAACACGTGTCAAATCAATTTTATCGACTTATAAATCAAACAGCATAAATCTTCGCCAAAATCACAATTACTTTAGTGTCGTGACATCCCGATAATAAATATCGATGTGTATTATAATTTTGATTAATCGAATCTCGTAAAGTGGAAATGCCGTTATAAATAAACAAATTAATGTTAAAAAACATAGTGTATAAGTATATTGAATTTATTACAAGGAATTTATAGAGCTTTTCATCGGCTTCCGCATGAGTCAGCGACGCACTCGTATTATTAGCAGACTATTCCCGTACGCGACATCAAAGAATAAATAGACTCTCGTAGATATGACAACGTTCCCTTTCTAACTATTGTAACATAAATTGAATTTCACTTTCATACATTTTATTGTGACGCAACGACCACTTTTCTTTGAAGACTTTCCGAATTTTGAAATCGATTTATATTATTCACGTAACCGGAAGAAAATTACAATGAATGACAACTTTTACTTTTTTTGTGATATGATGAATCAATAGTTACATTATATCTTGTCACGACTCACGAGTTCGATTTGCGCTCGCGCCGTCTAGCGATAGCTTTAATGAAGCTCCGCCTCCTGTGTACCTGCATAATTAGCAAGCGATTAGTAGTTGCGACTCGCATTCTTTATTAGTCGCTAATTCATATGTAAAACAATAATTCTTCCCTAGCTTCTCGTGTGATAACTTTACATGATAATATTTAAGTACGTACCGTTAAATACCTCCACAATTAACTGACAACTCTAAGGAATGAGACAAACAATGTTGTTTAAAATGGTTATGAATATTTAACTGTAAATATACAGACACAGTTATAATATTAAATATTATGACTGACAAAGAAATACACAAGTATGTCATAGAAAATAATACATATTGATTACATTTAAATTATGCAAATTATAATTTACGAAGTTACACTAAATCGACAGTTATAATATTAAATATTATTAGGGTCCGACAAAGGGATACACGAGTGTGTCATAGAAAATAATACATATTTATTGCATTTACATTATGACAATTATTATTTTCGGAATTAAACGGAAATAACAAAGTTGAATGAAATGCGATAGACATTCTGTTTAATATTTTCAATACGAGACGATAGTTTTCTATTTCATTCGTCTATGAACTGGGACAAGGTCATTCAATTCGTTGGCGTTAATACAAACAAAAACTTATTAGCGTATCTGTGATAATCGTCTTTACGTAAAAACAATGTAATGTATTGGTAATCGCGTTAATTTTTTTTTAAGGACACAAAAATATGTTATGGTAACCTATTATTTTTGTATGTCTTGATATTTATACTATGTTAATCTGTTTACTGTATAATTATATCTGTAGCATTTAAACCTATTTGGAGTTATTATTCTCTATCGAATAAAGTTATTTATCTATTATCGACTGCCTTCACAGGACACAAACAATACGTACTAGTCAATGCTTAATTATAATTTTACTTCAATACCTTTGGTTTAGGGCAAACTGTAACCATGAATTCACCATATCATTCTAGACCCCTCAACGCAGAAATTTTTCGTCGGTTACACAAAAAAAAATCAGCTGTTCCATACATTTTGACCGCATAGGTATTGCAGTTTTCTATGAAACAGTCGATTTTTTTTTTTTGAATAAACGACGAAAAATATCTGCGCTGGGGGGTCTAGAATGATATGCTGAATTCATGGTTTTTTGGTTTGCGCACTGGTTAAAAAAAATATCCTGTATTTGCATAGCTGTGTACCGCGGTTACATCCGCCTCGCATGGCTTCTAAGAGCCGTAGCGTGATGAATAGTATAAAACCTCTCTCAATAATTGGGCTATCAAATCTGATTCGTAATTCCAGAGATTATCGCGTTCAAACAGAAAAAAACAGACAACCCTCTTTCCCCAACTCACCGAGTCGTATCACATCGCCCACCCGCTCTATTGCCAGGTTTTCACTGAGTGTAATTTCTGTTATTTTTCTTGTTGCTCTACTCGTAAGGGTCGTAGCGTGTTACTAAATAGCTATTCTCAGAAATTGGGCTACCAAATACAAAGAAAGAAAATAAAAAAGATTTTTTCAAATCCGTCTGATAGTTCTAGAGATTAGCGCATAAAAAAAAAATACTCTTCAGCTTTATTGAATAAGTATTACCTAAAGATATGTAGGATACTCACTCGTAAAACGATATCTAAATTGCTAGATCAATATTGACTAATGAGGTACGCCTAATTAACGCAGGTTTCTTTTTAAATGTTTATACCTATTTACCTATAATTTTTATTTAATTAAGAGAAATCATCGTCAGCCGTTAAGAAAAGCTGTACTAACAAGCGGGGGATCGGTAGACCGGTGATCACACATTACAGAAAGCAGATAAATAGCAATTAATTAACATACTGATATGCTAGTATTTAAATATTCATAGGTATTTTATACCTACTTTCCATTTTTATAAGTACAGAAGAATCTTACTAATCCGGCACTATTACAAACCAGAGGGTGCCAGATTATTGGAATGTTCGGATTATTGGATTATATTGAAAAATTCATAATAAATAAAATAAAGAATTTCTTAAAGAGAATATGATATATTTGTATGAATGTTCTAAACGTCTTTTTTTTAACTGTAACATATCTCACAACTAAATAATTACATAGTTTCAAAATAATCCTTGATTAAGGTCTGTTTTTTTGCAACTTGTAGTCCTTGTTTGAAAACCATTTGCGTGGGTGGAGGGTGCCGGATTATTGGACGTATCGGTCTATTGAAGTGCCGGATTACTGAGATTCTACTGTATATCTTCTGTCTATCTGTATATGGTTAGAGAGATTTATTTCTCAATAAGAAATTACAAATATTTCACTTACTTGAGAACATTTTTAAAACTTAAAGTGTAGTAGGTAATAAGAATAACTTTGACACACAAACTAAACAGCTATTTTTTTTCTATAAAGTAAATCATGTATCCGTATAACATTTCACTTCGTACTATTATAACATTAGCAAAACCACAAAACTTAAAGTTTCTCGATACACCCACAAAAGAAATAATCACCGCGGTCGCAAATATTCTTTAGAGATAAGGAATGCGAACCTAGTGCCACAATAAAGCAAAGCAGCAATAGGGCAAGTCTGTTTATGGTAGTAGCGCTTGATCATTTAGAATTAGATTTTTTAATTTATTTTTGAAAATAGCAAACGAGTTCGCATTCTTTATCTCCTTAGGAAGCTTATTATACTGTTCCACTCCTGCGAAAATAATTGTTCTCTTGCCATTAGCTGTTCGCACTCGTGGTAGCAAAATGTGATCCTTCCTACGACTGCTCCGATTATGTACTTGATGTACTTTAGTGAAGTGTATTTGTGTGTGAATGGACTTGTTCAAAATTTTTCTTATGAGTATGCTTGTACAGTATGCGTGGAGTTGTTTAATAGTCATGAGTTTAGTTTCCCTGTAAATTTTAATTGTAGGTGTAAGGTAATCATAGTGGAATAATAGTTTAATAATTTTATTTTGAGCAATCTGTAGGTCCTTTAGGTTCGTTTTTGGCGCGTTGCCCCATATTTCAATTAGATACATTAGATGTGGCTTCACTAACGAGTTGTATATGCTTTGTCGCACTTGATGAGGAAGGCAATAGACAATACTGCGCAATGAGCCCAACAGTGATGAAAGCTTGGATCTGATGTGACCAATTTGTATTTTCCAGTTGAACTGACAATCTACTCTTAGCCCAAGGTATTTTTCGCAATGTTTTTGCTGAATTATTTGCTTATCAATGGTCAAGGGGGGATGAGCTGGTATTTTTTTATTTTTGGGTTTAAAGATAACATAACTAGTTTTTGCCGCATTTATTGTAAGTAGGTTTTCTTGGAACCAATTAGATAACGTGTTTAAATCTTGCTGCGCTTGGTTGATCATGTCGTCAATCGAAGTGCCATAGTAAAAAAGACAGGTGTCGTCAGCGTAGAGGGAAACGTGACCATGTAATGAAAGATCGTGCACGGAATTGATGTAAATGAGAAAGAATAGCGGTCCAAGAACCGATCCCTGGGGCACGCCAAATGAGCCTGTGCTGTGTGGTTTACTTTGGTATTCCCCGACTTTTACTATTTGATACCTATTATCTAGATATGACTCAATCATTTTGAGTGCCGTCCCTGAAACACCTATTTTACGGAGCTTTTGTAGTAGTATTGAGTGGCTAACGGTGTCGAAAGCTTTCTTAAGGTCAACAAAAAGACCCAGTGCTATCTTTTTTCGGTCTATATTAGTTTGTGTTGCTGTGATTAGGTCTGCTGTGGCTGATAAAGTGTTGGACAGAGAACGAAACCCATACTGTCTTTTGTAAAGGAAGTTAATAGAGGTGAGGTATTTGTCTAATCTCGAATAAATAACTTTTTCAAAGATTTTCGACACGACAGGAAGGACGGAGATAGGCCGGTAATTGTTCGGGTCAGTTTTTGTGCCAGATTTATGGATAGGGGTAACTTTTGCGATTTTAAGAGCATCTGGAAACGTTCCTTCAGCAAGGTGTTCATTAATGCAAGTTGTCAGTTTGTCTGATATTAGGGTTCTTACACATTTGATCAGTTTTGTGGTTATCCCGTCAATCCCTACACTACAGTTTGGATCAAGATTAACGATTATCTTTGAAATTTCATCCGTTTGACATGGTGTGAAAGTAGTTAGTTCATTAGTATAGTCTATTGTCTGTGTTGTGGTGTCTACGTTGCGTTTTTGCTGCGTCGTTGGGATAGCATTAGCGAGTGCGGAACCGATCGTTGAGAAGAAGACGTTAAAAGTCTCACAAATTTTACTACCATCGGTTACAGGCCCATCTTTGGTTAAGAGATTCGGAGGAGTACAACATGTTTTAACCTTGTTGTTAGACAGTGTGTTAATTAGTTTCCACATCTTCTTTGGGTTTCCTGAGTATTTCTTGAATGTTTCACAATAGTATTTCTTTTTGGTATTTTGTATTATTCCTGTAGTTTTGTTCCTTTCTATTATGAATTCTTTATTTAATTCTTCGTCTTCTGGATCTTGCTTCAATTTATGCCAAACTACATTTCTTTCATGAATCTTTGTTATTACATCTCTGCATATCCAGTCTTGTTGGGGTGGATTTAGGACTTTAGTTTTAGTAACTGTACTTTCAAGTATTGCACACTTTATATAATTTTCGAGGTGGACGTAGTAGTTATCATTTGACTGAAAGTTTGTGTTTTTGATGTATACAGAATTGTATACTAAATTCATGGTTACAGTTTGCGCGTCGATTTCCCTGCCACTGAGTGTGTTGTTTTATTACTGTGTATGAACGAAGATTATGCGAGACACAATACAAATATTACATCTATATTTACGGCATTCATTCAAGCGGCTAATTAATAAAAGCTACATCTATAATCAATATTATAAACTAAAATCGCATTTCGTGTCATTATATTAGTTAAAATTATCCATATAATAAACCAACAAACTTAAATATTATAAAGAAACAATGTTTTGTAAGTCGTAAAAACCGCGTGAAGCAGGAACGGGTCACTAGTTAAGTACAAATAAGTAGTAGCATGGTACAGTTAACCGGATGGTTGT
Organism: Polymixis lichenea; assembly: GCA_949091785.1. NCBI lineage: Eukaryota > Metazoa > Arthropoda > Insecta > Lepidoptera > Noctuidae > Polymixis > Polymixis lichenea. The sequence continues at coordinate 12,430,082 of OX420946.1, read as the reverse complement.
TGCAGCACGCTGGGAGTCGCGCACGTGGCCGGGATGTGCAAGCCGGATCGCAGCTGCTCCGTCAACGAGGACAACGGCATCATGCTGGCGCACACCATCACACACGAGTTGGGACACAAGTGAGTAAATTATTTTATTCTAAAATCTGTTCTATAGTTTAAGAAGTGATAAGTATGTGACTTATTCTAATTTGTTTATAAAAAATGTGGCGTAGTTTTTTACGTATCTACCTACAATCTATACTTTAAAGTAAAAGGTTTGAATTGTGTTAGGAGTCTAACCGGGCTTAGGTTTCTAGTTAATATGAACTGTCTAACAGTTAGATAGTTTATTTAACTATAACCCTATGCGCAAGCAATTATTTAATGTAATTTGGTACTGAAAACAGTTGGATATTGATAGCTTGCAAAGAGCTTCCCTACGTTACTCAGTTTTGAAACTTGAAACTTCAAGTATTCCGAAGAAAAGGTGTGAAAAACTCTGATATCAGCACAAAAAGAGGCCCAATAAACCATTCCTTCATTTTCATAGGTCCATCATATTTAAATGCATCCTCGAGTAAAATATTTATAAACGAAAACGCCCCTTTATACGTAATGAAGGTATAAACGCGCAAAGGAATACTGATTCACCTAAGTACTTAGTTCATTTTGGTACTTAATATACCACAAATACTTAGGTACCAAAAAATCCTCATTTATTTATAAGGTTACTCGTTCATATTGATTTTTTACAAGCTATTGTTTCACCTACGAACGCTACTATTATTTAAATTAGGTACCTATTCAGTTCGTCTCGTAGAATGTGGCTATGAACTCAAACTCAAACTCAAGCATTTGTTTCAATCAAACCATTTACAGGCACTTTTGAACTGTCAAAAAGTCGATCAGTTGGAAAGTTGAAGCTAGTTGCACATTCCAAAACGTAGATCTCTATGGAGAAGAACGCACAAGAAACTCCACGGACACTCTTTTAAAATCAAGTTGAATATTACAAAATCTTGGGAACATTATCCTTGTTGCTTCTGTACCTACGTGAGAACAATGTATTTTTTTTTTATTATAAACAATTCTAAATACAAGATAAAACTAAGCCCTGGAAGTTAGGAGATGACCAGTCTCAACCGACAGCGCCCGTTCACGAACTTGACGCGTGGATCAGCACCATCCAGCTCAACCATTTTGTAGGGAACCGAATGATCCAACACACGCGCCACCATCAGTGAGACATTTAAGTGAGCATGACATCTCAAATGCCATGCTTTTTCAAGGCAACGTACATCAAAATAACACAATAACCGGATGCATGGTACCGAGCTCAACCATTTTGTAGGGCTGAGAGAAGAGGATCAGAGTCAAAATGGATAGATTGTGTAAAATAAATTATTTTATTGTAAAGATAGAGAAGTGGTGGCCCAGTGGTTACAGTCATAGGTTCGAATCCAGGCAGGCGCTTTACTTGTGTCCTAGAAACAAAAACTCGAAGACATGTGACATCTACCAACCCGCACTGGGCCCACATGGTAGATTACGGCCCACTCCCCCTCACAGGGAGGAGGCCTGTGTCCCAGCAGTGGGAACATTATAGGCTAATTATGCATTATGCGTTATTGTAAAGATCTTGGATTCAGTTTAAAAAATGACGTCATTCTAGGGCCTCAATTTAGATAGACCCTTTTTTTGCGACAAATGTGCATGTGTCTCCCGGGCATACTGTTATTTCTTATACCATAACTTTACTTATGGTATAAAAAAGAACAGTGTGGTTTTAGTCGCTAGGACTCCGAATAACCCTCCGTTCTCCCCAGACGGAGGATATCCTATACTATCCTATCCTATACTATCACAAGGGAAAAAAGTGCTTCAATTAATTAATATAAGCCATAGAGTTGCGATTTTGTTAGTTATAGTACAAGGAACAACGTTACACCGAAGTTATTTATGAGTAACCGCAACAACATTTATTTTCTATCTAAATGGATAAAATGTGCGAGCATTCTTATTTAATTGCGATAAACAGACAGACCTAATTATATAAAATGCTAATAACTGTGTAATTAGACATAGATAAAGGATAAACGCACTTGCATGTTAATTACTTAACAATTATTTGTGAACTAGTTTTACTCGAAGGAAAACCCCAAGATCCGAATTAGGAACACAGAGAGACTCCATTCAGATATTTAATTTCATAGACACATGTTCAAATAACACAGTTTTATTATATAGCATCATTTATAAAGTACGTCAAAGATAAGAAAACCGAAACGTCACTTTTATCTCAGTCAATTGCTTGGGAATAACATGGTGCGTAATTACCTAAGTAAATAAATCTTTCTAAAATAATTATAACGAAGAAAGACAAAGTGAAAATGACAGTTCACAAGTACTAGAACGCACTTATATTTTTTATTGAACGACTGTATAAATCTACGTTAATTTGCAAAAGCATACTTACTGTTGTTCTGCATTTTTCCGAGAATCGCAATTCTTAGGCAAGTGGCCAGGAAGTATTATAAAGTGACCGGCTACGTTTTGGCTGGGAAATTTGGTTACACATATTTTTCCGTTTAGTCCACTCTCGACCCCTCGACCCCCAATAAATAATGTATCCATTGGACTTCTGACTATGGTTTATTCTCGACCCTTGGAGGCCGGGAGTGGATTTAATTTTCCAGCCAAGTTTTTAGTTTCCTCTTGACCCCAAAAGTAGTCTGTACCTTACTGTACCAAAATATTAATTTTAGGTACTTACCGAATTAGGGGTCGAAAGTGGACAAGGTATACCTGTCCCTTGTATGAAAATTCAGTTTCATTCGATCGAGTGTGACTTTGGCTAAGGGTTGAGAGGAAACAAATAAAGAAATATTTTTTTACGGGTCGAAGGGCCGAGAGTGGACTAAACGTATTTTTCTGGGTTTATTATGTTATTTACAAACAAGAGTCTCTGTTGTAGACTCTTTTGTTTTTTAATCTCGAAAACCAATCAAGAAATAATATTGAGAACATTCTTATGTCTTAGTTTGGTGGTGCCTAATATTATAAATAAACCCGAAACTCAATTTTTCTCAATCAACTTTGAACCTTATACTTTAGAAATAAAGTTGAAAATATATTAAAGAAATTTGACAAATTGTAGTAGGTTGATGTGCCGGCACATCACAATCAGCCTATAATATTCCTTCTGCTGGGACACAGGCCTCCGCTCTCTATGCAAGGGTGTGGGCCACCCACGCAGGCCCGGTACGGGTCAGTGGATGTCACCTGTCTTCGAATTTTTGGTTTTAAGACATGCCGGTTTTCCTCACAATGTTTTCCTTCACCGTTTTGAATTTTTCTTCCCAAACTATCAAAATCACACTGACAACAAACTTTCTACTTGATGGCCACAAAGTATATACGATTATCTACAAAATCATGATTCGTTTAGAACGCATAATTGTGATAATTAATAGAAGAACATAGCTATATTCTCCTATTGTACAACATTTAGTTAATAGTCATGTCTATTCTTCCGTCGACAAATCGGTGCTCGTGGCCTCAGTGGTGATGAAATTAAATAAATAGAGTTCCTACTACTGGTCATATGGTGTAATTAATAAAGAGTATTTTATCTACCTATGACTTTCAACTAAAAGATAAAGATATGCTAAAGATTGTATGGTCGGTAGACGGCATCCAGAAGAAAACTTCATGAATATTGTGCGGCGTGTTCCTAAAAAAACTGTCTAAAGGCAGATTTTCAGCGCGGCATTGAACACAATATTGATTATGCCCTTGAATTACAGACTCAGCTTATTTATAGATTACAATGTGATTAATTTCCTGAAAATCTTTTCGATTAGATGACTCACCCACCATCGCACTATTGAACTAGAAATATTAATCGCAATGTAAACATACGGCTTACATAACACGTAATGTACGGCTAGAGTAGTTACCACTGTGTGGATAGCAAGTAGCCAGCACAGTACACACCCGAAATAGATGTCTTCAGTCCTCATAAATTCGCCATGGATCTACTGAACGTTTTATATGCCATAAAGAATTTAATGTCGGATTAGATATGAAAAATGATTGAAACCACTATTGAGATTTATGTTAACAGCGTAGCATTATCATATCAGTAGTGGTCCCTACTGAATCGATGCACAGTACCCAGGAATCATAAAATACTAATAGGCACTAATAAATCTTCATATCTTTCGTAGGTTTACGTCGTTGTATTATTTAAGAGTGTCGATTCGCCTGTTTCGGGCGAGTAAATTAGTCCGAATCGACTAATAACCCGATTAATCGCTCAAGCATTGTGCTCAAAACATTTTATCACCCATTACTGTTTTTGCATAAACAGTGAGGAAATTGTGAATATTTGCCGCAATGTACACCACAAACTGTGACGGTGATTAGTATACACTGCAGTGCATAACGGTCCTAGATAAATAGGTTACACAAACATTGCCTCAATGATTACTGGCTCGTGATCTCTTCTGCTGGTCAAAGTTTACGTGAGGTACAGCTAGTGCCTTCACCTTGTATTGTTTGTCCTGGTTACTATGCTAGTTTTGATTCTTAATAACTTGATATGTCGTTGGCTACAGTCGCCTAAACCGCTGTTGGCAAAGCACGTACGTATATCTACACAACTTTATGTAAATACGTTTAAATTAATAACGCTATTTAGATTCACCGCGAATCGTCCTCATAATGCATAGGTACCACATCAAACGTTAGACTTTTTTTTTCTAAAATAAATAATCTTTCGATACGACCGTATCATCTGAATCCCGGGCGACCGCACGCTCTTATGTATATTTTAAATTTATATTGAAACAAGTATGCGTAATATTGTTAGTATTATTTTGGAAATAAGTGCTAGTTTTATTTGGCAGCGGTTGCCGAGTGCTTCGGTTATCGGCACTGAGTCATGTTTCTGTGCCGAGATTACCGCAAGGACGTTGCTTTCAAGATAGAGAATTATGAAACACTTGCATTGCATCCGAGGATTCCGAGTCCGTTGGTTTGTTTGTATTATTTCGTACAAACAAGGCGTTGTCGCTGGTGTTAGACAACGCCCACAATCATAATACAAACACAGGTTATGTAATGTGCAAACAGCGCGACTCAGCCATTGACCTTCTTGTAGACATGAATGCATCATTGGCCGCGTACAATGCACCCGGTGCATTGACGCCGCACTATCGGCCCACACAAGTTCATTATTTTTTCACGTTATCTTGAATAAAGAATAAGGGTTTTAATAATAAATTAAACAATTTGCAAGCGACAGACGTGTACCTATACGGGTAGCGAAGCGAGACATTTGACATTTGCGTACATGTCGTATGAAACATAGGTACATGGGTACTCCAATTTTGTTACTAAACTAGCTTCTCTCTGCGACTTCGTCCGCGTGAAATTTATTGTTCCTCGACCCCGTTGCATCGAATCGCCTATTTCACCTTTTTTTCTTTTTGCTCAACTCCTAAGGGTACTAGCGTAATGATAAGTAGCCTTCCTCAAGAATATAGGGCTATCAAATGTTTTATTTTTTTCAAATGCAACTGGAAGTTCAAGAGATTAGCGTGTTTAAACAAACAAACTGACTCTTCAACTTTATCATAGGTACCTATATAGATGCAATGTCGTTTTACTTTAACAAATATAAATTTAGATAAACATTCGCTGTAACATTTCTTTAAATTAAACCCGTCGCGGCGTATCTTGATAAAATTAATTGCGACGATATTTTTCCTCCTACCAAAATACCGAATTAACAAGTTTGTAACCTCGCGTGCCGACACTTCCGGAGTTTCAATTCGTCTGGCTGAGAGAAGCAATTAAATTGATATTTTTACACACGATAGATCCGTTTCGATTTATTTAATATCTACAGATTTATTTGTAATTGAAATATTGACATGGAACTCAAGGTCCCGTAAACAGATTTTTGCAATTGCAATTAGAATCAATGAAGTGCAAATCCAGTGCTTGACGGCTTCCACACACCAAGTGCCCATTATAATAACAATAATTATTGTTATTTATTGATACAAGTCCTTAAAATATGCTTAGTAACTAGCTAAAGTTCACAATAATTAAAGGAACACAAAGTTGAAACCCTGACTCTTAAACTAGGACTTCTGTGACTTAGGAGTCAGTGTTTTCCTGGCACTTGGACACTATAAACCCTTATGGAAATTAACAGCTGGTAAGGTGATATTTTACAAAAAAAAATATTATTATGGTGTGAATTAAATTGATTCGATACTGGACATGTGCCAATAATTTTTAATACTCATTCGCGATAAACTAACTGTATAACGCCCCGCGTATCGTCACAGGCTCACAGGTGGCGGCACGACAACACTACATACATAATAGTGATGGGATACAGTGCCAAATATCACGAGACTGACTGACTGACCCACTGTTTTATATGTCTGGTCGTACAGTGTCTGGGCTACAAATAGCTTGGGCCTATCACTGTCTCTAAATGTCAAACTATGAACCGCTACCTCGTTAAAAATATGTTTAAGGGAAGACATCAAGATTTAGGAATCTGCTTACTACTGCGTAACTAAAATCAAAATCAAAAGTCATTTCAAAATCAAACGAAAATATATTCAAACTAGGCTGAGAGTCAGCACTTTTTGAACGTCAAAGTTACATAAGTCAGTCCCCCGAAACGCCCGCCCTTCACCACTTCCTAGTGCTTTAGCTGGGAAGAAGACGTGGCACATCAAACTCCCCAGCACAGCTGTCTGTTATGTTAGAAGAACTTGATTCTATACAATAGTCGATAAGTAATGAGTATGTTTTTGTTCCCAAGGATGGAATTATTTTATTTGCTTATGAATGAGTTAACTTTATTGTATATTATGTAACTGATGGTTTTAATTTTCTATAATTACTAAACACAAAAAAAATATAAATTATTTGCCATTTGTCAGCTAGTACCTACACGCCAATATAACCAAAGCATCACGCGGGTAGGAAACCATCGGGCTCTACACATAATGTTTCATTATTAAATTTTCTGAATAAGTGTTAAAGTATTATTCATTAATAACATTGGAACCATACTCAACTTTGTTTACAATGAAGTTTCCAAGAATAAAGTAGATAGACCTAACAGATTACTAATTAAGATAACTTATTTATTATTGCACGTCTACTCGTCATTAACGAGCATACGTCATAATAATTATGCTTACTTTCATAAATGATTTATAGCGAGAGAGATAACTTTGACTTTAAACACTGTAACCTGAGAACTTTCATGAACTTGTTGACAACAATTACAATAAAGTGTTTCCGCTTTTCTTACTCACTTACTTTGCTTTACATACTTCTTTAAATATATTTGTAAAAAAAATTACTTTTGTGTTAGACTAACGTGTGTATTATGATTTATGAACTAAAAACAAAAGAACAACAAACTCATGTCGAACTTTGTATAGACAAATTGACCTCTCTATAAACAGGATAAGTTTTTATCAATCCAGTGCGCAATCTGTTTTGCGCAAATTTTGTAACCATGAACTCAGCATACGAGTATCATTCTAGACCCCCCAGCGCAGAAATTTTACGTCGGTTTTACAAAAAAAATCAGCTGTTTCATAGAAAAGTGCAATACCTACGCCGTCAAAATGCATGGAACAGCTGATTTTTTTTACATCACTGCATTAATACTAGTAATGTTCCGGATATCCGTATTCGCGGATATCCGCGGGAGAAAAAAGGCCCGTATCCGTTTCCCTATCCGTTACATTTTTGACGGATCTTTTACCTTATTAATAATTCCAAATTGTACTACTAATCTTCTTTGTAGATTTTGTTTTACTAGTACAACAAACACAAACGTTATCTATGCTGCCCAGTGTCACACTAAACTATAAACAAAACAAAAGAAATACCCGCGCAACGCAAGTCGAAACATGTTCTGTCACGCAAAGCGTCAAGTGGCGTCAACTATAGTTTCAAGGTCACGCGCACCGACACCGATTAAGTAAGAAAATTAAGATCCGTAACCGCGAATCTTGACGCCAATTATCCGTATTCGGTTCAATATCTGCGAATCTATTTTTTAATGATCATAATATAATCATACATCACTAATTAATACGTGTAGCAAAAACTTTTACCACTTTTTACGAAAATTACGCGGGCGGCGCAGTATGTTTGGCACATTTAAAGTTTATATGGAGAAGGAGTGCAGAAAGCTTAAGTCAAAGTCAAAGCATTGATTTCAAATAGGCACTTAAAAGGCACTTTTGAACGTCAGTATTAACATTAAAATAGAATTGATTCTAGTTGCCCCTTCCAAAATGTAGTTTCGTATGGAGAAGAATGGGCAAGAAACTCCACCGTTACTCTTTTAAAATTATTTAACTACAATATTTAACATACATTCATTGTATAATTATGTGTGAAAACGATGCATCCAGAACAAAATTACTGTACCAAAATAGGTAAAAAGAATGAAATTGAAGCAATTACAGATAAATTAATTTTATGATAGATACAAGGTGCTCACATAATACAAACATTGTAAAAGTAAATATACAATTTTCCTAGAATATTAACAAGTAGGTAATCAGTCAGTGTGTGAGTTAAAGTAATCACTGAGTGTAATCAATGTCATAAATATAATTAATTACATAATTCAATTAGCAACCAGTTTGATTTTGTCTAGACTCTAGATTGTCCTATGGAGCAGGACCAGCATGTTTCCAAGCATTCTTATCTTGGATATAATCCTCTAATTTGTAATATGCTTGTTTACAAAGTGTACTTGTCATATGAGTTTTAAATTTCCTTTCATTTAATTGCAATATATCACAAGGTATTTTATTATAACATTTAACATAGTACCCCATAAATTATATTTATTTTTAACAATATTACTTATTTTTTTTTTAACAATAATGCATTACAAAAACATAAAGTTTTATTTAAATTATGGCCGAAGTTTGACCACTGGGCGAACACTAGTATTTTTAAATGGGGAAATTCTTAATGTAGATAGCTAACCCTCAGTGATGTGCTTATAGCAGAAGACCAATTCTCCTAATTGAAAACGTTCAAAATGTAGCCGAAATAAAAAACTTGCCAAAAATGTAGGGAAACTAGAAGTATTTTTGACAGATAGAGACTGAGATCAGACTGTGAACGTTCTTAATATCACGGGAATTATAATTCTAATAAATAATTTATTATTTATTAATTTATATTAATTCTGATATGTTTGCCACTCAAAGAGATATTAAGGTTGGACAGGCGTGTTATTCATAGTTTCTGTTTCGTGCTTTAGTTAACACATAAGGTAGCCTGTCACGAATTTACCATGACAAACATTGTCGCGAAGTTTTGTTTAAATCTCTCATACATACGTGAAGCATCGTGCCACTGTGCGCGTTTAAGGCACGGCCTACATCAGTGTGTCATAATGAGTTTACGATCAGCTGTTGTGGCCGTGCCTTTACAGGAGCGACACCGTTCATGCAATAAGATAACGATTACGAACGATGCTAATGGAGCTATTAAGATTAATATGTTGCTACACTGCTGATAAACGTCATTATCGTTGCATTAATACCGCCTCATGAATGACATATAAATATAATGCATAGATGATCCATCTGGCCCGTATCGATAATAACTAATAACTACTAAATTATTAGAAATATCAATGGCTCTTTACAATTTAATAGTGGCCATTTCGTAAATTGATTGTGATGCAATATATCGATTTATTAATTTTATAACGTTCTGTATTATTTACATAATTATACAATTATTGACAGCTTCAGTCACAACATTATAAAAACATAATATTTTATTAAAATTTTACTAAAAATATCTGATCTTCGAATGTCAAAATACCAATAAACCACCGGTCTTACGCTAATCATGTTTTGATTGAGGTAAAACTACCTACCTTCCTACATAACTATAAATAAAATTCCAAAAAAAAAACAAAATAACATTTTTTGGACATTGAAGTTAACATTAAAAGATATTTGAAAACTCTACAGTAACGAAGATACGGTTATTGTTGTAGGTTTAATATCCATTTATAATACACTTCTTGGTAGAATGCAAATGGACTGCAGATACCGCTCACACTTTTAAAACTAACGGAGTATGCAAAACTGCAAGAGATACCAACCTCCTACAATCTAAGTGGGCACTTCTTGAAGACTTGTAATGAGCACATTCTAGGATAACTTTATCGTTGTACCGTACGATACTACTCCACTTTCTACCATGAAACGGGACGGGCAGACAGACTGGCAGTCTAGAAAATCTGTGAGTTTTTCAGCAGGCTTAGCATGACGCTTTCTATTTCTAAGAAGAATAGACAGTGCTTTTTCTATACTAAGTCACATTTCGTTTCTCAATTTTTGACATCGCACCGTAGATATCTTACTACAATCTGTCATTTTGTCTTTCGTTTCTAACGATCTTTGTCTAGGTCCTTTTATATGTAGACTATTTCAGAAGAATATTTCTTCCAAAACCTGTCAAAATCACACTGACAACAAACTTTCTACTTGACGGCCACAAAGTATCTACGATTATCTACAAAATGATTATTGGTTTAGAACGCATAACTGTGATGAATATTAGAAGAACAGCTATCTTCTCCTATTGTACATCATTTAGTTTATAGTCATGTCTATTCCTCCGTCGACAAATCGGTGCTCGTGCTAAGCCTGCTGGATTGACAGTTGTCTAGTGTTATTTATTTATTTAACCAGTTATGTGCACACACATTCAAAAAAATAGGTATCTACAAAGGTGCAAAAAATACAAAATACAAAAATGTTTATTTCATCTTCAGACATAAATTGAGGCAGCCCCAGTAAGATACACAGGTGATGCAAGAAATCTCTTCCAGCATAAGGTGCATTACCTGCGGTAGGAAAGAAGATAAAGAGATGTAGACAGCATGTGTAATAGTAAAAGAGAAAAATCAAATACAAAAAAAATCTGTTGTGGGTATTTAGATAAAAAAACAATAGATTGACTAAGAAAAGACAGCCTAAACTACTGACTGAGAAGACATGCTGAATGTTTTTTAGAACGTATGGTAAAGGATTGAACCTCGAGTCTTGAGCTGTTCTTATGACGGCAACAGGTCAAAGTTTGTATGAGAACGAAGTACATACCTACATACCACCTGACTGCTCGTTGGTCTTGTGGTTGCAAGCGCTGCTGCTGAGCAAGAGGTTTTGGGTTCGACTCCCAGGTCGGGCAATATTTTATTGGGTTTTTCTATCTAGAATTTCTCAATAGCAGCCTGGAGTCTGGAGTTGTCTCCTATTGATGGCAATAGGCTCGCCCCCTATTATACACCGTGACATTTTAGTCGTCTTACAAAGGTGGTCCACTCAATATATCCGTCATAAACTACCTTTAGGCGCGATTAAAACATTGTTACCATTAATTAAGATATTAGGTACTAAGAAAAATAAATAACGCTTTAGAATTATGAAACACCCTCCCTGTTAATAATGTTTACGTATCAAACGGTAGAAGATATCTACCTACCTACCATTACATTCCATCATTAATCCCATCTCCATTACAGGGTGTTTCAAACTACGTCATGTGTCTTAGTGAATGATATTTCCATTTTTTGAATCATGCAAATATTCAATTTTTTTTTTTTTAAATAAATGTTTAGTAGTCATTGGATACATGAAGTGGGCTGCCGTTGTAAGACAACTAATATTTCACGGTGTATAATAGGCCCCCCTATTATACACCGTGACATTTTAATCGTCTCCTCTTCCATACGGAACTTAAAGATAATGGCGAAATGTTGGTGTACTATTAGGTACCTGCACTCCTTCGGGAAAACAAGGCGTAATGTCACGTATATTTAAAACCTTGTCTTAAGTGACCAGCTAAGAGTACAATTAATAAACATGTTTCTTTTGTCCTCAGCTTTGGGCTCTACCACGATACAGAGAAGATAGGCTGCCATCGGCGTGAAGGATCAACGCTGCACATTATGACGCCGATCTTCGAATCAGACACGGTTCAGGTCGCCTGGTCTAGATGCAGCAAACGAGATGTCACCAACTTTTTGGAGTAAGTGACCCTTTCATTCGTACATTATTTTTCTTAGCTTGTCGATAGCAATCTAAATACAGTCAGCCTAGCAGGCTTAGCATGACGCTGAAACTGTCAACTGTCTACAAAGAAACGTCATTTTTATCTACTCTACCGTCGACAGTCTTCTATACAGTTCTCGTGCTAAGCCTGCAGAATTTGGCTAGGAGCTTGGCACTTTGAGCAGCGTTCATCAGCTCCTGTAGCGTGCAGATACCAGGACACGCTGGAACGCTAGAGAAGATATTAAGTGCCCTACTCATTCATTCAAGATCTTATATGCATTCTCTATATACCCATTATCCGCTCAGCGATTTCGTGCAATGTTTACCTACATTTATAGATTCATAATAATTATTTTTCATTAAAGATTCGGAGCAGCAAGTCAGTAAATTACCAACGAATCGGTTACAATGGTCGAACAGTTTTATTTTTGTCCCCATTACAAAGTTTATGGTACCGTTTAACTTTTATTCTCCGTTTATCCTTAAAATCTTTGACTCATTCAATAACGTCTTCCGCGTAAATTGCGAAAAGCTTTTAAGTTTTTCGTTTATTTTACTTTACTCAGTAAAACTTAAATAGCGGCTGATTATAAATACATGCACATACGCATTCGCTGCATGTTGAATGCTCACCTACCTACATAGTTTAATGAATGGTCAAGCCCTTCCGTAGCGGTATCATTAATGAGTTTATAGTTATTGTGACCACTCCGTTAAAGCTTAATTTAATTCCGACATAATTTGCACATGAAAGTGGACTCGTGTTTACATAATACTGCCAGTACTAGCAAACCACATAAAATGGTTTATAGTGTCAATAAAATTGAAAGCAGAAATCCTACGCACACATAAATAAAGATTTTGAATCGAAACCTAATACCGGATGTCGTTATATTCGATCTCGAAAAAATAATTATTAAATGTCGCAACGGAATCTGCATTTTACAGCCATTCACACACGCGTCCATCTTACAAATTTGTCATCACCGAGCAGCTAATCATCATAAAGCATCGAATTATGGCGCTTCTTTAATTAATTAAATTTAAAGCATTCTTTGATGAATAGAAATATAAACGGAGGCTGTTAAAAAAGCGATGGATCTAAATGTGACATGTTTATGGCACGTCTACGCTGCCAAGGACTGCGTGGTTGTGAAACCGTGCGTTTATTATAAAGGCGTTTGTTTGCGCTATTCGCAGTTTCGTACGCACAAATCATTGTAAAGTGTGTAAACGCGCTCGTAATTGTGCGAAATGTGCTGAAATGGATCCAGAAGGCGCGCCCGCTGTTCTGCTTCAGCTGTTATTTGCTCGGCTACGTAGAAAATGTATTGTGCTACAATTTTATGGTCGACTATTTCCTAATCCAGCTGGAATGAATTTAACGCTGAATTACTTTGAACGACTTCATACATCTCTACATTTAATAAAACGGAACGTTTGTTTGTTTGCCTATACGACTTAGTTTCTGCTAAGCGGATTATAGTGTCGTTCAGTGTTATGTAGGCGTTAAACATATCGACGGTCCCTACGTACCTAATCCCCTAAGTTATTTTTCTCATTCGTGACCTTCAGGGCAGTCTATACTCATCATTTGGTTTAACAAAAATAAGTCCAAGATGGCAAAATACACTTTGAATCCATCATGACATTACAGTAACTAGAACATGATATACACGTGTTTGAAACTTTGAAACGATCTCCTGAAAAATTTGTCATTTGTAGTTAGGGGATTATACGTAGGGACCGTCGATATCACTTAATTTGTCTTGCATAACCAGCCTATTATGTTCCCACTGCTGGGACACAGGCCTCTTCTCTGTGAGAGGGAGTGGGCCATAATCCACCACGCGGGCCCAGTGCGGGCTGGTGGATGTCACATGTCTTCGAATTTTTGGTTCTAGGACATGCCGGTTTCCTCACGATACTTTCCTTCACCGTTTCGAGAGCAGTGGGGATGATATAATTTGCTCTAAGTTAAGTGCCAGCTTGGGTTCCAACCAACGAATTAAAACTCATAAGTCACGGCTGTTACCACTGGGCCACCACTGCTCTCCAACCAACATCTATTTGTTTTTGAGTTAGGTATCAATTAATGTTGATTTTTTCTCTTTTAGTGCGGGATTGGGCGAGTGCCTAAGCGACCGACCATCTCAAGAGCCACTGAGAGCGTATGTCTATCCTAAAGTTCCTGCGGGTAAGTTTCATAAATATTTGTCTTCCAAACTTTTTCCTCAAACTTCAAAACACGTAGATATTAAACTAGTTTTATACTTCAGGTGTAACGTTCGATGCTGCGTATCAATGCCACTTGCAGTTCGGCGCGGAAGCTGTCGTGTGTTCTAAGCCAACAGAGCTGTGTGAACATCTGTGGTGCCAAGTCAACAACGTGTGCAAGACGATGCTGCGCCCCGCCGCGCCCGGCACCACTTGTGGGCTCGATATGGTAAGACATGCAGGAAACTCATTGAGATTTATGTCTTACAATAATATTGTACAATATTTCCGTTTTATTGTGCAATAATTTTGAATACCCACTTGAACCCGAACGTTTAATAATATTTAGCCTATAAATTTGCCGAAACATTCGCGTTAAATCCGTGCGATCAACATGTCTGACGACGAAGTATTGGCTGGAGCCGTACTAGTTAGTGATTTTGTTGAAAACACTTGTCCAGTACACTCAATTAAAAACTCTGTCCTTGCCTTTCTGCGTATTTTTATTTGTCATTTCAATGCACGACCCCTACAATACACGTGGCTGACCGCTCGCGGCCGCTCCAGTCCGTGAACTGAAAAATATTGCGCAAGATTAAGCCTAGAAGTACCTACAATTAAAAAATATTGCACAATAAAATTTAAGCTTGCTCAAACTTCCTATCAATTCAATGATTATTTACTAGGACTATCCCAATCCGTTTTTGGAATTGCGTTTATCAAGAAACTGTTCTAATTTCAACTCAACTAAGCACCTGCTGGCATATTTTGTAACGCTCATGGTGGATTAAAGTTTCAGACAGGTTTATTTGCTGAGGTTAAAGGACATCGGGGTTGAAGCTTGGTAGTTGCTTTCCTCATCAGCTAAACAACCTATTTTATTCCACAGTGGTGTCAGAATCAGACGTGTGTCCCTCGCACGCCTTCTCCAAAGCCTCGAAACGGCGAATGGGGCCCGTGGTCAGAGTGGAGCGAATGTTCTCGAACGTGTGGCGCCGGCGTTTCTACGCAGTCGCGCGAGTGCAACAACCCAGAACCCAACAACAATGGCAACTACTGTATTGGTGATAGAAGCCGGTAAGCACTAACACTATTCAGTCGGATTTCGGTTTTACCGTTTTTAAACGACTTCATTTCTGAGCTATTGTGTTGCTAAGCGAAGCCTGGATACTGCTGAATTTAGGTTGTTTGCTGAGAGTATGTCAGAACAATTAGCTTTAAGAAACACATGGACCGTTATGGAGCATTTAGTTTCATTGCGACTCTTTAAACTCTCTATAGCTTGCAGATTTGTGAAATCTATGCAACATTTTCTTCTAGATACAAGGTCTGCAACACCGACCCGTGCCCTATCAACGAGCCAACATTCCGGGAAGTGCAGTGCTCCAAACATAACAACATGACGTATAGGAACGAAACCATATCTGAGTGGATACCATACTTCGATCAAGGTAAGTTTACGAAGAAATTATTCTAAAACTTCATTTTAATACCTACCTACTACTATCAATTAAATTTCAATTTACAAATTAATTATTTTCCCTTAACAAACAAAAAAAAAACAGGATACATGTAAAATTAAAAAACTCCCATGCCGAGGCAGTGTATTGATAAAGTACCCTGTACTTGTGTCTATGTAGATCATTAAACAACTATTATATTTGTTTCCCTCATTGGTCTAGTAGTTGTAAGCGCTGCTGCTGAGCATGAGCTCCTGGGTTCGATTCCCAGGTCCGGCAATGGTGTTAGGTTTTTCTATTTGGAATTTCTCAGTAAGTAGCAGCCCGAAGCCTAGATTTGTACCCGGTTGCTGGCAATGGGCTCGGCCCCTATAACATGAGACTTAAAACATAATAGGCAAAATGTGGGTGTACTACAGGTATAGCTCTGCCCTACCCTTTGGGAAGCAAGGCGTGATGTTATGTTATAACATTTGTATGAACTTTCGTTACTGTCCGCACCAACAACGCTTAAGCACGGGTTTTCCGAGAAGTGTATAATAATATTAAACGAATTCGAAATTATGCGTACCTGATCCAATGTGGGTATATAGGTAGGTAATCAAAACGTTGATGCGGTCATAAAACGTTGCGCGTTTTACAGACAAACCTTGCGAGTTACAATGCGTGGCGCGCGACGGCAGCGATGTGGAAATGCTGGGTGGGTTCGTCGCGGACGGCACTCCCTGCAGGCAGAGCGTGGGGGCTCGGGACATGTGCATAGCTGGTAAGAATATCACCACTGTTATCACTGTAGACCTAGAAAGAAACACGCAATATAGGATGTTACATCCTAAAATACATGATGGTTAAGATCTAAAAGAAGGTCAGTAACTTGTTCCTTTCGGTCTCCTGGAACTGATGATGTCGAACTACATTAGGTATTGTACGTAAGTTGTGATTTGCGTGTTATCAAGGAGTAGTTCTTGATAAAAAGGTATTTAAAAAAATACCTTACCATGATGAGCTTCCTTTTGCATTTCTTCGTCCAAATTCTAACATCCTTGCCACCGTACATTTTATTAACCGCCAATCTGGCACTAGTACCTACCTTGAGTGTCGCATAAAAGCGTCACAAAACAGCAATTAGGGCGCTGAACCGATTAAGTTTCTTAATCGCTCAAACGTGCCCAACGTTGACTCCATAAACCTATACTAATCCAACCATTTCCAAAATAAAATAATGATGTCTGTTACGGTTTTCGGTAAGATGGTAATAACAGTAGGTAAAGACTTACAGAAAATCGGCATTTGTAACCACCGGCTATACAGAGTAAAATTTTTATCAGTGCTCAAACTGTAACCATAAATTCAGCATACGATTCTAGATCCGCGAGAATTTTTTTGCGGTTTAAAAACAAACAATTCGCTGTTCCATACATTTTGACCGCGTTTGTAACTTCTATGAAACAGCTGATTTTTTTTATAACTAACGAAAACTTTCTAGGCTAGGTGGTCTGGAATCAAATGCTGAATTCATGGTTACAGTTTGCGCACTGGCTTTTGTTTGAAATGTTTCTTGAGTTTGAGATTAAGGTACCTACGTACCGCATCCTTTCAATAGGTAGCAGCAGTTTATAATGATAGCGTGATTTTTCGCAGGCGTATGCTACAAAGTCGGATGTGACTGGATAGTGGGTTCAGAAACAGAGGAAGACAAGTGTGGTGTATGTGGCGGGAACGGATCAGCTTGCAAGACGGTGCAGGGCATCTACAGCAAAGGAACCACCAAGCAGTCCGGCTTCAGTGAGGTATGTTTATTTTATAAAGAGTTTACACCCACAGTGGTAGACTGTGACAACCCTATAGCTGGTTTTGCTTGTCCAAAATATCATGTGGTGGTAGCTCCTGAAATATAAGCCTTGGATTTTTTTTTGTGTATTTTTAAAAGTTTCGACAATAAAATTCAAATCTAGGTTTTACAAAAAACTTCGGACCTCTGCGATGCTGTTTCAACGAGATATCGGCGATAATGTGTTTTTCAGCATATCAATAGCGCGGCCATGTCGTTTTAGTCTTACAGCTCCTGAAATATAAACCTAGGATTTTTGTTGTATTTTTACTAATTTTGACAAATCAAATCTGGGTTTTACAAAAAACTTCAGACGTCTGCGATGCTTTTTCAGCGAGATATTACCGTGTTTTTTACCGTTTCAATGGCGCGGCCATGGGGCCATGTTTTACAGCTCCTAAAATATAAAGCTCGGTTTTTTTTCTATATTTTTACTCATTTTTACAAATTTAATCTATCATTCACCTAAATTTCAGGTCTCTGCGACGCTTAGTTATAAAGATCTCCGTGGCGGCGCGGTTCTCCGAATTTCAATGGCGCGGCCATGTTCAAACCCTCATAACTTTTTAACCATAACTTTGACAAATTTATGGTTTTGGAAATCAACTTTTACAAATGTTTACAAAATCTTGGTAGGATTATTTTTTTGAAATCTCGCCGTGACCCGCGCCATTGAAACGGACACGTCGAAGTGGCGGTACTCTGGGGAGGCCTATGTCCAGCAGTGGACGTCTTTCAGCTGAAATTATGATGATAAAGAGGTGATCGAAAGGCTGACTAGACTGCTCATTTAAGTATCGCCACTACTTAAGGGTACTTAAATAACCCCTTTCTACCTTACAATCGGTAGATCTACGGGCAAGCCGTAGCTTATCCTACTTTTAAACACGTTATTCAAATAGATAGTCCACAATCTTGAAGTTGTGATACGAATCCTAATCAAATCTCCATCAACAGGTTGCAGTCATACCTGCTGGGTCAAGGAATGTGAAGATACAAGAGAAAGTGAATCCAGGCAATTACATCACTATTAAAAGCGCCAAGTCGAATAAAATATACCTGAATGGAACACGGTGAGCCAAGCAAAAACATTATTTTGTCGAGAAAAGGTTTCTTTGTAATCCGCCATTTTTTTAACCTACAAATTCCATTACAGAAATGCTACTTTGACGGAATACTTTGTAGCGGGAACTCCAGCTATTTACGAACGAGACCGTGATTGGGAGAAAGTACGAATTGTGGGACCGCTCGCAGAAGACATCAAAGTTTATGTAAGTGAAATACTACAATACCTAGTATTTTACGAATTAGAGGAACTTAGCTAAATGCTTGATGTTTATTTATAAAGTAGGTAGGTAATGGAGGTACCATGGCATTGATATTAACAACCAAGTACGGCTTACGAATTGCAATCGTTTGGATATGATCCCTAGTTACCTACCTATGTTGGAGAAGTCATTTTAGATAATGTTTCACAGTGGCTTTTATTTGATTTCCATTTTAGTACTTATAGGTACCTACTAAAAAGCTCAAACGGTTCTCTAATAAACTGGCTCGAGTCAAGTACACCTCTTCCTGCACGATATCCGCTGGCTATTCTATGCGAGGCCTTATAAAATTTCCGGGTAACCTTCCAGATGTACAGGCTTTCTTTTTCATCGTTTTTTTTTTCTAGCAAATGATATACCGGGGGCGACACAGGAACCCTGGCGTAACGTACCAATACACTGTGGATCGACAGCGCATGCGGCGTCGGTTCAAGTACCGCGTGTCCGAGTGGTCGCCATGCTCAGTGTCCTGCGGTCTCGGCTACATGCGAAGACATTACGAATGCGTCGATGAACATAATCGTAAGTTGATACTTCCTTACTTCCAAATCTACCATCGCGGACAACCACTTTTCAACCTTACTGCTTAAGGCATAGGGGTGAAAAATGATCCACCGCTAGTGTCCACGGGTGTAGCTGGGTGGTAGGAATTGGTCTTAACCCTAAGTTGATGAAACTGGAGTTTCGTGCCTATCTTTTAATAATTTGACATAACGGGTAAACTCAATTAATTGAAACGCCTAGGTTTAATCTGTTGTATGTGTGTGTGTGTTAAGTTAAAAGAGGAGGAGAGGCGTCCTACTGGCAACATTTTAATCTATTTGCACACATTCTATTTGCACAAATATTTACATATCTTGTCGTCAAATTGTATGGCGGGGCTCTCTTTCTATCTGAGCAAATCAAGCTACCTTCTTCATTATACTTTATACACAGGTGCAGTAGAACAGTCGCAGTGCTACCACATCGAGTCGCCGCGACACGAGGCTCTGATGCAGCAGTGCAAGCAGCCGGCGTGTCCCCCGCACACGCTGCGCACACACTGGTGGGTCGGCGCATGGAACCCTTGTTCCAAGCCCTGTCACATGCCGGTACGTACCACGTGATAGTTGCTACAGTCAGCTACAAAATTTTAAAGAATATTAACTGTTAGCAATTTCTGAAAGTAGGTTTGTAGATACTAACACTTACACATCATTAGTATTTTTTTAACTAGATAAGATCGCAGCTTCCTATTTTACTACTCTGAGATGAAACACTGAAACAAACTCAGAGGTCACAGTTAAATACTAAATAAATTCAATGTGATATTCACAATCAGCCTATAATGTTCCCACTGCTGGGCAAAAGCTCTCTCATTGAGAGGGCTATGTTGTACGACGCGGACCCATATATCTGCTCAGTTATCAGCTATCAGTAAAAATAGCAAGTTGATGTTGTCACCACTCAAAAACATGCAGTAGTTAGTGACAGTACAGTTACATGCATGCTTGTATAAACCTAAATCCTTGTTACAGGGCGAGGAAGCCACGAAACAACGCGGCGTATACTGCGTAGACAAGATATCGAACAAAGTGATAGACGACTCCGAATGCGACGTACTCATTAAACCGGTGAGCACCATCAAATGTGCAGACGTACCAGCATGTTAACGGGACTACACCACACGCCATGGAAATGAATCCATACGGTCATCGATCAACGCAGTTTTATGATACAGAATCGTATCACACAGCGACTTTCAAAAAGTGTCTGCAAGTACACGTATATAGCAGTCTTGCGGACACCCTGGGGGACGGCACAACCCTGCAACCAGGAACAGCAGATAATACACATCTGCACATCATTGAGCGAAATAGGGTTCAGAATGGAACGCAGAAATATGGAATCGAGACAAATGCATTTGAATAGGCAATGGTTGAAGTGAAATGTGAAGTGATTGATATAAGTCAGTGTAAGACTCTAGAGAGCAACACTTGAATCGTGGAGTTATGAGTGACGATGAGCGCCAGTGTTTTGTACTTGTTACGTATTCTTTGCAATATGAAATAACCCATCGAATAGACATAAATCAGTTACGTTAGTACTCGAATAGTATCCCTACGTGGTGACGTGCGAATCTCGCGAGTACGTTCAACAATGCTCTGCAAATACCACTTACTGCCATATTATAAGTAACTAGTTTTAACATAGTCTTCGCTTAGTTAATAACTAATAATAAATAATATTTTATATTCTGTAACATCAGTATTAAAGTGGTGTATGTATTTCTATAAAATAATGCAAATTAAAGTAATGTGAACGAGTTTAAGTATAATATAAACTTTTTGGACCAAAAATATTTTAGAAATCAAATTCACGTTGCCATAATCACTGTTACTGCCAATATGACACTTGTATGATATAAGTAGGTATATACTTAAGTTCTTATTATTATGTATTCATGAATGATTCATATTTTTGTACAAATGGATTATGAGTTGGTATTGTGTAATATTTAAGTGGTTTAAAGGAACACATATTGTCACATTGGGTATCCATTATGTTAGAGCTTGAAATCTGTTTAATCGCTTGTATTGCATACCTATAGACAATAAATAAATCAGCTAGTCAACAACTTAGGCTTTTGTACACCAGGCTATACACAGTTGTATTGTGTTGAAATCCATATGTAATTCGAATAACATAGAGTAGTTTTAGAATATAGAACCTCTTACACTATACAGTAAGTAGCCTTATATAATATTAGAAATGTGCGTAAGGTTAACGTGTAAACATGTCTCCTTTCGATTAATCATTTGTGTGTATGAAAATATGGACTATATATACAATTGTGCCTAATTCTGGAACAAATGAGCCGATAATATTTATGAATATTATTTTAAGAAGCCTTGTTTGTGTCCTCCTTTATGTGACTATGCATAATTTTAAACATTAGTAATATTTTTATTTATCACCTATCTATTTTAAGGATAATAAATATCAATGTAAATGAGATTCCGGTTTTCTGATGTTTCGGTTCTAAGATTCATCAGAGACGCGTCGATCAATTGATACACAATTTTAATTTTAAAATAGAACTGCTTTAGAAACTAACCCTTAATTGTGCAAGGATTACGATACATCAACTGGTTATATTTCTATTAATTGTAACGACACTTATTATACTGTTGTACCAATTATAATTGTGTATGTAATAGATATGGCAATAAAATCGTGCATTGTTTTGAATCATTTTTTTTATTTTTGTCCATACAAAACTTATAAAGTCCTAAGTAAACCCAATTACTAAGAATATAAATCACAGTGAAAAATATTGGTGAAAATAACACAGTTTCTGCACCAAATAAAATAAAAAATCTTACAATCTGGACAGTAACCTAATCACAAATTAAAGTAATCATATAATCAAAAACAGTACAAAAAATATCAAGCAAATCCCATTTTGAACAAGACTGCTGAAATAAACGGTTGTTTTTCAACCTAACAATAAAAAAGCCAAGAAGATTAAAAAAATGCAAACACGGACGCAACTGAAATATTTGTTCATATAATACTGACCATGTGGCTTAGCATTAATCAGCCCATGATTTTACCAGTTGAGGGACACAGGCTTGCCCTCTGTGCGATTGAGTGGCCCATAATCCACCACGAGAGCCTGGTGCGGGTTGGTGGATGTCACATGTCTTTGTTTTTCTTGGTTGTAGGACATGCCGGTTTCGTTACGATTTTTCTTTCACCATTTTGAGAGCAGTGGTCATAAAATTAAATACACAAAGTATAGCGGAGCTCACGACTTTCAACTCGGTAAGTCGAAGCCGATACCACTGCTCTGTATGGCCATGTGACTTAATTAATATGAAAATAATAATTAAAAATTATATTGTGCGTTTCTATAGACAAAAGTCTAAGCAATGTATGGGCAGCATCTAATTTATATTACATCTACAGCTTAATCTCTGGCTCTTTAACATAAGTACAATCATACAACATCAAATTATTCTGACAACAATCTGAGTATGATACATGAACGATACAATGTTATACATATGTGCATAAATAATATGTAGGTATATCAGAATTAAAACTAAAATAAACTCTAAATAAAGCAGGTAGGCAGTATAAAGGCGGTTGCAGACCAACCTTCTTATTTATAAGCGTTGCTTTAAGTTAAGAGACGTTTAAACGTCAAAAATGTATGGTTAAACAGTCGCTAATCATTACTTAAATTTAAGCAACATTTATAAATATGGGGGCAAGAGCTAAGCTGAGCTAGGTTAGTTTGCATGGCTGAGGTATTTTTTATATTTGTATTCATACTTTGCAGTCTGCACACAAGTATAAAAAACGACGTCAGCTACGCGGTCTGCAACCAGCAGAAATAACATGCATTTCTTAACAAATTTTGAAATGTTCAATTGAGGTATCTGAAAAGGATTTTTAAATTTAATCTTTAATCAAAGGGGATCACATAAATCTTCTTTAAAAAACTGAAACATACAATTTTCTAACCCCATAAAAATATTTTTGTTCACTTAAATTGACGACTCTTAAAATAATTGAGATTCATAATTTGAGTATCATCTAACCTACAGGTACATCTAGAGTGCAAATAACATCCATTTAATACTATAATAAAATTATCTTTAATCAGAATAGTGGTGTCACTTCTTGCTTTTATAAACAGATCAGTGTCTCATAATTTTGTTTTTGGGATATGATATTTTGACGGCCACAACTTAAAAATAGCCTTACATTACAAAGAATAAAAATCTCACAGATCATTTTCAGTTTATTTCGGTTTTTATTACATTAATTAGTTTTATTAAAAATACGTATAAATATTTAATTAACCAGGTCCGGAATTCGATTCTTTTACCAGTATAGCTTCCGATGAAACGTCGAAACGTATGTTTTTCTTTTTGGTGGTATGTTTCTGTAAGGAAACACAAAGTTTCAGACTATTACAAATTTAAGAGGGAGAGGGTGCCGCCTCTTTAGTCTCGTGGTGGCAAGCGCTACTGCTGTGCCAGAGATTCTGGGTTCGATTCCCAGGTCGGGCAGTTTTATTGGGTTTTTCCATCAGGGATTTCGCAGTAGCAGCTCGGAGACAAGATTTGTGCCCAGTTGATGGCAATAGGCTTGCCCCCTATTACAAGGAACTTAAACATAACTGGCGAAATGTGGGTGTACTTGGTACAGGTGCACCTCTGCCTTACCCTTTGGGGAATACAGGCGTGATGTTATGTTTATGTTATTTAAGAGGGAAGCGCAAAGATTGTCTTTTTTTTGAGGGTGGGAATTTATCAAATAACTTCTCACGCTCTGGGTGGAGCAGGAGCGTGTGTCAGACTTTTACTGACTAAAACCCACCCGTGTTCCCTCAGTTGCCTGTGTACTAGAGGCCACGGTATCTCTTGCGAAGAATCCGCACAACTCCGTGAATTCCAAATTTTCTAAGGATTTTTGCAATTTGCAGGTCATGGTCAGGTTGTATGTTGCAACGTAATATATTATTCGCAACTAGGACTGCGATGGAAATGCAAATGGCATTAATAAATGAACTTGGCCGGTTCTATTGATAATTTTAATGATTATAATAGGGTAATACGAAAAGTATCTTAATTAGATTCTAAAATGCTAATGAACCACCAAAAAAAGACAACATTTTTATTGAATCGATTAGTGCCATAAAACTGCATTTATTTTGCGCGTAATTTGACGAAAACGCTGGATGCAGTGGACGCCATATTGCTTTGTGGATATGACGTCAGTTTGGTATATAAACAAATACGCTGATATTTTATAAGACAATGTTTATAATTAAAAAAAAAACAAGTTATTTTTGTACTTATCGTTGGCTTGCTGTTCTTGAATGCAAAATATTATTTAAGTAAATAAAAATTACTTTGTTTACGAAAATAATAAAAGTACAAAGTTACTATTACGGCTACTATTTCATGGTGTTCAAAAACAAATTTAAAAACTCTTATATATTTCACATTTTCCGACTGCATTTTGCCTAAGCTATCTCAACAATATATTTTTAGAATTTTCTCATAGTAAAATACCCTATTGCAAAAAACATAAGAAAATTTGGAATTCACAGACTGCTTTAGCGCATCCTCCTGAAAAAATAAGTTTTAACAAAAACTATACATTATTTACTCTGTTACAGCCCATTGACACATTGACGAATCGTGATTAAACCCGAATCGTATTTATTTTTAGGTGGCCGGTAAACGCTTGAGAATTTATTCACACGCTTCCAAATGGTTTCAAAAAAAGAACACTTACTAAAAAAAACCCGTCAAAATACGACTGCGTCAGGAAGAATTGTCAAGCAAGACGATTCGTCGTCCTGTAAAGACTCATAAGAAAACGCTGCGTCAAACAACAAATGTCCATTTGTCGCAGCGTTTTCTTGAGTCTTTACCGAATCTTTAATGACATACAGTATGTATGACTTGAGAAAGACCTTAAGGTTAAAAAAATATCGAAAAGTTTTTATGAAATAAGAGTGAACAAGAAAAAAAATCCTACCTTGTCTTTGTTGGCTCTAGGGTCTGTGTTCTTAGAGCGTTCCTTCTCTAGATCCGTGTGTAGTGATGCTATCTCCGCCGTCAGTTCTGCCTGCACCGATCGCAACCGCTCCACCTCTATCAGTACTTCGGCTTTGTCTTTCACTGTAATGTGTTACAAGTAAATAATTAATAAACAGGTAAGGCTAAAACTAGATTGAAGAAAACAATTGAAGGAACACAATTTTACATCATTAACGTACGCCATCCATAATAAGGCGTTTATCACACTACACCGGACACCACTCCAGTGTGCTGCGGTTTTTAACTTTGAATGGAGACGCAGTGTCAGTATGTTATCCTGCGGTTTTTGTATACAAATCATGATTCTACAGTCAAAGTTAAAAACCGCAGCACAGCACACCGGAGCGGTGGCCGGTGCAGTGTGATAACCAGACCAGTGGCAGAAATGTATGGTACCTGTCCCCAGCTACCAATAACGGCCAGAAATGGTATTCGATTAAGTTTTAACTTTATTCTCAGAATTATTTGAGAGAGACTGCCATACTGGGCAAGATTTAGCCATGTTTCACACGCCGCGATATGTGATAAAAATAATAAAATATTATGTGTAGTCATATGACTACACATAATATTTTATTATTTCAGGTTCACGTTTCAAATAGTAATGGATCCTTCAACTTACTCTCTCCCTGTCCAAGAATATTACACAACTTCTTATTTCGGGACTTGACTGTATAAAGCTCATGTTTGAGGGTAACGACCTCTTCCTTCAACGTCTCTATTTCTCTATCCTTTCTCTCCAAGGCGTCAGCAAATTGTACTCTGGTTATAATTTCATCAGAAGGTGGTTGACGATTCTTTACTCTATCGTAGATTCTGTCCTTCAAAAGCTCGGTTTTAGTCTCCGTCTTCACTCTTTCGAAGAATTCTGTATCATTGTCAGGTGACTTGGGAT
Source organism: Polymixis lichenea (assembly GCA_949091785.1). Taxonomy (NCBI): domain Eukaryota; kingdom Metazoa; phylum Arthropoda; class Insecta; order Lepidoptera; family Noctuidae; genus Polymixis; species Polymixis lichenea. The sequence goes on along the minus strand of OX420946.1, from coordinate 12,403,616 downwards.
CTTCCAGGTGACATTTTTCATCAATATGGTTGACTAAAAAAAAAAGTTTAAAATAAGTCCCCAATTTTCTTGAACTTAAGAGGGCTGTTACAAAAAGAAAGTGCTCAGTTTTAGGTATTTTTGACGGCGCGCGGCAGCCAATGTGCGCGTGTGCGTCTAGTGAAGCACGCTACGCACACATGCAAACCGTTATACGCCGGACGCCAGGAACAAACCAACATGACCTTTTGCCACTTTGAATTCGAAATAAATTAAATTACTATTATTATAGTTCGTGAAATTTTGTTTGTACTGATGGAAGTTATCACCTAGAACGGCTAATTTAGTGAATAGTGTCGCACAAAAAGTACTTGAATTTTAATTCGTGGTACTTATTTATAGAAATAAATGTATTGTGATATTGCTTCAACAGTTGTAATCAGTTTCGATAATAGTAGTATGAAATGTATACGATGAGTTAAAAAAGCAGCCAAGTGCGAGTCGGACTTCCGAGGTGTCAGTGGTACTAACTTTAGTCCGTAACTAAAGAAAGTACCACGGTTATATTATACACCGAAACAATTACGTTTCTTGTATGGGGGTTGTATGCCCTTTATTTTTAATGTAATTGTTTTATAGCGGTACCAAATAAATTTATATGAAATGTACACATTTAAAGAATTCACCGCGATTTTAAAGTGATGCAATCCTTAAAAGTGTATCGTTCGAGATAGTATATATTTTTTTATAGATGGGCACAACGGGTGTAAAAAACCCAGACTGAGGAAATAAAGTATAATAATTGTAAAAATAAGTTAAAATAATATTTTCCGAAGTGGCATAGACCTTGCTTTCCTCAAATCTATGATTTCGGGAAGAACACACTCATCATAAAACTTAAGTAACTTTGGCAACATTTTCTGGTTCCAGAAATCATCGTCTTTATAAATTTAATATTTAAAAATTTTAGTGGGTATCCAGTACTAGTCCACACTGCAAATAAGCAAACATTTTTATTTTCAATGTGTAGTTGGCCTTGTATTGGATAATACTAAGTAATCGTGATTTTTACTAAAAATTACTTCGCCATTGTTATGGATTTTGAAGCATTTCAACTTCTTTTCTAAAATGGCAGTATCAGGATCCACCTCAAAAGCAGATATGGGGCACTTAATTTCAACAACACCGTCTTCAAATTCTCCATCAGGTGTAGCTCCTAAAAAGGAATGCTCTGTAGGTACTTATAAATAGGCCACACTTCTCTATTTGTAAATTCATTTGACAGCAAAGTTGAGTTAAAGGTCTTGACTCGTTCTCTTTTCTATGTTTGATGGAAGGCACATGGTCTAAATTGTAAGAGTACAGTAAACTTTTGACTAAAGGCGCAGAATCTATATAACGTTGTACTAAATCTGAAAATAATGAATTGAATTTCAATTTTAGATTACATTTTCTTTTAATATATTCGCTCTAGAATAATAAAGCAAAATTTGTAACAAAAAAATGTATAACTTGTATTAAGAAGTGTTGGTCACGCTATATTCTTGGCAAATTGGCGAGACTACGTACCGCACAAAGCGGCAACAGCGAGCGATACATCCTCCCTCAGGAAGCGCTCGGCGCGGACTAAAGCTATGGCCCTTTTTTTTTTTTTTTTTTTTTTTTTTTTTATTGGGCATCTCGTAGTTGACCTTGAGAGGCCGTAACTACTTAACCGGGCTTTCAGCTATGGCCCGCGCGTCTCGAGATTTATATTGATTTATAGCATTGTATACAAAAATTGTTTAAAAATATTATTTTGCTTTAAAATTTACTGATTTTTTTTTTCAAGTAAGCTGACATAGTACCCTTAGTTATTACCTTACTTTTTGATTGAATTTCGATTAAACATACATAGATAAAAAATGTAATTTCAGACGAAAAATTATCATAAACTCTCTGTTTTACGGAATTATTTTTGGTGTATTACTGTATGAAACATAAAAAATTGACTTGAGCATTCCAAATAACAAGGTACAGTCCTACCATAGACATTTTTATAAATTACTAAACTATTATATGTTCCATGTAACAAAGCATCAAAAGATGCCCGAAAGTAAAATTTTATGAAACATCCTTTGCCGAGACAAGGTTTTTACTGACTTATGTAAACAAATTGAAATATTTTTTTAGAGCGCTCCCTAGACAAATAATGAAATTTTGTAGGACATATTTTTTTTATTTTTTTTTTGTTTATATTTAATCCATAATCACTCACCAAATCTCGAGTCAAACGCTCAAATTCGAGAAAAAATGTAACAGCGCCCTTCAGTGAGCTAAGTGTGGCAGTTAGTGGTGACTTGTTTGCTTTACCTAAAGACAGAGTCTGACTGGCAATGTTTGTATTGTATCATTCGAGGCAAGCTTGATTACAAAACGGCGATACACAAGACGCGGAGAACGCTCTCTTCGAGGAAATGGCTCAAGCGCGCTCCATTTCTTGTTACAAAACGGCGATGCACTAAACGCGGCGAACGCTTTCTTCGAGCACTTGACTCAAAAGTTTTCCATTTTTATTCAGACTGACGGATGTAGAGCCGTCCGCCAGTCTGAGTAAAAATGGAAAACGTTTGTAAGTGCATTTACTTTGGAAAAGTACATTTTTATTTTAGAGAAGACAAGAAAGTAAAAGAAAAGAGTAAAACAATAATATAATAAAATAATAATTAATGTTTCGCGATTTTGTTACGTCCATGTGAACGTCGACTAACGCATTAAAAAATCAATGTAGCAAACATTACTAACAAATGATGCAAGCAGGCGCGGTCCAAGGGGGGGTCCTAGGGGTCATGACACCCCCAAAGCCGCAAACGTAAAGCTTAAAATAGTAATTTTTCGAAAAAATAATATATTTTCTTATTAATATGTAGGTAGTCTTTGTCTGTGACCCCCCCAAAGTGTGGCTGCGACCGCGCCTGGATGCAAGTCCGCCTTAAGTCAAAGACTATTTCACAAATCATCATTAACACAGAAAATAAAGTAGTAGTTGAACAAACTTACATTTCATATTAGTATCTTCACCCACATTCATCATGTCATTGAACTGGTCGAGACTCATGACGTTTTTCTTCTTCTGTTTCTTAGAGCCTGCTTTTGCAGTCTGTTCAATTACCTTCTTCTCAATATCGGCGTCCTTCTTAGTTTGCTTATAGACATCTTTCTTCTCTTCAAAATCAAGCTTTGATAGTAGAATAGCCTGAAAACATGTTTTTTATCATTTTTCACAGCAAACATGGGTAGGTGCAAACTTTGAAAGTGCCACATAGGTCTAGTGGTTGCAAGAACCAGTGCTGAGCATTGGATCCTGGATTCAATCCACAGATTAGGCAGTGTAGTTAGGGTTGTCAAGAAGGAAATAATTAGTACCAGTCCATAGTCTGAATTTGAACTAGGTGTTATGAAGCTCCGTAACGTATCCGTATCTGGGCAAAATGCGTCTTAAGACTAGTTTAATTTAAACATTTTTCAGTCAAGTTAATGCAGACTCGCAAAATGTAAACAGTGTACTTAGTTAAAACTTTTCACGAAAATTTCACGAAAAGGAGATGGCACTTTGCAAAACATTATGAGGTAAGCGGTAAATGTTGATGCTATTATTTACTTTATTGTAGATCTTGGATATTTTTTAGCAAACAGTGTCTATGTGCATATAAATTGTAGTTATGTTTGGTAGATATGTCCTGAACTCATTTTCTTCCTAAATTAACACGTGATAGCCTATATCCAGAGATATTGAAGATACGATTTAATTAATTCTAAAACGTTGCCTCTAACACCATAGGCTTCAAGTTTCTCTGCTAGAGAATTATAATGGACGCAGTCAAAGGCCTGTGTCATGTCGCAGAATATGGCACAGACTGGTATTCTGTTATCTACATTTAGCATGACATTATGTAAACACTCTTAAATAGCCAAATTTATGCTTTTATTTTTTCGAAATCCCTTTTGTTCGTCACTTAATATATTATATTTTTCTAAATAGTTATTCATTGCACCATATATATTTTTTTCGAACACCTTAGACATAACTGGTACAAGCGCGATCGGTCTGTAACTTATCATTAATTCGTGATTATCTTTCTTATATAGCGGTTTCATTATAGACTTCTTTAATGCATCAGGAAATGTACTTGTACTTATGCAAAGATTAATAATGAAACACAAATGGGTACATATTTCAAATGCAACTGCTTTCAATATTTTTATACTATAATGGGATAATTCACATATTAATTATGTCAGAAGATTCTAATGATTACGTCATTGTATTTACTGTACTATGGTAATGGGGCGAACTTGAGAAGAGAGTCTCACATATGAAAGTGCTAGGTTAGTACCCACTTCTCCCCCTGCCTTTCTTACAATTTCGTGTGTGCCGTGGCTTCTCAGCGTGAAGAAATCCTCGGAACAGTGAGGTCGCTCCTCGAAGCTTGTGAAGCTCCCAGGAAGCTTCTGTGCTTTTGGGCGGAGCGAGGCTGGCTGTGTTAGCCAGAATCCCCACGCATAACGGACTGAATGTGAGTCTACGTACGGAAAAGAGGGTCCCATATTCATCATCATAATAGGTAATGGGGCACTTCTCACATACACGTACATAATGGTAGGTATGGTAGGTGTGAGTTTATCTCATACCTTCCTGCCTTGGGAGTGTGCTTGGTTAGACTTGTAAAGTAATAGTGTGCTCAATTTTGAAGAGCTAAAAAAGTAGCTCATTCATTTGATCATAATTGAAAATATCTTTCATATGGTGCCTTAAAACTTATAAAAATAAAGTATTTTAACTGTAAAATCGCGTCTGTAAAATCACCTAAATCAGCGAAATCGACAAAATTTCGTATATGGCCTCTTAAATAAATAATAGTTAGAACAACATAAACATTAAATACTGACTTGTTGCAGTTCAGTCTCAAAGTTGCCATCAACCATTTCTTCATCCTTCTGCTTCCACAGTTCCCACTGGTCGGCTGAGACAGGTTGTTGTTTGGACTTCTTCTTCTTGGGTACGGGCTGGTGAAAATTATACATAATAATACAGTACAGTTATTTTTAGAAAATGTAAAAAATTCATACTGGACTTTTTTTTTTGTATTTGCACAATATTATTTCCAGTAATTATAGTCAAATTAAGGGGGAAGGACCAATGTCTCAGGTATAATAGTAGATTGTTGTTCAATGTGTACTGTAACCTACTGTTAACTAAAGACCTCTTATATTGCAAGTATGACAATCAGCAAATATCATTTTCTTAGCATAGAATGGAAAGGTAAGCTAAACAGCTGCACAGTTTATGAACACACAGTGGATTATATATAGTTGAATGAATAAAGCATGCATAGAATGAGGAGCACTGCATGTTTACATTTTGCTCATAGACATTGTATGTACAATACAATACGACTGATTGGAGTCAGCCCTCTTTTCAGTGAGAGAACTTTCCCAATGGAAACAAACCCCTTGACAGAAAACTTCTAGTTATGCAAGCTAACTAACTATGCATTCATAAACTCACACATTCTACCCATGGGGGTAGGCTTACATACTTCTTTTACCTCGTTTACATTCATACAACCTAAAACCTAAAATGCCTATACCAAAAAAATGCTGTAAAACATCTGTTATTACAAAGGAGCAAAATAAAAAGTTTTAGTTTTTCAACCAAGCCCAATGTAATAGCAGATATACACAGTAGTGTTTATGAGGACAGGGCACAGGGACAGGGCCTTTTTCCTTTCTGTGAAACTAACGAAAAAATGAATGAACTGTGCTTGTCCTTTCAATAAAGCTGATAAACAAAACAAAAAAACACACTAACACAACAACAAATTGGGTAAGCTATTATTTTTTAAATATAATATTCTGGATACATTTTATTAAAATAAAACGAAAAATAATTAGTTTTAATTATTTTTCTAACAAAAAATATAAAATATTCATTTTAGCAAAAATAACATCTCTGTTATCCATTAAACGGGTAGCCAGAGGTGTTTAGTATTCCCACATGGGTGTGCTTATTAGAATATGACTAACAGATAGATTACATTGTACACTTTGTTATGTTAATCTCGAGAATATGCAGGTAAAAATATATGAATTCAAGAATATCAAATTCCGGAACAAGATTTAATATGTGATGTATCAGTGTTTACTTCACTGAAGGAACTTACTTCACGGAACTTGTGTCTAAGGTACGGTACACAAATTCAGTTATTCCTACAGTTATCCTACTAATATTAGAAATGTGAAAGTTCGTATGTTACCCAATCGCGCAAAAACGGCTGAACGGATTTAGATGAAATTTGGCACACAGGTAGTTTATAACTTGGATTAACATTTAGGATACTTTTTATCCTGATAGTATGTTCCCGTGGGTTATTTCCGACTTCGCCCCGGGTGGAGCCGCTGGCAAAAGCCAGTAATTTATACTTTTATCAAATAGTTCTCAATAAGAGTTTTACCTGGGGTTTAGTAATGACGGTTTTTGTTTTCTTAGGAGGCTCGATCTTCTTAGGAGTGGTTATTTTAGGTTTTTTCGCCTTCTGGTTATCGTTAGTGGGGGGGTAGTCGTCATCTTCGATCTTCAGACCGGCAAATCGGGATTGTACGACCAGTGCAGCCATTTTTTTGATAACGGATCTGTTTGTAAATAGTTAATATGAATATTGAGCTATTGGTTTCCGCACAATTTTTAAATAATACAATTGATTTTACAATATAATAGCGTCCAATTAAACAATTTTTTACACCCTCTAGCTGTTGTAAAAAATCTGTATATTTATTTCACCCTATAAATAAAATATATTAAGTTTTGCTCTCACCTATCAGAAATGAATGGGAAATCGATAATCTATTGTTCTTCTCTGTTTCTGTAATAAATAAACTCCCAAAAAGCGGCGTTACGGTATTCAACGGAATAGACAGCTGAATGTTATTATTGCCAGATTACAAAAAATCAATAAACTACAACAATAGTGTAGGACCAACTACAACCAATCATTCGTATTTCCGTTCCATTTAGTAGCACGGAAATATATGTGAGAACATCTGTACTTATTTTATTGATTTTTGGATTGATATAAAATATTTTTATGATGTCAAATGAGCTCTCACTACTTGTATATACATTGTTAGATAAATGCATAATTAATATTTTTAGAATAGTGTAGAAAAGGGAGAGGAAGTCCTTTACCCTGCAGTGGGGCAGTACAGGCTAGTTAGATTAGATGATAGAGATAGATTATAAATGTAAAAGTAAGTTTGTTTGTTTGTGCTGCCATGCTAAAACGGCTGAATCCTTCTCATTCCTCTTTATCCGCAGATCACAGATGTCGCGGCAACAGTTAGTAATATTTTAGTGTTCGCTTGTTCCGTTTTATTTGTTGTAATCTATTAATTTTATTTTATTTATAAACAACTGACTATAAACTAACTAACTAAACAAATAAATACAAAAACAAAAGGACACTTATGCGTCAAAGTATTCGTCCGCAGTATTATTTTATTTGTTAGGTTGGTATTGATTTTATTTTTGACATATTGACACTGACACATGAGTTTCGGCTTTTGAGTTTTGAGTTTTGTTTGTTGACACTTGCACTTGACAGGCCGACCACAGAGTACATTTTACATGAGACCGACAACAAATTCAGGCATTCAGGCCAGGCTGATTGTATTTTTTTGGCGGGTTCGAATCTGTTGTTTGTGAAATAGGTACTTCAGAATATAATTAATCATGAAATTGCAATGCCAGGTAGAAGTAGTCAATAGATATCATAGTAACCTAAACATTGTAGGAAGTGGAAAATATTTAAAATCAACTTTAGTACTGGGAAAAGAACCGAAAGGTGAAACAGAATATTTCATTCTTCATTTCTCATCCGTTAACAAAAGTGGTAGAAAATACCGCGTAAAGTGTATAAAACAAGTGTTTGTGAAGTGTATAAACGAAGGCAAAGCAACCATACGTTTTGAAGAACCTACTCATGATCTATGTATAAAAAGTGAATCTATACAGCTGAAATGTTTTATGAGACTGTTGAGATCATGTCTCACCGGTGACACAAAGAACATACAGCTTGCGCCTTTAGCTACCCTAAGTGTAACACACAAGGATACTGCTCCTACAAAACTTATAATACGTAATAGGAGTGAATTTCCTATCAAGGGTCTCCCAAGAACATTGGAATCTCTATACATAAATGGATTGAGTCTTTGTAACTTTAGAAGAGATATATTGTTATTAAAACAGCTTGTTGTACTTGATCTCAGCAATAATGCCATGGAAAAGATACCTCCAGAATTTGGTATGAAACTCAAAATACTTTTTGTCAGATCTAAGTAGTATCTGTTGTTATAAACATAGTTTCTCTTCCAGGAAGAATGCCGAATTTATGTGAATTGTATCTTTCAAACAATCAACTAGGTGTGAAAGGAGAAGTGGACTGGAGATGGCTGATGGGGCCCCAGGTATGTTTTTATCCTGCATAACTGTAGCTCTAGCTAGTTATTCAAATATGTACTTACTGTATTTTGACCTAAATTACCCTTAAATAACTTCTGCACATACAAATTGCCAAATATTTTCTTGTATGTCTTTGTTGTTCCCTCAATGCTGAGGATCATAACCACATTATGGCGTATCTCTAAGTTATGCAGTCTTTTGCAGTGGGAACCACTTGGTTGCTGCCTCCAACAGCCATAAAGATCATGTCCGACCATCTTGTCATCTTTTGTATGTATGCAAAACTTGAAATGAAGGAATAGCTATTGTATTTTCAGATCACAAATATGCTTAAGTTGTTGGATATAAGTGGAAATAAGTTGGGATACTTACCAAACTCAATATGGAAATTGCAAAAGTTAGTTACTCTGAAGCTGGATAATAATATGCTAGACAAACTACCAACAACGCTGGGTCGTATGAGCAGCCTAAGGTAAATTTTTTGTCACCAAATATATCTTTTTCCTTGATCCAAATTAAGAATTCCGAATACCAACCTGAGTGAAATTGATCAACATTAGAAATATTGAGATGTGTCCTGCAGTGACTACAAATCACAATTTTCTTTCATAATAGAACTTTATAAAAACTTTACAAAATGTGAGTCTCACCAAGGCCAATTTCGCCCGGGTGTTTCCATTGCGAAGATCGCCCTGAGGACACGGTAGAGCATACGGTGGAGGTCTGCCCGGTTTGGACGGAGCACCGCCGTGTCCTCGTGGCGATCGGCGGCGGCGATCTCTCGCGTCCGGCCCTGGTCCAGACCATGGTACGGAGCGAGAGAGCATGGTTAGCCGTCACCACCTCCTTCAGCGAAGCAGTGATGCTCGCAAAGAGGGAGGCGGCGCACGTGAGGGAGAGGCAGTACATGCGCCCTCACGGCCGCAGCCTTCGTAGGAGACGCCCTGGGCGTCGGAAATCCCAGGCTGATTCCCGGCCACCGTAGGCGCGGGCTTGCGGACGGCGAGTAATGGGTAGCTCGCTGTCCGGCAAGGACCAAGCCCGGGTCGACGGTGCATTGTGTTCCACGCGCGCCTCAAAAAGATGTCAGCACCAACTGATGGGGCCCGCAAGGGCTGATGCCTGCCAGGGGTGCGGGTTGTTCGAAAGAGATACCGCGGCCCTTGGCACACAGGCAACTGAGGGAACACGGGTGGGTTTTAGTCAGTAAAAGTCTGACACGCCCTCCTGCTCCACCCAGAGCGGGAGAAATCATTTGATGATTTCCCACCCAAAAAAAAAAAACCAAGTCCAATCTTATGCAACATTTAAGGCATCTCACAAAGCCAGTCATCAAAAGTTTAATATGTATTTTCAGTAACTGAATAATGTAGTGATTAATAAGTAAAATTGTTGATTGATTAAACCAACAATTTTATTCATACATTTTGTTGTGTGCGTTTCAATAGACGGCGACGACGGCGATATTTCTAAAACAAAAACTGCTAAGATTTTGCAAAATTTGTAAAAGTTGATTCCCAAAACCATAAATTTGTCATAATTATATTAAAAAGTTATTAGGGTTTGAACGGCGCCATTGAAACACGTAGAAGCGCTGCCACGGAGATCTGTAAAACTAAGCGTTGCAGAGACTTGTTTAGATAAATAATAGACTGAATTTGTAAAAAAATTGTTTAAATATAGAAAATAATCCTAGGTGTATATTTCAGGAGCTGTAAGACTAAAACCCCCATGGCCGCGCCATTGAATTGATGAAAAAAACCTTATCGCTGATATCTCGCTGAAAAAGCATCGCAGAGGTCTGAAGTTTTTCGTAAAACCTAGATTTGAATTTGTAAACACTTTTAAAAATGCACAAAAATCCTAGGTTTATATATCAGGAAATCAAGAGCTGTAGCACGGTATTGCGTTGAAATAAGTCGCGATTATCTATCGAAGAAAGTAAGTATTAGCGAGTTTTTATTTGTAAACAACAACTATTAATATGTACCGATAACAGTTAAAAAAAAATTCGTGATATAAAGCCTTAAAATACGTTTTGAATCTTTCGGTAGGGTGACCATGGCTTATTGTCTAAAGAAGAAAAGAAGAAAATACATTTATTTAGTACACAATATACAGCAAAAAAAAAACTTAAATGAAAATAAAAATCAATAAAAAGTGTAAAGTGCGATGGCAGAAACTAGCATTAAAGTGTGCTGCGCATGGCTGCGCTAAAAAGGCCCAGTTCAGCATAAATGCCAGACAACTTGTGTCTGATGCTGGTTTTCAACTGGACCTGAGAGACGACCAGAGTTTACAGAAGACTTTCCACGTATTGTGTTACATATTCCATCTCAAGGATTCTAAATTAAATTAAAATTAAATGATAAGATATAAAAACATGCAGCTGGCAGTATCTTCACAACGATAATGTTTTCCCATTGTTTGTCTTATTTGTTTTATTATATTTATGTGTATTTATGTATGTTTATTTGTGCATATATTTAATTATGTATATCGCATATTTATTGTTTAAATATTTTTTTTTGAGGTATAATATGAGTATATTTAGTTATATTTGAATAATAATTAAATACACCACTTATTTGATAGCACCTACCACTGTTTGTCTCTGCATCGCCCAAAGGTCGACTGGTAGAAAATGCCTATGGCATTAAGTCCGCCTCTGTACATTTCTGTGCGTGAAGTATTAAATAAATAAAAACATATTTTGTTTATTTCTTTAAAAGTCACATAAATCACAGATTGTTTAGTTACCACTCCATTGTTTGATAGCTGAAAATACTGTGGTTCTGAGTACCCGTGCGAGAACCATAACAGATAACTTTGCTCAACGTTCGTAATTCCTGTAACATATGTCTAAGACTAAATAACCCATTATTTACAATATCGTAGGTACAGTAGGCGTCACACCAAGTTACCTATTATTGTTTGATACACGCACTTATGCCGCGCGTGATACGAGTTATCGGTGTGTGTAACTTAATGCGATGTCTATCGTACATATAGCACCTAAATAAAAAAAATATCATTGTTTTGAATTCGTTTTATGTTTTTTTTTTTTTGACGACATTGAAATAAACATATTGTTTTACATCTTATCGTGTCATTTTTAAATTAGAATCCTTGAGATATAATTTCTAAAACAGTAGGTGGAAAGTTTTCTGTAAACAATAAGCCATGGTCACCCTATCGAAATATTTAAAACGTATTGCGATACCGTACTACAGCTCCTGAAATACAGGAAAGTTTTTATCCAATGCGCAAACTGTAACCATGAATTCAGCATATCATTCTAGACCCCACAGCACAGAAATTTTTCGTCGGTAATAAAAAACGACGTAATAAAAGACTTGAAATTTCTGCGCTAGAATGATGATGATTCCGGTCTAGAATGATATGCTGAATTCATGGTTACAGTTTACTCACTGGACAAAAACTTACCCTACCCTGTATAAACCTAGATTTTTTTGTGTATTTTAAAAGTTTTGACAAATTCCAATTGGGTTTTACAAAAAACTTCAGACGTGTGCGATGCTTTTTCAGGGAGATATCGGCGATTTCACCGTTTCAATGGCGCGGCCATGTGGTCTTACAGCTCCTAAAATATAAACCTAGGATTTTTTCTATAATTTTACTAATTTAATCTATCATTTACCTACATTTCAGGTCTCTGCAACGCTTAGTTTTAAAGATCTCCGTGGCCGCGCGGTTCTCCGCATTTTAACGGCGCGGCCACGTTCAAACTATTATAACTTTTTAACCATAACTTTGACAAATTTATGGTTTTGGGAATCAACTTCTACAAATTTTTACAAAATCTTGGCACTTTTTTTAATTATCGCCGTGGCCGCACCATTGAAACGCACACCATTTTGTTCCATCATAAAAAATGTTTTTCGTACAGGTATCTAACTATGACCCAGAATGAACTTACATCACTGCCATGCAGTTTACTGCGATGTCGCCTGGAATATGTAGACCTTTCCGAAAATAAACTTGATGTCACAGAAATGGCACTAGGCCCCAGTAAACATAGTCCATGGGAATTTTATATTGGCAGTCTTGTAGATTTGGCATCTAAAAGTGTTCTAAAACATAAGTTATATTATGCTCCTAATATTATACCTTGGACATTAGTCGAGTTCCTAGATAATGCGAATATGTGCGTCTGTGGTGCACCAGTAGTAAACAATTCATTTTATATGAATAAGGAGTTTCAATTAAAAGACTATTTTAGAGTTGTTGTGTTCAATAGTAATAGGAAAAGCACGGTTACATTCCAATGCTATTTCTGTTCACCTAAATGTTTTAACAGATGATTTTGAACTGTTATCTTAATTAAGTAATGAATTTAATAATAAGAATAAAATATTTATTTTTTAAACATTTATTTTATTGTATTACATAGACATTATGTTATTACTAATTAAGACCTTCCAGCCTCCAACTGATATCTGGAATCACTGGTGCTATCCTTATGTGTGGTTCTGAAAAATGAAAACAATATGAGCATTTCATAGTTATAAGGCTCATGTGGGTACTTACATAAACCTTTTGAATGTCATTGTCACATATACGTGCCAAGCAAGCGCGTGCCCTATACGCCAACGACACAAATACGTGACAAATAATGCGGTACAGTATAACACGAAATAAACAATTAAATCATTAATTTTGTGTGTCCGTATTTAATTACTTGGAACGAATTAAATTATACCATGGATATTGAGAAATATGATGACAAAAAAGGAGAAATTAAACGTTTAAATAGGAGTGTTCTCACACGCCAGTCTTCTATATGTGACCGCTAGTGACGTGACGTATGACTAATAATGTCGATAAATCCTTACTAAAATTAATGTGAAACTTAACTTATCTTTAATTAATGTGATTATATTATTTTTTGTATCAATTGGTATCTGGATAAACCAATTATAATCATCAGTCTTATAAAGCCACACTAGCAACTATAGAATAAAAAAAATCAAATAGTTGTTTCATTTTATTACAAAATAATATCATACTACAGTGTTCCTAGATCCCTAATTCCGATATAAATAATAAATATCGGATTTTTACGAAACGATATCAAGTAGAACCGATAAGTGACATTCTGTACTGCTACCCACTAGTGGTGGGTCGTTGTCGATTTTTTGACGAACGAAACGCAACCGTTTTCCTGACGACGAAAACGGTTGCAGAAAACGGTCGTCGTTGCAACTGGTTTCGAGACGGACGACTGACGGACGAGGAAACTTATCCAACATGGAATAGAATTCCGTTTTCGAGGTTTTCGTCGAGTGAAATAGTTGCAGTTTGTTAGTTCTTACAACTATCAACGATTTAAAGTCTATGACATGGTTAACTAAATACATAATTCGTTTTATCGATCGACTTTACTAAGTGTACGATGAAGTGAACTTTCCTTCATACTTTTCCAGGTTTAGGACTGGCTGGGACAGACTTTTATCTTTTTACCAGGCGTTTTTAAATTTACAACTATTTGCAAACAAAACAACAACAAAAAACAATTACTAAATTTCTCTGCGCGTGCTCAATAATAGTTAACTGGCCCAAAAAAATGTAAACAAATGTTATGAAATAATAACCACGCGACGCGCTCACCGGCGCGACTTCCAGGAAATTTAGCGATTATCCCAATTTATCGTTCATGCGAATCGACTTTGAACTTTAAGTCAACTAACATAAGGTTGCACGGGTATAACCGTCTCATGACGAACGACAGCATTGACAACTGGTAATAGATTATCGACTGTATTTCGTTGACGAAAAGTTCATTTTTTATTGTAAGGACTGCTTTGCGATGACGCGACGCGACGAACGAGTGTGATAGAATTGAACCATTGCATTCTCGACTGTATTTTCATAGGCGTAAAATAAAAAATCGCACCAAGTGATTCGAGGACTGGTTTGTGCGACGAAGACTGTTTGAACCCAGGACGTAAAACAGTTTTATCTTCGCAGAACACAAAACGGTCTTTGGAAACAGTTCGTCGCAGCAACGCCCACTCCTACTACCCACATCCCTAAATCAGATGCGAGGAAGTCATACAATGGCGGGCTGCCCACAGACAGCAGATCGAAAATAGTGCTGTACCATAGAGTAATTTGATTTAATTTTGTTTGTCTCCTAATGTCTGCTTAAACTCTGTAAATGCCGTGTAATGATAACTATATCTAGTGGGAACTAGTGCAAGGTTAAGTACAATTTAAATGACGTGAGTAGCGTTTATTCGATAATTACAGACAAAAATGTAATAATAATATTGGTTATCGATATAATTTTGGAATCCCTATTTTTTTTTGTATTTGCGGTGAAATTGTGGCTTGGCGTGGAGGGCACACGCGTGCCTTTTTGCTCTAGCGGTCAAAAGGTTAATAATAGTACTAATAATAAATAGATTTTATGAAAAAACTTTCAAACTCACCAAGGGTGGCGATGCCCTGTGGTATTATGCTTTGTCCTTCTGGTACATTCTGGGCAGAAATCGTCGCATTAGTCGCTTCAAGTACAAGATCATTCGTCCAGATAACTTTGAAACTGTCCTTCATTTCTTTCAACACTTTCTCCAAAGAATGCTGTAACAAGATCTTTACAGTATTTTCCATTCATAACGAAGAATTATCGACAGTAAACCGCAAGGTGGGACGCCCTCAGGCTAGGGGGACCGACGATCGTAGTAGTAAGTAGCTGGTAGCAGCTGGATAAGACTGACCAAAATAGCTAAATGACATGCAATTGATGAACTGTAGTGGATATAGCCAAAGGATAATCATGAAGAATGAAGATGATAAAATTACAAATGTGATATCCGAATGCGAAAAAAAATCAATAGGAGTGAATGGAGGACGAACAACAATGTATTTACCTGTAAGATGTAAGCTTCTTTGTCCTTACTGAAGTAACTTAAAGCAATGACTATTTCCTTTACTTGTAACCTCAAATCGTATGTAGCAGTAACCAAGGTGTGTAGAGCCATTACAAGCGCAACATCTTCATACTGGGAACCTTCTTTGAGTGATGCCACTTTGCGCTCATGTTTTCGTCTATTCTTACTCGAACGGAAGGATCGACTGAAAATGAAGTAAGTAAGAATTTGTTTTTAATAAGTCTTTCACGCTTGAATGAGTTGAAATCCACACTCACTAAGTTACAATTAAATGCGGAAGTAAATATGTTTGTTACCTTATCACGCTTAAACTACTGTACCCTTCGATATGAAAGACAAATAGCCTGGTAGCCTGGGACCTAAAGAAGAAGTCACGAGCAACAGCTACTTCACTACATAGTATAAAACAAAGTCGCTTTCTCTGTCCCTATATCCCTATGTATGCTTAAATCTTTAAAACTACGCAACGGATTTTGATGCGGGTTTTTTTAATAGATAGACTGATTCAAGAGGAAGGTTTATATGTATAATACACCGACCCCACGCGGGCGCAGCCGCTGGCAAAAGCTAGTCGTTTATAACACGAACACGACAGAGTTCTAATATGAGGTAACGCTAGGGTCGCCACCTCTCAAAAGGACCAACCCGGGATAGTTTAAAAAAATCGATTGGGAGGGGGGAGTTGAAAGGAATTCTCAATCATTTATAGTTTTATAATTTATATTTACTTTGCTTTCGAGCGGCATAGACGGTGTTTTACCTTTCACCGTGGCGGTTGTAACAAGACTGATGTGCGTGGTGTGTGCGCGGAGCAGACTTATGCGGAACTCCGCAATCTCGGGGTACGCGGGCCCCGCCTACTTGCGACTTCTACTGTTTTTTCTGTTCTCTGAACGCGCCACACATGCTCGACGCTAGGCAAGCCGCGGGCAGGCATGCGAGACAGAGACAGACACCGCCGAATCAACATCGTCGGCGACGAACGCGCGGCATTGCGAGCGAGTAGCGACATGCGAGCGACGGATGCATATAATTTTTGAAAAACCGGAGAAATTATTGCACCCTGGGAGGTCAGGAGGTTAACCATTATTACCAGAGTCTCCCGGGCAATCCGGAGGGTTGGCAACCCTAGGTAACGCTCATGATGACTTCAAGATAAATATCGCAGAAGCTATAACTATGAGGGTTCCTCTTTCTGACTAAACCCTTAGACTGTCTTCACCATGCATTTAGAAAATCAGCTTTATGAGTATGGATCCAAGAGCATGGTTTACTTTCTGAATTTATATTTGTTGAATAAATTTCCGAGACAACAAAAACAATTAAGTAAACTGTACCCTGTCCAATTAATCGCCATAGGCGTTCCACAGGGATCAATTCTAGGTCGTGTTTTTGTTAGTATATGCATTCTTATTCTCATTCTTACCTTGAACCCCTGGATGAAGAAGCAAGTGTACTTCCTGCATCAGAATATAGATCACTGTCCTTGTTGGTATAAAAGTCGAATGGATCCACTGGGTGCTTAGTTTTATTTTGTCTTACAACTTGTAGACGTTCACGGTGCCTTATCAAAGTCGCCCAGTTCATCTCAATCATTTCTTTCATATTTTTGTACTCTTCTAGAAGAGCGGGAAGAAGCTTTTCATCTATAAAAAATAATCAATTTAAAAAAATCAATTAGAAATTAAAATAAAGAAAAAATTAGTATCAGTACAAACCTTTTAGAATATTTTTTTTGTATTGCGAACAAAGTCTTAATGCTGTTTTATATTGGCCACATTCAATGGCATAGGAGATTGTTAGTTCACTGTTACCACCATAAAACTGATCTAAAATTGTTAAAGCTTCCTTGTGGCGCTTGTCTTGTTTTAGACCTTCCACCAGATCCCTGAAGATATAAAACAGAGGTTATTTTTTTTACTTACATGAATAATATAACCTTCATGATTTCGTAACAAACAAACATACCAACATAAATCCTTAAATTGTTCCTTAGGCCATGAATTTGCCAAACTTATTGCTAATTCCCATTCCAGACCGTCTTTATAGCATTCAATAGCTTTATCAATACTATTTGCTCTTTCATATACTATTCCAGCTTCCGTGTATTGCTTCTTCAACTTTAAGTAGAGCCCAAAGTCATCTGATATCTCGTCGAAAATAGCATCGTTTGGCGAAAACAGAGCCAATGCTTCCCGGTACAGGCTATGGTATTTTACAAAAGTTTTTAACTCATTATGTTTGCCTGGGCCACACATCACAAGACTTTCTACTGCCCTCTCGAACCTTTTCAGGTGTTTGTTAATTGTAAATCTCTTGTAATTTTCTTCCATTTCATTCAGCTCATCAAGCATTGGAACATATTCCTTTGGATCCTTCTGTGACTTATAGGCTACTAGCAAAACTAAGTCAAAATCATACATGCCAAGAGCAACATCAAACAGTTGATTTACATCAACCATGTAGAGTAAGTACTTCATTGCTTCATCTGATCCAACTGGTAACTTTGTGCCCCTAGATTCTTGTACCTTCAGTTCTTTGATGATCAATAAAGCACTTTCGAAGTCTTTAATTGTATTCTTCTTTACAAAAGTTGTGAGTATTGGTAGTATTTTAGTGTCACTGTCTGGTCTCTTTTTCAAATGTTCTCTTACAATGTCACATATTTTTTCAACTTTGGCATCTATTTCGCTTTTGGGCTTATCTGGCTTTCCAGCATAACTACTTGAGTACATAGTCTTTGTTACATCCGAATTTTCTAAATCAGATAAAAACAGATTCAACCATGAAATATTTTGAACAGATTCCAAAAATATTGCAATGTGATTTATAAAATTTTCTGGATTGTGGTCATAAATTAGATTCAAATTGATTCTCTGTTTCCTCATGAGGTCAAATGCCTCGTGATACTGAAGACGATCAAGATATTCTCCAATAATCTTTAATGATAAAGGCCTTGGCTGAATGGTTTCAAGATTTCCTCTTGGCATTTGAAAAACAGCCGTTGTGTCATTTGGTACAACTATTACCAATTTAGCTCCCCTTTCGATTTTCCTTTTATACACATGTTTTGATTCGTCTTTCTGATATTCCATAATAGCATCAAGGCCTGGCTTGGTTAATTCTGTGCACAGAAGCACATGTTGCAATGTTGTTAACAATAGAAAATGAGTGTGAACAAAGAATGAACTTACGTTGTTCATTATCATTTTCTGATTGATATACAGATGGCCGTAATGTGACAGTCCAATAAAATATATTTCATTATCAACTTGGAACACATTAAACTTAGGACATGATATTCCAAATGACTCATCTGGAATTTCTAGATCTTCTCCAAGTTTGCCCTGTACAATATCACCATCCTGGAGTTGCAAAAATAGAGAAGAAGGCTCAGTGGGATGGGATTGAACCCTTTTTACAGGTGTTGGTAAAGCAGTTTCACTTGTGTTTTCTACTTTCTCTGATGTAATTGAATACTCAACTAAATTGCTAGTGTCATTATTATGGACAACGTTAGCGATGACTGTATCAGCACTAACCCAGAACCAATTGAAACATTGAAATGGAAAACCATGTTTATCAGCTTGAACAGTTTTAAAAACTTCATACTGTAGAGGAAACTTAGCAGTTTGTTTATAAAATACCAACTTATTGTCTGCAGTATAGACAAAGAAACAATTAGGATTGCAGTCTTCTTCTTTCTGTTTTTGTGGTGCAAAATGAACAGAGTTAATATTGGTATCAAGTTTGATTTCAAAAGCTGCCATAGGTGGGGGCAGAACAGTTTGCCTAAAGCCTGTCAAAAGAAGTTTGCTCCCATCTATAACTGCCACCACTGCATCATCTTCAGGCCCATACCCTCTACTGTGATCTACATTCCAAATCCAGGTGTAAGAAAAATGTTGGCCATTGTGTAAAAATACATGCAGTTTTTTGTTGCTGGCCACATCAAAGTCATTGTCCCACATTATTTTGCTTATGTCCTGGTCACTATTGAATGTTATAGTTTGTTTCAGATACCAGTGATAATTGCCAATTGTGTATAGCAGTAAAGTTTGTATATTCTTTTCTGTATCTCTGCATTGTAATGTCAATACTTCCGAGTCAGAGCTCCAAGTGATGTCCTCTACTACTGTATTGGTATTTACAGGAAGATCAAATTCTCCATGTTTTAAACCATTCTTCTCAAAGAAAGACACAAGATATTTGTCACTTAGTTTTTGTGTGGTAGCAATAAGATTTCCACTGGGTCTCCATGACAAGTTGCATTCTAAACCTTGTTGTTTTTCACTTGTGTATTGCACATTTCCCTCTTTGTCAAATACTTTAAATCTTCTGATTCCATCCATTATGAACCCAACAGCATACAGATTGCCATCTCCTCTCCATGATATTTTTACTGAATGGTCAACTATCGTGGGATCTGAAAAGAAAATGTTTTATTTTTTTAATATTATTGCTTACATTTTTAGAGCAGATAGCTCTGTAAATAAAAAATAATAAATGAATAACTATTTAATACAATCAATACTATTAAATTTTAACAATTTATTTAAACTAGTGAGCACTGGTTTAAGTAAACAATTGAAATATAAGGTTTGTGCACTCCTTCTCCATACAAACTGTAACAGTGCCAAATATCATACTCCTCCGTCTGTGTATCTTTCGTAAAAAGGGGTAAAAAGTTTTTGTTTCACATATTAATATATGAATGTAATGTGTATTGCATAATTATATGTATGTTGTAATTACCGGCAGTGACTTCATTTTTCACCTTGGCAGCCTGTTTACCAACAGACCCATGAAACTGAGTTTCTTTTTTCCCCCAACCTACAGTTATGAACAGCTTCTCTCCAAACTCTTCATTAAATAAACTAATCTCATGAACGGGATCAAACATGTTCATCAGAATCATCTTCATATCTCTGTTAACTAGTACCAATAGTTCTTGATCTGGACTCCATTCCATTGCCTGGAAAGTTATTATTAATTGTACAGATTATGTTGCTATATGAAAATAGAATTAAAGTATTTTAAATTTGATCCCATATGGCTAACAGCTGTGCCTTGATTTAGTTAATCAATAACTTAAAATTTGGTCAGTGCATCGTCTTAGGGGCGGAATTTTTATAGTTCTTATTATAATGTAAGTATAAAATGTTTGAACTTACCAATAAACCATTGTCACAAACTCCAGCTATATCTAAAGTATTGCCATTGTTACTGATGGTTATGAGTTCTCCATTGGCCAGTCCCACGCACAGAGTGTTAGTAAGAGTGAGAAATGTAATGTTTATAGGTCTATTATCAGGAGAGGCAATATCTGAGAGATCCTTGGTCCAGTTTTCTTCATTATTTTCATCAAAATTGATCACACTAAGGTTATGTGTACAAACATATAGTTGGTTCGAAGAACTAACTTCATCATGACCATTACACACTATGAGTTTGTCTTCTGACTCCAGATTAAGATCTCCTACGGAGACATCCCAAAGATTTAAGTTTTTCATTGTTTCGAATATGAAAAACTACGAACATAAACACGTTTTGTATTCCGAACTTAAGAAATACGAATTGCAAATTTGGAATCGATTATCTGTCAGTGTCAACTTTATTTTGTCAGCGTCAATAAGACAGTGACATAATTATTTTTCTTTGGAATATTGTCTTTTGCCAGTTTTTTATTGGAAACAATTAAATCACAGAGTGCATTTTATATTGAAATAAATATTGATCTAATGACTGCTTCGCTGTGGTGGTCGCAACTGGGTTCGGTTCCCAGATCAGGCAAAGTGTTATTGGGTTTTTCTATAAGAAATTTCTCAGTAGTAGCCCAGAGTCTATTTTATCTGATTTGTGCCCGACGGTTGATGATGGCAATAGGCTCGCTCCCTATTACATGGGATTTGTTTAGCTGGCGAAATGTAGTTGTACTACAGGTACATCTCTACCCAACTCCTTGGGTACACAAGGCGTGATGTTATGTTAAATAAATACGTTTAGGTACCTCTCGGGCAATCTCTTAACTCTGCAGTTTAGTAAAAACTACTTAGAGAAGGAGGATAACAGAAATATACAGACAGACTGGGCAACGTTTGGGAAGGTTTGTCGAGACTTTTCATCACGTATTCCGCAGAGTCTAAAAATTAAAGCCTTCAATTCTTACCTACGGACCCGAAACGTGGACACTCATAGTACGGCTGGTCTATAAATTGAAGGTCACTCAGCGAGCTATGCTTGGGATCTCTCTGAAGGATAGAATTTAGAATGAGTTGATCTGGCAGAGAACCAAAGTTGTCGCCATAGCTCACAGAATAAGCAAGCTGACGAGGCAATGGGCCGGCTATATTAGCATTATTAGCCGTAGAACCGATAACCGTTAGGTTAGACATGTTATGCTGGTAGCAGCTGGATGACTGTTGCCGAGCATCGAGCTGACTGGCGTGCAATTGGAGAGGCTTATGTCCAGTAGTGGACGACTGCTGTAGGTTGATGATAATAACCGCGTAGGTTTTTTCTACGCTAGGGACTCTAGAATCATGTGCTGAATTCAGTTACAGTTTTCGTGTCTATTTCCCTGCACCCTATTAGTATAGTAATATTTATTATTGTATAAACCGTGAAATTTTAGTCGTCTTACAAAAGTGGTCCACTATATGTATCCGTCATAAAATACGTATAGATGCGATTAAAACATTGTTACCATTAATTAAGATAATAGGTACAAAGAATAATAAATAATGCTTTAGAATGATGAAACACCCTCCCTGTTAATAATAAACGGTAGACGATATCTACCTACCTACCATTACATTCCATCTCCGTAACAGGGTGTTTCAAACTACGTCATGCGTCTTAGTGAATGATATATATTTTTTTAATTTTGCAAATATTCTAAAATGTAATTTTTTTTAAAGAAGTGAATAGTAGTCAATGGATGCATGAAGTAGGCGGTGTAGTATGGATGATTTGTAAATTGGTTGCCGGTGGCCCAGTGGTATCTATACTTTGTGATATATAATATCACTAGCTTTTGCCAGCGGCTTCGCCAGCGTGGAGGTCGGTTTATTATACATATAAACCTTCCTCTTGAATCACTCTATCTATTAAAAAAAACCCGCATCAAAATCCGTTGCGTAGTTTTAAAGATTTAAGCATACATAGGGATATAGGGACAGAGAAAGCGACTTTGTTTTATACTATGTATTACCATTGGTCTCAAAACTGAACGAATCCATCGTGAGGAAAACGGCATGTTATAACCAGAAATTCGAAGACACGTGACACCCACCAAAGCGCACTGGGCCCCGTGGTGAATTATGGCCCCCTCCCTCTCACAGAGGGGAGGCCAGTGTCCGAGTAGTGGGAACATTATAAGCTTATTATCATAATGCAATGCAATGCAATATTATCTTATGCAATTGTAGTAAGTTCCACTACATCTAGCACTACTGACGAAAATGTATAAAAACACGAATTGATTTATGAATGTTTGTATTTCTTCAATATTATACACAATACTATTGTATTGTTTATAATATATAAATCAAAACAAGCCAGCCACTAGTATTATTTTTTATTTTATCTCTTTAAATTACAGAAATGCTACAGCTTCTCATTACTTAATCATTAAACCTTGGGGTAATAAGTTGTTTCGAACTTCTTTCTGCTCTTAGGATATGGCCGTAAAGTTTTAGGAATATACGCAGGCAGATGTTCATCCAATCTTCTATTGAAAGGGTTAATACCAAGTTCAAATGGCCTTCTCTTTGCTTCAAAGAATCTAGTATTGAATTTAATCTTATAAATTTTCTCCCACAGGTATGTTTCAGGAAGAAGATTGTGCTTTGATCTATTGGACACTAAGTGTTTGTATCTGGATTCCAGCCAGCAGCGTCTGTTATCATCTTCAATATCTGCTACAACTTGTTCTTCCTGACCTAAATATGGTTTAATTTCATGGTCTCGTTCTTCAGGGGTATTTAAGTAGAACTGAACAAGCATCTTCAATACTTTTTCATTAAGTCCTTGAACTTTTCCATTTTCTATGCTATCATACAATTTCAAAGGCTTTGTCCCAAAGCAAATGTTGCTTTTGGGGTTGTCTATCTTGTCATTGTGCATCTCGATTGTATTTAATTGATATGCATACAGTGACCACAGCTGTCCATTTGTGATAACAGTTTGTGTGACCAAAGGATAAGTAATGTCATTGAAGGTAGTAAATCCTTGGTAATTTGCCTGAGCTAGTAGCCATCCGAAACTAGCCTTCATAGCTTGACAATGTAATGCTTCAAGATTATCTTCAGGACCAAATGATTCTTTTCTTGCAAGGATATGACCACGGCCATGATACGACAATGAGCCAAATTCATCAAAATCACCAGGCCAGAAACCTGAAAAATTAAGCATTATGTATAAGAAAAAAATATAAAATATAAATTGATAGTGCACACAATAGTCAATACTCAACTGCTGGAACACTCAGAAATAAAGTTTAATATGATTATAGTTAAATAAATAATTCTGTTTTCGCAAGTACTTTACCTGGTAAATTAGTGCCATGCCTAAAATCTTCGAAATATCCAACTGCTTTTGGTTCATCTGTGAACATTGGTACTTTGAATTCAGGATTCTCCGCTTCACTGTATGGCACAATAGGCTTCAGAGGTTGGTGATTTCTTATGGTTAATATTGGAGTTCCTGAAACAATTATGTTCGTATAACTTTTTATAACAAGCTTCCTTCTTCTTTGCTACATTTGCCTTTTAATCTGTTTAAAGCTCAAGTAAAATCCATCCTTTGTTTAAAGGATTACAATTCCATCGACGACTATTTAAATGACAAGAATAGTTGGTCGCTGTGATTAACTCAAGACAATGTTTATGTTCTTTCTCCAGAATTGGCGTATCTAGTGACAGGTTATATGGGTTCATATAATTTTTTTATTATTTTTTATTGCCTGTCTAAGTAATTTTTTTATTTTTTATTATTATCTATTATGTCATTACCATTAGGTAGTTATTGACATGATCTACTCATAACAATATTTTTTATGATGAGTTGTTTTATGCTATAAGTGGCCTCGACAGTTTTCATTTTATTTGTCTGTATATTGGCATGGCTAGCTGACATTTTGACTAATTATTTAATTAATGTTCTGTGTCTCGTAATGTTTATTACTTTGCCTATGTATGTATAGAATGAAGTCTATCCGACTAAACAGACAGCTGTGCTGCTGGGGAGTTTGTTGCGCCACTTCTTTTTCCCAGCTAAAGCACTAGGAAGTGGTGAAGGGTGGGCGTTTTGGGGGACTGTCGTATGTATTTTGACGTTCGAAAAGTGCTGATTCTCAGCTTAATTTGTATAAATGACTTTTGATTTGATTTTGAGAAATTGTGGATGAAGGATCGCAAGACAGTACGCCACACTCGAAACCCGCTCTAACTAGTTTGTTTTTACCTATTTACCTGTTTGTACTCTTATAATAAGTTTTACAATAATTATTATATCTTTTCACTGTTAAACGTGCGATCCATTTCATTAAATAGACTCAACACCAACACACCTTGAGATAAACTCCTACAAGTGGCGCCCACCGTGGGGCCGCCACTTATAGAAGATTTCTCATGGTATTGGGTCTATTAAATGATTTGGAACGCAAGTTTAACCGCAAAAGGTATAATTGTATATAACAGAAGCACAAACAGGTATATAGGGAAAAATCAATTTAAACTAATCAGGGCGGGTTGCGAGCGCGGCGTACGGACTCGCGAGCCATCGTCCACTGCGGCATCTTTTATGGTACAAGGGTAAGACAAGAGGTGCTGCTTAGTTTGTGACACAGCTCCACATGAAAATGTTAATGATAATAAGCTTGCACCTAGCCCATGCATATAGCCAAAAATAAAATTTGTACTTTGCACCTGCTAGAAACAATTTGTTTTCATAATAATATTAGTAATTTTGTAAAATTTACCTAAGTACTGGACTGGTCTGTCAACGGGTTCATACCAGCGATCCCTAAGGCCCCCATACTGCGTCCTCCATCTCACTAGTTTATGAGGGGGATAAACACCACCAATAAACCAGAATGCTTCATGTCGGGGATCATAATCAATCTGTCAAAAAAAAAAAAAAAACAAATCAAAATCTGATCAAGAATCTGTAATCATTGACATTGTTTTATAATAATCAATGTATTGAGTTTGGGCATCCTTTGCTGCGTATATGTAGAGCAGGCATGTCTGGCCTGTCAATGAACTACCAATGGCAGTTCACTGAAATGTCTACTTGCAGGTATAGCCTGACCGATACCACTCTACCGCGCCTTAGATATGGGCGCCGCGCGGCAGCGGAGCAGTGCAGCCCCCGAATCGTCAGTGCAAGCCGCTCATTCGTCACCACTCACAACGTCCCGTGCCCCGCCTCGCCGCGCATACCTAAGGCGCGGTACAGCGGATAATTGTAAAATTTACTGAAAAGTTTCGTGAAAAACAGTTGTGCGTAGTATAAATGATGATAATGTTGTCAGAAAAGAGTATGAATGTGGATGGCTATACGAGGATGGGGAGACCGAAAAAATCAATGGATGGACTGTGTGAATGATAATGGTGCCGATTCTCTTGTCACAAAATTCTCTAAACTAAACTAAAAATCACTAAAATTTAGTTTATTCCTGTCAAACGACGATTTCCTATTCTGAAATTGACTAAAGTGACACAACTTATCTATATTTTAGTTTGACAGCACTAAGATTGTACTGAGTTTTTAATTTAGTGAAAATGGTAATTTTGCTATTCTGCTGTTGTCAAACTAATTATTCTATTCAATACAAAATTTCGATTGTCTAACTAAATCTGACTATTTTTAATCGCGATTAAAAAGGTGTGGAATAAAATTAGTTGTCAAGAACTAAAATTCACACTGACACCTCGACTTCGGGCGCAAATACAGTACTGTATCTTTTTTTTCTTTTCTTTTGCTTATATCTCGAAATTGGTGTGTCCTATCGTAAAAATAATGAAAATTTCGACCCCCTTTATAAAACCCCATACACCACTAAAACTCAACATGTAGGTAATAATTTTTCATATTTTCGATACAAAAAGTAAAAAAATCCATTTAAAACACGTTGAGGCTGCCCCCCCTGCGCGGTTCCCGCTCTAAAAAAGATCACGGGGTAGGGCAAACGCGGAGTCGCATTTGTCAAATTCGATTTTAGTTGTGTCAAAATTATTTTTAAATTTAGAGATCTTTTTTTGCAGAATAGCTTTAAGATTCTCATAGCCAAAAGTAAGGAATTTTAGTGATAGTTTAGTTAGTTTAGTTCGGTGTACAACAGAATCGGCACCAATACGCTCAGAAAGATAGTGACTACTAGAATGACAACTAATAAAGAAGTATGGAAGAAAAACACATGTTGCACCAATCCCAAATACAGAAGAATCTCACTAATCCGGCACAATTAAAAAGCAGAGTGTGCCGGATTATTGCAATGTTCGGATTACTGGATTGCATAGAAAAATTCATAATAAATCAAATAAAGACTTCATAAAGAGAATACATTTAATATATTTGTGTTCATGTTCTACACTTATAACATATATTACAATTCTATGTTCTATGTTTGGTTTCTGCACTTAGTACTTTAAGTGGACCATTGTGCGTGAGCCATGGCGGCGGTCAGTGGTTATTCCAACCAGCCCACCTCCCTCCAGAAGTTAGCTATATCTCATGGTCTGTTGAGAACATCCGTGTAAGATTTGGGTGCCCCAAGGGTTTCTGTTCTAATCTGGGCTACGCCTGTGCTTTCGAAAAGCACATGCGCAATGGTTTCTTCAGCCTCCATGCAGGCCCTGCACAAGGGGCTGTCCGTTTTGCCTATTGTGTAGAAGTGTTTATTTAGCAGGCAGTGTCCCGTGATGGTCCCAGGCACCAGACGCAGATCCTTTCTGTCCAGGCGTAACAGATGTCTGGTCAGCCTGCCATTCAAAGATGACATTGCTTCCCTAGACTGCCTGCAGCGTCGTGTCGAGGTCCACCAGCTCTCTGTTTGTGTGTGGGTGTAGTCCTGAAGCCACCTGCGTATCTGGTTGAATGGGATGGGCACGATGGGCTCGGGTCCATAGACTGACGCGCTGGATGCCCTTCTAGCCAGTTCGTCAGCAGCATTGTTGCGTAGTGATCCGCTGTGTTCTTTTACCCATTGCAGTGTCACAGTGTTGCGGTTACAAACTGTTACTCGTTCTAGAGCATCGTGACATTATTGATGTAATGTATTTTTTCCCTAGGAATTGGAGAACTGAAGCACTGTCGGAGAGTATACGTATATGGGTATCTGACTTCTATCGCGTATGCCGCTTGTATAATGCCAACACATTCCGCCTGGTAGACGGTGTTGAACATTCCCAGCAGGCTGGATATGTTTATGTTAAGATCGTGTGAGAAAACTCCGACTCCGGTTCCGGAGTCAGTCTTTGATCCCTCTGTGTAGACTCTTAGCTCTTCCGGGGCCTGACTGATCATTCTGTTCTTCTGTGAGTGCCATGATAAAATCCCGAAACTGCACTGCTTCCAAAAGCACTACAATGCTTTTGAAAGCAGTGCAGTTTCGGGGTTTTATCGCAGGGTGATGCCATGATTGGTTGTCGTTTGATGGCATCTTCCTTCAGCATATATCTTACAATTAACTAGTACCTAGTACAAGACGGAGTGCATACGCGGTGCGTGGCGTACGCAGGGGCGAGGGAGGCGCCGGCAGTGTGCCGGATTATTGGATGTATTGGTCTATTGAAGTGCCAGATTAGTGAGATTCTACTATAAATAGTATATTGTGGTATTGTTCCCTGTGGTGCTGGACGTAAAAGAATAGCACCATCCCATTTCTTCCCGTGGGTGTCGTAGAAGGCGACTAAGGGACTTACTAGAGAATGGGCAGCAGCGTTCTCTACACATTTGACCACCATACTGCGATCGCCAACCCGCCTGCCAAGGGTGGCGATTATGGCAAATCCCCCCATCTGGGGGCTTACGTCCAGCAGTGGACTTTCGGCTGATATGATGATGATGACTGTAAATAGGCATGAATAAGGGCAGGAGAAAAATGAACCGTATACTTACTTGGGACGTTAACACATGTTCCACTTTGTCAGTCAAGTTGTTTGTAATGATTCTGTTTATCTGTTTTACTATACATTTAGCAAAAGCATCCTCTTTTTGTGAAATTTCTGGCTTTTCAATAATAGTAGGAAAAGTGCGGCTGGAATAAAAATACATAATATGAGAGATTAGATAGCTTTATTCTAAATGTAACAAAGAACATTATTTCAAATGTTTCAGAAACTACAGGATGCCACCTGCTATGATTCTTACACACTCCTTTTGCTTCATTTACATTCACACAATCTGGTCATACATGCTTACCGGTAGCAACTACTATGCACCTCACGTAACTATTTCAAGAAATAAATAAGTATTTACATCTATTTATGAGAGTACTCTAGTTACCCTGGTATATAATACACATCTGATACCCCTTTGCATGATACAAGCAAGATGTTTATGTCATAACAGTAAAGCTTTTACTATGAGATAGTTCATGCTATTTATTTAATATTCTTAGTACTTACTCCACTCCATCATTTTCTATAAGAATAGCTTCTTCAATAAGGGTCTTAACTTCTTGAACAACAGCGTCTGCTGCCTCGCCTGTTTCATTGTAGTATTCAGGGAGCTTATCAACAGGAATGAAATGACTTCTTGTGTAATACTGCACTAGGGGCATAGCGTTGTACGGAACTTTATCTTCGTTTAACATAACACACTTCCAGCCGTAATAGCGAGGCATATTTAAAGCTATTTGTTTCTCTTCTACGGTATTTATTTCCTTAATTTTCTGATGAAGAGCTTGTCTTTCTCGTAGCTTTTTGCCCTGCAGAGACATGTCCAGAATTGGTGGATATTCTGGTGTTTTGGTATATTCATTTTGTTCTTGTTCTGACAATGCTGCTTGGGACTGCGGTCTTGTTATTAACCTTTTTAATTTAGGAAACGTTCTATGAACTCTGTTTAGGTACATTTTGTATTCAGCTGGAGGATCACTTCGGAAAATATTATTTATTTTGAGGTTATCTTTCGTTCTATAATCGAAATGTCAAATGAATGCACAGTCTAGCTAGCTTGTGTGAATGTGTAAATTTTTAATAATTTAACTTAGCCAATAATGTGATAATAACAACGCAAGAAAGTACTAATTATTGAAGTTCGTTTTATATATTTTAACAAAAAGCCATTTCTTCAAAAAGTTGTCATGATTTTTATTTGTGTATTACGGTACGTTAAGTTTCTAGACGAAATAAACCTTTTAGCTGATGCAACGTTTTGACATTAGCCACAGACAGCCTGATAGCCACCTGCCAAATTATCTTGAATTCTAACCATTCACTTAAATATTTAACGTTATTTAGCGATTAATTTGATACGTAATCATGGACGACGACATGGTATTTGATCCGTCTCTAAAGAAAAAGAAGAAAAAGAAGACCGGTTTCGATATAGACGCGGCTCTCGCAGGCGAGCAAGGTGAGAGCACGAGCGTGGAGGCGCCCGCTGGGACGGGTGACGTCGACTTGCCTGAGGATGATAACCTCGATTTGGACAATTTTGGAAAGAAAAAAAAGAAGAAGAAGAAGGGAGTGTTCAACATGGAAGAACTCGAAAGCACGTTACCGGAAACACCCCCGGCCGAGGAGCCGGAACAACAGGAGGACGAAGTTATTGACGATTTGGATCTAGACATTGACTTCTCAAAAACTAAAAAGAAGAAGAAGAAGAAAAATATTGAAGAGCTTGTCCTTGAAGATGATAGTAAGGGAGAAGACCAAGAAAATGTGGAAGATGTGAGTGGTGACTTGTGGAGTGGCACAGACCGAGATTACACGTACGACGAGCTACTCGAGCGAGTGTTCGACATTATGCGTGAGAAGAACCCTAGCATGGTCTCTGGTAAAAAACAGAAATTCATTATGAGACCTCCTCAAGTTGTCAGAATTGGTACTAAGAAAACATCCTTTGCCAATTTCACAGAGATCTGTAAAACTCTCCATCGGCAGCCTAAACATTTACTAGACTTTTTATTGGCTGAGTTGGGTACGAGTGGGTCTGTGGATGGTAACAGTCAACTCATTATAAAAGGCCGTTTCCAACAGAAACAGATAGAGAATGTCCTTCGTCGGTATATCAAGGAATATGTTACATGTCATACATGCCGCTCCCCTGACACCATCCTCCAGAAAGATACTCGATTATTCTTCCTTCAGTGTGAAACATGTGGATCCCGTTGCTCTGTGGCTAGCATCAAGTCTGGTTTCCAGGCTGTGACCGGGAAACGTGCTGCCATCCGTGCAAAGACTGCATAGAGTATTAGTGCTTAGTGATAAACTAATTATACAGTCATGGATCTGGGGTACATACAGCAATAATCCTTATTTGTTGTAATATTTTTTAACGTTGTCAGCTGTAATCTGTTGCTGATGCTTCCATTGTTATTGTTGTGCAATTATAAGTAGATAGATCATAAATTACATAGGTCCAATATACCTTGAACATTTGATACAAATTGTACCTAAGGGTATTATTAAAAAGATGATTGGACTAGAATGAACTAAGGTTACAAAATTTCTTGTCGGTGAATTTCAGTTGCATTCTTCAGTATGTGGAAAAATATTAGTGATGTGCTCAAACATTTGTGATTGGTTGCATGAGGTATTGCCTGAGTGTACCCCATTCTAACCCTATATTTATGTATAGCTCACTTCTGTATTATTCTCATTGATACACAATGGTTTTATAAATTGTTGTTTTATTTCAGATCTTAAATAAAACACATTTTTATCATATAAGTTGTATAATTAACAAAAATAAGTTTGTGTATTGTATAAACATTTCCTGTTTCACAATTATCTTTAACGTTTACCTTAGACTAGTTGCTATTTATAACAAAATAATTTGAGAACATTATAACACAAAAATGCGCATTGGTAGATAACATTAACAGTAATAACATTTCAATTTTTTTTTTATAAAATAGAAGACCTTTCATTATAAAATTTGAAAATTGCAGTTTTTTTAAATGCAAGACTAGCTCGGTATCCCCAAAACAATAATAATTATTGAATAATTTGAGGATTAAAATCATGCTTGACAGCCTTGTTGAGACTTTCAGCATATAAATCAAGGCGCTGAGTCATTGTGAAGCCCCACTTATCCTTAATTTGCCGACATAAATTCAGATCAATCTGTGCTATCAGTAAGCCATTTTTCACTCTAGACAAGGATGGAGTTCTGGCACCATCTGGAGCAGTCACATAGCTTGAGCCATAGAAGTGGCCAAACTCCTTGTGAGCTGGCTTGCCATCTCCAGATGTAAATTCATTAGGGAAAGATTCAGTTCCCACTCTATTTATAGCACAAGTGAAATAGCTGTTAGCTATAGCAGCATTTCTGGCTTCCACAGCCCATAAATGCTCACTAAGCCCTGCTACGGTTGCAGAAGGGTTGAATACAATTTCAGCTCCATTAACTCCAAACATAAGCCAGTTCAATGGGTGATGGCGGCCATAACAAATGTTAATAGCTATCTTGCCATATTTTGTGTCAAAGACAGGATGTCCAGTGTTCCCCTCAAAGTAATATGTAGACTCATTGAAATCTCCAACCCGAGGAATGTGGTTTTTACGATGTTTGCCGATGACCTTGCCTGCCTCGTTGATGACTACAGCAGTGTTCCAAATGGTGTCCCCATGAACTTCATCTCTTTCTAATATGGGTGAAATTATAACCATTCCATATTTGATGGCAAAATCCTTTAAGAACTTAGTGCTTGGCCCATTTCCTACAGATTCTGCAAATTCGCACCAGGGTTGTTTCTCTCTAGTGCAAAAAGCAAAAGGCATGCTCCAAGCTTCTTGTAAACAGAGGACATTGACACCTTCTTCTCCTGCTGTTTCTACGATTTTGCGCATTTTCTCAAAAATAGCTTGTCTCTGTTCAACTAATGGTCTATCAGTGGACGTAGCAATAGAATGTTGGATAACTCCGACTCTCACTATTCGTGGACTTCTTGTTTCTTCCTTTTTGGCAGGAAAATCGTAGGATGCAACCTGAAAGCTGTTTTCTTTTGCCCATTCCTGGCTACTTTTCTTAACATTTAGTTCATGGTGATTAGTTCTTCCGTAGTGAATTCTGTTGTATTCTTGCAATTCGCTGCCTGATAGGGACTTTGATATCAGTAAATCTAAGCTCGGGAGTTCCGACGAAGCTGCCATTTTACTCAATAATTGTTGAAAAATATTTAACTTACTCCAAAGTACTACTTTGAATGGCACTATCGCTATGTTCTGTTTGTTAGTGTTATCTCTTATCAGAAGTTGCCACTTTTTTAATACACGTAGCCTAGCTGATGATGTGACTTTGTTGACAATTGAGAAAAAAAAGGAAATTATCATTATCTATCAGTCAATTGAAAAGATAAATGAATGAAATTATGAATGAAATGAATGAGTTAATTTATAAATAATTTCAAGAAGCTGGGGGAGACCGGACACGATTCCTCCCTCTGGTTTTTCTTCCTCCGTAGGTGGACCATATTATTATACTCTTTGAGGTGGACTAGATCAACGATTTCCTTTTCTATATTAGATTAGACAGCTAAACCAGCCATGTGTATAAAATTTAGCTAAAAAATAAACTTGAGTCTTCCATGTCTATGAGAAAATAGATGGTCTTAAGACTGAGGATATCATTACAGCACAGGACCAAACATTCAAGGGCTAGAGGGGCTATCATCAGTAGATTGTGGTCAGCAGCCTTTTTTCCGCGATAAACTAGACTAGAGAGGACTAAAACCGGCAGGACTGCTGATTCCGAGTAAAGATCAACATCTTTTCCGTAATTTATAAAAACGAGTTGTTTCGTTTGGCCATCCTATGGTGGATTCACAGAAATGTATGTTTGATTATCCATTCTGAGTAAGATTATGAAGTGCTACGGAAGTCTAGTATTACGGAAGTCTGTGTAACACCAATTTTATAATGTCTGTGGCTATGGCCATTCAAACCTGTATGATAAGCTAATAGTGATCTGTGGTTCAAATGCTGTCAGTTTTTTTAGTAATCTGTAATTGTCACTGTCAATTGTGGATTTGTGGTCAATTGTAACTCTCTTTTCGTCATAATTTCGTTCACAGAGTACATTTTATATTGATTTCGTTTTCCACCTTAGACAGAAATATTTTGTTTAGGTACTTGTGTTAGACCCACTCCCACAGAGCATCATTTATGTTGGACTTTTTTGCGGCCTTACTTACTGCTTGTGCTTGACTGATTTCTTACAGTTTCATATAATCACATAACCAAATACTATTGTTTTGTACACTAAAAAGTTCGTCAAAATGAATGTGCTTCCAGCACAACCCGTTGGGATACAGAGCACAGCGGGTGCTGTTCCCATTCGAAATGAAAAAGGTAAGTTCGTTTATAATCTTGGTTACCGAAAAAACCATATTAATAACAGCATAGCTACTATTACATGTACATTTTCTGTAGATGCTTAACAAACGTTTCTACGTTTACAGGTGAAATTTCTATGCAAAAAGTGAAGGTTCAGAGGTATATATCCGGTAAAAAACCAGACTACGCTCAAGGTGCGTCATCTACAGAGGAATCAGATACTGAGGATTTTATTGAGCAACAGAAACCAGATCGTAGGCAGCAGACCCTGCCACAAGTCATCAGCAAACCAGAAGAACATCACAGTGATTCTGAGAAAGAAGTAAGAATAACCAGAGGTTATGTTTGATTAATAAAAGATCATGTAATTATAGACTCACTTTTGGTATATAGAATCAATATTTTACTATGAGTCTTCATTTTATTTTACAAGGTTGATGATCCACGTTTACGCCGTTTACGAGAAGCTAACGCGCAGTCCCCACCGAGGCGTGCAGAACACAAGCCAGAGATTATTGATGCTGAACCAGAAGAAGAAGTAGAGAGTAGTGTTGAAGAAGCAAAAGACAGTTCCGAGAGTGAAGATGAGCTCGATGAGGAGGAGATTGAGAGGCGACGACAGGCTCTCAAAGCTAAACTTGCTGCCAGGTATAAACATAAATATTAAATGAGTTGGACTCGCCACTGGATAATCCAATAATAACAAAAAAAACCAAAGTGATACTATATATTATGACTTCTTTTTTAAGTAGGCTACAACCTATAAGCACATTCTAAACATTCAAATTTAATATTTAATGTTTTGGAAGGTAGCTTATTTCTAAATCAGTTCTGCTTGCTTTTTCTGCATATTAAATATGCAGGAATTCCAATGATTAAGTGAATAAAGTGTTCAATCTTCTCTGAATGATCAATACCATGATGATATGGTGATATGGGCTCCTCTGGGAACAGTGGTTCGAACCCAGGCTGGCAATTTACTTTGTGTAAATAATGTCAGCACCACTGCAATTTGAAGACATGTGACATCTACCAACCCACACTGAGCCTGCATAGTAGATTAACCTTTTAACTGCCTGACTTCATATCAGTTGTCCTGTCCCCAGCACCGGACACAGTGAATCGAAAAATAAATACCTACAACAAAGAGAGATGTGCAATACTTAAATTTTTACAACAGATTAACCAGTCAAGTCCCACGCGGACGCGGGACGATACAATAGAAAATCAATTGTGTCTCATTAAAATACCAAATACCACAGCTTCTTTAACTTCTCAATCCCCGCTGATTGAGAGGTTAAAGAAGCTGCGGTATTTTGGTCATAAATATACTACCCTGGCGAAATGGAACCAAAAATATTTGTCAGATTATTCAGACATAAAAGGTTAAAAGGTTAAAGTCCACTCCTTCTCGAAGGGAGGAGGCATATGCCCCAGCAGTGGGAGCATTATAGACTGATTATCCTATTATACCTATTATTATGAAGTGTATAAAGTGTGAAATCTTCTCTGATTTTTAGCTCATCATCAATCAAAATCAATCAAGTCATTTATTCAAACTAGGCTGAGAGTCAGCACTTTTTGAACATCAAAAGTACATAAGACAGTCCTCCAAAACGTCTCTTCACCACTTCCTAGTGCTTTAGCTGGGAAGAAGAAGTGGCGCAACAAACTCCCCAGCAGCACAGCTGTCTGTTCATTGCATTTCTTCTACTGTCTGTTATGGTAATAATAAGCTAATACTCATTTGTCTTCTCAGGGAAGCAGAGAAAGAAGTTCTTGGTAGAGATGATGATGAAGAAATGGTGGATGGTGATAAAGAAGAGAGTGGCTCATCAGACACCGAGTATACAGATAGTGAAGAAGACACAGGTAAATTTATAACAGGAAATGAATAATTATTTCATGATTTAAAGGGAATTTGCTTCAAAGATACCAGAAGTATTTTGTAGTAGTATGTTTTTCTATGCAAAACATTTTTTTGAAACTTAATAATATCTGAATAGAACAGTAACTGTACTAAATATTTTTTAAACAAATTTTCTTTATGTTACTTATTTAATAAATAGTTTCTCAATATCCCCATCTTCCTAGGACCACGCGTGAAGCCCGTATTTGTACGAGCATCAGATAGAATGACCGTGCAAGAGAGAGAGAGGAAAGTTAAGCTGCAAAAGAAGGAAGAAGTAGAAGCAAGAAAAGAAAAAGAAGAGAGGAGAAGAGATGCTTTGAAACTTGTTGAAGAGACCATTAGGTCTGAACAAAGGAATACACAGGTTTGTTTGTTAATATTATAATCAAAGAATTACTTTTGTACAGAGTTTATATACTGCCCAGCTTTATATTCCTAACACCCGTTAGTGACACTCTGGAAAAGTTATGTTTTGTAATTAAGGTTATTAAAATAATACCAATGAAATAAGTAACTCAAATATTATGAAACTGTTACAGGACAAAATTGGTTAATCTGCAATATAACAAATACATACACAGGATATTTTTTTATCCAGTATGCAAACTGTAACCATGAATTTAGCATATCATTCTAGACCCCCCAGTGCAGATATTTTTCGTTGGTTATACAAATAAAATCAGCTGTTCCATACATTTTGACCGAGTAGGTATTGCACTTTTCTATGAAACAGCTGATTTTTTTTTTGTATAACCAACGAAAAATTTCTGTGCTGGGGGGGCATTCAAGTATTACGTAAGCAGATTTTTTGATATTATAAAGCCCCCCTCCCATTTGTCAGTAAAAGTAAGCAAAGCTCTTACCCCCTATGCTCACGTAAACAATGGTAAGTACATGCATTTTTCAATGTGTTCTGGTTTATCGATTGATTCATGAGCAGCATAGCCTATTATAGGCTTGGAATATTATTATAATCTTTATATATTAACGAACAAAATAATCTTCTTTAAAATTTTGGTATATTCATTAAAATTAAGTCTTCAGTCCCTGACACACGAATCTATGACTCTAAAGTCTTAGATGACATTGGATGTTTGCTATTCAATGTAGTGTGTCTGCTCACTTTTGTGTGATTTTGGAATATCGACATCGATTTCTTAAAGCCATTCATAGACAAGTAGGGTTGCCATATGTGTTTAAACCAAAATCGATTATATTTTGTAGAAAATCCCAATTAATAAAAAAATAAATACTGCTGACGTAATCACCACCCCTATCGCCCACGTCATCAAAAATAAGCAAAGGAAAGACCCTCCCGCCCCTTGTAGTGCTTACGTAATACTTGAATGGCCCTTGGGGGTCTAGAATGATATGCTGAATTCATGGTTACAGTTTGCGCACTGGATAAAAATGATCCTGTATATTCAAAATACAAACAATGCAAATTTCTGTTGTTCTTGATCTGAGGCATAGGCACATATTTTCTAATTAAGTATTTTGATTAATTACAGGGTGAACTTAAGGAAGGTAACATTAACGATGTGTGTACTGACGATGAAAATGATGAGCTGGAATACGAAGCATGGAAGCTGCGTGAAATGAAGCGCATCAAACGCGACAAGGAGGAAAGAGAAGCGTAAGTTTTTTTTTGACTCGTGGCCAAAATCGGAACGATTTTCGCTGTCTTGTTTATTAATATTTCACGAAACAATATTCCACAAATGGTTACCATGCCCCCTTGTCATTTGAGCTCAATATCTTTGTATCCTTGTACAGTCATAATAAAGTATTCTGTCATAAATAAGCTGCTGAAAGGCGCGTGAACCCAAAAATTTGGTGACTGCAGCGGCATCTCCTATTTTTATCCGGATTAACAGACTTAAAAAAATAAAAATATATTTCGGAATGTGGTGGGAAAAAACGAATAAACAAAAGCAAAGTCTTCTGAAATGAATTTTTAAACTGTTTAGTTTTTTTTTTTTTTTGGAAATTGGTTGTTTTTTTTTGTAAAAAAGTTATTTATTGGAAGCTTTAACATATTCCTGACCAGTAGATACTGTCGAATATCTTGTTAGCTATTGGGATTAGTTCTTTAAATTTTAGAAGCAACTATGATGTTGATAGTAAAAGAAATCAGAACAGATTAAATGGGAGGGAATCAAAATTCAAGTGCCAAACAAAAAAAAAAAAACATTGATATAAATAAAATCATATTGTCTTCTTTTATTTACAGTGTAGAGAAGGAGTTGCTATCAATCGAACGTATGCGCAACATGACGGAAGAGGAACGTCGCGTGGAACAACGTCTCAATCCCAAGCTCGTCACCAACAAGTCCGTTAAGGGCAAGTACAAGTTCCTGCAGAAATACTATCACAGGTCAGTTATTTATTACATTTTATATAGTTGCATCTATTATTGTGTGTATTTTTGATCGAAGATTATTGTTTAATGAGTTTCAGTTACCATATGATGAGCTCATCATTAAGAGCTCCATTACGTTTCGAAAATACATGGACAAATCCGAGATGAACACACAAGTTAATAAGACTGCAAACTTGCCTCACATGTATATTTTTAATGAGTTTAGAAGTTTGCTGAATAGTAGAGAGATCAGTGGTGATTGTAGGTCGTTGGTTCGAACTAGGGCTTGCAAATATTCGGAAATTTTCATATTCGAATATATTCGTTTTTTTCGGGTAGTATTCGAATTATTCGAATACAAAAAAAAAGCTGTTTTAATAGTCATGTCTTTATTTGGCAATGTCTTAAATACAGTAGGAGTTTGAGTAATACCAAGGAATAAATCAATATTTTACTGCTTTATAAAAGTACTACACGAACTTAAAGGCCCTCAGATGCAAAAGCAGTCGATACACAGACAACCAAACACAATACAAGTCTTTTTAATCGAGATCTCGTATAAGAATTTGGGCGAGGCCTTTGCTCAGCAGTGGGACAGCATAGGCTTATTAAAAAAAAACCCTATAAAATTTTCAATGTAACATAGTACTATTCTTACTTATTCTAATGTGATTTTTGATCAGAGCACAGAATTACAAAAGTTATGGGATATATACCTAATCAAACAGATTACCAGAGAGTGGTAAAAAAAGTATAATTGGAAGGAGCTATCTTTATCATCATCATCATCATCATTATTTCAGCCGTCCCACGGCTGGACATATTCCAGTTCTTCAAAATAATTTCGTTTCTTTTTGTAAATATATATCCAACACTCAAATTAGCATTTCTATGTGCTACACATAGTTGATAGTACGAAGATACTTGTCGACCACACATACCACTCATCACGCTTGCGCTGGCAGTCTCGCAGGGATCGCAGTCCGGTGTTATGGAAATTGGTCGAATATTCGAAACAAAAAAATATATTTTTATAATTCGAATATTCGAATGCAAGCCCTAGTTCGAACCCAGGAGGCGCTTTACTTTCTGTAAATTATTTTATCACCACTGCTGTTAACACAGTGAAGGAAAACATGAGGAAACCGGGAATCCCTTGAAAGAAATATTCGAAGACACGTTAACTACCAACCCGCACTGGGCCCGCGTGGTGGATTATGGTCCACTCCCTCTCACAGAGAGGAGGCCGGATTTCCACCAGTGGGAATGTTATGCTGAATAATAAAAAAATAAACTCATTTTTTCAACTCATTTACAGATAGTTCGACAAAATCTATGCTCATTATAATTTATGAGGATCATTGATGTAATTTTAATTTTCAGAGGTGCCTTCTACTTGGACAAAGAAGAAGAGGTATTCAAACAAGACTTCTCCGGTCCTACCCTGGACGATCACTTTGATAAGACTGTTTTACCTAAGGTAATTATATCAATCTATATTTTTTAAGGTGTTAACAAGCTGTAAGCTAGACACGAACCCTAGAAAATTACATCCTAGCTATGAACTTAACCCTAAAAAAAACTAAATAACAATTGTCATAACTGCGATAGTAAACTGAGATCTTATTTCAAAATTTTGGGCTTGAAAAAAATAATTTCGAAAATCATCGAGAAGCTGAGAAGAAAACAATTTACCTTTGCTGCGCCGCCAAAGAAGAGTGAAACTGTCCTACATACCCTAGTCTTTGTAAAACCTATACTATCCTGCACCCTAATAGCGAAACATACTTTTAATCGAAATCGGAATGATTTTGAAGGATGTTGCTAATCCATCGATTCATATGTTCGAAAATATCGTCTGCTCAACAACGATAATAAAGCAATGAATATTGTTGACCTATCATAATGAAAGCCATTGCTACTGTGAGTGTGTTAGGTAATTACCCCGCTGAAAGACAACCATTTAACACAATCATTTATCCACAGGTAATGCAAGTAAAGAAATTCGGTCGGTCTGGTCGCACGAAGTACACGCATCTCGTCGACCAAGATACAACGGAGTTTGACTCGGCGTGGAGTAACGAAGGCGCGGCTGCCAGGCTTGCTAACTTTAGGGGTGGCATGAAACAAGTGTTCGATAAACCTTCCGCGAAGAGGAAGCATAATGTGTGATATTGTACTTCAGTATTGTATTTAAAGAGCAGTGGTGGGCCAGTGGTAACGGCCCCGATTCCAGGCAGGCGCTATGCTTTGTGTAAATAATTTCATCACCCCTGCTCTCAAAATGGTGAAGGAAAACATCGTGAGGAACCAAAAATTCGAAGACATGACGTGTCGCACTGGGCCAGCGTGGTAGATTACAGGCCCTCTCGAAAATACGAGGCCTGTGCCCCAGCAGTGGGAACATTATAGATTATCCTATGCTATTGTATTTAACAAGTCACATGGGCGTGGCCAGGATTTGATTTTTACATTGACGAATAGAATGCCCATAGAAACTACTCCATTTAAAACGTGCACTTTATTCTGAGTATGGTAAAGTTTATAATACAAACTGACATCTTATGTTGTAAGTTTTGTAATAAAGAACTGTATTTCGATCATGGTTACATTCCAATTACAATTTTTTTCTCTATGGTTTATTAAACCATGACCAAAGAGAAACCTTGTTTTGTAATAAGGCTACGAATGTTTGATTTTAATTTAATACCTAATACCTGCCTGTTAATTTGTATAAAGCGACTAAGTGGGGCCTGGTGACCTGTAACAGGTTTTTCCTAAACGTACATCAGGCACCAGCTGTCATAATGTGAATTTATAAAAGTTTAAAACTGTTCA
Organism: Polymixis lichenea; assembly: GCA_949091785.1. NCBI lineage: Eukaryota > Metazoa > Arthropoda > Insecta > Lepidoptera > Noctuidae > Polymixis > Polymixis lichenea. The sequence continues at coordinate 12,362,599 of OX420946.1, read as the reverse complement.
GTGCTACAGAAACATTGTGAGACATAATAAATAAACTCATTAGTATTAAATTTTATTGTGTTCTTGTCGTATCGTAAGTCTGGGACGTAACATCTACATGACTCATTTTGTGTGGCTGTACTTTTTGATACAACATAGCATGACACAAGTATTGAAATACGCTATTAAATATCCTTTTTTTTTGTATTTTGTTCTCCAATTGCATATTTTCTATCAGAGCGTCCTACGTAAAAATAAATCTATAAACTAAGGAGGAACTGAGGAAGATGGTTCCTCAAATTCTGAGCTATGTCTGTGAGTTAGTGTATTCGTTCATTTGTCTGTACTTGTTTGTCTGTACAGTGGCGTGTTTGTGTATGTGTGTACCAAGTAACTTGTAAGATTACTGTAAATAGTTCAGGATGTATTAAGTTTTGAGAAAAATAAATTGTGCAAAATTATTTGATGGTTTTTTTAGATGTAATACTTATTCTGTAACTCTACTTGGAGGTTTTTACGACTTGACAAAACATCAAGCATTTAAGTTTGAACACCATCAAGCTTCAGGAATAAAATCATGTGAAATCCGTAGTAGGTATTGTTTAGAAGAGCAAAACTTTCACACAGACAAATAAAAAATTCAAATGAAACCAATATCCTGCCACATTGGCATTTTGCTGGCATGCGCAGCAGTAGCACGTGCGTCGTTGATAATGTATGCAAGTTTTGATTATAATCATGGACTCGTCTCTGATACAGACATGTCCTGTCCACATGAACTGCCCTTTCTGTATTGTTACTCCATGGGCACAATCTCTGAATAACATTTAGAGGATTTCAAAAACGATGCGACATATTTATGTCGCATCATGGTTGCCGAGATGCCATCGGGTCTTCTTCACGATCCGACATAGATTTTTTTTTGGGTGGGAAATCATTAAATAACTTCTCCCGCTCTGGGTGGAGCAGTAGGGGTGTCAGACTTTTACTGAATAAAATCCACCCGTGTTCCCTCAGTTGCCTGTGTGCCAGGGGCCACGGTATCTCTTTCGAACAACCCACACTCCTGGCAGGGTTGGTGCTGACATTTCTTTGAGGCGCGCGTGGAACACAACACGCCGTCGACCCAGGCTTGGTCCTTACCGGACAGCGAGCTACCCATTACTCGCCGTCCGCAAGCCCGCGCTTACGGTGGCCGGGAATTAGCCTGGGATTCCCGACGCCCAGGGCGTCTCCTGCGACGACTAAGGCCGTGAGGGCGCATGTACTCCCTCACGTGCGCCTCCTCTTTCTTCGCGAGCATTACAGCTTCGCAGAAGGAGGTGACGGCTACCCATGCACTCTCGCTCCTCACCATGGCTTTGACTGCGAAGATCGCCCTGAGCACACGATGGAGCATACGGTGGTCTGCCCGGCTTGGGCGGAGTATCGCCGTGTCCTCGTGGAGGTGATCGGCGGCGGCGATCTCTCGCGTCCGTCCCTGGTGGATCAGGCCATGGTACGGAGCGAGAGTGCATGGCTAGCAGTCGCCTCCTTCAGCGAAACAGTTATGCTCGCAAAAAGGGAGGCGGCGCACGTGAGGGAGACGCAGTACATGCGCCCTCACAGCCGTGGCCTTCGCAGGAGACGCCCTGGGCGTCGGGAATCCCAGGCTGATTCCCGGCCACCGTAGGCACGGGCTTGCGGACGGCGAGTAATGGCTAACTCGCTGTCCGGTAAGGACCAAGCTCGGGTCGACGGCGCGTTGTGTTCCACGCGCGCCTCAAAGAGATGTCATCAGCAACTGATGGGGCCCGCAAGGGCCGATGCCTGCCAGGGGTGCGGGTTGTTCGAAAGAGATACCGCGGCCCCTGGCACACAGGCAACTGAGGGACACGGGTGGGTTTTAGTCAGTAAAAGTCTGACACGCCCTTCCGCTCCACCCCGAGCGGGAGAAGGTATTTGATGATTTCCCACCCAAAAAAAAAACAATAAATAGATTAGTCATCTTTACATCCAACTTTGTGACTAATAACTGGTGTTTTTGACACCAGGGACTGAATTCACTATGACCACAACTATTCCTTACTCGTAATCACGTCAATCACACAAGAATTCTGCTAATATTGTATTAATAATATCAACAAATTGTCTTGGAACATACAGGATATGATAGGAATCATTATAAAGATACAGAATTGGGGCCCTGGACCCCAATTCTGTATCCATATAATGATTCTCTGCGAAATCTTGCTACGTTTAAACTACGTCAATATCTTTTTTTTTTATCAATGTAACGATAAGGAATCGAAATGTCATATTCTGTATGTTTCAAGACAATTTGTCGATATTATTAAAACGATAATATTAGTAGAATTCCTGTGTGATTGACGTGGTTTTAAAAAAAACCCGTATTTGCGAGACCGGGATCTCCCGGGAGCATGCCCTAATAGCTAGGATAGCACTAGTTAGGAATAAATGGTGTGGAAAAATCAATGGTGTGACAAACGAGAATGAAAATGCTGTTTCTCAGACTGGTGTGATAATCTGGTGTGACTACGAGTCGGTAACGTAAGGAATCGTTAAGTGGTTATAGTGAATTCAGGCCCAGTTGACACCCAAAAATAAAGCAAGTCTAATTATACTGTTAGGTACTTTTCCAGTTTGATTAGATAGGTTACTAGGTATTAATAAAAACCCATGCCACAACTATTCTCGCAGTGGATTCATAGCATGAACCCTGTATTCATCAGCCAAGTCGACTACGAGCGGATTTAACAAGGAACTTCTATCGTTACAAACTTTTATATCGCGCAAGCGGGCGACGACATAGGAGATTTTATTTGATTTATGTCTTCGAGCTCTTACGGCTTACTGAACTTACTTATCTGCTGTGGCGAGTTATCCAACTTTGGCACCTACGCTATTTGTTCTAGTTTCTTAATTATTATCTTATACGTTTATTCGAAGGGATTACCCTAGTTTTGTTACACCGCTGGATAAATTAAGATTGGGTGTAAAAAATATCTACCAGCAATATATTACTCACGTGTTGAGGTCGATATGAAAAAAAAAAAAAACCGCATGCGGTTTATTCACAATAGACCTTCCGCTGCAAAGCGGTGAGTTGAATATTTTTATGAGAGTTTTAAACGTAGGTACCTAACGACGTACCTACCGAGATACCAACCAAGCTGTAATATCCGAATTAATAGGCTTCAAGGCCGTCGAGGGATGCACCCAAAACAGTTGCTGGGGTGCTTCCCGTGCATCCCTAACCTGCAGGTAGATACTCTTTTGTGCAACAATAAATTGTTGCATATTGTCAATCATGTATAGTGAACCATTACGACGACGATATAATATATCGGAACCAGTTTATCTAAGTGAGACTGGAAAAGACCTGCATTTTATTCATTGATTGTTATGCCGCAGCCGTACGGAAGAAATAACGCACCATATCCCACCGGCATCCCAGGGCATGCTGGCCCTACGGTGCGATTTTATTGGCTGTGGCTCCTGTGGGTAGGTATGTAACAAAAGTTGAAGCAACAATAAAAGTTAACCCTCTATGACCAGTGAGGGTTAACTTTTATTGTTGCGGATGATTTCGGTGCTTAAATTTATGCCACGGGCAAGAAACTTGCATCGTAAAATGTGCTTTATTTTCTGGGCCTAATTAATAAAGAATTTATGACTTTGTCAGTTATCAGATCATTAAAATTGCAATTTGCTATTTAATATAAGGAGCGTGATTGGACTTCCATCCAGCCGTCCGGATACTTCGACGGTGTAAAATATCTCACGTAGATACGTACGTATGATAAACATAACCCTCTCTTTGCTTTCGCAGTCGAGTATAAGGAATACTACAAAGAAAAAATAAACTTTATATTATGTTTGAATAAGTTTAAATAATATGACTATCAAATTAAATTAATAAATAATATTGTGCAATCTATAAAAGTAGGTACGGTCAAAATAGTTCAATGGTACAAATCAGCGACATTTGTTTGGTCCTGACATTTCCACATCTGTATAGTGTTCTGGATCTGGTTGAGGTCCACTGCGGCACAAAGAACCACGTGTCAGGAGCCACACGCGCCCATAATCTGGCTGATGCCTACTAAAGTAGCTGTCTTTGAGCCGCCATCCGTAATTCCATCCGGTAGATTGACAAAAATAGTACTTGTCGTCAGGAGCTATTTTATTTCGGGTCTTTAAGTAAACCTTACGGCCAAATTGTGGAATAGTTTTGTAGATAATTTTCTTCTGTTTCGCATCTACAGGGCGCATTATAGGATCCACAGTGAGATCTGTATGGGGTCGACCGAGTCTCGGATCTTCTTTCGCGTCACCGAGACCGACGTCAACAATAGAATGTCCTTTTCTCAGATCTGCTACAGTCGCCATGTGGACTGCATCGCGAATAGGTGTTTTTCTTCTATTTCTCGCTCCAGACTTATGGTCTGTTGTTATAGTAATCATACCTGCGGCCATGGTCTCTTTTAAGACATCAGTTTCGTAGTATCCTTTCTCTTCTCGATGTAAAGTCGCCGTATGTTGCAACTTATCCTTATTAAGGACATTCCATCGCATGCGAAGATATGCTGTCTTTTCATAGTTTTCATTTAAAAACTTGATGACATCGGGATTAGTAATATCAACTGGAGGCATCTTATGTATTAAAAAGTAGATTACTTATTATAAAAATTACAATAAGAAAATGCTGTATAATCTCAAAAAACGTTTTAAAACAAAAAGTCATCCAATGACACTGTGAATGCGAAGCTTCGTGACGTGAACATGGAAGTCATGGAAGTACAAACCATAATGTACTCTGTGGTACAAACTGAAAGAATATCATCCATTTTGTTCGGCGATTGGGATAAAAAAACAAAGTCGGCGGCCAGGAATAAATTACATTTTATTTTAATGGTGGCAGTAGTAGAAACATGTTTTTGTATGGCGACAAAGCTGTTGTCAATTTGCGAACAAAGATATATAACATACGTCGTCAGACAGTCAAGTTTATCATGTTACTAATGAATCGCTAGAAATCAATGCCTGAAATATTAAATCTAAGCAATCTACCTATACCGAGCCTATACCTATGTACCTATATTATATCTAGGTATCTGTCCTAGTAGCATTAAAACCCATGTTTTGCAAAGGTGTATGTATCCCCCTTGGTAACATGGTCATACTAAGGGGAAAGTGGACCATCTACGCAGTCGTATAAGGGCTAAGTAAAAGTTTGAACGGACTCCGGTGGGCGGTGGTAACTGCGGGTAGATGATAAAAGTTTGTGTCCCATTGTGACCGTTCAACAATGTTTTGTTGAAACGTACCGTGCTCCTAAGGTTTAACATTACTACTACATTTTGTTCAACCAAAAACTTTAAAAGCATCTGAATTAAGTTGTTGCTGATTTAGATCTTTCTGCTGCTATATTTACAAGCACTTTTGTTAAACACCGTGAAATTTTAATGGTTGTTTTCCCGCAGCGAAATGGTTTTGTCTTGGTAATACAATCGTTTTTTAAACAAAAAGTAGTACCTACAAGTTACCTCTAGTGTTACTATTGAGTACTGTTTTATCGAGTTCATGAATATTTTTTAAATTATTTTAAAATAAAAAAGTCTTAAATTTTTTACTTTTACTCTATGCTTCGAAAGTACTCCTTATGGCAAGTTGTTCTGCCGCGGGAAAACAACCATTAAAATTTCACGGTTTAAGTGTAATAATGGCGTAAAGCCTAACGGGCTAGGCATGACCAAGTTTCTGGTCTAAGAGCTACTGGATGCTCTTAACAAGACGGGCCATTTACTATATCATGGAAATTTTCACGGCGGGTGGTGGTAACGGTCGCGAATTGCAGGTCATGGGTCCGTACCAAAGCAGGTGCGGTTCGAGGTGGAGGGGGGTCCTAGGGGTCATGACCTCCCCAAAGCCGTAAACATAAACATTTAAAGAACAGTATTTTTTCTAAAATATAATACATTTTCTTATTGTATATGTAGTCTTTGCTTGTGACCCCCCCCCCAAAGTCTTTGGCTGCGATCGCGCCTGTACATAAGCAGGTACTTAACTTTGTGTACCTACATTATTTCATCACACTGTTCTCAATAACGGTGAAGAAAGTATCGTGAGGAAACCGGCAGAGGCATGTCCTAGAACTAAATAATCATGTGGTATCCACTAACCCGCACTGGGCCCCCGTGGTGGATTACGGCGCACTCCCTCCTACAGAGAGAAGGCTTGTGTCTTAGAAGTGGGGACATTCGTCGATCGTCTCATTAAGCGATTCCTCTAAAACTCACTTTTTTTAAACTCACAATTCACTTCCTGAATTCCCCTATGATTCTGCTTTTTGACATTTTACTTTAATAAAGCAATTCATTATTTGGTAACCATTTTACGAATTTCCATACAAAACTGTCAAACAGATGAATTGCGTGCTGTCTACGCAGATAATATTATGATTTTACGATTTTAAACATGATTCATAATATGATCGTATTATGATTCTGCCAAAGTGGCCTTTATAGACCCCGGATACGATTCTGCCTTTATCGGTCTTTTGTTTCGCAATCTGGCTCTGCCCATTAGTCGGATTTCATGCAAAGCCCTTGAAATCTATATTCTGTTCTATTGCGTCCTTAATACGATCTGTATTAAAGCGGTCAAGGTTACTTTTCAAGGACTTAGATATCCGTCTATTGAGCTGTCGGTACTTAACAGCATCATCTGAAGACTGCAGGATCATCTCACGTAGGAAGATGTAAAGTAGGATCAGAGACCTTCTTACAGCTTAAAAAATTCATCCGCATCGCTGTCGACTGGTAATGTTCCCAAGAGACTGGCAGCATAACCACGTTGTGCTTGCTTAGCCGCTGGCCAAAGTAGAAACCAGCCCTTGGGTCACGGGAAGTGTCAACCAGCCTTTTAGAGATTTCCTTGAAGAGACCATGAGCACTCAGACCCCACGGCTTGAGGGTTTCAACCCCAAACGGCTCGAAAATATAATTACCAATTAGGTTGTAATACTTTCGCCACTTGAGGTTTTCCGCCGCCGCAGCGGCAGCGCCAGCACAACACACCGAGCCAGGAAGATGGGATGGCGCAAGAGTATCGACACACGTTGCATCCCACATTAAAGGCCTACCCGCCCCAAGCAGCACGCAAGCGTTTTCAACATACATATAACAGCCTATTTAGAACTTAGAGTTCCTTTAGAGACTTACAAGAGTGTCAAAAAATTATTCAATCTGTATTAAGGGATCCGCGAAAGCTTAGGGTATTTAAACAGAATATGAAAACTCCACTATACAGCTTAAGTATTTTGTGACACTTTAATCTGGTTTTATCGTTAAAGCTGTATACAAGCTGTATTTTGCATGTGAACACTTACTTATTACAGCTCTTAGTGTTATTATAGTATCACTTAGGACTTGTTTCTGTACAATGGTGTATGCGAACTCCGTTCTAAAACTTATTTTTATGGCGTAATTGTACACTCTTGTAAATACAGTGGTTTTATGACTTCTGTTTTTGAGGGTGTTTTAAAACTAAAAAAATAAATGACAGCTACAGTACAGCTTTATTTTGTATTAATGACAGTCAATCGGAAAGACTTTACGGTCAACGAAGAGGGTTCCGTAGCAAAAACATTAAACAGGGTTATTAATGATCATAACAGTTATGTTAAATGTGTAAATTTAATTCAACCTTTGGAACATGATTATGACGTTTCTTCATAAAGCAGCGCAAGTAGTTCAAATGATGATTGATTTGAACCATGAGATCTAGTTCTCTTACTGCTTCGTCATATGACGATAATGATAGTCTTTTCACACAGCATTTTGAGGTGGACCAATTATATAAAGGCCGAGATGTTTCATCCTTTACTAATTTGTTGACATCTAATCGCTTTCTTGGCCATCTTAACTTGCCTTTTGATTCCCACAAACTTGGTACAATGCAAAGCTTGTTTTGCCCTTTCTCAGTGGTGCCGATTTTCTTGTCACAAAATTCTCTAAACTAAACTAAAAATCACTAAAATTTAGTTTATTCCTGTCAAACGACGATTTCCCATTCTGAAATTGACTAAAGTGACACAACTTATCTATATTTTAGTTTGACAGCACTAAGATTGTACTGAGTTTTTAATTTAGTGAAAATGGTAATTTTGCTATTCTGTTGTTGTCAAATTCATTATTCTATTCAATATAAAATTTTGATTTTCGAACTAAATCTGACTATTTTTAATCGCGATTAAAAAGGTGTGGAATAAAATTAGTTGTCAAGAACTAAAATTCACACTGACAACTCGACTTCGGGCGCAAATACAGTACTGTATCTTTTTTTTCTTTTCTTTTGCATATATCTCGAAATTGGTGTGTCCTATCGTAAAAATAATGAAAATTTCGACCCCCTTTATATTACCCCATACACCTCTAAAACTCAACATGTAGGTAATAATTTTTCATATTTTCGATACAAAAAGTAAAAAAAACCATTTAAATCACGTTGAGGCTGCCCCCCCTGCGCGATTCCGGCTCTAATAAAAATCACGAGGTAGGGCAAACGTGGAGTCACGTTTGTCAAATTCGATTTTAGTTGTGTCAAAATTATTTTTAAATTTAGAGATCTTTTTTTGCAGAATAGCTTTAAGATTCTCATAGCCAAAAGTAAGGAATTTTAGTGATAGTTTAGTTAGTTTAGTTCGGTGTACAACAGAATTGGCACCAGTGGTTGCTTAAATTTTAGACGGCATATTTTCCTGAAAATAAAGTAAAACTGATATAATACATACAAAAAACTAATAATGCTTTACAATAAGTTTACTTAGGTATAAAATACAAGGTCAAATTGAGAATCTCTTCCTTTTTTTTGTTTTACTATATGTAGGTACGTATCATATTGAGTCTGCGTTTTTTATTTCTTTTAGGTAACCCTTATGAGCATTATAAGTTATGTATAGAGCACTGATATACAGCCTAAGTAATAAAAATATTCTATTATAAAGCTGATTAGCAGCCAAAAGCTGTACAATATAATCCATAACTTACTTAGTACAGCTACTCAGACTACAATACACTCCGATTATCGTTTAGGCTGTTTAGCAAATAGTCGCCATTTTCGTAATTTCGAATGTAGGTATAAAACAAAATATGAAACATAATTTAAGGAATATATAATGATTTTCGGCTTGATATGAGATCACACTACCCTCACTTCTGTTATTATAACATTGTTTTTTATTCTAACCTTAAAACCAATATTGACTTACCATATAAATAGTATTTTTCTTTTATATCAGATCGATTATTTTGCTGGCGCTTGAATATTTTGACGGAAAACATAGACAGGTTCACAATAAATTTGAATCCGCAATTTCAATTCACCAATTAACACCTTCAGATATCTAAGTCCAAGATTACGTTTACTTACTAATAAATATTATAAATAACAATGTCGCCATTCATTGGAAAGAATTACATTCATTTTGTGATTCTCTTCAAAAACCTATTTAAAACTATTTTCTCTATAAAGTATTTATAAGATAATATCTGTAGTATAATGGTTTCTTTGTACACCGAATAACAGCTCTAATACAGCTATTATACAGCGCCTCTATGGCTTCTACAGCTATTATACAGCTATACTAGAACAAAACGCTGTATAAAATGTGCCCATTTTTTACTTATAAGGGCTGTATAAGCGCTTATACAGCCTCTATACAGCCTGAATATACAGCTTCTAGTATAAAATCGAACTTAAATACAGCTTGTATACAGCTTGCAATGCTACTTGGGCGATTTCCATGGAAATAAAGATATTCCGTCCGGTCTCTTGCCATCGTCACGTGCCAAGCCATTGGGTTCTAATACAGCTGGAACGCCGACGGTGACAAGATCTCGTTAATGTTTGCGTGCCGCGCTTCGGCTGCAAGATAGGCCGTGGTGTCCTAGACTGTTGACAACTTCACCGCAGTGACAGCGATGAGAGGAACAACAAGGAACTCCCAGTTGTAGAGAAGTAGCGAGGCGGAAAGTAGTGTCGTCGAATAAAGTGCCTATGTTCGACGACGGTAGTGCATGAAGCCACAGACCCGACACCCATTTACCCACAGCTAGCAGGCGCGCACGCCCCGCAGTAGTAGCAGCCGTGTTAAGTAGATTGTCTTGTACTACTCTGTAGAGCGGCTCATCCCACCGTCTCTGACCTTATGTTTTTCTTTGTACGCCGTGTCTTGAAGATCATAGATCCGACCTTATGGACAGCTATCGTTATAATGGAGGATTTCGCTGGGCACTCCGATTCCAAACGAGCTGAAAGCTCAAATTGGGAACATTGTTGGCTGATTACTTAAGTATTATGATTATTATTTGCTCTTAATATTTTTTTTCTTTTTTGAAAACTTTGCCTCATACTAAGAATTTCTCCTGTATTGCGGGTGCGTTTACAAACATTAAAACTCACATACACAAACAGCCAGACCCGGAACAACTACTTGTAGGTCATACAAATATTGATTCCGCGCGGGAATCGAACCCGCGACATGCAGCACAGCAGTCAATCGCTTAACCACTGCGCCAACCATGCTGTCAACGTAGGTACTTGTACCTTGCTATATAGATTTTTTACGTGGTACCCTGTAAAAAAAAACGAACTATGCTGCTAAGACTTTATTGATATTGGTATAACAAGACAGTATTCAAATGCAAGAAAACCATACGGCGACTTGGTTCGATGAAGTGTAATGAAGCTTTGTTGATTGATGCAGTTTTCTCGCTCAGGGCTTGGTTTTGGCTAACTTATCCACGAACGAATATATTTTAGAAAGTTATTCAGAAACCCTGCAGTTTTCGTGTAATGTGTCTGGTGTTCTGTAATGTGGTGGATCTGGGTGGACTCCTGAATGTCTAGCCATGTCACGGAAGAAAGCGGCGAAACGTTTGTGTTCTGGCGCACTAAATCTAACAGAACTTTCACGCAAAGCCCATCCATAGACGTTGCTAGTCGTAAGACAATCATTGTATTTCTCTTCTGGCAACTTGCGCTTTCTCGCATTGAGGTAAGCTCTACGGCCACCACCAGCTGTGGTTTTATTGTAAAGGAGGCTAGACTCATTTGTGTCCACCGGTTTCATAACGGCGGGCTCCTTTGTCTCCATCATGGAAAGGTTAAGGGCGGCAGTATCTGCTGCTCCTGTTAGAACACACCTCCTTCGATTCCGGGCATTGACTTTGTGTTGGGTACTCAGAGCCAATATGCCTGCTCCAAATCGAGTTTCTTCTATCTGTTCACTAGTATAATGTTTGTGCTTTTTCGTACATTTAGCATTCTGGATAAGGTCTTCTTTGTGCTTAAGAAACCACTGCGTACGCTGCTTATTAGCTGTATTACTACACTCGGTTAAAAACTTTTGTGTGGCTGGATTTGAGTAGTCTAGCGGCATTTTGTTATTTCGTAGAAATCTTCAATAAAATAATAAAAAGAAATAGTAACAAAAACAAACTATCATTTCAATATATGTCATTATATGGATGACATTGAGTAAAACGTTTCTAATCAATAAAAAGAAACCCTGTATGTATTTCGACAGAATAAGCTGTGTACACACTAAGGGCCTGCCGACACGAACCCGGCGGGCAAGGCCGGCGGGCGGCGGCCTGATTTTAACGATCTTGCAACTTGTAAAGCCGGGCGCACTAACCCGCCGGGTTAGTTCCGGCGGGCGGCTTAGGTGTGTAGACAGCTTAAGGATTTATGGATGATTTTACTTATTTTTATTTATTGGTTGAGGTGTTCCAATTGATGGTATTAGTCCGCATCGTACACTGCCTGTACAGATCCAATAAATCCCGTTCAAACTGTTGTTCGTCAATTTGAAAACTACATAAATATAAGGTCGTCATCGCGTCGTCATCGTTTGAATTATAGACGATGTATCATTTATTTGATTACCTACTTTAGATTCTTCGTATAATACTCTTCTTAAAAGTCTAGCGTCAAGTTTCATGCGGCCCGACAGGGCTGCATTAGAGTTGACGCTAGCAATCTTATTTTTGTGACTCTTGGTTTACTTATGTAGGTATAAGGATACACTTTTATTTGCTACCAGGTAAAGTTCACAACCCTAGGTTAGAGATAATAGCGATGAATGAAGCCTATCACGTTTACAAGGAATAATAAATAAAGTTTAAATACAAATACTGGATATAAGAAGTTTATCGTAAAAAAACAGTATTGTTAAAAAAATAAACCATTCTCAAAAGCAAATTCACTCATTACTCTAATAAACATGGGCCCGCTTTAAAACTAGGGTTTTTATAATGTATGGGATCTGGGTTGGGTCCGCTGCGGCTCTGTTCGCGATCTAAATGATACACACGACCGTGTTCCGACTTCTGCTTATTAAAGAAACTGTCTTTTAGTCTCCAGCCACAGCACCATCCAGAAGTCTCGGCGAAATAATATCTATCCTCCGGAGCTGTCGCATGCCGTTTCTTCAAATATGCCTCACGACCAAAGGCTGGTCTACCTTCAAAAAGTATTTCTTTTTGTTTGGGGTCAAATGGTCGCATTACGGGATCGATGGACAAATCTGTGTCGGGGCGCTCCAGTTTAGGGTCAATTTCAGGGTCACCGAGACCAACATCTACTATAGAATGCCCCTTTTTCAAATGAGCCACGCCTTGGACTATGGAAACGTCGCTGATAGGTTTCAGTCGCCTGTTTCCCGCATCGCTGGTATTATCTCTGGTTGAGGCAGGCATGCCTGACTCCATGGTAGCTTTAACAACGTCTAATTCATTATACCCTTTCTCTTCGCGTTGTAGGATGGCAGCTTTATTTAACCTTTCGCTGTGAATATTGTTCCATTTCATACGTAATCTCGTAGTTTTTTCATAATTTTCGACAAGGAACTGTATTATGTATGGATTATTTATGTCCATAAGAGGCATTGTGTATAATAATAAAAATAAAATAAAGTAGAAAAAGTAAAAACGCAGCGTCCGCGTCCTATTCAAATGGCAAAACCTTCAAAATATTTGTTTTTTTTTTGGTTCTAAACTATGTCGTGTTTATCAAAGACAACATACCGTAGCAATAAGTATTTATTAATTTCAGGCCGGTTTTCAATAGAGCAAGAGTGCGGAAAGGACATAAACAGGTTGACTTCTAATTCAGAGTACTCCTTCCAGGAGCTGATAGTATGACCTTTTGCCCTTTGTCCTTTGCCCTAGACAAAAATCCATGGAAAACGATAAAATATTAGGTTTGTGGTTTTCATAAAATACAACAACAAACTTAAAATGTAGTTTATTTGAAAATACATTTTTTTCATGAAAAAGAAGTAATTATTTTAGGTTTCGTAATAGGTACATTCTAACTTAGTCAGACTTCGTCTTAATTATACATTAGGTTATCCGTAACTGTACAATTGCTCACTGCTATAATGTTCTTTCACTGTAGGATAGTCTTTCATGAGTCGACATATCGATTAGAATATCTCAGCCGGCTACTCGTTCATTAAATGTACTTTCTGGCAACGGAAAATGAACAGGAGTGCCGTCACCTAATCTCTTGGCCATAGAATTAATGATATCTCCACTGGCTTCCCGCAAGTCATACGCCCAGCCTATCCTCTCGAAGAACCTAATAAAAGTAGTGGCGAAGTTCAGAAGATCGAAATGTTCAGCTGCTTTGTAGTCGAAGGGAAACGCGTGGTGGTAGTTGTGCCAGCCTTCACCGAGTGTGCACGTAGCCACAAAGCGATTCTCCGCTGGTATTATATTTCTGTGAAGAAAAAAAAATTACAGCTCTCAACAAAATAAAAAGCGGGGCATTTAACGTCACACACTAACAGTAGCAATCGGTTTAATTTTGACAGTCAATCAACGTTCATTGCGTTATTTTCGTTGTTGAGCAGACACATTTTTCGAACATATAAAGCAATCGATTAGCAATATCCATCAAAATTATTCAGATTGTGACTGATAGTGTGTTACGCACTTTACCAGGAAGGAACTACAACATTAAAGGCTCGTGCAGACCAGCGCGACGCGACGGTCGCGTCGCGTCACTCGTAGTACAATTTCTATGAAAATTTAATGGAAATTGTTCTACAAGTGTCGCGTCGCGCTGTCGCGTCGCGGCTGTTTGAAGAAGCCTTAAGCCTGAAAGATATTGGAAGGTAGTAATTATGAAACAAATTGGATAACAATATTATGGTTAGAAATAGACGTTGTTTACGAAGACACGAGTTTAATTATATAGAATCAACGCTGTTAATATGATGAACAAACATGTAGATAATTATAATTGCTTACTTGTTGTAAGGCTTGTATCCGTATGCGTGTGCGAGGCTATTGACAGTAAGTTCACTGTGGAACATGCCAAGGAACCTGATGAAGCATTGCCAGGCAACCGCACACTTCCAGTCTTCATTCCACAGCAGAACACCGATCATTGTTGGTAGAATGTAGCAGAAGATAAGTTTGAGCGATGTGAAATTTCTGTAAAAGACATGGAATTTGTCGCAGCAAGTGACCATATTATAATACAGGGTGTAAAACGCAACAACGCGTAAGGGAAACGTTTTCGAAAACGAAGACAGGTGATAGAGCTAGTGATTCTCGATACAGTACCATAAAAAAATCTAGATTTTTACCTACTTTTTTTGGCATTTTTTGCACACTATGCTATGAGAGCAGTTAAATGAACCACTATTTGAGATTAAACACATTTAGAAACATTTTTTTTACAACTCTAGTAAGCAATGTTTTCAAAAATAAAATCAGCTGATAGGCTCACGCATAACCGCGTTCGACCCCAAGTCCAGCCGGCGACTTTAGGTTTAGGCATCCTTTGTAAAGCGCCGCCAAAATAAAATAAGTAGAAACATTACAGAAGTGTCAAATGTTTTAAATTGATGCAAAATAACCAATTTAAGGCAAATTTCCGGCGGTGGGCCTCCTTGCCGGATTGCCCCATGGGATCTGGAAGCAAAGGTCAAACGCCGGGGCGTAACTCCGCTGCCGCGGGAAGTCGCGGCACGGCGGACAGAGCTTCGGCGGGATCTCATGGCGACGTGGAGAGTGCGATTGTCGCAATCCAGGTCTGGGCACGCCACGATGCGGCGGTAAGTCCCCTCTTTGAGAGACGGCTTGAGAGGCGGCATGGCGTCCTCACCTTCCGCCTGACACAGGTCCTCACCGGACACGGCTGTTTCGGGAGGTTCCTGTTTCGCATAAGGCGGGAGGAAACGCCCGGGTGTTTCCATTGTGAAGATCGTCCTAAGGACACCGTGGTGCATACGGTGGAGGTCTGCCTGGCTTGGGCGGAGCACTGCCGTGTCCTCATGGACTCGTACGGCGGCGGCGATCTCTCGCGTCTGGCCCTGGTCCAGGCCATGGTACGGATCGAGAGTGCATGGCTAGCAGTCGTTTCCTTCAGCGAAGCAGTAATGCTCACAAAGAGGGAGGCGACGCACGTGAGAGAGAGGCAGTACATGCGCCCTCACGGTCGTAGCCTTCGCAGGAGACGCCCTGGGCATCGGGAATCCCAGGCTGATTCCCGGCCACCGCAGGTGCCGGCTTGCGGAAGGCGAGTAATGGGTAGCTCGCTGTCCGGTAAGGACCAAGCCCGGGTCGACGGCGCGTTGTGTTCCATGCGCGCCTCAAAGAAATGTTGGCAACAACTGATGGGGCCCGCAAGGGCCGATGCCTGCCTAGGGTGCGGGTTGTTCGAAAGAGACGTGGCCCCTGGCACACAGGCAACTGAGAAAGAAAATATGAATTTCGCAGGCTACCCTTCCTCCTTAGTAAAATATTATTATATTTATGGCTCCTTGTACCTTTTTCAGAAGAATGGAGGATCATAATTATTGATCGGATATTCGGATGCATATTCTATTCGGATGCATATTCACCTAAAGTTAAGAGGTTGGCTAAAATGGAATGCGCTTTTGTACCGATTTTTTTAAATTTTTATTTATTTATTTATTTATTTAAAAACTATGGAAGACTTACAGCTAAATACAATGGTAATATATAACAGTATGATAATCTGACGGCCAAAATGTTTTTACTAACACACACCACCCCTACTCTTACAGACTTACACCCTAGGTACATAGGTATAGGTACCAAATTTCCATCGGGGATAATTTTTTAATAAATATGCGTCTGAATAGTTATGCAATCCTAATTATTTAGAAGTCGCTTCCATAATATACAACTGACTAGTTATGCATTCCCGGTGTTGCTGGAATCCGAGGATTTTTGTACAAAAAAATATTTTAAAAAGCCGCTTCTATATTTTCGTAACTTAAAATTAACTTTATGTAAATATGCATCCGATTATCCGATCCCTAATCATAATAGAGCACCTAATTTTGTTTGAAGCGTTGAAACAAATGTCGGATACTCCAGTTGATTATAAAGTTTCATCGGTTTGTTAACTCTGCGGTTATATTTCAATTTAAAGTCACACTGAAATAAACTGCCATTGAAATGAGGTTTGATGATATAATTGGAATTTTATGTTTAATTGTTATATTGACAACAAAAATAAACTTAGTAATCCAATCTAATGATCAGTGATCGTCCAGCAGCGGATTGCTAGGCAGAATTGATTGGTGACCGCTGTAAACTTTTGTACAAAAGCACACACAAAATGGCTCTTCATTTGTCAATATATAAGGTGTATTTATTCATACACGAAATATTCGAAATGGTCTTTTTGGCGATTTCAGGTTCGGTCCCATAGTAAAAGTTGTCCCTCGTTTAACACCTTATATATAGGTCTTTAAAGTGTATCGTGTTAAACGAGGGACATATTTTCAGGGAGAGTAGTACTCATGAAAATGAACAACTTTTACTAAGGGACCAACACTGAAATCGCGATAATAATTGAACCAACCGTTCTACACATTTATATTCGCATAACTGGACAAAATGCAGGGAATAGCTGATTTGTTCTTTATGTTTTGGTGGCCATTCCATACTGAAACTTGTATACTTTCATGAGTAGCACACCCCCTTAAAGCATGTCGCTCGTTTAACCTAACAAACTGTATAGTCCTCTTAACCTTATCCGGCAACAGCGACCCAGCCTACTATTCTCTCCTTTCTTTAGCTCTCTTACGACTAGCAAAACAAAATTTGGTCTTGAAAACCCGGTCACTCCGTGTACAGAGGAACTGATCAGCATCGTTATATGTCTCCTTTGTAATACTTAGTACTTAGTCGTTTTATGAAATCTACGGGTTTGGAAAGGGGGGCAGATTCTTCGTAGTCATCATGCCCATAACTAAAGCTGCTAGGGACAACTATAAATAAAAAAAATAAAAAAGCCATTTATCACAAAGGCCTAACTGGATGACCAAAGCCAAAGACAGATACTACTGGAAAGAAATGAGGGAGGCCTACGCAAAGGAGGTGAGTAGTGAGTACTACTTATCTTATTAATGAATACTTATTATAAATAAATTATGATGACATGCAAATGTACAATTCAATTTAGCATTTCAACATACAATTAGAAATGAAAACTGTATTAATTAAAAATGTACCATACCAATCATCTAATTTTGCATGTTCAACTTTTATTTTTATTTTAAAAATATATATATTTTTATGTAAAGAGTCTATACACAAAATTTCAAAACTGTATCATGAAAAATCACAAAGTTATAAGCTTGTAATGTTACCTGCTTGTCTACATAAACACGGTCACCACGCGGCGCCCCCGCGTCAAGCGTCGTGTTGTGCTCATTGATAAAAATTTGGCAGTAGGTACCTAACCGTACGGCGATTGTATTGTAATTAATTGGTGATAACATTTTCCATCACACTTGCAAAACATTTTTGGGAAAAAATATAACATAATGTAAAACATATTGGAATCGATTCAGTTACTTATTCGGGTTATTCAGGTTTCGCATATACTAAAAATTGTGAATGAGTAGTAGAATAAATAAATGGCTAGGGAAAACTAACCTTTCA
Organism: Polymixis lichenea; assembly: GCA_949091785.1. NCBI lineage: Eukaryota > Metazoa > Arthropoda > Insecta > Lepidoptera > Noctuidae > Polymixis > Polymixis lichenea. The sequence goes on along the minus strand of OX420946.1, from coordinate 12,344,618 downwards.
TAAAACTGAATAACTTTATCGTTCTCAATATCGCTCATGTCCATCTGCTTCCCGCGGAGGATGACTTCGTTGTTCTTCCTCATCATCAGCCAACCGATGTGTGAGAAGAATAGGCCCCGGTTTGCGTTATGAGGGTCCGCATCGGTGTCGCTGTATTTGTGGTGGACGCGGTGATCGCGGACCCAGTGGAGGAGAGAATTCTGTAATTACAAATAGAACTCATGACTGGATGTGGCAAGAACTTAAATGTGCGTGGAGCATGATTCATAATATTATGACTTTTTAAAGTTAATACAACAGGAACCAACTTCAAAAGCATCTTTAGAGTTTGGTATAAAATGCAAAATGTGCAAAGTTAAAACGAGTTCTAGAATAGAGTTTTGAAAATCTCGGCTAGGTGAGCTTATTTTGTTTGAAGTACCAACTTCAAACCATGGTGTTTTCGCGGAAGAAGCGTTTTGTTTCGATAGATTGTGGTCGTGTTGGTTTGCAAAAATAGAGTTGACGTATACAATTACAGTTTGTACAAGGGAAAATAAAGATCATGATACCTAATTTGATACGACGGAATCCAGGTGCGACGATGTGTATGTGCAATTTTGTACCCCTTTCATTTATTTCTTCGAGATAAGCGCACGAGCTGCGCTCCGAACAAGTCCTCAACACCAACAATTCGCCATCTTACTTCTCCAGTTAAAATGTGGCGGTGTACCCCTTTTGCTCACACGCGAACGAAAGACTATGTGCAGGAATAGGATAGTAGATAGGGCTTTTCAAACCAACCCTATCAATTAATACGTTTTACCAACATAAAACATAAACGAAATGACATTACTACAATTCCAATCGAATCAGCGCGCAATCAAATGGCCACATCAGTTTTCATAAAATGACTAACACTCTATGCTTCTCTCGATTATTTCTTAGGTTTGTAATCTATATGTTTTCTCGCAATTGATATATGTCTCAGAACTCCATCAGTTAGATCTGAGGTAGTTTAGCTTATGTTGTGAGCTTCTTTACAACTCATAAGACTGCGAAAATATAAATTCTTGAGGCAACGAAAATGTTTTAATTAAGGTTTGTTTACCTGCCCCGCACTGGAGAAACATAAAAGCAGGAATAGTTTGAGAGGCAGCGTTGCTTTGTAAGATTTGTGAGTCCACAGACGGTGTGCGCCCCCAGTTATTCCGAATCCAGATGCCACGTACATAATCAACGCTGCAAGCATAATTAGTTGTTTAATTAAATTGGTAGAAAGTTAATTGAAAGTGCATATTTAAGGTGGTATAAAGTTTTAGGGTACGACTTCATAATGAAACCTGTTCGTCTCCATGTTAAAAGTACCTACATTGCGCTTAGTTTTGGCTTATTAATTTTTCTCATGTTTATTGCGTGTAGGCGCTTGTAAAAGGGTTTTTGTTATCTGCAAAGTACTTATAAATTGAATTGGCAATTCCAAAATGAATATTAGTATTAAATGTTGTAATAGAACAGAAAAAAATAAAGTAAAAATGAAAATTAAGTGCTCCAATAACGATGATTTAAGAAAGGCCTTTGTGTGATAAAATGGGAGATATATTTTCTTAGATCTTTCTAAATAGCTTTTTTGTAAAGTAAAGTAAGGGTAAAGCGTAAGTTAGTTGAAAATAAGAAGGAATAGATAGCTAAAGGTTAAGAAGTGGGCATTAGGTTAGATGACACATCATAACTTACCAAATACTAGGGATTGCCATTTCACAGGAAAGGTGTAGTGGTAGCACCAATACACAGCAAGCACATGATACAGAGAAATAAATATAAAACTTGTCCACTTTATCTCATTTTTAAATCCTAGTTTTTTCTCGAAATCCTGAACTATTTCACTTAAAGTTATGCCGCGCTTAATTTTTTCGGTTTCCATACTTTTTTTTTACTGGTATCTGTGACCGTCGGATACTCGCCGACGTTTGACTATATTGTTATGTATTAAGTAGCTTAAATAAACTTTAGTGACAGACTGTTTTGCAATATCAAATATGTATTATGTATTCGGAACATAAGGTAAATAGACTGGACCTACTACCTATTTATTTACATGTGACTGATGTATACAATTTAATTTAGGATTCAGTGAATGAACAGTTAATTTTACTATTGCAATTAGGTTTGCTAAAATTAAATATTGCTTGTTTATTACACCTTTCATAATAGTGTTCGTGTCGTGTGTTATAAAAGATTAATTCCACAGTATTGATCAATTGACTTCCTGACTTTTTGTACCTATAGGTTCTGAAATTTCAATGACTGCACATGATTTAGAACTAAAACCAAAGAAAATAATGAATAGTTACTATACTAACAGCTAATTAAAAGGAATTTTCTAGTCTAGTCCAAACTGGATCATTTTGAAGGTTAGTGCTAATCCATTGCTTCATATGTTTCAAAAAATTGTCTACTCAACTACGTAAATAACGCAATGAATATTGTTGAACTGTCAAAATGAAAGCCTTTGCGACTGTCATTGTGTTGACAAGTGTCAATTAATTCAGATACTAATAGGTATACTATTATCTGAATTAATTGTACAGTAATTACAACATTAATTCAGATATTATTATACCTACTAGTATGTGAATTAATGTTGTAATGGCAACACATTCTCTATCTGTGTTACAATTTACCAGTTCTAGCACAGACAGAGAATGTGCTCAGGGATCTCCCTGACGTGTTGAACTAAAAACAGGTTTTCACTTTAACAATAATTAGGTACGGACGGAACCCTTGAAGTTCCACTGAACTAAACTTTACAAGCATGTGGAACTAATTAACATTCAATCGTTCATTGTGTTCTGACCGTTCCTATTAAGAAATGTAGCTCTTCTAAATGTAAATATGTCCGGTGTTAATAAGTATTCAGGTTAATCATTATACGTTTGTTTGATTTCGTAATCGTGTAAATGTGTTATTTGAAATCGAAGTCATTGTGGATATAATTTTAGTCATAAAAGTGGTATTCATATTGTGTCACATTGCATCAGTATTGTCATATTGCATCTTCTGAATTTGCATTCATCATCTGCCTAGCCTTTTTCCCAACTAAGTTGGGGTTGGCTTCCAGTCTGACCTGATGCAGCTGAATACCTATAATTTACATACAGCGATTGCCTATATGTGACTGGGTAATACGATACTCCTTGGTAAGACTGGTTGTCAGACTTTCGGGATTCTGACGACCCGTAACGACCGTCAAAGATCCGCGAATGACAGCCGGGACCAACGGCTTATCGTGCTTTTCGAGGCACGGTGGGATTTTAGAATTTAAAAATGGTCACCGATCCACGGACTAACCGCGGCATGCATAGTTTTACCTGATCGATTGACCCGTGGAACTTAGCCACAAGTCCCACTCTTCTGAATTTGCATTACGATGTTTTTTTGAAATAGGTATGTAGAAGAAGAACAATCACATAGAATATTTTGTATGTAGATATAGAAACTTAATAACAAAAGTAGGTAATAATTCCCAGTTCTACTAAGATTAAAAAAAAAGAATCTTGCACATTATAATAGAGCTCGGTACGCCGCGACAGTACGCCAGACACCGATATATTTCTCTTAACACTTTTTTCAGATGAAAGAACTTTCCCACGATTCCCCGAAGAGTAAGTTACAATAATCTTAGAAAATCTGTATTAATGTTGCGGGTATCGAGTATAAACGCGGTTTCTTAGCGGAATTTATAGCCTCCCGTGGTGTTACTTATTACAGACCTACGTTCAGAAAAGTTTCAAGGTATATTTTCTTTCTTGGCTTTTCTAAATCTTTGTTCTTTGCGTGAGTTCAGATTTTAACACTTTATACTTGTTTGTTTTGTCTTTTTTATTTTCGTTTTTTCAAGAATTTTTCTTTTGTGCCCAGTGTTTCTTTGTGCTAAAATGCCTTAATTTCCTGTTCTTATCCGGAATGGAAAAGTGGGGCTAGCGGTTCTTTTTCATTCATCAACAATATTAGAAGTAAACAAAAACCAACCCTTGTTTTTTGTACTCAGAGTTGAAAGTTTATGTAACTGTTGTGAGTTGCGATCTTAGTTGCGTGGTGCATAATGAATAACTACCTACTCATTGAACATTTTACACTAATTCGTAGAAGAGTTTTCATATTTTAATGCCTTCTGTCAAATCAAATCAGATCATTTATTGGTTTGCAAATGGGCAATTAATACATAGATGCAGGTTTATTATACGAGTCCTTGATGTTCTACCGTCACATGTCACGTCTTACGATCAAAGTTAGGACGCTGAACAGCATTCATTATCACTACAAATAAAAACTGATGGTGCATTGAATTATTAAATAAAATCTCAACTCCAGTAGTGGTGCCTTTTAATGGGTCCATTACCGGAAAATGTTTCGTCACTCGGGACTCTTATTGACGCTCTAAATACCCTATGATTGTGTATTTGCAGATATTATTTTATAGACGCCATCGTTATGATGACGCGACCAATTTATTTCGTATCTTCCAGTTTTATTGAGCAGATCTTCATACTCGTATTATTTAGTAAAAGTTTCCAAACAGGTTGGCAAAGACATCGACGCGCAAACTGTATTTTTTTTTAAAGTTTCCAAATAGGTTGGCAAAGACGCGCAAACTGTAACCATGAATTCAACACAGAGTGTGTTTTTTTTGTTAGTTATCAATAAGAAACCGCTGTTTAATAGAAAAGTGCAGTAGATACCTACCTAAGCGTTCACAATATATGAAAAAGCATTAAAAAAAAATAACTGACTTAAAATTTCAACACTGGCGGGTTAAGAGGCATGTAGATAGTTACTGAATGGTGGTTACAGGATGTCCCTGCCCTCTGTATATCATTCTTGCTTTTCACGTTTAGAGTACACTGGGTAACCAGCCCCAGTACTAACTTTTCCCACGGTCTGATCTTTTCCTAACGAAACCGTAGAAAAAAAGAGTTCTTTTTTATCATTTTCATCTTTAGACTATGGGCCTACTATGAGAATGTCATCAATAATTACGAGTCTTTGGCACAAAATGTTCAATACTACCTTAATTGAGTAGATCTAAATTGTAGTAGTAGTGACACGTGACTAGCCTAAAACGAAACTCAAAACCTTAGTTCGGCAGCATTAACTGATGTCATATAGCAGCACTTAGAGTTGTTAATATAGGTAAGTAAGCATCTGCGTAAGTGGTATTAAGTTTCTTGTGCTTAAGCGTCGGCATTGAAATTCCAATACTGAAATACTTACGTAAGTAAGTACCATCTTTACAAGTTTTTAGGAGTATTTACGTTAGCTTACCAAAATATTTCGTTTATTAACACAATCTTATTTCAACAACTATTTCGTTTGCTATTCCAGTACCACGGTTTCTGGAAAATGGAGTAAGTACCTAAAACATTTTAGTTAACTAAGTTTTGTTTAGAAACTGAAATGAATCAAGTAGGTAAGAACCTACTAATATTATACGGTCACCGTAACATCCCAATGTTAATTCTATACACGATTATATTAAAAGATTTTTAAATAAAAGTCCATTAGGCATAGCTACTGCATTTTTTCAACTCCTATGTTTGTCTATTTTGTTTTGCGCGGCATTCAATTTAACGCGGTCTCTAATTCAGCGTCACTGCGTTCTCACCGGTCAGTGTTCTTCATGCATTTTTTCCCTTTTTATTTTTCTATTTATAAGGGCTGCCTCCAATTTAACGCGACCTCTAATTCAGCATCATTTAATACTCACCGGCCATTGTTCATGCATTATTTTTTGCTATTTATAATGGCTGCCTCCAATAGGGTATTACACTCATTTTTAAAAATGCATTAAAATGTTACATTTTCAAATTTTGAGCGTAATTTGACGAAAACGCTAGACGCAGTGGACGCCATATTGCTGTGTGAGTATGATGTCAGTTTGCTATTTTAAACAAATGCGCTTATATTTTATAAGACAATTGTTTATAATTCTAAAAATTAGTTATTTTTCTACTTATCGTTGGTTTGCTGTTCCTGAATGCAAAATATTATTTCAATAAAAATTACTTTGGGTACGAAAATAATAAAAGTACAAAGTTGCTCAGTTGACATGCCGTATGACGTAATAACATGGCGGCTACTATTTCATGGTGTTCAAAAATAGATAAAAATACTGAAATCTTTGAAATGAATTTTAAAATTTATTTTTTAATACAGTTGCTCAAAAAGTGGTGTATTGCAGGGACGTATAGCGTTCGGGATGTGGGCTATTACATACTAGTGCTTTTTTTTTACCTTTCCCGAACTCGTGCGTTCTCTTTCCCAACTGTCAAAATAATGTCTATTAAAAAGAAAAACCAACCATGAAGTTTTTACTAAAGAGTTTTTGTGATTCATACAAATACGTATATTTCTAAAAGGAAGCTACTAATTTATTTCAATATCAGATTTAATGATTTAATTGAATGAGTTAGGTTAGGTTTCATTTCATTTCATCTCATTAAATTTCATTTTCATTTCATATCAATAAAAAAAATCTACTGAAGACTAAGCTGTATGGATAGTTCCCTTTGCCTACCAAAATGGGTGAAAAAAAAAACTCTGCTTATATTATACGGTTGGCGCCATTTTCCAGAAATTTTCTTTGCGAGTTTAGTTGTTTGTTGCACAAAATGAGTAATTTCGACCCTATTTTTTTTGAATTAACACCACCGGAACTCAGTATAATTGCACAAAATGCTTCGGAGAACATTTTACCGGAAAAGTCAAAAAGTCGTTACATATCTACATACGACGAATTTATTGCGTGGAGAGAAGAGAAAAAAGCAAATAGTTTTTCAGAAAATGTTATGTTGGCATACTTCTCCGAACTCTCAGCAAAATTAAAACCGTCTACGTTATGGTCGAGATTTTCGATGATAAAAAGTATGCTGAAAATAAGGAACAACGTGGATATAAGTGAATACCCAAAATTAAATGCTTTCTTAAAACGACAATCAGACGGTTTTACAAGTAAAAAGTCGAAAATATTAACATCCAATGAAGTGGAAAGGTTTATGAACGAAGCTCCCGATGATCGTTATTTAGCCACAAAGGTAATTTATTAATAAGTACTTATATTTTTCTTTAGTATTCAGTTTACGAAATCGCAAAATACAGTCAAAACATTATTTAAAAAAATATTAATCAAATCCCTTTTTTTGTAGGTTGCTCTGATTTTTGGCGTTGTTGGAGCTTGCCGCAGAGAGGAGTTAGCCAATATTACTTTAAAAGATATTGAAGCCCATGGAAAAATGCTACTAATCAAGATTCCGAACACAAAAAATAAGATACCGAGAAGCTTTGTTGTTGAAGGAGATTTTCTTAGAATAGTGCAAAAATATATGAATCAGCGGTCCCAAAAAGGAAAAACCGACCGTTTTTTTCAAAATTACCAAAAAGGGAAGTGTACAGCTCAAGCAATCGGGATAAACAAATTTGGTAATATGCCAAAAGAAATAGCAACGTTTCTTGGTCTGCCGGATGCTGAGTATTATACTGGGCACAGCTTCAGGAGGACCTCTGCTACATTATTGGCAGATTCAGGAGCCAATTTGACGTCCTTAAAGCGACTAGGAGGTTGGAAATCAGACAAAGTTGCAGAAAGCTATATTGGTGATTCATTAAACAACAAACTAGAAACTGGGAAAAAAATCACACAATCCATTAATTTAAGGTCCAGTCCGTCTTCTTCACATGTTGAAGAGAACGTTCGTCCATCTACCTTCGTTGATAATGATAATTCATCAGATCCAATTCCATCAACTAGCAAACGCCATTGTATGACAAATATACATGAACAATCATACGAAATTAATAATAGTTTGTCTCAAACAGTAAATATGCAACCTAAAACTTCCCCAGTTACTTTAAAAAACTGTACCAATTTCAATGTACATGTGTACTATAACTTTTATAAGAAATAAATGATTAGTTAGTTGAGTTTATTGTGTTTTTATTATTTTATTAAATTGCTTCATTTTTTCGCAACTGTATTAAAAATAGTCGTTCAGTACACCTGCGGAACCGTCATTGCAACTTGTTCCGACTGTCAACCCTCGCCTTCGGCTGCGCCTCGGCTCGGGTAGACATTTGTCGGAACTCTTTGCAATGACAGCCTTTCCGCACTTGTAATGAAATATACTATTGTTATTTCATGAACTAAAACTAACAGTTTCCGACTGCATTTTGCCTAAGCTATCTCAATAATATATTTTTAGATTTTTTCTCATAAACAGTAAAATATCCTATTTATAGCGATTTCTAATTCAGCGTCACTTCGTTCTCACCGGCCAGTGTTCATGCATAAACAATCGATCAGCCAATTATCTATTGGTTGCGGTGAGAGAACCTTGCTGTACACCACTACCTGTAGTTTGCGGGTTTGGAGGATGGCCAAAATGTTTATTAATAGAGGGTTGTCCTATACAAGTATCGTATTCGTATTCAAAAGTTGTGTTTGTTTCAAGTATCATTTAGGCAATGGAAAAAATGATACCCACCTAACAAGTCTAGTCCAAAGGTAAGGCTTACAATAATGTTCATGTGAGTTTTCTCTCTGGTACTTTAACTTTTAATTTATTTTTAATATTATGATTTTAATGTGTAAAGTTTTAATGTACTTATAATGAAGCCTTTTGTATATAATTTATTATGATCGAATGAATTTTAACCTAATGACTATACACCGTGAAATTTTAATGGTTGTTTTCCCGCAGCGAAATGGTTTTGTCTTGGTAATACAATCGTTTTATAAACAAATAAAATATTAGAAACAAAAAATGGCAGATTAACCATTGTGAAAAATCACCACGTGCGAGAGTTTATTTTGCTTTGAACATTTATGCATCGCCGCTCCCTTTGTCGGCGGGGCGTGCGATTCGAGTAGTACCTACAAGTTACCTCTAGTGTTACTATTGAGTAGTGTTTTATCGAGTTGATGAATATTTTTTAAATTATTTTAAAACAAAAATATAATATTTTTTTTACTTTTACTCTATGCTTCGAAAGTACTCCTTATGGCAAATTGTTCTGCCGCGGGAAAACAACCATTTAAATTTCACGGTGTATAAATGTGCTGTAACTTTAATTTATAATTTATTTTTACTGCAATGATTTTAATGTATAATGTGTTAATGTACTTATAATGCACCCTTATGTATATTTCTACGTAATTTTAGTGCTTAATATGGGAATCATTTCCTGAAATAAATGATTATACAATTTAATTTAAATTTTATGAAAACTCAGTAACTATAAAATGAAAACTCATTTAGACTAGCTTTAAGACTAGCTATGCTTATCATGTATTAAATACGACTTAAGAAATATATATGTGTTAGTTATTTCCAAAAAAAGTCCGCAACTACCTACATGATTTTTTTTTTTTGGGTGGGAAATCATCGAATAACTTCTCCTGCTCTGGGTGGAGCGGGAGGGCGTGTCAGACTTTTACTGACTAAAACCCACCCGTGTTGCCTCAGTTGCCTGTGTGCTAAAGGCAACGGTATCTCTTTCGATCAACCCGCACCCCTGGCAGGCATAGGCCCTTGCGGGCCCCATAAGTTGGTGCTGACATCTCTGACACGGCCGTGAGGGCGCATGTACTGCCTCTCCCTCACGTGCGCCGCCTCCCTCTTGGCGAGCATCACTGCTTCGCTGGAGGAGGTGACCCCTAACCATGCACTCTCGCTCCGTACCATGGCCTGGACCAGGGCCGGACGCGAGCAGATCACCGCCGCCGATCGCCTCCACGAGGACACGGCAGTGCTCCGCCCAAGCCGGGCAGACTTCCACCGTATGCTCCACCGAGTCCCTCCCGCCTTATGAGAAACAGGAACCTCCCGAAACAGCCGTGTCCGGTGAGGACCTGTGTCAGGCGGAAGGTTCTCAAAGAGGGGACTTACCGCCGTAATCGTGGCGTGCCCACTACCTACATGATAAAGTAGTATTAAAATCTCAGTCCCAAACACCGTAGGTACTAGGTAACCATAAAATTATAACAGTCTGTAGATGAGCGGAAAACAGCAAGTGACGTTGATTTATGTGGCAACCCTGCCCGCCGATAAAGACATAAACACGGTTATGAAGCACCCCTGCTGATATTATTTGCTTGTTATTGTTTTCGTATCGCTTTTATGTCCCTAGGGACCTTTTAGACGTACCTTTCTACCCCATCACACAGAAGATATTTAGCCTTAGACTGTATGTGCTGTTAGTAGTTTTTGTTGGCTCTTGTGACGTCAATAGCACGACATTTGGTGTTATTGTTAAACAAGGTTTTGACCATAATGATAAGTTCATGTTACTCCTTGCAGCATGTGGATAAGTCGTATTTAATAGATATGAATCTACTAAATACACAAAATTTAAATATATATATATTATATTATTTATACTTATAATATAATATTATAAAGCTGAAGAGTTTGTTTGTTTGTTTGGTTGAACGCGCTAATCTCAGGAACTACTGGTTCGAATTGAAATATTCTTTTAGTGTTGGATATCCAATTTATCAAGGAAGGCTATAAGGCTAAATAACGTCACGCTAAGACCCGTAGGAGATAAGCAAAGAGAAAAACGTCACGAATACGAAGTACTTGTACGGGCAGGCGATTCGAAGCGACCGACGGGGTGGGTCGGGGGAGCAAGAAATTTGACACGAAGTCGCGAGGCTGGTAAATAAATAAATAAACTCAAACTCAAAGCATTTATTTCAAATTAAACCATTTACTGGCACTTTTGAATTGTCAAGGATTCGGAGGGTCACAAATATACAACTAGTTGCTCATTCTAAAGCGTAGATACCTATGGAGAAGAACGGACAAGAAACTCCAAGGAGACTCTTTTAAATTATATGGTTACAAAAATATTCGTTACATCATTCTTGTTTAACTGATGTGACAACGACATACATGTTATAAGCGTGCAGAGTACAGTAATTAGGAACAAAAACAAAACAATACAAAAGTAAAATAATTAAAATAAGATAAGGCAGTTATGAGATTACCAGTCCTAACTGACGGCGCCCGTTCACGAACATGACGCATGGAGAATGGTAACTGGTAGCGATCATACTGCAACCACATTAAAACCACCGCCATGCTCCAATAAAATAACGTCGAAGTGAAGCCTACTTTTTTCACACAATTCATACATCATAGGACCCTTAGGAGCGCATCGACCAATATGACACTTTGTTGTGCAAGTTTCATAATTATTATTCTAAAATCATTCTACGAATCTATTTTAATCTTTTTCATTTTCTTGTCAGCCAAATTTCTCACTTACTGTTACTCTATTTCTATATTAGCTTACTGTTCGAAGTGATTAATGTGAAGTTATTTTTTCGCCAGCCTGTACAACATAAGGTCGTCTTTTGCAGACAGCCTATAAAGTACCTACTTATAAGTAGGTAACTCAACTACATTTTTGTTCCGATCACAATCAACACACAGAGACTCTTAAAAGACACCACAGTCATTCAACCATTGGTTTGTGCTTGCTTGTCTTTGTAAGTTCATACACAGCGTGTCTGAATAGTCCCTAAGGCGCGACAAACAGTATAAAATGCAGATACGCAGTAACAATAGACGTGATTTGATAATAAACTTGCAACGAGTTTGATAAATCCTTCGAATTTGATCTGCTCTGGTGCTTGGAGAAAACGTATGGTACATTGTGAATTTCTATTTGGTATTTATTATGTTTTGTGAACTTACATGAATTAATTGAAAGTCGCAAAAATCGTTGTATTTTGTAAATTTTCGCATACACGTAAAGTACGTAACTTCAGATAAAACTAAAAATAGCTATTCACGTTCCATTGTTATGTGAAAATCAGTAACATCAAAACAATTAAAATTAGTCAGGTAAGTAATTATAAGCAAAATAATTATGACGCTTCAATAAATTGTTTTGATCAGTCATAATATCTGGATGTTGGATGGTTGATTGAACACCTCTTCATAAATAGTCATTTTTATGTTTAAAATGTAAAAAAGAGAGCTCATTTAACAGCCAACCTTAAATATAAAATGAACTTCTACGATTTTGTCAACATTTTTTTTCATACCCCCTTAATATTATAATACTCATTACAATTTACACCTGAAACCCAGGCCCGTCAAACAAGACACGGTTTCTTTACGGTACGGCGGATAAATCGCACCGCAGAAAAAAAACGTATCTGTCAACATGCTTCCTTAGTAATCAATACAACTCTTGACAAACCGTGCCTACACAATGCGTAAAAACGTGTCTGTTCGGAAAAGCAGCTGACAACTTCCCAGGTTGACCAGCGAGATGTCATATCCAGAAAGAAAAATCAAAAATAACGTGTGTGTAATAAAGGACCTTACGGTACAGCGCGCTAACTGCACTGTAGAATAATCGTGTGAGCTTGTATATGACACGGTAAACCGACGACGCATACGGCAACGGCACCGTGCCGTAGGCCGTCGCGTCTATCAACAAGCTTCCATAAAGACCCATGCAACACAGACAACCGTGTATGCCAAAAATACGTGTGTGTAGAACAGTCCATTCATTACCAATAAAGGGCACTCAGTAATTCAATACCATTCATTTAAATTTGTGCTCCACAAATCAAATTAATATTCGCCATGTTGTTATTATAATTGAGCATAATGTGTTGGCGAAACCAAATTACCTAGCGCCAAATTTGCCTAGTAAATGCATAATTATGTAACGTGTTCCATTCACAATTTTCCCGGTCTCGCGGCAAGTAATTATGAAACAGTGCATTAAAGTTAATCAGCGTCTGATGTACGCCACGAATAATTAGTTCTATTGTATGTATTTAGATCTCTGTTTAAGTGTTTAGTACTGAAACAGTATTTGTGATTCATACATTCTCTTCTTAGACTTATGACTAGAGATCGGATATTCGGATGCATATTTACCTAAAGTTAATTTTTGGTTATGAAAGTATGGAAACGGCCAAGATATAACGAGTTTTGTAAAGTAGGGTGAAAAAATTGCATTTCGCGATTTTAATTGATTATTAATAAATGCTCAATTATCTACAATTTCAGATAGTAAATGACTGATCAAGCTTTTTCAGAATTTCAACTTCAAATGTCTGTTAAAAAAAATTGTGTCAGTTTTTGAATATTTTTTCAATCCTTACTATCAATTGACTATTCTAGATACTGAATCTAGTCTTAACTCAATATCCCACTACTGGACCCTTTTTGCTTGGACGCCCACATTTATTAAGATTAATGTTTAAACCCCGATGCAAATATATGTAAGTAGGGTGTAAGGGAGGGGGTGGTGTGTGTTAGTAAAAAAAAAAAACATAAATTAAATAAAGATTATTTCGATATAAAAGCGCATTCCATATTAGCCAACATCGCAACTTTAGGTAAATATGCATCCGAATATCCGATCTCTTCTTATGACACATACTTTCTTAATTTGAAATGCATGGCATGCATCGATTTTTAGGCAAGGTAAACCATAGTGCCTGTTTTTGAAATAATCACTCCAAATACAGTTCTTTTTTATAAAACTAACAAGTTAGTCCAGTCTTAAGTTGTCAATGTTGTATTAAGAATGTCTAAATTCGTCTTAAAGTTCTAAATATAAAATTAAGAACTGTCTCGATGGTTTCTACCTTGGTTCCCCTGCGGATCTCTTCATTCCTGCTTCGATCACGTAGGGAAACTCAAAGCATAGCTCTCTCCATTGCCCTTTGGGTGACCTTTAGCATTCAATTATGGGGCCTTATTAAGTAGTTACCTGCATCCATACTTATTTATCGAAATGTTAAAACAATAACACTTTCATTAAACTGTTAAACTAAACTTGAAAATGACTGCAACTATGTACAATACGTTTTTCAATAAAGAAAAATATCGTGAAAGACGTAATAGAAAAAGGCGAGTAACCGTGAGATCTTGGGACGACCATTAAAAGTGAACAGTGCAAGTTCGCTCCGAGCGTTCAAGTTAACGAAATCGCTGTGCATGTTTGAAACAACAATGAAAGTAGAAAACACAAGTTTCCTTCAGCACTACGAAGAATAACTCCATTTTATTGATTCAAATAAAGACTTGCTTACTCAGAGTTTCATATAAAGTTTGTCCAATACAAATGCGAGCTGAGATCGTAAATGTATCGTTCAGTTTCAGTGGGAAGGTGTTTTTATATTTACTCATAAAACACACGTGCCTCTCAACCCTAGCATCGTTACTTTTAAAGCACTATTCCTGTAACAAAGACTTTTCAAAGGTCATTGAACCAAACGGCCACATTCCTTCTAAACGGACTCCCTCTCGTTTTTTTTTAAATACGAACTTTTCCGAGTGTAAAATTCTTTGTACCGAACCATGAAGGTCGAAGCCTTTTGTAAAAATTTAAAAAGATTTTTAATTTTTTTTTTGAATTCCTCTGAAGTCGAGAGTTTTTGAAACAAACTCCAATTAAAAGTAGAGCTTTGAGGTTACACACCGAAGCAATTAATCAATGACTGGCTTCAATGTCCCGTGAGTAATTCTCGGTGAATTTGAAATATCGGAACTTAGATTTTTTTTTATCGACGCCGCGACAAACAAATTATGAAACGAAAAAAATATCGCGGTTAATAACCTTCTAATAATATATTTTATGCCCCTGTCTAGCCTTTTGCGTGCCTTTTTTTAAATAGAGATAAATTCAAATACCAAAACAAGTTTACACCCGATACTCCTGTGGCCAAAAAATTCTAGCTTTACTTAAGGTCACCTTACTTTGTAACGAAACAATTTTAATATTCCGAGTTTAAAAAATAGAAAATGATGTTAATGAAAAAGGCTTTTACGGTCCTCGTTAGCATAATATATGAAAAATGCCACTTAAAGTTACGGCTGACGCTCTTGAACAATATGAGTTTCATCTTTTTGTTTTTATGTATTTGTGAATAAAAGAACAATGCGCAGTGTTAGATAAGGGAAGCGTTAGGTTTCATAGCAACTCTAAGGCAGCCTAAGGGATTCTAGCGTTAGTGTTTTCTTTTGTGTCGAGTTTTATATACTTTCACGTACATAGTTATTTTTTCGTACCCAAGCTCAGTTGAAGTAACTAGAATCTAACTAGAATATTCCTGAAACGGCAGTTTTAGCGGATAAATAAACAAAGTTTTTATGAAATACTGTCCAGAAGGTTCTGTTTAATATTAATAAGTATAACGCTGTGTTGTCTCATATATGGTGCGACGGTAGGGCCAGCAAGTCTTGCCATCGTTAAAGCTTTATTGCTCCGACAGATGTTTATGAATTATGTCTACCCGAAGTGATTCATAAATCTTATATTTTTTGTGGAAATGTTAAATTATTGTTCTTAATAAAACCCGGAATTTTGTTTTGTGCCTGGACATTAAAAAGGGCAGTGCCTGCTTTCTCGTTTCAATCTGAGTAATTGGAAACAAACATTAGGCTCGACAGATAAAAAGATAATAATGTACAACAAAATGTGATTTTATTTTGTTTTAGAAAGTTTACATTTCTACAAGGATTTTTTTTTAACCAGTGCGCAAACCGTAACCAAGAATTCAGCATTTCATTCTAGACCCCTAGCGTAGAAATTTTTCGTCGGTTACATAAAAAAAAGTAGCTGTTTCATAGAAAAGCGATTTTTTCGTATAACCGACGAAAAATTTCTATATTAGAGGGTCAGGAATGATATGCTGAAACCATGGTTATGGTTTGCGCACTGGTTACAATTTTACCCTGTATACTTATACTTATTACTAATTTACTTATAATAGAAACTTTTTCCAAAAAAAAAACAATCGACTTTCGAAATAACACTACAAAGTGTAAAATAACTTTGAATTAAAGTTATTTTTTTCGGTTTGTAGTGTTTTTTCGGAAGTCAGTTGCTTTTTTTTTTGAAAAAGATTTTATTTTTCACTAAAATCTAATTCGAAATTTCATCATCCTTGGGGTCAAAACAATGCATATTTATGGGATAGCAGCAATCGCGGTTCATTTACTGTTATTTTTGAAGAGTTCCGTTGTCTGTCTCCGAAACTCATCATCCGATCTATATGAAATTGACCTCACGGAAAGCACCAGCTTTCAAATAAAAAAAGAATCATCAAAATCGGTTCACCCAGTCGAAAGTTATGAGGTAACAAACATTAAAAAAATACAGTCGAATTGAAAACCTCCTCCTTTTTTTGAAGTCGGTTAAAAAGAGCTAAAACTGGTTTGTTTGTTTATGAAAAAATCTTTTTGCAGTTGAAGTTTATAGGCCATTTAACATCACGCTACGACCTAAAGGAACCGAGTAAAAATAAACAAGTCAGAAAGAACGCTGAGAGAAAACAAAGTAATATTTCGAGAGGGAGATGCAATGGTATTTCATACATTTTGTGTTAAAACAAAAAAAAAACATGCGCACGAAGTCACAGGCAGAAACTAGTATTTTATAAAACGTGGGTAGGTAATAAAGAAAACTCCGTATCCAACTTATATTGCAGGTAGTTGCGTGCACGTGCATTATAGGTACATATGTATAAATTAGAGTTGATTTAACACAAGCGAATGTTAGATTGCACTTCTAATTAGTACCTAATTAAATTTTACATGATTCAACAGAACTAACTAACACTAGGTACTAAATTAAATGACTAACTATACAAATAAAAACAAAAAACTTGAGAGGTGTCATGGGACACCCGGATGGAACGAAGTTGCTTTCGATTAATTAGTGAAGGAATTGTAATAATATTTTTTTTTAAGTTCTAATAATATTTAATAATAATGTTTAGAAAATACTACGTGGAACGCTGGTATAGTTCGACCAAAGTTGCTTTACCGGAGGACGCCATCTGAAAAATGGCATAATACTTTCAACCAAATCATATGTTTTTTTTTAAGTCATAATAATATTTAATAATAATGTTTAGAAAATACTACGTGGAACGCTTTTTTCGCCTGGTGCCATGAGCAACATTTTATTCACGTCCCAGAAAAAAAAATTCAATACACAACTATAGCAAAAAGTGTCGTTACAACTTTTGGTCTAAATTTTTTCCGTCTACCCCTCTTTCGCAACACGCGATAAGGCAATCAATCAATCAATCAATCAATCAATCAATCAATCAATCAATCAATCAATCAATCAATCAATCAATCAATCAATCAATCAATCAATCAATCAATCAATCAATCAACCAATCAATCAATCAACCAACCAATCTACCAATCAACCAGTCAACCAATCACCAATCAACCAATCTACCAATCAACCAATCAACCAATCAACCAATCAATCAATCAATCATGTAGCAAAAAGTGTCGTTACAACTTTTGGTCTTAATTAAAAGTGTCGTTACGACTTTTGGTCTTATTTTTACCGTCTAGCCCCCTTTCGCAACGCGCGATAAGGAACTTCGTTCCAAAACCAGAAAGAATGTTGGCGAAGTACTCGTCCGAATCGCTGTCAACGTGCCCAGAAGACTGTCAGCATTGCCACGCTGAATGGCAATGCTAATTCTTTGGGCAAAGAACGACCGTGCCCTCTGGTCACGTGATTTTTCTACCTACTAGTAGACTAGTTTGATTGGGTTATTCCCTGAGTACCCCGCTCTCCCAGGCATAAAATTAAGCACTTTTTATGTCGACCGTCCAAGTTAAAAACAATAGAAATGAAAAAAAAAATCATCATATTTATAGTATTCGGGGGTAGGCCCCAGTCCTCCGGGACGGGGCCCTCGGGGATCGAGGAACTCAGGGAATAACCCGTTTGATTTCCTGTACCTATTTGTAGGTATTATATTGCCGTTACATCAATATTCACCGTTAACTTCTGTTGTAAATCTTGTAACTATCGGCTAGTCTGCCTTATTGCCGACCGACTATTGACAAAGTTGAGATCGATAAAGTTTAAAGGCAAAAGTTTGGATGGTGTTTAAGGATATGTCCGCATAGTTGTTTGATGCTGGAGTACACGATCCAATAAATGTGGTTGTTCAAGTACGTCTGTAGTTTGAAGTTTACAAGTTTGCTCGTCGTATTTAAATACAAGCTGCTGAACACAGACACTTGTATAAAGTACTTAAAAGCTACTCCCTCTAAGGTGTGTTTTCATCTTTCATTTTCATTTTAATAGTCGTAATTATTTAAAGCAGTGCAGCGTAATTTACTCTGAGCTTTTAAAAAAGTTTATACTCTTAAAAGATAATGAGATTCTTGTAGAACGGCGTGTGGCATCCGAGATAATGCGACCGCTTAAATATAGTGACGTTATAAAACTAAACTGAACAATTTTGCGTAAAACCGAAGAGAAAAACAAATATTAATTATGCTATCAACATCCCTACATCAGCAGTGATAACTCCGTTGTAGTTGGTCATGGGTTGGAATACAGGAAAGTGCTTTACTGTGTTTAAATAATTTTATCATCACTGCTCTCTAAACGCTGAAGGAAAATATCGTGAAGAAAAGCCGACATGTCATAGAACCAAAGATTTGAAGACATGTGACATCTACTAATCCGCACTGTGCCTTCGTTGTAGATTACAGCCCACTACATTACGTGGTAGATTACACACAAAAAAAAACACAAAGTCCAGTACATTATAAGCTGATTCTACCTACCTATCTGTACATCAAGGTTTCACTTACTTTCGCTACACGATTCCAAAATGTACAAAAAAAAAAACAATTGAGAGGTGTCAAGGGACACCCGGATAGAACGAAGTTCCTTTCGATTAATTAGTGAAGGAATTGTAATAATATTTTAAAAATTGTACATATACATACACATATAGGTATATACACATCAATCAACCAACCAACCAACCAATATTTTTGTAATAATTGTACATATACGTATGTATACACACACATATAGAGACACAGAGTGTGTGTGTGTGTATACACACACACACTCTGTGTCTCTGTCTGCAGAGAAACACGCGCACGTCGCACGGCTTACAACAATGTAGCAAAAAGTGTCGTTACAACTTTTGGTCTTAATTTTTTCCGTCTAGCCCCCTTTCGCAACGCGTGATAAGGAACTTCGTTCCAAAAATCAACCAAAAAAATAGAACCAAAAATTTGAAGACATGGGACATCTACCAATCCGCACCGTGCCTTCGTTGTAGATTACAGCCCACTACATTATGTGGTAGATTACACACAAAAGAAACACAAAGTCCATTACATTATAGGCTGATTCTACCTAACCTCTCTGTACATCAAGGTTTCACTTACTTTATTGCTACACGATTCCAAAATGTACAAAAAAAAAATAAGACATTTTCACTTGCAATTGCTCAGAGCACTTCCTGGGCGTTAAAGAGCTGCATTAATGTTTTTCACGTAGGGTTTTAGTGGGTTATATTTAGAACGTTCCACTGCCGTCTGGCGGACGTAAAAAAAAGAACAATAAATGACGCTGTCACTTGCAGTCGACGAGAGCTAACGAATATGAATGGTGCAGCGCTGTGCCCGGTCAACGGTATGCTGGCAACTTTAAAGAATTGACATTATGAAGAGAAATTAAATAATACATTTCCCTCAAGAGTTAATTAGGGCAAAGTTGGCTGGGTAGTGAAGCTGGTCGTAAAAATATGGTATCTGGTGTTGGGTTGGATTTTATTGTTATTGGACGCGAAACATGGACGGACGGGTTCATTCATTTGCATGACTTTAGGGCTGAAACGTGATGTTTGGCGATCGGGATTGACAAAAATTGGTCGAAATAACAATGATTCGGAATACTCGTACTTTACTTATAAACGACGGATTTGTAAACGAGGGAACCGTTGTAGGTTTCCAGAAATGAGCTCCCTTTCAGCCTTTCATGCAAATAAATTAGGTAAATATATTATCTACACGATTTTTAACGGTTACATCAGCTTAAACGGTTTTCAGTAGTGAAAAATGTATTTTTTTTAACCTGTCATTAGTAAATTTTCACTGATTTTCACCGACGATTTACATTTAATTTCTAGGACTGAAAACCTGTCTCGCTCTTGTAGGTTGCGTGGCAGTGACATGAATAACACAAAGCCAAATTTGATTCAATTCCATTCAATTTGACTCAATTATCTTTATTGCTATCCATAATGTACAGTAAGGAGTCATAAGTGCACTAGCATACTAATGGTTATAAACTCGCAGTCCAGGCCGTACCTACAGCTGTGTGTATTAGTGATGTATCAACACAGAACGGACGCCTCAGAACAATGTACTGGCGTCGAATCAAACAAAAAACATACCGTCGCACAGAGTACGTAATTACGTATGACCTTGATCGGTTCATACCACTGTTAAAATTCACATTCTCATATCAAGTTCCAATAGCTCGTAGCGTATCGTCTTGGATTAAGAAACTAATAGGTCTGGGTCTAAATCTCGCGATGAGACTTTTATTTTTCAACAATAATCTTAATCTGTTCTTTTATAATTTGATAAATTAATCATCGAGAATAATAATGTATTTTGTTCTTTAATACTTATATTGCTATTTAAATAAAGGATGAAGGATAAAATGTTTAATAAGTGATTACAAAATATTTATTCGTTATAATTTTATGAAGGATAAACATAACTAATAATAACTTCTTGTTAAAACAGTTTATTTTCTGAGTAAAGTAGCCAATTGTTGAACTATGATAATCAGGCTGTGGCAAAAAATGTTGTATCTTAGTAATATAGTAATATTGTGCTGTAATTACTACTTTACCAAAGTACCCACACTCTAAAGAAACCACAATAATCAAAGAAAATCTACCCACTTAGATATAACAAATGCAGGCGCGTTGTAGCAATACAATTCGATGACTCAGTAATACTACTTTTATTCTACTGCGAGTGAGTTTGTTTTATCTCAAACCTCAAAGTTAAGAAATAGTATTTAATAGGACTTATTGAGGTTATAGCTTAAGTTTTCATTTTCATTACGAAAAGAAGATTGGAACTAAACCTCAAAATAATTCATATTACGGATATGAAACAATTTTATTTGAATATTACTAAAATCAATAAATATTTGTAATTTATAATTTAATGTTAATGTTTTTCCGTTCAATATAGTTTGCCATTCACTTTAACGGTTGAATTTATGAAATACAATCATTTGTAAACGTATAGGAGTGTGTGGCTATAGTATAGAAATTACTTATTATAAGAAGGTCGTAAGTTAAACCTAAGTGTCAATCTCTTGTTTTTTGAGATCACTTCTGACCGCTACTGTACACATACCGGTGATAAGTAATAGATAGCAGGCATAACAAAATTGAAAATAAGTGGGAGAGAGGAAGAGCGCTTTATGATTTTATTACTTAACGTTTATATTATTTCTTATCTGTTTTTTTACAACAATATTAGTTATTATACCAAAGTAATATATTTTTTTGGATTCAATTATATATTAATATTTCTTGTTTAATTATTCGCTTAAGTATATTGCATTGTAATTAGTGTACGTACAAACTGTACAAAGTATGTTCTAACTAACGATAAGTAATAGTAGTAGTAATTGAATCGATTCCAATAATTTTTACACCATGTTATATTGTTTCCCAAAAAGTTTTGCAAGTGTGATGGAAAATGTTATCATCAGTTAAGGCGAGGTGAGCCGAGCGCAGTAGGCATTTAACGCTTACCTCAGCCCCCGAAACGAGTAGCGAGACTTAACTAGGTACGATGCACGACCGACGCGCGCGCCAGGCGTGGCTGGCGGCCGGCAGCAATATTAACTATGTCACCGAATAGAGCAATACAGTAGATCAACTTGAACTGATTACGATTAGTAAAAGTTTATTTTGTTTTACTATTCTAGTAAGTATTTTTTTAAGATATAATAAGTTACGGAAATGGGATTTCTTCATAACATAACTCCTGTATTCTTTCAGAGGGGTAGGGCAGTGGTGTATTAGTACACCCACAATTCGCCAGTTATGTTCAAGTTACATAAAGACTGGAAGTAATAATCTAATTAGGGTGATCGTCGTAGTTTTTTGGTTGCACTTTTTCATTTATTTTTAACCGACTTCCAAAAGGAGGAGGTTCTCAATTCGTCGGAACCTTTTTTTTTAATTTCTTTTTATGTATGTTCCCCGATTACTCGAAGATGGCTGGACCGATTTGGATAATTTTTTTTTTTTCGAAGGGGTATATTTCCCAGGTGGTCCCATGATCATCAAGTCAGGATCTGATGATGGGATCCTGGAGAAATAGAGAGAACTCTTCAAATTTTATAGGCACACTTGAAGCAATTTGTGTAGTTTTTGGAAGAGTACTTTCTCGGAGTGGTTCCATTTCAATTTGGTGAAGATCTGATGAAGAACTTCGGAGATAGGCAACCGAACTCCTCAATAAATGATAGCAAATGGACAGGTATTGCTGAAATCTCATGTCTGTCAATTGTTTACACCAGTTAATAACATAACATCACGCCGGTACGCTGTGAAGGGGTAAGCACATGTGAACCACTAAAAAGTGAAAAATAAAAATCTTTTTTCAAAAAAATAAACAACCGACTTCCAAAATAACACTAAAATGTGAAAAATAACTTTAATTTCGGAAGGCGGTGACAAAAAATTAAAATACATATCCAAAGTCACCGACTTCCGAAATTAAAGTTATTTTTCACTTTTTAGTGTTTTTTTGGAAGTCGGTTGTTTATTTTTTTTAAATAAGTTTTTTCATATTTATGTACCTACACCTACATACAAAACTGTGTACCGACTACAGTACGTACCGAAAGATGAAAATCTAACTAGTAAACCACACTGTTAGATTTTTAACGCGCTGAGTTGCGCTGTTCATTCTACTCGTTGCTTCGGGTCGGTGCGAACGTGTGTTGTGTTAATTCTCCTAACTATTTTCCTATTGGTTAATTGGTGAAATTTCAAATCTCTGTCGCACTTCGTGTGTTCTTATGGCTTAACCACGCCTTTTGGGAGGGTCAAGAAAGAGACAATAACTTTTGCATCTTTACATTCACAATTTTGGAACTAGAAGATCGCTCCGACTGGTGTATTTCCAAGTGTCTGGCGGGGATCGAACTCGGACGAACGGTGGTGGGGTGCCGCGCTTGGCCGCTTAGCCACGCTGGTTCCTGGCGCGCGCGACGAAATAGTGAATCACTTACGATTATCTGGCTACGTGTGCTACGACTGACTGGCTACGAGTGCTACGCCTGGTGACGTCCCTGCTACGAGCTCAAACATCGGCTACGCGCTACGCAACTGCAGCTACTTATTAGTACAAAAGGTACTCTTTTGTATAATTGTATAATTACTTGTCGGTCATGCAACGTTCTCCGCCGAATAAATCACAAAAAAACCCGAATACTCCGATAGATGGGACGCAGTCAGTCCCGAATAAAATGCAGGCTGTTGATGACCCTGAATTTGCCAACGTAAGCGTACGTCCGCGACGCCCACGAGTTGATTCTACGAGCGATCAGCTGGAGGATTTCAAGCAGGAAATTAAAGATATGCTGTCGTCGTGGAAATGTGAGCAAGAGCAAACTATATCAAAATTTATGGCGGAACAGAATGCGTTGGTGGCAAAATTAGTCTCCGATATGTCCGATATGAAACTTCAAAATTTGGAGATCCAAAAAAACAAATATTGGAATAGAGAAATCTATTACTTCTATTAGTGATCTTTATGATGATATGAAATGTCAAGTAAAGCGGCTCCAGGATGAGTGCAGCGAATACAGGAAACTGGCACAGTCACTGGAAAAAACGGTAAGAGATCTACAATACAAGTCTCGGTCATCAAGTATTGAGATCCGTAATATCCCCAGTCAAGATAAAGAGTCAAGTGCCGACCTGATAAAGATTATGACTGCTATCGGGAATACAGTGGACCTGCCGATTTCACAGACCAACATCCGTGACATATATCGCATCCCAGGGACCTCAGCCACCAGTAAACCGATCGTCGCTGAGTTTACGAGTGTCCATGCTAAGTCTGAACTCATTTCTTATGTACGAGGTTTCAACAAAAAGCAACCAAATAAAGACAATAAACTTAATACAGAGCTGCTGGGAATTACTGGCCAAAAACATGCTGTGTATGTCGACGAACACTTGTCTAATACCACGAAGAGACTATTTTATTTGGCGAGAGAATACGCAAAAAAACACGACTTTAAATTCTGTTGGGCCGCAAATGGTAATATCTTCTTGCGCAAGCAACCTGGACTCCAACAAATACTCGTCAAATCTGAGTCTACCCTTATCGAGCTACAAGAGAAGAAATGACTACTCAAAACCTCTGCACTACATAGTTATCTTCCCAGCTGGATGTCATGTAACGTACTTCAATTACTGGCTTTGAACGCTAAACTGTTATTTTTTAACCTAATTAGTACTATATTTTTACTTTTCCTTAATCAACCTTATATACACATCTTCAATCAACACTTTCAAATTCATCTTCTAATAACGCAAATATTTACACTTACATATCATATTATTACCCACACACAAAAACTTACACATACAGTTAGTCCCCTAATTAATTTTACAGTGCCTTATTTATATACCTTCCCGTGTTTAGTAAAGCTTCTTTTCGTCTTCTTGCCATTCCATTGTGTTTGTGATCTCTGTTATTCATCTCTCAAATGGCTAATTTAGTAGATAATATAGTATCAGATTTGGACGATATTTCAGTTGCAAGTTCTCATTTCTGTTTACCAGAAGAGTGCGCAAAATACTTAAAGATATCTAACAACTCCACTACGATTTTACATATTAACGTGCGCAGTATAAAAAAGAACTTTGACCAACTCCTAGCGTTACTATCCGCAATTAAAGTTGATTTTGATTTTCTGATATTGACTGAGTGTTGGTTACGTAAAATCACAAACCTTCCGGTGTTAGATGGCTACAGCTCCCACTCAACATACAACAACAAAAACCAGAATGAAGGAGTAGTAATGTACATAAAAAACAACATTCAATGTACCGTTCAGGAGCCTATTTTCACTAGTGGTAACTGTCTGTCATGCCAAATCAATAACGAGCTAGCAATAATCGCCGTATATCGCTCCCCCTCTTTGAATTCTAAAGTAGACTTCGATAATTTCCTAGACAGTCTGGACTGTGTGCTTACAACATTAAATAAGTGTAATAATATATACCTAATCGGAGATACTAACATAGATATTAAACCATCTAATTCAGATGAACGATGTTCTAATTACCTAACCCTCAATGCCACCCATGGTCTTCTACCTGGACATTACCTCCCCACTAGAATTAATAATTGTATTGATCACGTTCTCTTAAAATCTAACAAACCTACATGCATACTTGTCTTGGAATCCCACATCACGGATCACCTTCCCCTGCTAATATGTATGGATGGTCCAGGGTCGGTGAAACAGACCGTTCCTGCTTATAAGACTCCAAAAATTGATTATCCTAATGTTGTTAAAGATATGGAAAGTCAGGATTTCTCTCAAGTCACTAACACAGAAGACCCAAATATAGCTGCCACCTGTCTGATAAACATAGTTCAATCTATTCTGAAAAAACACACCCGTATAATCAACTTTCCTAAAAAAGAAAGAAACATAAAGCCTTGGATTACTCCAGGTTTATTGCGTTGCATTCGACATCGTGATAAACTCCATAAAAAAGCTCGCAACTCACCCAATAATGATATCGTCCAAATCTCATACAAACGTTACCGAAATTATTGCAATAATCTGCTCAAGAAGCTTAAATCAGCATATGAAAAGTCAGAATTGGAAAAAGCTAAACATAACCCTAAAGCACTCTGGAACAAAATAAAACAGATTACAAATACGAAAAAAAGTTGTGCTCCTCCTCTAGAACTTCTAAAAACACGTACGGACCCGTATACTGCAGCCAATCAAGTATGTAAGTTCTTTGCCAACATAGGCACCGACCTAGCCTCTAAAATTGCAGCACCCTCACAGCCATTTTCTCCGCCAAATGCTTCCTCTCCCAATTCTTTTGTTATTCTTGACGTTGACTATTCTGAGGTTGAGTCTACCATCATGAATCTAAAGCATGATAGTGCCACTGGGTGGGATGGCATATCTTCTTTTCTCCTCAAAATATGTCGTAAACCTCTTGTTCCCGTTATAACACATATAATAAATAGATCAATAGCGTCAGGAATTTTTCCGGAACCCTTTAAGAAAGCCTTGGTCCATCCTGTGCATAAGGGCGGGAGCAGAGACTGTGTGAATAATTATAGACCGATCTCGGTTCTTTCGGCAATATCTAAGGTTATGGAAAGACTGATAAATAGTCGTCTACTTAACTTTCTATACAAATATCAAGTTATAGCGCGCAACCAATATGGTTTTAAAAAAGGTGTTTCTACGGAAGATGCAATTGCAGACCTAACGGAAATTGTTGCTAAGAATTTAGATGATCGTCGTAAATGCCTTTCAATATTCCTGGACCTACAGAAAGCCTTTGACACAGTCTCTGTTCCTACTCTCTTGTCAAAACTGGAAGCTTTAGGCATTCGGGGAGGTGCGTATGAGCTTTTCAAGAGCTACCTCCAAAACAGGAAACTCCGTGTCAAGATCGATTCTTACACTAGTGATGAAGAAATCACCACATACGGAGTTCCACAAGGCAGTGTGTTAGGACCTACACTCTTCCTAATATACATAAATGACCTTTGCAAACTAGCACTCCCCAACACCAAGGTGTTCACATATGCTGACGATACTGCGATCGTGGTATATGGGGATACATGGTCTGACGTGAAATATCATGCAGAACAATCGTTACGTACGGTTGTGAGGTGGCTGCAGAATAACCTTCTGTCACTTAATTTGGCTAAAACAAACTACATTCCTTTTTCCATTAGTCATAGGACTAAAGCCCCATCTGATTTAAGTGTTGTTGTTCATACCTGTTTGGACCCCTCTACATGTTCATGTTCATCACTATCTCGTGTCAGTCAAACCAAATACCTGGGTGTAGTAATTGATGACGGACTAAAGTGGTACTCTCAAGTTGAAAATCTAACATCAAGGGTCAGGAAACTTATTTTTATCTTTATGTCCCTCAGGCAATGTGCTGACTCCAAAACCTTAAAAATGGTGTATCTTGCACTTTGCCAGTCTGTTATCAGTTATTGTATCCCGGTTTGGGGTGGCACTGCTAAGACTAAACTGCTTGGATTGGAGCGCGCCCAGAGGGCTGTGCTTAAGGTGATGCTCGGCAAACCGTATAGATTTCCTACAAGTCAATTGTACGCGGAATGCAGGGTACTAACTGTGCGGCAGCTCTTTGTGCTCAATGCCACCCTTAGAAAGCACAGTCAGGTTTCTCCATTAGATTCAACCACTCGTAAAGCCAAATCTGCATGCCCATCTGTTTCTCATAAAACAGCTCTCGCTAGCCACCAGCTTTATGTGATTAGCTCACTTATTTACAGAAGGGTCAACAAACATATCCAAATATCTAATCTAAACAAACACGAAGTCAAAACCAAATTACAAAACTGGCTGTTTAATCAGGACTATTCCCGTACAGAAGACCTTATTTCAAACATAATGTAGGCACGAAATACTCATTCTTATTCTACAAAACAAAAACGGATACATAATTACATGCACATCATACGAATACACCATACACGACTACACACACCCCCACAAAACACTCCTCATACACCACACTTCACAACACCCCATCCCACTCACACAGCCATCCCACACACACATAGTCACACATCCATATTCATAGCTACAGTTATGGGTTTATCATTATTAACACACATAAATAAAGGTTTCTTTTGTACACGTAGTTACAGTAGAACACTGACTCCTAGGTCACAGGGTTCCCCTAGTTTAGGAGACAGGGTTTTTCACTATTTGTGCAGCCTTTTCCCAAAAACCAATTTAACCTACCTATGTGAAATGTATTGATATTGTATTCAAAGGTATTTCTGTGTCAATAAACTTATTTTTATTTTATTTTTATTATTTACTGTGTTGGATTCTCAACCTTCGGCGCACTACCGAGAGTTGACAATCCAGCGCACGAAAAATCCCGCCGCGATTTTATTACGTCTGTTTGAACGTGGACTTATATTTATTATTTTTCTTACTGTTTTCAACATAGGTTATGTAAGTGTCACTACTTGTCATGGTATTCGAGGCCGCTGATAACAATATAAGTCCAAGATGGCGAATGCCGATGGTGGGGTCAAAATAAAAATCCAAGATGGCGGCCAAGAAAACTTTAGAATTTTCCATCATGGGTGTCGTTTTTAGCGTTTTTGGGGTCGTTAAAGACGATGGTGGAG
Source organism: Polymixis lichenea (assembly GCA_949091785.1). Classification (NCBI taxonomy): domain Eukaryota; kingdom Metazoa; phylum Arthropoda; class Insecta; order Lepidoptera; family Noctuidae; genus Polymixis; species Polymixis lichenea. The sequence goes on along the minus strand of OX420946.1, from coordinate 12,316,317 downwards.
TTAAAATGGAAATCCAAGATGGCGGATGCGAAAATTGTCGAATTTTCCAACATGGATGTCGTTTTCAGGGTTTTTCGGATTGCTAAAACTGATGGTGGGGTCAAAATGAAAATCCATGGTGAAAAAAATTCAATCCAAAAATTTAATTGCAGCCATCTTGGCTTTTCATTTTAATTCCACCATCGACTTTAGCGACCTCAAAAATCTGAAAACGACAACAATGATGGAAAATAAATTGAAAAATCGGCCGCCATCTTGGATTTTCATTTTGACCCCACCATCGGCTTTAGCAACCCGAAAAACCTTGAAAAAGACACCCATGATGGAAAACTCAAAAAAAATTGCATTCGCTATCTTGGACTTATATTGTTATCAGCGGCCTCGAATACCATGACAAGTAGTGACACATATATAACCTATGTTGAAAACAGTAAGAAAAATAATAAATATAAGTCCACGTTCAAACAGACGTAATAAAATCGCGGCGGGATGTTTTTCGCGTAGATACTGGATTTTTCACTCTGTGGGATTCTCAACCCTCGGCTAAATACCTAGAGTTGAAAATCCAGTGCACAAAAAAAAATACGACCGTGTGAATGTCGACTTATTCTATGGAAACTCCGTATTACGCTGGACCAGCTCAAGGTCATAGTGTTATCACATACAGTGCCTATCCAGGCAATCCTCATTTAGTTTTTGTTTTTTAACCTACCTGAAAATAGTAAATAAACCATTATAAAATTTGCGCGCGTGGCGGCTTTATGCTGTATGACATAGGTTTCAAATTAAACTGTTTTGCGCACTTCATGCGGTTGGTAAATCTATTCTGCGAGAAAAATAAACCATTCTAGCTTTTGCGCGCGTGGCGTCTTTATTTACACGGACAAAGGGTTCCAATTCTGTTCTACACGCCTATTTGCGGTTTGCAAATCTATTACGCGTAAGAAATAATGAATGTAGGTAAATAATAATATTGTCAATCCATCCTTATTTTTTTTGTTTACTAGCCTTCGAAGAGCCAGCGCTGGATCGAAAGTTTGTACTTTCTGTAGGTTCCCATTTTGTTTGACAAAATATTAACTACTTTAATTTTCTACGAAATAAAGCTTGTAACTAATTAGATATACATAATGTATACCTGTATTTAGTTTATTCTAGACATGTGTTATTATTTACAAACAATTTTTTGCTCTGCTGGTAACAGATCATAGCGAGGGGTGGCGGGTTCGAAAAATCGGCACACGTCCGACTTCCAACACGTTCCACTTGGGACTAAACGACACGGAGCGCGCGCATGTAAAGATAAAAACACTGGATTCTAGATTTGTTATAAATGTATTTTCATAGTCCATATTATGACGGCCGGATTTCATCATATTTTTTACGACCTTTATTATGGTATGAGTTTTATTGTTCAAAACCTTATATAACTCAAATGAAATAAGAATCCGATCACCATTTAGACTTGTCTTTGCGATTTAATTGGATGCAGTAAAGTGCAAGTAATCGTGTATCGCATGGCCGGAATATCTAGATCAAGGTGTAAACTATGTAACATATTTTCTTCATTTTTTTAAAATCCGGTTTATCTACTTATATAATACAATACAAAACGACGTTTTTCCGACCCACCCCGCCTTAATTACAATTCAATCGCCGTACGGTTAGGTACCTACTGCCTAATTATTATCAATGAGCATAACACGACGTTGGCGGCGCAGGCGGCGCGGGGCGCCGCGTGGTGACCGTGTTTCTATAGATAACTAGGTAACATAACAAGCTTATAATTTTGTGATTTTTCATGATACAGTTTTGAATTTTTATACATAGATCCTTTACATAAAAATAGTAGACACGTGTTTCGGTTTTCGCATATACTAAAACCTGGGTTATAATATTTGATATTGCTATACCAAGTCAATATCGAAAGTCTTGTTGACTCTGTCTCAACTACCTACGTAGAATTATCTGCTCACAACAGAAGCAGATTAATTTTAATAACTAACTTTTGAGGTCGCAAAACTTGTAAACTAACGGAATTTAATAATCTTACAATCGGCAACATGGTTTTAGTTGCGAATTTAATAAGTATTAAGTTATCTTTGTATTGGGACTTTGGAACTACTAAGTTATGTCAAAGTCTCTCTGACTAACTGTTTGAGGGATCTTCGCCTTAGATCTGTCTGAGAAAATACCTACAGTTCAAACTAGTAACCACTTATAAAGTAAATTGCTGGAAAATAAACTTACTTGAGTTATAAAGTGATCAATGGTTGAATATTTTATATCAAAGTCAGATAAGATTACCTTAGATCTTAGATTTTGAATAGTTGTCTTAATAGTTTCGTGGTGTTATATTCTAAAGATCAATATATTAGTATAAGCTTTCCAAGAGTCGTCGTTTTTACCCGACTACGGCGAAGCAAAAAGAAGGGTTATGATTTTGACCAGTATGTATGTTCATATGTTCGCTCATAACTTCTAAACTACTTTCCATAATTTGAATGCCCTAATAATCCTCCAAATGTGTATTTTTTTTAAGCCTTTACTGTCTCACTGCTGGGCAAAGGCCGTCCCCAAGTCCCAAGTATTTTATTTATGAAACATAACAAAACGACACCGTGTAAATAATTTAAAGTATAAGTTCATAAATCCGTATTATCATGAACCGATACAGCCGCACTGATGTAATGCACGGAATTAGGATTTATTCCGACCATTACTCATTGCCGGCCGGCCGGCTCTTGTTTATTATGCATGACCTAGCTGAAGCTAACGAAAGCTTCGATTTTTGTACGTGAATCTACACTTGTATAGGCTAGTTAAGGCTGAAAATCGTTTGCAGGTCTTAATTTTTTACGGACTACTGACATCCAGATGTAGAAAGACTGGCAAAAATGAGAGCAGTCGGGCCTTTCATTGTCGGTTTGTAAGTATGTGGTTTAGAACAATGTAGGCCATGGAATCTATTTAATCTTTATGAAGTACCTACAACATAATCAGCCTATAGTATTCCCAATGCTGGGACACAGGCCTCCTCTCTGTTAGAGTGAGCGGGCCGTAATCCACCACGTGAGCCCAGTGCGGTTTGATAGATGTCACATGTCTTCGATTTTTTGGTCCCAGGACATGCCAGTTTCCTCACGATGTTTCCATTCCCTATTTTTAGAGCAACAATGAATGGCTGGAGGTAGAAATTTTTCTGATACAAGAGCATAATGGTTGTTACAATTTTAATAAAAAAAACACCGTGACCATATTTCTCTCTGTCTCTTCAACTACACATTCAATACTAAGTCTTTATAACATTTCGACTTAACCTCATTGCTTTCAACACGGAGCTTCCTCCCGAGCTCCCGTATTCGTACATTTCCGTAATACCGTCAGCCCATCTCAACAAGCTGACGTCTCAACGTAGCGGCACTGCATCAAACCCAAAATACACGTTACCTGAATTGAATTCAAAAATTCAAATACAGAAATTTAGGTAAACGATTTTGTTGGTTTCTTGAGCTGACTCAAGTATCAATAACTCATCATGAATCTTAGACAGAGCAATAAGTTAGTTTGACAACTGGTGTAACCTTGAGCTATCGATTTTTGATAATTGGGTAATTAGGTTTTGCATGGTGGTCAGACAGCAGTCGATCCATGTAAAATATTGCAATTCAATCATTTCTTGTAAGATTAGAATCTGACCTTAACATAGTTGGAAAAAGTGTAGGTATAGTATGCTTATACTCAAAAAACTGAACATTATTTTTATAAATAAAAGTAAAAGCTCAACCCGGCTACCGAAAAACATTAAATAAGAAAATATTTCTGTATAAAATCATTGCCGTAGTCTTTAAGGGGTGTGAAAAGTCACTTGTTCTTCCCAGTATTTTGATAGGTATTAGATTTGAACTGGACCATACCCGGAAACCTCCTAGTTACCGAGATATTGAAGGTTCCAGGTTCATCGTCATCATCATCATATCAGCCGAAAGATGTCCACTGGTGGACATAAGCCTCCCCCAAAAAGGGGGGATTTGCCCCTCTCCATAATCGCCCCGCTTGGCAGGCGGGTTGGCGATCGCTGTATGGTGGTCAAATGCATAGAGAACGCTGCTGCCCATTCTCTAGTAAGTCCCTTAGTCGCCTTCTACGACACCCATGAGAAGAAATGGGATGGTGTTATTCTTTTACGTCCGGCACCACACGGAACCGGTTCCAGGTTACAAAAATAAAAATAAACTGCCTCGTTGGTCTAGTGGTCGCAAGCGCTACTGCTGAGTATGAGGTCCTGATTCGTTTCCCAGGTCGGGGAAAGTGTTATTGGGTTTTTAACACGCTTTTATTATTAACTTGGTATGTATGTATGTAAATAACGGAAACATTGAACGTGATTTTTACCCCCTACAAAACGTCGGATTGATTTGAAACTTTGCACGCTTATCAAGGACCGATGACAATTCAATAATTTCATAAATTTGTTCCTTAAAGCTGGGATTCTTTTTTATTTTGAAAAAAAAAAACGCTTTTACAGTTATTCGAACTAAAAAAAAAGAGAATAAACATTAGTTTAAAAAACCACAAAACACGCTTTAAAACCAAACTACAAAAGGAGAAAATAATTTAAAAAAAGCGTGGGGTGCTTGATATTAATTGATTATAAAAATACCTAAAAAAGCACCCTACGTTTTTTTGAAATTATTTTCTACTTTTTTAGTTTGGTTTTAAAAACGTGTTTATTTATTCATAAACTATTTTCTATCTGGAATTTGCTCAGTAGCATCCCGAATTCTAGATTTGTGCCCGGTTGATGGCAATAGGCTTGCCCCCTATTACATGGAACTTAATTCTAACTGGCGAAATGTGGGTACTCTGTAAGAACACCTTTGCTCAACCCGGGAAACAAGGCGTGATATGATGTTTTGTCAAAATCGTTTCCCAGCAATTTTTGCATCAAGTTACGTAGTTTGATGTACAGAATGCGTAGACGACGGCTTTGTGAAGGGTCTTGTTACACCTTGTATACTTACGTATGTCATCTAGTACAGACGCCAGCACATCAAGCTGTAAAATTTTCCAAATTGAACATGAACCTTATGCTTTTGTAATAAAGTTGAACAACTATCAAAGAAATTTGATAGACTGAAGTAGTTTGATGTGCTGGCTCTGCTCTGTAACTACAGGTCACAGCAGAACGCAACCCACTGTTTTAAATAGACTGAATAGTTTTCTTGTTTCTCCATATCGCGTTCATTACTCACGTAGGCTTACAGTAGATCCTCTTTTACTATATAAATAGGCATATACAACTCCATAGTATCTTCGGCACTAATTGGCGGTAATTCTAAGAGGTTTAGTTTCATGTAATTGTTACATTTCAACATTTCTATGGGAATATATTGAAGCTTAGATAGTTATATTTGTCTCCTTTGATTGGATTAGATCATTAGACGATAGGTGATAGGACTATGACACAACACTGTTACATTTTGGTCTATAATTGCTTATTTTCAATTGAATATGAATATATCGTCAATCAATCGGCTTCCGTAATCTTAAATGTTGTAGGATGGTTTGAATAGAATTTAATATACTCCTGAATACTCGCGATATAATCCTGAAACTGAAACCATGAATTCAGCACATGTTTTCAGTTTGAATACCCGCGTGCGTAGAAAATTTTCGTCGGTTAAATAACAAAAAATCTGTTGTTTCATGGAAAAGTGCATTACCTGTTGGACAAAATGTATGGGACAGCATTACTTTTAATAAGCGACTGAAAATTTAAACGCAGGAGGGATCAGAATTATATACTGAACTGATTCCAGGATAACAGGTTGCGTGCCGATGTCCTTGCCACCCTGTATACAGGATAAGTTTATATCAATTGCGCAAACTGTCGGTAATACAAAAAAAAAACAGGTGTTTCATAGAAAAGTGCAATATCTACGCGGTCAAAATGTATGGAACAGCTGGTTTTCTTTTTGTATTACCGACGAAAAATTTCTGCGCTGGGGGGTCTAGATTGATATACTGAATTCATGGTTACAGTTTGCGCATTGGATAAAAACTTATCCTGTATTATGTAAATGTTAGCCCTCTTCTCGTATCTCTTAAGGTATATCTATGGACTAAACAGTTTCATTAGAGTAACTACACCCATAAACCCAAATCTTGTTAGAATACGTACCACCCTTTATACAGAAATTAAACGAAGTATACAAGAGACGAGACGTAACTTTCTAACAATATTAACAAAACCCTTGAGATGACAAAGTACGTTATATACCAATCATATTATATTAAGCGGAAGCGACACCCATATCACATAATACCTATACACAGCCATTCCGAAGCACCCTTCAGTGATGGTACGCGAAATCTCTTTGCAATTCAAAGATGAATTGCCATTGAAGTCTCTTCGAATTAATATTCATTCCCTTCATTATTCCCATGACGAAGCTATTAAAATCTTAGACATTTTCTGCTGTAATCTGAGCATGTGTGTTCGTGTCTTCGCGATAATATTTGGCTCATAATTTAATATCTGAGCTGTTTTAATGAATGGTACGTAATTAATTTCTGATTAATTTTGGGGGGATGAGACAAGGAACGGCGGAGCGAGTGAGGTGAAAACATCTATGAAAAGCATCAAAAATTTATTTAGCAGTGGGTTTAAACAAAAAAACACATACATACTTGTGCATTTGTAAATTGTGAAATGAATGGTCTAAATGCTCCAAAACCCCTCCGTGCCTCGGAAAGCACGTTAAGCCGTTGGTCCTGGCTGTCATTCGTAGATCTTTGAAAGTCTTTACGGGTCGTCCCGAAAGTCTAATAACCTATCTCACCAAGGGGTATCGTATTACCCAATAAATGGGTTGTGGGGGTCAGATAGGCAGTCACTCCATGTAAATTAATGGTTTTCAGCTGCATCCGGTTAGACTGGTAGCCGTTCACACCATAGTTCTGAAAAGGCTAGGCAGATGATGAATAGGTTAAATGCTCAATTCCACGACAATCTACTCACATAAAGATCAAACAATTATCTCTAGTTTGCCTAAATTTCATCATATATTCTACTCATATTATGGACGAAAAAAACTACAGATATCAAGAGTAAATACAATCAAATTAACTCCCCGAGAAATAAGATACATTTGATATCGATAGGAACCTTGACAGAGGGGAAGTTGGTGTGGTTCATCGTCCTGGTTATGTGTTTTGTCTAATAAGTATCTGTTTTGCCATTCATCCTTTAGCGAAAACATCGGAAGAAATAAATAAACATGGAAGTACCTACAAATACTTTGTTTCCGGATGCTCGTCTGGTGCTCTACGACATCAAGGTTAAGGTGAAGGTCAAGGGTGATCTTTATGTTACTTGTATAAAGTCGCCTTAGAGTGAAAAGCTGAGGAATGGAATTTAGGTCATTTTTGTATTATAAAATTTCTGGAAAGAAAACCTCGCGACGCACAATAAACGTATGTAACGCCATCTATGACGACTTTGAAAAACTCATAAACGAACAAGATTACAAGATTTTCAAGTTGCAATTATGTTTCGGACTTTCTTGATGGTTATTTGCCACTTCAAGTGTTAAGGCTGCAAAAAGGCAAGATAGCGTCGCGCCTGTTTGCACTTGTAGAAAAATGTCTACGAAAACTTCAGTTCTACAAGTGTCGCCTCGCGCTGTCACGTCACGCCTGTCTGAAGAAGCCTTTCCTTAGTTTTTACAGTCAGGTAAGTAAGACAAGGAAATAAAACAGTTTAAAAAAATAGTATCGATTTTTATTCTATAATGTTTCACTGGTGAACTTGTAGCTGCCACCAGCAAACATGTCTTTTTCAAAGAAAAGTTCGAAAGTAGCATTTTCCCTTTTACAAAAATGTGTCTTATGCATCTGAAAATATAAGCAAATTGCTCACTAAAAGACATATTTTTGAAGTATTAAAATTTTACAGGGCGCAGATTTTTCTACTTCCTCTAAGGTTGTTTTTTTCACATAATTGAGGTTTTCACGTTTTTTAAGGCGACGATTAGTGAGTTACAAAGACAGAATTTTTCATCACTCGTCACAAAGTTAAAGATACATAAGCTTAAGTTAAAGAAAAAGTAACGAAAAGTCGAAGTCGACTGCTTGAATAACCAAAAGGTTTTCTTAAAAAAAAAATGTGTGTCGCCCTCGACGCTAGAAACTAATCCATTTAATAGGAAGTTTTATGTCCCGGGGGTTCAAGAACAAAAGTTTGAGTCACTTCGATTACACTTGTTTGGTGTCCGCGGGGAGTAGTTGCCGAGTCATATGCTACCTCCCACAGCGATTTTTCCTGCAAACAATTTACTGCTATTCTTGACATCGTTCAAAATTCACGTCATGTAACATATCGTTCATATTACCCCGATCATCCATTCATCATTTTCTTATCGCCAAGAGAGCATCGATCGTGATCTTTATAAGTTTGAGAATTTTCTCGAAGATTCTACGTCACTTATGTTCACGTACTCCCAGATTCGATATGTTTTACGTGTTTCCTATTCCTAGTCGATTTCCATGTACTGTTTATCGTTCCTATGGGAGCCATAAACTTGCGGATCGAAGAGTGTCGTGTCACTCAATACACTTTGATTGAAAAGTAGGCCTCTATAAATAAAAGATGTACGAAGGTGGATTGTCATGTATTGAGGGAATGACATCATCAAAATCGCAAGAGTATCCAGAGGAAACCATGCCTGTGAGGAGGTGAGAATTTGTGTTGAATTCATTTATTAGACGAACGTTCCAATTTGATGGGCGCTCTAGGCCCAAGCTAGGCAAATCGGAATAGTTGGATAGGAACAAACTCCCTTCGAGTTCTAAAAGAAAACCCTATACAAATTGAACCTTGTTCCGTTTGGTGCCGGACGTAAAAGAATAGCACCATCCCATTTCTTCCCGTGGGTGTCGTAGAAGGCGACTAAGGGACTTACTAGAGAATGAGCAGCAGCGTTCTCTATGCATTTGACCACCATACTGCGATCGCAACCCGCCTGCCCGACCCCTTTTGGGGGAGGCTTATGTCCCGCAGTGGACGTCTTTCGGCTGAAATGATGATGATGATGATACAAATTGAAGAACCGTTATCTGCCTAGCCTTTTGCCAGCTATGTTAGGGTCGGCTTCCATTCTAACCGGATGCAGCTGAAAACCAGTATTTTAAATGGAGCGACTGCTTATCTGACCCCACAAATCAGTTACTGGGCATTACGATACCCCTTGGGAAGACGGGTTTAGACCTTCAGAGTTCTGACGATTCGTAACGAATGTCAAAGATCCACGACTTACAGCTAGGACCAACGCGGCTTGAGGTACTTTCCGAGGTACGGAGGGGTCTTGGTAAGTAAAGATGGTCACCCATCTACGGAAACATCGTGACAAGCGTAACTTAACTTGATCGATTGATCGGTGCGGCTGGTATTATCTAGCCACAAACCCCATACAAATTAAAGAATTATCTTTCTAATACCTTCAAAACAAAAGTGTAAGTTTCCAACCTAAAATTAAAAGAGTTAACACGTACCCTGCTATCAATTCCAAGTATATGTGTAGCAGTTTTCCAAGTCCAAATTGCGGTCAGCGTTACAGACACAAAGGCGGTACACCGAACAGTTTTGTGAAACTTTATAGTACCTTTGTAAGGCGCGGGCTGAACTTCTTACAAACATTGGCATCGGGCCAGCCCGAAACTTACCTTACTTAGTCCGCTATGCACGTCTAAGCAGTTTTCAGCGAAATCATTTCGGTTCTTATTGTGGGTGGAGTGAAGTTGATCGAAGAAATTGTTTTTAAATGTTTTGAAGTGTTTGTCTTTTGTAAATCTTAAAGGCTACTTAATCCTATCGTACCTCGGAAAGTAAGTTAAGCCGTTGGTACCGGCTGACATTCGTGGACCATTGACAGTCGTTACGGGTCTTCAGAAGCCCGAAAGTCTGACCACCAGTCCAACCAAGGGATATCGCATTACCCAGTAACTGGATTGTGGAAGTTAGATTGGCAGTCGCTCTATGTAAAATACTGAAATTCAGCTGCATCGGGGTAGACTTCAAACTGACCCTAATTTAGTTCGAATAATGCTAGGCAGATGATGATGAATGGCTGCTGAAAATGTCACGTGATGAAAAGCTATTCGGGTTGTTCAAAAGAGATACCGCGGCCCCTGGCACACAGGCAACTGAGGGAACACAGGTGAGTTTTAGTCAGTAAAAGTCTGACAAGCTCTCCTGTTCCACCCAGAGCAGGAGAAGTCATTTGATGATTTCCCACCCAGAAAAAAAATAAAAAAATGAAAAGCTAAGATGAAGCAATCAAATAATATGACCGTTCATTCCAACTCCTGGTGAACTTTGACTGCTAACTAGTCTCACATCGGGAAGTAGTGGTGGCCCAATGGTAACGGCCGCGACTTACGAGTTATAGGTCGTAGGTTCGAGCCCAAACAGGCGTTTTACTTTGCGTAAATTATTTAATCACCACTGATTTCAAAACGGTGAAGGAAAACATCGTGAGGAAACCGGCATGTCCTAGAACCAAAAAATCGAAAACATGTGACATCTACCAACCCGCACTGGGCCCGCGTGGTGGATTACGGCCCACTCCCTCTCATAGAGAGGAGGCCTGTGTCCCAGCAGTGGCAACGTTATAGGCTGATTATGCTAGTCGCATATGAAAATGATGAAAGCAAAACTCATTAAAGAGGATGCGTTAAGTTTGCTTAGTAGTAAGTAAGCACCTGTTTTGATATGGTAATTCTATTCTGGGTGGATCGTTTTCACACATAATTATACACCGTGACATTTTAGTCGTTTTACATACGTGGTCCACTCAATGTATCCGTCATACAATACATCTAGAAGCGATTAAAACATTGTTACCATTAATTAAGATAATAGGCACAAAGAAAAATAAATAATGCTTTTGAAACACCCTCCCTGTTAATAATTTTTACGTATCAAACGGTAGAAGATATCTACCTACCATTACATTCCGTCATTAATTCCATCTTCTCAGGGTTTCAAACTACGTCATGTGTCTTAGTGAATTATATTTTCGTTTTTTTAATTATGCAAATGTTCCATAATATAATTTTTTAAAAAATAAATGATGAGTAATAAATAAATAAGTTATTGGATACATGAAGTGGGCTGCCGTTGTAAGACGACTAAAATGTCACGGTGTATAACGGCATGGTAAAACTTTAAAGAGTTTATGTTGGCACCAAATTAAATGTGTAATAATGTATGTGTACTATTAAATAAATAAAATAAAATAAATAATGAATGTATGTTAAATATTGTACTTAAAACATTTTAAAAGAGTAACGGTGGATTTTTCTCTATATGAAACTACATTTTGGAAGGGGCGACTAGAATCAATTCTGTTTTAATGCAAATGTTGACGTTCAGAAGTGCCTTTTAAGTGCTTATTTGAAATAAATGCTTTGACTTTGACTTAGCCTGCGAAATTCACATTTTTTTACGTTTTTGGATACCATTGAATGTTTTTTTTTTTCATAAAATAGTTCCGTTTCCCAGTTTAAAACTTCAATTGTGACATTATGAGGCGTGTGATTTCGGCCAAATAATATTCCACTCAACTTGTTGCTTTTTTTTTTGAGGGTGGTCATCATCAAATACTTCTCCCGCTCTGGGTGGAGCGGGACTGTCAGACTTTTACTGACTAAAACCCACCCGTGTTCCTTCAGTTACCTGTGCGCCAGGGGCCACGGTATCTCTTTCAAACAATCCGCACCCTTGGCAGGCATCGGCCCTTGCGGACCCCACCAGTTGGTGCTGATATCTCTTTGAGGCGCGCGTGGTACACAACGCACCGTCGACCCGGGATAGTAGAAGCATTGTGTTGCATTGTGTGTGTAGAGTACATAACAAAGAAAGAATAATAAATGTATTTAATAGCATAAAGGGTACATCATGATCTGAAAAGTAGCTTTTCTTTTGTAGGGACGACTAAAGACGTGTGAAATTTGTGAAAGAGGAACCTGCGCCCAAATCGCGTAACACACTAACAATCACATTTTGACGAATTTTCCTAATCCATTGCGTCATATGGTCTAAAATTCCTCCTCTCAGCAACGTAAATAATACAATGAAAGTTGTTGAGCTGCTAAAGCGATTACTACTGTTAGTGTGTCACGGAATTACACCGTACTTTTATACGCGGTGAAAACGTTCCGTATCTCTCAATATTATAACAGAATCGACCAATTAGAAAATTCTGGCGATGATTTTAATAATTATTTTTGGTATATTGGACGTTTCGTTTTCCATCCCTTTAAACTTTAATCAGAGATTTAAAGTTAAATATAAATGTTAATTTCAATTATTGGCGTGCCCCCCTTTACGTTCTTTCTACGATAAATTGTGCTCTTTATTCATCACTAGCTTCTGCCGGCGACTTCGTTCGCATAATGCCATTTTATATAACTTTCTACTACTTTTATAGTTTTGGTAACAGTACAGTTGTCTGTGTGAGAAGCAGGTTGTCCTGATGTCGACACCCGCAGCCTTTAAGGTCTGCCCCTATGATTAGTTGATAGTCATTGCAAAGCATATGCTCACAGGTAGCTGCATGCGCTTAAACTGGAAGGGGTAATTGTAGGGAATTAGTGGTTATCGCAGTATAAACACTGTCTATACTAACTAGCTTCAACTTTCCAACTGATCGACTTTTTGACAATTCAAAAGTGCCTGTAAATGGTTTAATTGAAATAAATGCTTTGAATTTGAGTTTGAGTTTGAGTGTCGCCAACTCCACAACCTGTTAAAATTTCCGAGTCGATGAGGTTTCACTGCAAAGACATGACTTTAATTACCCAGTTGCCTTCAATTTGCCAGTTCGTCATTATGTTTTCAGACATTTTTGACCCCCGACGCAAAAACGACGGGATGTTATAAGTTTGACGCGTCTATGTGTGTGTCTGTCTGTGGCATCGTAGCTCCCGAACAGATGAACCGATTTTGATATTGTTTTTTTTTGTTTGAAAGGTGAATTATTAATATAGAAAGAGACCAAAATAAAGTTTTCTTGTTAACCGTACCTACCTATTAATGGGCACATATTAAACAAGGTCAAATTAAATCAGCTGGCAATACTTTACCCACGTCTGGTGGTACCAATAATAATTGACATCGAAAATAACGCATTAAAAAAAGAACATTCCAACTTTGTTTCAGTATATAATAATGTACTCTGTGCAACTTTGTTCAAAACTTTAAATGACACTGACATGTACAACGTGACAACCAAACGTATGTTATGGTTTTTGGAAATTCGTAAAAAATATCTATGTTCCACGAAAATTTACAAAACCCAAATTGCCCTTCGGCTATAGAATGATGAGTCGTCCATTACTGCAAGGTACGACTCTAGGGCCGCTGGTGTATGACTGTGTTTGTGTGCAGCGCGTCGCAGCCAACCGCAAAGGAGTACTCGAACCTGGAGGACCACGCCATCGTGGCGTGGCTGAGCAGCGGATCTCGTGCGTGTCTCGTAAGTGGCAACCGCGTCTGGCGCGACCTGCAGGACCAGTACGACCGGCTCACGGGACGAGGTGAGTTTTAGAAAATGTATTTATTAGGACTCGCACAGAAAAAAACAATAAGTAAATAGAACGACACAATCGTAGTAATATTAAAAGAAATAAAAAACATTGGCATTGATAGCTAATTAAATTTGACCCTGTATATTAGTAATAAAGTATTTATTCATTTAATTAATACACCAAATTGATTCATATTACCTACTCATACGGATTGGTTTAATAACCCAATCTACATAAATATGTATTTTCAATCAATGAAAAATTCATCTTCTTCTTAGACAAATCAAGCCAATTGATTTCAACCCCGCCAACTCAATTGGGAATTATTTATGATAATCGAGTTTTGTATTCAATTTCCTTTCCATTACGAACAATAATCCATGAATTATGGCTAATAGAAACTCATCCCTTTCTTGTTGACTCGAGTAAAGTATAAACAACTTAGTTCGATTATGTATCTTTTGTTGTTCGTAATTTTGAGAGCAAACATTTTACATACACCGGATTTAATTCTAAAACCATATTTGTAGGGTTGCGTTTTAAAAATTACTTTGTTATCCTTTACTATCAAAGAGTAGGATTCCATTTATTTCCACTGCAACTGCGTCATATTTTTCCAATGTAACTTGAAATATTGAAATTATTATCGAAAACAGAATACGAAGACTGGTTTCCCGTCTCATATCTCCACAAATAACGAGTATCAGATTATTAAAATATTGTTGCAAACACAGCCAAGTCTTGATATTCCAAAGTCCGTTGTAGGTCCCCTGTAGCCACTACATGCACATGTATATCGAAGACATTACCTTTGTATCTGAATTGGCAAGCTGGTATTATGGGACGTTCGGTGATTGCGCCCGAGGCTTTCGATGCCGCCATGCTGAGTAAGGGGCGTGTCGTCTATTCGAATGGTCCATTTCAGTCGGTCCTATCTTGCGTCGTCCATGCATGTTCCAAACCATTCGAATAAGGAATAAGTTCTGTCTTTGTTTTGCTTTCAACGTTGATTTTATTTTACTATGTTGTATTCGATGTTGGTCTTGTAAAAAAGACCTGAAGAAATGGTTTGGAATTATTTTATTACCTGTCTTTATTAGCATACATAACATCACGCCTTGTTTCCCCGAAGGGTTGTGCAGAGGTGTACCTTTAGTACATCCACATTTCGCCGGTTACGCTTCAGTCCCATGTAATAGGGGCGAGCCTATTGCCATCAACCAGGCTCTTTTCCAGACTACGGGTAAATGAAAAACTCCTAATGGCAAACCCCAATAAAATTTTGCCCGACCTGGGAATCCAAACCAGGACCTCATGCTCAGCAGTAGTTCTTGTGAATAATGTTCAAGTACTAACATGGTGTCTTTCTGGAATGCAAAAATCTGTAACTTTATAATGAAGCTTTGTTTGTATGTGACTAGCTATTGAGTTTTGCTAAATAAGTTAGTATCCGTTTTAGTAATTAAACCCGTCTTAGGTAATACATAAGTGAAAATTGGTGACCGCTAGATCAAAGTGACTTTATCACCCTTCCGTTATTATGTAGTTTTCAGTAACTGTCTAAATAAAAGTAATATCCATGTCTACATGAAACATCAATTTGTTCCTTCGTGTACCTACCTTAAACGACTTTCCGAATCAATTCCATATCAATAATTTCCCTTCCAAAACACAAAATGAAACCGTGGTTTCGTTTAACACGTTTGATAGATTACAGGCTGGCTGTTGACGTCACGCGGCGTCCAAATGAATAAATCTCTCGACATGTAGCATCAGCAGTGGGTGACAACTGGCCGTGTGCGTTTGGCACGAGTGTTAGATGACCCTGTACGTCGATATGTCGTTCAGTAATATAATAGCATGGCTGAATGGGTTGCTGGCTGTTTGTTAGTGGTCGCTAATCGTATTATGTTTGGCTGTTGGCTTTGATTTAGATTAATATTTGACAAAAACAGCGCAATCTTTGTTGGTTCAAACACGGAAAACTGATGAATTTTAACAGAATATAGGTTGTTTGTTGTGGTGAAATTGTAGAACACGGGATATCAAGCAAGTGACTATATTATTTAGTTAGCTGGAGAAATATGACAGCCGTTAATATGACATAACTGTCATGTTGTAAAAAAACGGTCGACCCCAGCTGTCATTTTATTCCAGCTAATAATAAAACAGAGTTTTGGAGCTAAACTTTGATTTGTTTCATTTTAACTTTTTACTGTATTATCAGCATTTATGCTATGCTTTACTTTGTGTCATTTTAGTCAAGACTACTCTGAAAACGGCGAAGGAAAAAATCGTGAGGAAACCGGCCTGACCTAGAACCAATAATAATTTGAGGACATGTGGCATCAACCAACCAGAATAAGGTCCGCGTGGTAGATTACGGCCCACTCCCTCTCAGCGAGAGGACGCCTATATCCCAGCAGTGGGAACGTTATTGGCTGATAATGCGTATACTAAGCCATGCTTTAAAATCTTAAAATTAAAATACATATCCAAAGTCACCGCCTTTCGAAATTAAAGTTATTTTTCACATTTTATTTTGTGTTTTTTTGGAAGTCGGTTGTTTTTTTTTATTTTTCACTTTTTAGTGATTCACATGTGCTTACCCCCTCACAGCGTCCCGGCGTGATGTTATGTTATGAACTGAAGTTCTTCATCAGACCTTCACCAAATTGAAATAGGACCACTCCGAGAAAGTACTGTTCCAAAACCTACCCAAATCGCTTCAAATGTGCCTATAAAATTTGACGAGTTCTCTCTATTTCTCCAGGATCCCATCATCAGATCCTGACTTGATGATCATGGGACCACCTGGGAAGTAAACCCTTTCAAACAAAAAAAAAATCCAAATCGGTCCAGCCATCTTCGAGTAATCGGGGAAAATACATTTAAAAAAAATGTTCCGACGAATTGAGAACCTCCTCCTGTTGGAAATTGGTTAATAAATGAATATTCATTTATTACATCTTCATTTACGTATCAACTTATTTTGGTCGTCGCTCTAAGTTCCTAGGCTATATGTTACTAATAACGTTATTGATAATGTGTTTAATGACCTGCACGAAGATACATTAATTATTAATTAGCCGTAATTCATGTCGATAACTAAGAAGCTGACAACACCAAAAGTATGAAACTGCTATCAAATTTGTTAGATAATGTTGCTTATATCTTAAAAGAAAAAAATCCTTCGACTGCTGTAAATGAGACAAGAAAATGTTCTCTTCTGAATGCTTTGGTCGTGGGCGTTTGCCACTTTGACCTAAAGTTATGATCGCTTACTTCTGGTAGAATGTATTGTTTTGTTAGGGTAGGTGGCATACGACCACGGCTTTTTTTAGTTCATGACTTTTGTTCTCTAGAGGGCACTATTTTCAGCCTATAATATAGTAACTAACCGAACGCTAATCCGTACTAATTTGTATAAATTTGAAAATTTTATTAATAGAGAGAGCCCTAGCACCCATTACACAAGTTTAACCTTAGCTTGGGCGCCGGAGGTAATAATCAGTGATTTATGCAATTTAAAAAACAATATTGTCTAGTACTAACCTATCGCCTCTGTATAAATTGTAAATTTGGAAATAAAGTTTATTCTATTCTATTCTATTCTAACCAGCGGACGATCAATACGCTTCTAGTGATACCTTATTTGTCAAATTATTATAAGTAGCTTAGAAATGATGAGGTGTTTACATGAACTCAGTAAATAAGTTTCTAATACAAAGTCAGACATTTTGACATTTTGTAAAAACATTACAATGTATTTCTATAGCATAAAATGTATGCCCAATGGCATGCTTTAAATGCTGGTGTCTATTATTCAGAAAACAATACATTCAATATTCATTATTGTAACATTAATTTAAAACAGATTATTTTACATTATTTTTAAATTAATTTATTGAGTAAAATCAGCGACCATAATTATGATATTTTTATTTTTATTTTAAAATGTTTTTGTATGTTTTTTGTAAAGATATTTAAAAAATATACTAAATATGTATGAAAGAAAATAAAGGAAAATTTAAATAATAAATAAATTATTAGGTAACTCTTTAAAGTTGTTCGTTGTTGGCTATTCAAACATCTAATATTCATTCGTACGTTACGTTAAAATCGCAAGGGCTGTGTCCATTGCGGTCTGTGCCAAGGGACCTGTGCACAAGCTAGGAACATAGGGGACTTACATTGACTGCCTTTGAAGTATTCCTCTAAATGCACATCTGTTATCAAGTGACTGCTTCTGACGGTTGGATTGTAATTCCCTTGCGTGCTTCGTTGAAGTTTAATGACGTTTCATCCTCAATTTGGTAGCAATGGACATATTGCTGTGTCTATTGTATGGTGGCTGGACAAGAACAGAAGGTCAATTCTCATAATTAAAAACGTTCAAAATGTAGTCGCAGTCTCATCTCGGCGACAATTTAACAAAATTTGTCAAGAAATGTATGGAAACTTGGAGTATGTTTGACAGATTGAGACTGTGATCTGACTGTGAACCTTCTTTAAATTACGAGAATTGCCCCTCTGGTGTCTACACGTACTTAATTCTATTGTTTCTCTGAATTTAAGGAACTTTCAAAATTATAACGAAATATAATAGTTAATGAATGAGACGACAAATAATTCTATGATGATTATAAAATCAAATTAGTCTTAGAAGCTGTGACATTTCCCTAAAAACATTGAATAAATAATTATAAAACAGAACCTAACAACAATCTGGAGTTATTACAGAAAATACTCGTAAATAATTAATTAATTTACGCTTCTATGAAATACGGTGTTTTAATTAATAAAATGGTGTTTTCAAACGGTGCGACGATAAATCGCACGATTTGTCGCATTCCTTGCGTTCCATTTCTGAGCGCGAAGTATGAATTTTAATGTTTTGGCAAATATTTAATTATATTGCTGAGTTTATTATGCTCTTTCGTATACTTGGCTCAATTTTAAGATGAATTGCTTTTATACAGTGTTATGTACTCAAATTTCTGATAAGATTTTTGATTGCCTTACCATACTTTATATGAAAAAAAAACAACCGACTTCCAGAAAAACACTAAGTAGTGAAAAATAACTTTAATTTCGGAAGTCGGTGACTTTGGATACGTATTTTAATTTTTGTCACAGCCTTCCGAAATTAAAGTAATTTTTTTACTTTTTAGTGTTTTTCTGGAAGTCGGTTGTTTTTTGTTTGAAAAAGTTTTTATTTTTCACTTTTTAGTGGTTCACATGTGCTTACCCCTTCCCAGCATCCCGGCGTGATGTTATGTTATGGACTGGTGTAAACAATAGACAGACATGAGATTTCAGCAATTCCAGTCCATTTGCTATCATTTATTGAGGAGTTCCGTTGCCTATCTCCGAAGTTCTTCATCAAATCTTCACCAAATTGAAATGTGACAACTCCGAGAAAGTACTCTTCCAAAAACTACCCAAATCGCTTCAAGTGCGTCTATAAAATTTGAAGAGTTCTCTCTATTTCTCCAGGATTCCATCATCAGGTCCTGACTTAATGATCATGAGACCACCTGGGAAGTATAAATACCCTTTCAAACAAAAAAAAATCCAAATCGGTCCAGCCATCTTCGAGTAATCGGGGAACATACTTAAAAAAAAAGGTTCCGATGACTTGTGAACCTCCTCCTTTTTGAAGTCGGTTAAAAAAAAGAAAGTTCAATGCAGAAGACAAAGACAAAGACAAGACAAAATAAGACAAAGAGAGAGGAGGAGAATAAGACTTTAAAATTACTTTGACTCAAACTCAAAGCATTTGTTTCAATTAAACCATTTACATGCACTATTGAACTGTCAAAAAGTCGATCAGTTGGAAAGTTGAAGCTAGTTGCTCTAACTTATTATTTACACATATATTGGATACTTCTTCCCATGGGGGTAAGCAATAAATACAGTACGCCACTATCATAACACACTCCTTTTGCCTCGTTTATGTTCGCACACGCACTCCGGTTGCAAGTACTACGCACACAATCTTTCATCAACAAGGTTACCTACTATATGTCCTCTAAGGGCATCCCCTCGAAGGGCGCTTCCACTCTCATATGCCTTGTAAATACCTATTGTGAGTCGCCCTTCATTTATCCCCTCAACATGACCAAACCATCTAAGCGTACTCTTTTAAAATTTTGTCTTCTTTTAAACCGCACCGTTGTCTTATCACATAATTCTGCAGCCTATAATTCATAGTTACACCGCACGTGCTTTGGTAGAAACGCTTTTCCACCACAATTTTTCTACTTTCATGCTTTTTTGCCACACCCAACATTCACTTCCATACATAGGTAAGCGTAGCCCCGAGAACACCATTCATCATTTCAGCCGAAAGACGTTCACCGCTGGACATAGGCCTCCCCGAAAAGGGAGGGTTTTGCTATAATCACCACGCTTGGTAGGCGGGTTGGCGATCGCAGTATGGTGGTAAAATGCATAGAGAAAGCTACTGCCCATTCTCTGGTAAGTCCCTTAGTCGCCTTCTACGACACCCACGGGAAGAAATGGGATGGTGCTATTCTTTTTACGTCCGGCACCACACGGAACACACCATTGTGAACAGGCAGTCAAGCCTTTTTGGACATTAAGTGTGGTGGTTGGTGGTGGTGGAGAGGAGTGGGGTTATTATTTGAAAGTGTAAAACAAAAATACATTTTCCAAAAAAAAAAACAACTACCGGAAAAAAACTACAAAGTGAAAAATAACTTTAATTTTGGAAGGCGGTGTATTTTTTTTCCGGAAATCATTTGTTTTTTTTTGGAAAAAGTTGTTATTTTTCACTTTTTAGTAATAGTACCTACCCCACACCAATTTTAAATTTCATTATCCTTGGGGTCAAAACAATGCATATTTATGCGATAGCAGCAATCGCGGTTGATCTGCTGTCATAGCGAATAAAAAAAGAATTTTGCAAATCCGTCTATATCATCATCTGCCTAGCCTTTTCCCAACTATGTTGGGGTCGGCTTCCAGTCTAACCGGATGCAGCTGAATACCAGTATTTTACATGGAGCGACTGCCTATCTGACCTCCACAACCCAGTAACTGGGGTAATACGATACCCCATGGTAAGACTGGTTGTCAGACTTTCGGGCTTCTGACGACCCGTAACGACTGTCAAAGATCCACAAATGACAGCCGGGACCAACGGCTTAACGTGCTTTCCGAGGCACGGAGGGGTCTTGGTATGTAAAGATGGTCACCCATCCACGGACCAACCGCGGCAAGCGTAGCTTAACCTGATCGATAGACCCGTGCAGCTATTGTTACTTAGCCACAAGCCCCTCAAAAGCGTCTCAAATCCGTCTATATATGACTGAGTTATACCTGAACATACATAAAAAAGAAGGTCCTTGTCCTGAGATGATGTTAATACCAATAACATTTGAGGGTTGCCCTCGGTTTCCCTGGGATTCCATCATCAGATTCTGACTTGATGCCAGTGGGACCTCCTCAGGAATATACTCTTTCAAATAAAAAAAGAATTTTGAGGATCGGTCTACAAATGGTGGAGAAATCGGTGAACATAAATAAAAAAAAAAAACTACATACTGTCGAACATATAACCGCCTCCTTTTTGGAAGTCGCTAGAAGTTAAAAACGCAACCGAGTTACCCCGCGTCCTAATAGAAAGCGATCGTCACGTGACTACGCGATCGTCGTGTTCTTATGTCACTTTTTGTTTGGAAAACCCATTGATTTACAAAAAAAACAAGATACACAATCAGCGTCTCAAAAACGTCCGCATAAATAGGGCGCAATATGAGCAGGTGTCAAACAGTTTCGTCAGTCATCTTTCAGTCAGTGTTTTTGGACATCGCTTTAAGTCATGCGTGTAAGGTTGAATTTGAAACAAATTCTGTCGCGGCTTTATCTCATAATTCTGCCAAAAAAGAAACAAAACTATTCTCCAATGATTCTAAAATCAAAACAAATAAAGAGTAAAACAAAAATTCTCTTCGATCCTGTTTGGATACACAATGAAAAAAATAAAAGAAATATAAAGCATCCTACTCACTTATTCCCTGCTTATCCTGTTTGTATACCAAAGCAGAAAAAAAACTTCCTACTAAAGTACTCCCTAAATACAGTAGTCATTATTATCATTATTGTAGTGTAGTTCAAACTTTACATGGGGAAAGTCTATGAACTAACGAAAAGTGCTCTTTTTGAGGGCTTAAAATTTTTTGTAAACGGTACGAATGGGCCAGTTTTCTTTTTTGCCTAAAACATGTGTAGGATATAAATACTGCTCAGTAGATACTCGTTCGTTTCACATGAAAAGCTACAACGACTTCTCTGTAGATTTTACAGTAACTTAGTTTGTTTCTTTTTAGTTTGCTTTAACTTCTCTTTGAACTATAGGAATCGTTTCCTCCTTCCAACTTTTCTTTAGATTTAGATGGTAATGGATATTTTATTTAGGTGCTGCTGGACGAAAATAGCGCTAGGATTTATTTAAGGAGACCCTTGTATTCTTTTTTATTTTATTTCAGTTTGTTATTACCTTTATTTGTGGGGTAGATAACTGAGTAGATATTAATGCATGAGTGGTTTTTTCAGGTTTGGTAGGAAGGTAGATACCTTCCTACCAAACCTGAACTACCTTTTTTTCTGCACAATATTTCCTTAAGTAGATACTTAAGGAAATATTGTGCAGAAATTCAGGTATTTTACATGACTTTTTACTAAGGTCATTCATGTTTTTATATATATAGTGAACTGGCTGACCTGACTGACGTTGTCCTGTCTTAACTATGAATATTGAATTCGAATTGGTATAATTAACAAAACAGCGCGCATTCTGTCAATCGCTAACAGTTATGTCAAACAATATTAGGTTACAAACGGTTCAAACGCCAACATTAGAAAAGTTAATCTGGTCGTTAAGTTTTCTTAAATTTTCTAATGTTACTCGCAACTTTATTATTTTTTTCTTTAATAGGAACCTTCTCCTGACAAAAACGAACACACCAAAAAACGAATTAGCAAAATTGCTCCAACCGTTCACGTCTGATGAGAAATAAGGATTCGTTTTTATATATAAAGGTGCCCGCGATTTCGTCTGCGTAGGATTAGTACTTCGAGTAGCTTATTTTTTTACAACCGTCAATGACGTCTGCCCTCATGCGTCTGCCTCTGCCCGCGTTCGGGTCGCGTCATATAATATAGTAGTCTATGGGTCGCGTACTCAGCGATGAACGACTTCTTCCCCCACCGCGCCCGCAGTGTGTCCGATCGCTCGCCCCATTTGCCCGCTGCCGGACCGCACTATAGTATCGCGCTCTCGGTTGGTCATCGTCGTCGTAACTATTAAAATATTTGTCCAAATGATGTAGTGTGAAACACATAGTTTATCTAGTTTAAATACCAGAAGCGATAAAAAAATATATTTTGGTATAAGGATCAATTTTATTGGTTTACTGTTTTGGCGATAATGGCTTACAAATAAAAGATAGAAATATGCTGTCCCAGGCTTTTTTGTTAAACTATTTAAGATAAACATTTCCATTTTACATTGTATACGTGTAACTCTAACGGTTTTTGCAGCGCACGCCACAATAGCTTGCAGATGGCAGAATTTTTACCTACTTACTTGACACTTATCGTTATATTTTGGCACACAATATTTTTATAAATTACTAGCTGACCCAGCAAACGTTGTTATGCCTTATAAATTATTTAGGGGTGGACTACCCCTAACATTTAGGGGGATGAAAAATAGATGTTGGCCGATTCTCATAGATACCGGATAAGCACAAAAAATTTCATCAAAATCGGTCAAGCCGTTTCGGAGGAGTATGGCAACGAAAACTGTGACACGAGAATATTATATATTAGATAGCCTATGTGTTATTCTGATTTCTGATTGCCGTAAGTAGGCGCCTGCGTCTCATTACTTGTCAGTGTCACAGCGACATCGATGCCACAGTGTCACAGACACTAAACGCATAGACAAGTAATAGATGTTACGTGGGGTGCAGACACGCGGATTACAAAAATTACTGTTTACGTACCTACATTCTTTTTTAAGTATTTTACATATAATTATCTTATTTTTACTTATTATTTTATTTCTGTATCTGTCCGTGACATCACAGTGGGCCCTATCAGAATACCAGCGCTGCGACACTTTTTTTTTAAATGTCGCAGCATAATGCTGAGGTTTTTGCCTTTTGGCCTCGTACAGGACTTTGTTTTTTATATATTTTTACTTTATTTTATTTTTATTTTAAATTTTAATTTGTTTTGTTAAGCATATTATGTAGTTGTTCGTTATATTCCTGTGCGAGTCTAATAAATACTTTTTCTTTCTTTCTTTCTTTGATGTATAAGCTATATTATTGTAAAGTTTCATTAAAATCCGTTCAGTAGTTTTTGCGTGAAAGAGTAACAAACATCTGTGTGGATGTTTGTTACTCTCCATACTCACAAACTTTCACATTTATAATATTAGTAGGATAGATTATCTATAACCAGTTTAATGCGGTAGGCGTAGGCAATAAAAACAATAAATTATTAGGAAAACAGTCAAAACTTCATGTACCTCGCTATTAAAATATTATTATGGTATTTATTCACTTGATTTCAGTCGAAATTATACAGGGTTATTATAAATTAGCTAGCAAAATTCTGCAAACGTGTTGGGCATCGATATCTAAAAAGGATACAATAAAAAAAAGGATTTAATGCCCTTTTTTGGGGGTAATTTTGTTACTTTGTTGTTTGTCTCCATAGGAAGCGACAAATTGGAACCGTGCACCTAGCTTCTGACGTTTCAAAGGTCCCATGCAGGTTTATGTGAAATAAAATATTTTGATTTGATTTGATTTGACTTAAAATTTAATTTGAGAAAAACGATTTTATTTTGTTTTATTGTGTTTAGAAATGGAAACTCATCAGTTTGCGAAGTTTCACTAACTAATTTAATTTGACCTTGTATAGTATCTAGACAATTATTGAGTCACATGTTGCTGACGCAACAAACAAGATTAATTTCAAGAACGATTCATTCATCAATTGGTACGTAAGACCACCAAAGCAAAAATATCCAAAGGGCAAAACACGTTTATTCCATCATTGTAGATCGGTTGTCCAATATCCGACTACGCTTGTCATCACTTACCCACCCACGCGACCGGGCACCTAACTACGTCATGCTCCATCAATTACTTAGAGGTCTACACTTTTCTGAGTACTTGTATTAGTCTTAAGATACTCCATTAGTTTGTTCGACAGACGTGCAAGTTGCCAGTAGCTTTTCTAGGTACCCAGTAGGTATTGTCGTTACCTTAATTTGTTCGTTCGTGCTTTTCATGCCTACCTTTTTGTCGAATATTAGTCTCTCTGAGTCCTTTGGGCATACACGACGTTACAGAGACTGGATGTGGCAGCCGTCTCGAACAGAATTAATGGGTCCGTGTCTAATTTGGCGTAATTTACGCATGGTTATTTTATTTATTTGTTTAGTAGGTTTTTGTGCGGTTTTCGAGGTTACAATTGTGCTTATCAGTCTAGGACTAGTTTTGTTTTTTGTTCGTATAACTTAATAGATGAGAGACAATAGGGATGATTCTGTTGAGCACCAACTAAATCTAATTTAAGCTATTGCTATATTTATCCTTCTAATAAAACTAAAAAGAGACGGAAATAAATTAGAGCTGTGAAATGTAGTTGAACTAAGATTTTCTTAGACTCAACAATGACGATCTAATTTCATCATGAATAAAATCACGTCAATTTCAAGGCAATCGAAAAGTTACGTATTTAGTTTGACAGTTCTAAAGCGTCATTTGTCTTTTTTTTTCGCGGTCTTTCGGTAAAAGTTAGCTTGTTAGATTTTAGTTGCTGAAAATTAGAGTGTACGATGCGATGCCCGAATTAGTTGTTTATTATATTTGTGGTTTATTTGCTACAAAAGGGCTCTCTGCAATCTGCATTTTGTTTTTGTTTTGATTGTTAATATATAATTGCCAGTGTCGTAACGAAGATCCATGTGTATTTTCTTTGGTCAACAATCAATGGACAAAATTGTAAAACTTTTTCTACCTGAGTATGGAGCTTTTGGCTAGTTTGTATGTGTTGCGTGCATTTTAATTATCTTTTGTTTTGTAATGTGCGTTTTGTTTTTATAGTAAAATTTTTTCTTTCTTTCATAGCAATACTCTTATTTTACTTTAGGTGGTGAACAAAACAATCGGCACCAATAACTACTTAGGTAATTAGGTTAGTTTCTACAATAATCTAGCTTAGTTTTGACAAGAATTATTGCATTCCTTTGGCAGCCCGTTCTACGTTTCAAACATAGATATAAAAGTAAAAATCCTAAAGCTAAGACAACGATTTTTTCTTGATCCTCTGACTCACATTCAGTTTAGTTGTCCGGATTAGTAGAGATTAGTTAATTGTCTATATATCCGTGGAAACATTGGAGCAATAGTCCGAAGCGCCGGAAGCGTCCTATTAGGTCAAGTCACGTTTCTCTAGTAAATTAGTTAGTCGTTAATTGTTCGCTGTTTATATTGTTAGACAACTAAGAATGATGGTGTAATAACAAACATGTTAGAACGGGCTTTTAGGTTGGAAGCTTATTGCGGTGCGTCATAATAATAAAATTGTAGGTTATTTTACTTAGATTATACTCGAGTGTGATCTCATAGATTAAACTCGGTCTATGGATAAAAAAAATAAGTGAAGCCTCTAACTAAATATGATACAGTTTACAAACTACTTGCATGCAAAATATAATAATACCAGCCTTTTAGACTTGCTATAAGTCCAGGTTGTCTCTTGATGTTTTCCTTCAGCGATCGGCCCAGATCGAAATTGGTATTGGCCCAGATTTGAAACCCCAACCTCGTAAATGGATCTCCATTTACGAGGTTGCATTACAATACGCTAATATAGCAGTAATGCGTTCAATAAAAACTCGTATCACTATGTATTTTACTGTGTGTACATAAATAATAAAATAAATAAAAAATTGCACAGTACCTGGACACGCCATTGCCTTTAGCTCTAAAGCAGCATAACTTAGTATAATCAGCTATCACCTATGTTTCCATTGCTGGGACACAGGTCTCCTCTCTGTGAGAGGGAACGGGCCGTGTTCCACCACGTGGGCCCAGTGCCGTTAGGTGGAGGTCACAATACATGTCTTCGAATTTTTGGTTCTAGGACATGCCGGTTTCCTCACGATACTAGACGGTGCATGATGATTTGCTTTACAGGGTAGCAAGGACTTCGACGCACAACCTGCAACCATGGGTTCAGTACAACAT
The DNA here is from genome assembly GCA_949091785.1 of Polymixis lichenea. NCBI lineage: Eukaryota > Metazoa > Arthropoda > Insecta > Lepidoptera > Noctuidae > Polymixis > Polymixis lichenea. Next base: position 12,289,423 of record OX420946.1, on the reverse strand, counting down.
TCTGAACCCCTGTGCGTTAAAGTTTATCTTCGATTACTTAAAAAAAAAATCCTTTGCCATACATTTTAACCGCGTAGGCTTTTCTTTGAAACCGTTGATTTTGTTTTTTTGATAGCTTATGTAATATTTCTACGCTAGGGTGTCTACAATCATCTGTTGAATTCATGGTTTCATTTTGCGTGTCGATGTCGGGCCGCAAAAGTTCCCTGAAGTGACGGTAATCATCTTTCAGACGCACCGTCATCGCACACCTAACAATAGCAGAATTAAAAAGCGCCCTAAGTGGCTAAACAAACTTGACCCGCCCTGTAGCGTCTGCGATTACAAGCTAATTGGAATAAGTCTGTCTATTTAATGGAGGAATGCTGCGACTAAATATTATTTTGTTTACGCTGTTAATAGCGGAGCTTTTGTATAAACTTGAGAGCTTTGTTCAGTTTATATTACGTGTGTTCAAATAACATTGCTTAGAATTTAGAGGCTTAGTCTGTTAACATGTTTCGGTGGGTAACTTTGGATTTACACTTAAGTGTAGCTTGCCAGGGGTGCGGGTTGTTTAAAAGAGATACCGTGGCCCCTGGCACACAGGCAACTGAGGGAACACGGGTGGGTTTTAGTCAATAAAAGTCTGATTCGCCCTCCTGCTCCACCCAGAGCGGGAGAAGTTATTTGATGATTTCCAACCGTCAAAAAAAAGTGTAGCTAACGTTATTTTTAACTATTTGCGCCCCACGGTTCCACTCGTATAAATCTCGATCCCGTAGGAATATCGGGATAAAAGTAATTCAGTTTAGTTAATCCAAATCCACTTAGCTGGTTAAGCGTGTAGTCTAGTCATCTACAATGCCCCACATACGAAACTTCAAATCAACAAATGTGGAAAACACAAAAAAGTAAAGTGGCGCCATCTACAATGCCATATGCGAACTACTCAAGACTTGACGTCACACTACAACTACATCAACTTCATCGCGCAAGCAGAGTTTACCGCGCGGTCTACATATATACAAGATCCCGTCATCAATCGTCCCGACCCTGATGACCCCATCACTCTCCTTCAAGAAAGCAGTAGGGCCACCAGTACAGCACACAAACACAGACCGTCCTTCCGACCTCGCCGCCGAGGTCCTCGCGGCCCGCAAAGACCCCGAATAAACGAAATGCCCCCCAACCGTCCCTTGCCCGCAGAAGTGCCAGCCCGCGCCGAAGCTGAGCAAGTAGAGTTAAAATCCCCATGATCTAATAATAAAGAAATCGTTTGATCTAGCCTGTCCCCACTTGCTGCCCCCCTAACAGTGACTCCCTGAGCCGACTCTCGTACCCCGCAGGGGGTGCCTTCAGTGCGCAGTCGCTATAGGTTTAAGTATTAGTTTTGTAAGCCCTGGCTGGAGGCTCTTAGTCTAAAAGCTATTAGTCCCCACAGGAAAGCCCGGTTAAGCAGTCACGGCCTCTCAAGGTCATCTGCGAGATGCCGTACACAAAAAAAAAAAACATCAATCGTCGGGCAGTTGCCCACCAGACACAACACCCGTCTGGTCGGAGGATCCTCCCTTGATGATGATGGGACTCCCTTTTCCGCACTTAGACTCCCATTCGGTCCGTTGTGCGTGGGGATTCTGGCTAACAGAGCCAGCCTAGCTCCGCCCAGAAGCACAGAAGCTTCCTGGGAGATTCGCAGGCTTCGCGGAGCGACCTCACTGTTCCGAGGATTTCTTCACGTTGAGAAGCCACGGCCTCGCATTCCAGGATGACGTGGGCGGCTGATTCCTCGGCGTCAAGGCAGCCCCTGCAAAGTGGGCTATCCGTGGCGCCTATGTTAAAAAGATGTTTGTTAAGGGGGTTATGGCCCGTAATTGTTCCTATTATTATTCTAAGGTTATTTCTACTCAGGCTGAGAAGTTTTTTGGTTAATCGCGGGTGTACAATTGGTAAAGCCAATTTTGACTGTCTACAGTCTGTTGCCCGTGACCATCTGTTGTTATGGAGTTCGGTCGACCTTTGGCGAATCCACGCACGAAATTGTGAGAAAGGCAGTGGGAGAAACGGGTACGGGCCTAGCACTTTCATATCAGAGCCTCTCTTCGCAAGTTCATCTGCGGCATCATTGCCTAAGGATCCACTATGCCCTTTGATCCACTGGAGGGTAATACGATTGGACGTCGATAAACTCTCCAGGGCTAGATGGCACTCAAAAATTAGTTTGTTGTTGGTTTGCTTGTTCTCCAAAGCTTTGAGCACAGATAGGCTGTCGGATAGGAATTTAATGCCATAGTTCCGGATGCCCAAGCGCTTTACTGCTGTTGCGGCTTGTGTTAAAGCAACACATTCACATTGAAAGATTGAACTGTGTGTGCCTAGCGGTAAGTGAAAGTTAAGGTTGAGGTCAAGGGAGTGTATACCAGCACCTGAACCGTTTTGTGTTTTTGAGCCGTCAGTGTAGATGCGCACTTCATTGGCTCCTGATTGATCCCTTTCTTCCTCTACTGTTTGTATGATATAGGTTTTGTTACATATAGGTTGGTTTGGTGTTCTATCACACGAGGCAGCGATGAGCGGCTGGTACTCAATCGCCCGGTCCAGGATTTTTGCGTGTGGGCTGGTAAGATTTTTGCCCCATATGCCCAGATGCATTAGCCTGATGGCAGCTAGCGCCGCCTCCTGCTGTATGTGCAGGTCAAGGGGAGTTAATTGTAGGGCTATCTCCAAAGCTGCTGTTGGGGTGGTTCTCATGCAGCCAGTGGTAGCCGAACAGGCCAGTCGTTGGAAGCGCTGTAGTCTGGTTATGGTTGTCGAGAGTTCAGTCCTCGTCCACCAAACCAGAGCGCCATAAGCCAACATTGGCCTGATTACCGATCTGTATAGCCACAGAGTGATCTTTGGAGAGAGCCCCCATGTTTTCCCTAACATTCTTTTGCATTGGTAGAGTGCAATTGTGCTTTTATTAAGTTTGTAGTCAAGATGCTTGTTCCAGAGCAGTTTGCTGTCGAGGATCACCCCCAAGTACTTGACTTCGTCTTTAAGTGTTAATTCTGTGTTGAAAAGCTTTGGAAGCCTATGGGGTCCCAGGGTTCTTTTGTTGGTGAACATTATTAGTTCCGTTTTCGAGGGGTTAACCGATAGTTCGTGTTTTGTGCACCAACTCTCGATTATTTTGAAGGCTCTTCTCATGAGATCGCACAAGATGCCCTCAAATTTCCCCGAGATTAGAATTGCTATGTCATCCGCGTAACCCACCGAGTATAGACTGCTAGCGTTGAGCTCTGCGATGAGCTCATTTACGACTAAGTTCCACAGTAGTGGTGACAGCACCCCACCCTGTGGGCAGCCTCTACTCACGATACCTCGTGTGGTGGTGTTCACGGTAAACTGAATAGCACGGTATTTCAACATGTTATTAATCCATTCTATTAGTGTTCGTGCAACACCGTGCGTGGCAAGTGCCTGTTCGATGCTGACGAAGTTTGTTTTGTCGAAGGCACCCTCTATATCAATGAAGGCGCCTAGGGTTGGGTTTTTAGCGTTAAGAGCATTTCCTATGCGTGAAACTACGCTATGGAGTGCTGATTCAGTTGATTTGCCTGCACAGTAGGCGTGTTGATTTTGATGTAAAGGTCTTTGTACCGAAATTTGGGTTCTAATCCGTCTATCCCCCAGCCTCTCCAGTGTCTTCAAGAAGAACGAGGAGAGGCTTATGGGTCTGAAAGATTTAGGTAGGGTGTAGTCCCCCCTACCTGGTTTCGGTATGAAGATTATTTTTACTTCCCGCCAGTTCAATGGGATATAGCGGTGAGCCAGGCAGGCTCGAAACACCTTAACTAGGTAGTCAGCCAGTAGATCCTGGCTCCACCTGAGCAGGGCTGGAAAAATACCATCCAGCCCCGCTGCCTTGAAAGGTAGGAAGGTGTTGATTGCCCACGTTATTTTGTCCTTGTCGATTACTTCTAGCGCCACTTCCCAGTCTAAGCTATTCGTGGCCCTCTCCCTTCGTGGTTCCCAGCTTTGCTCGGCGGCAATCTGGCACCCTGGGAAGTGCGTGGTTAGAAGTAGTTCGCTTGTTTCAGCGTCGTTTGTGGTGTAGGTATTATCTGGTTTTTTCAGGCATCCTATTGAGTGGTCTGTCTCCTGAGCAAGACAGGTTTTGACCCTCATTGCCTGGTTGTTACTTTCAATGTTAGTACAGAAACGCCTCCAACTATTCTTTCCTCTGAGGCGTATCAGTTTTTTGTATGTTTTACGAGCTGTTGTATAGTGGTCCCAGTCTACTGGCAACCGTGTGTTCCTAGCTCTGTTGAACAGTCTCCTCAGTCTGCGTCGCTGTCTTTCCAGTTCAGGACTCCACCAGGAATGGCGAACTCCCTGCCTAGGTACGGTGAGGGGGCAAGACTGTTCATAGCTAGATAAAAGGATGGATGTGATGTTTTTTACATGTTCGTCCAAGTTCGTTACTGGTATTTCAGCCGGAAGGGCGGGTAATCTGCCTAGCTCAGCCTCGACGAGTTTAATAAACTTGGTCTGGTCTGTGTTGCGAGGAACCCTACGTGGCTGTGGTTTTGTTAGGTTGAAGTTAATGGTATAGCGGATCCATCTGTGGTCTGAGCATGATATCTCGTTGGACACACGCCAGTCCTGTATGCAGTTGGAGATACCTATGGTTGCTATAGTTAAGTCTATTATTGTTTGCGATCTCGCGTTTATGAAGGTAGGTTCAGAGCCCTTGTTGAGTAAAACAAGGTTATTACTAAGAATAAAATCAAGCATTACCTCACCTCGGTTGTTGGTTTTGACATTACCCCAGAGCGTGTGATGCGCATTGGAGTCTGTCGCGATGATTAGTTCCAGTTTCTCCTTTTCACAGTACTCAACCAGTGAGGCGAGTTCTGGCAGAGGCACGTCCACGTCGCCTGGCAGGTATGCCGAGGCTAGTACGATGTCCGGGAGATCCTGTTCGGTTCTGAAAAGCCTGATTGCTGTCAGGTCCCTTGAACAGAATTCGTTAATTAAAAGGTTAGGTACATGTTTTGGAACAAAGATGCAGGTGCGCGGATTACTGACGGAGGTGTCTAGCAGCAACTTACCCCCGATGTTACCAAGACCGCATATTTTGCCACCCCTGATCCACGGCTCTTGGATGAGGGCGATGGTGTTCCCTTGTTGTTGTTTATCCTCCAGCACTCTGCGCAAGGTGGCCGACGCAGATTGGCTGTGCTGGAGGTTGGTCTGCAGGATTTTAGTCCCGCAAAGGAGAGGAGCAGAGGCTGCTGTCCTCGCCCTCACTTCTCTCCCCTGGCGGAAAGCAGTCCTCGTCCGAGGTGAGACCGGACGAGGGTGGATCACGTTTTGATCCCACTGATGAAACAACCTCCAGTGCTGCCATGGAAGTTGCCAACTCCACCGCCTCCCCAACGGACTCCATCGCGGGAGGCGACGGGGAGCGTCCAGGAAGCGGCGGACCAAGCTGCCCCCCAGGCACACTCGAGGTTGTTGCTGATGTCGACGCAGCAGCAGCTTCCCTGGTTCCACCCTCCTCCAGGAAGCGTATGTAGATACTGCCCATAAGGTAGTATACCCGCCGCTGCTGGTCCTTTATGGTTTTTACCAGGATCCTCCCTTTACCAATAGAGTATGAGTGAACTTTACACCCTGTTCCTCATACCTCTATAAGCGTAAAAGCGTAATAAACAAACATACAAAACACCGAATATTTGCTCTATAAAAACAGTTCACGGATTTACTAAGAACCTACTGATACATTTTACTAATGTAATATTTCTTATTTTTTAACCAACTAAAAACGGAGGAGGTTCTCAAGTCGACGCGTATATTTTTTTATGTAGGACCACGCATAACTTTCTACAGCGTAGTCCGATTTTGATAATTATTTTTTTATTGGAAAGGGTGTACCTCGAAGTTGGTCCCATATAAATTTGAAAAAAAAAAATCCGACCCTAAGGGTAGGATAACAGGGGATGATTGATTGTTCAGTCACAGATTTTAATGCCGAGTTGTGTGTTACAAAAAGTAATAAAAAATTAAATAAATAGTAATATATAGCCACAATTTTTTTTAACAAAAAAATTAAACCGCCGAAAAAACTGAAAAGCAATAAATAATAAATCTTTTTTGTTAAACCTTAATAACTAAGTTCAGAAGTCGGTGACTTTGGATATGTTTTTTAATTTTATGTCAACGCCTTCAGTTGTTTTTAGATGTTTAGTTAGCCTTAACTGTCCCACTGCTGAGCAGAGGCCTGCTCAAAATCCTTAAGATGTTATATTAATTTATGATTAAAGATCGATTGCCTTTGTGTGCCCTAATTTGAACCACAAACAAAACGTAAGGCATCTAACACGCTAATTGACATACATTGTTAAACAAATATTACATTTGTACCTATTGTGTATTCAAATTATTATCGTCTGTCTAAACACACGATCATATACTGAATGCTGAAAGTGCTGAAATTGCCTACAGTGTTTAGATACTGTAGGCAATTTCAGTACTTTTAATACAAAGTTAATGTTTCATTGTCCTCACAAATTGATTATTCGATTAACTGATTAACGTAGTTACGTTAAGTATGGCTAATTATAATGATTAATATAATTTTCGATGCTACGAGATAATTAAAGCTTGCCGTAGTGCCTGATATAATTAAGCATAATGAATTTTTGATCGTCTGATAAAGTTTCGGGTAAAATATGGCAAAATATTAAATGGGAAGTATTCATGTTTCTGCAATATAAATGCTGAAATGCTTAAATCCGTCTTTATGGGGAATGTTTAAAATTTAAAGTGTTTAATTACATCTGTTAACCTCAATTTGGAAACAGCAAAGCAAAAAATTGTTTTTAAAATATTATCGGCCATTCACGGCGCTAAACGTTTGAGACGTCCCAAGTCTATAGTTTGTCGGCTTTAGGAATTCTCAATTTCGAATTCATTGGTCTTCATAACGAGGTCCTTGACACTAAGTTAGCGGTTCCAAGGTTTACCGCAGCATTTAATTCTTGATCGTGACTCGAATGGCTCAAGAATGCCGCCCTGCGTAATCCTGTTGATTCACACTGTACTACTAATGCTACCAACAATATGAAATTAAGTTTAAGTACTATACCATTTTTGGTCTAAGATTTAGGTTGAATAGTTCTTCAATATTGATTCCTCCTATAGATTCTAGTCTTTATTCATAAGGATTAAATAGTCCAAACGCATTGGTGAGAGTGTTCTTGCTGCTGAAATATGGCCGTTATGTTCTTTCATTACAGTAAATGCCTGATTTTTTATTCAGAAAGCATATATATAAATAATCTGTATCACTCACAGCTTGTAAGTGGGAATAAAAAAATTTTGGCTGTACCAGAACATTCTTCATTAAAATATTCATGCGTATGTTAGCCGAAGAGGATCTGATCTGATAAAAAATGTGACGTTATTTCATAACGTGTTTCAAATGAATGCGGGTGGAGATCCATGTTACGTATCAGTTACGATCTGCCCTTTGTCCGTTAAAGAACATAACATAATTACTTGCGTCAAAATTTTACAGGGTTGGATTTTAACACTATGTTTATTTTTTGTTTCAAAGCAGCAGATGCTAGAAGGCGTAATATTGGGAAGTTAAATATGACTGGGGTACCTAATTAAGGACAGGAATATTTTATTCCTCCAATCTTATGTTTTCTATAGCAAATCTAGTTTAGTCTTGTATATATTGGGATGACACTCAGACATCTTGAGTTGTAATTGAGAGTGCATGTCAGGCGTTGTCAAATGGCTTTATAGTCAACTTGCCGAGTTAGTTAACGTGATGGGATAAAGGAATTGTTCAGTAAGCCGCTAGTACTGGTTGAACTGGACCAAACTTGAATTTGTGATGCTGCAATCAAATACATGCTTGTTTTGATAGATAACAGAAGCCAGGAAAGCCAGCGAGAATGTTCAAATGTATGTCCAGTTTGATTACTGATCCAATTAGTTTTGTCCCAAACAAGAAAATATAGGTGTTAAGCTTGTTTTTTGACAAAACCTAATTGGTAAATATTATTGTTGTTGTGGGCGTATAATTGAGACTACTCATGTTTCTGTATAACAAGAAATGTCCCTGTAGAGGACTTTTCCGTCTATCTTTATTACGGGTCCACAAACAAGTTCTAGTTAAGCACAAACAGGATTGTGGCTACTGAAATATTTACAAATGCACTGGATTTACTTCTGCCGTGACAACATGACTCAACACTAAGTCTGAAACGGAATATCAAAGTCGTAATAAAGCTGATGTATTTGGCGATATGAAAGGACACCAAGCACACATCGTACGCTGCGGGTTCCATTTAATATAAATTATTTATAAGTTTCCATATTTTTGCCGGAAAAAGAGGCAATTTGACGCATGTGCTCCAATTTTCAGTCGAGTAGGTCCAGTGTTTACTGAATTAAGCTACAGACAACAGACGGACGGACATGGACAATGCGAACTTTTTCGTTATTAATGTTGACTGACCCCTATTATTATTATTATTATCAGTGTCTTTTCGGCCTCTAGACTTTACTCTACCTTTTAAATTTGTTGTAGAAGAATATAAATTATTCTTAGTCACGTTTTTGTACATTCATTGTTTGTTGGCTTATATGGAAAATTTCTCTAGAAATAGAATATTTACAGCTTACAATTTTTTTTGTAACTATTATGAGTTCTTAGCCGTTTACGAAACTGCGCAACATTGTTAAACAGAATTCAAAGCTGTTGGAATCTTAATTTAAACGTGTATACCAAGTTTATTTATGCATTTTCATCTAAAATGTATTTTATAGTTCTTTGGAATACTCAAACTTATTAGCTTTTCTAGTTTGTTATGTGTTCAATTTACATAATTTAGCTAGTATGAGTTGTGATGCGAAGTCATTGGGCACAGTCAGTGCTTTGAGTGGCGAGTCGTTAAAAGTCAGTCCATGAAATCGACCAATTACGACCGATAGCCGACAGATTTATGGTCTTACCAGCGAATATTGCCAGTGCCCGGGCAACAGAAGCCGGACAAAATCCTTTTGCAGGTTTATCGCGTGTAAAATCGACCCTCGCCAATGGTTTGCTTGCGGATTAAGTGAGGTTAAGCAGCCGAGTTCTGTGTTTAAGACCGTGCCCACGCGTAAAGAAAATATTTTTTTCTTGTCGTTCATGGCACAAGTCATTCGAGATTTCATGTTCCGTTTTATTATTCAGTTCGATTTGTGTGCGTAAACACACTAAAAACGTTCCTTTTCGTCGAAGAGAGTTATTATTCTTCAAGATTTACTGCAAACAAGAACGCATTTTGCGATTTCGGCATTTGCTAAATATATAGAACTTACTTTTTCGCCCAATAGGTACCTACGTATCTTAAATTTCGTATAAATCATAGCAACACATTTTACGATACTTATCATTGTATCTGTCCTAACATTATTTCGTTAAAGAATAACATTCTGTAACACTGACATTGCTTAGCTGTTTTTCATTGACGCTTTTATCCCCCATGTCGACTCGATCATAGTCATAAAAAGGGAATGTATACATCAGTAAGTTGTTTCGTGTCAAGGAACGGATGGGAATGAGCATCGTGGTTGCTGTGTTGTCTTGATAAGAAAATGTTATGGGTATAGCTGACGGGTCTCCCCGGGGCCTTCGTGCGTAACAACATGGCGCACCGTTTTTCCCTCGAGTCACTTTTAATCTGCTTTCTAGTCTATTTCGACACGAAATCTCCTCGTTTTTGAGTTGCGTACGACAAATATTGAGTCTCGTGATACATCGTCTTGATTACTTTTGTGAATTAAGTTGGGCTCAATCAAACACGCGCTAGTTCCTTTGAATTAACTTTCTAAGGCTGCCTCATCATCTTTCGAGGTATTACGGAGAATTATTACTTTGATGAAATCGGTGCATAAATGTTATACAATTTAGTTTATTCGTTTCAGAAGCTAACATATAATAACTTAGAGGTTGTTCTTGGTAGGAATATTTCTTAAGATAAGTTCTATAAGCTACTAGAAATATAGAAGTTAACTTCTAGCTCTCGCTCTAGAGATTTCCCGGTGAGGTAGAAGACGTAAATCAGTCTGAATAATGCGACTGCGTTTTGGTTCGGTCCAGTAAAGCGCACTTCTTGAAATTACTTGGAAAAAAGAACAGCACTTACTCTTTCGTTGAGTTTTCCCTAGTAATGGTGTTAGTATCTTTAGTATCGTATTGCACCAGGAAAAGGTTTTAACAAAGGACTTTGGAGCTAAGTAAGTGGATATCTGCGTCCGGCTCCGAAGTCGACACCTTTTTACGAGATTGGCCAAAGGAAGCACCGGGGAAGCGTAAACAAGAATAGATAGTTTAGATTGAGAAAATATCTGCTGCTGAACTAAGATCTCAGTGGCTACGTTGCTGTCTTAAAGTAGCTTGGCAGCTTTTTCGCGTTGTTGCTGTTGAGTATTGCTTTTTAAATAAAGACTGCGGGACTTTTTGGGGCTTTGACATAAAAATTTCATCATAAAAAGTAGCCCAATAATAAAAACACGTAATCGAATGTCAATTTGGACGTTCAATAATGACCACGTGTTACTTTTAGCCAATATTCGATAAAACGTATTATAAAATATTGAGTAGACTCATCATAGATCTCGGAGCCGATCAACAGCATGTGGGTATACAAAATTAAACTCTAAATAATCCTCTATAAGCGTTTCGAATAACGACAACATCAGACCTTAAAGAAACCAAGGATCTTAAACACACGATCACTCAATTCAACTTAACTGTCGCCATTCGACCGGATCGCTCGCTTATTCCCACCGACATTTATTCCTAGCACTTTTACAGTATTTTTACATAAATTACAGACTAAAGTTAGTCTCATCTAACTTCAGGACTCTCTAGCTGATGGTCTGAAACTAATTTCAAGTTGTCACTGGCGTGTAATAGTTGCAATGTTGTGCAAATGTCTGTGTTTAGAATGCATTGTCAACTTTGCCACGTTTCCAATTATAATTGTTATAGTGTTGAGTTGTTATTCGGATGCGTGAAGTTTGCTTTGGGAAGTTATAATTTATGACTATTGCGAACCCTTACAGAATTTGTTTGACACTGTATCTGTCTGTATAGCAATCTTTGTTGCTTTTTGCAATTCACAGAAATAGAGAAGGGTTGCATTTTGTCAGCCATTCCCATATAATTTTTCTGGAGGTGTTGATCTATATCTATTCATCCTGGTTGCTCTTCAGTGATAATTAAATTATCACTAATTCGGGCTAGCGCCCACTGTACTGAGAGCCGTTCTTACATATTTTGGGGATGTGAGGATGAAGTTTTAAGACGTGGTTTTTTTTCTCGTCCCCCTGGGCCTCTTCTAAATCAGCTTTCCCCGTCACTTAGATGCCACAGTACCCTAATATTAACACAAAAGAATGTGTTTTAATATCCAAATAATATAACAGGTCGATTACAACTAAGAACATTATGTTATTACTATGCTAAATTATTCAAAATGTAATAAAGTCAATACCTACCCCGAGAACGTTGAATGCTTGCCAAGATGACCGTCTCCTGAATGATGTATATGAGAGTGAACGCGGTGTTTACCCATTTAAGCTACGTGGTCCGCTTCATTGAACCAATAAATTAATCATAACTTACAGAACTCGCTGCATCCCACATTTGAAACTTAGAGATTTCTATGTACTGCATTTTCAACTCAGTACTTAGCATCATAGGGTTGGGTTTGAATAACATTTGAAACCGCTTAATTATCGTCTTGAAATGCTTTGGACCGTAACCGTTGGTAACTGCCTAAATACATGAGTTACAAATGATATATGGCTGTACCATCGGATGAATGGAATTGTGCGATATGTTATCTATGGAAATATACATCATGTTTTGTATATTCAGTACATACCCAGTTAAATTTAGAAAAATAAACCTATGGTATCTGTAGAATGATGACTTCTTTTAGATTGCTAATTAACTATTGGAAAGAGTTTATTTCTTAACTCCTGATCTAATAGTTCTTCATTATACTTCGGCAGTTTACGTTTTTTTGGAAAACAAACTCCTGTATTTCTTAGTACTTACACACGTGGACACTTTCATAGTACGAGACTACGGCGACATGATGTTTTCCACAACGTTCAAATATCCATCGAAATATGTAACAACATTCACAACGCGAAGACAATACATCAACTTGAAGATTTGTCAAACTACGTCAAATCTTCTCAGGGACCGGCGTTCATACATAAAAAACAAATTCTTTCTACGTATGAATGTATTGGTATAAATATATAAGTTTTATATGACACCGAGTCCGCGCACTGAATACGTTATCAAGGATCAGCAGAAGCTCACGTAGGTATACCAAGAGAATGGAAATGACATCTTATTTCACGAAGCTTCAGGCATAAGAGGGATACTTTAACATAGGAAATACTCTGATTGGTTTTCTATATAACGTGACATCTGGTTTGGAACATTTGTTTGATGATAAATTATTTGGGTTCAATTTAATATATTTTGGAAAAAAAATATACAATGGTTATCTAAGGTACTTAGGCTGCACAAAATTTTGTGCACATCTACCAACCCGCATTGGGCGAGCGTGATAGATCACGGCCCACTCTGTCGCACAGAGAGGCGGCCTTTGACCCAGCAGTGGGAATATTTTAGGCTGTTTATGTATATATCATCAAAGAATACCACATAATGTATGAAATAAATGCTCCAATGGCTTTACACTATGTAGCTTGGGTACCAACCATGCTCTGGCTCACTCATTTCTTTGATTTTACGGAATTGAAAAACGTTTGAGGTCAGGTTCATATCCGCAACTTCTTTATGTAAATGTTATATTGCTCAGTGAGTTTTCGGGTATTACGTCTTTCAAATTGTAACGAAAACTCACTCAAAGTTATTTACTTTGAAACGCAGAGACGTGGAAATTTATTAAAATTAACAACGGATTTTCTTTGAAAGTTAGTCATGAGTAGGTACTTGTTACAGCGTCTGTGAACATGGTTATTTGAAGGCACACCTAATATTGTAATTGATAGCTTAGGAGATTGAAAACGATTTTTAATTTCTTAAAAAGACGAAGATTATATTATTATTAATTCATAGCTGTGCCCGCGGCTTCGCCGGCGTGGATGTCTCAAAATTATCCCACGGATACGTGCTACCGAGACAAAAAGTCTATCCACTGAAAGTGTCATCAAAATCGGCCCAGCCGTTCCGAATAAACGTTCATAAGCATTTTGTAGAAAGTTGTTATTTTGACATTACAAACAGACACTTCAATTTTATTTATTTAGTCGTTTTATTACTTAGTATGGATGTAGTTTATATGTACCCGTATGATTGTGAACACCGTTTAGTTTATTATCTATCTCGCGATATTATAAACTGTCGAGAAATTGTGAACTGCACCATATTGCTTACAATATAAATAGGTTAGGTTAGGTTATAATTGCGACGAACGAACGAGCGCTACTTCCAAGTTAGTGGCAGTTACTTGGCTATTTAGTTATACCGCAAGGTACTATCCGTCGCAATACCAGTGCACAATCTATCGGTTTGCTACGGACAGATTATAACCTATCGAAAAATAGTGCGTTAAGTTGTAAATGGTTTTTGCAGTTCACAATGTTTCGATACTCTGTAATCTCCCGAGATAGATTATAAACTGACGATGTTCATAATGTAACGGTGACATATACATACGTATAGATGTATAGATTAATTATTCGGAACGTGAATAATGGGTTACCCTTTAAAAATGCCCAAATTACGGGATGTCGAACATTAGGGTTGTCTTTAACTCCAGTCTTTGTTGGTATGTACGCAAAGAGAAAGTCGAAACCTTTTTATTTCTTCCCAAAACCCTGTATTACGGTTCCGGGTTTGCATACAGCCTCTTCGCTATAGAGTTGTGTGGGAAAATGCAAATTGGACGTTTTCCTCGCTGGCAATACTGGTACTTGCTTTAGTATGACTCTGTTGTATTGTTGGCGCACGTTCCAGTTGTAAGTAAGATACTCGGCGGTGGAGTTGTGGGAAATATAATCGATATCGAATAATGATGAGCGATGGAACTGAACGATTTGGAATCCTCTCGGGTGGTTTTGTATGTAGACATTGCTTGCTATGTTATTCAACGGAGGAGGCAAACTCTGAAGCCTTTGCCATGTTTCACGTCTCAAAATACACGATAATATGATGACACAATGATACGTCAAACAATAATTTCGCTACGAGAATAAAAATACTCTCCAATATAGTTTCGATATCTTGGATATACTTCTAAGAATTACGAGGATACGTTTATTTATTTATTTATTCTTACAGAAAGCTTACAGACTAATAATAGACTAAAAAATATTTATAGGCAAGAAAAATTTGCTAAATTACAAGCTTCCACATATATAAAACATCTCATAATATCGAGATGAAATAAATAAGTGTTAAAATCTGCTAATGGTACTCGCCAAATAAGAGGCCGCGTGACTTGGACCGAATCCAATACGGGTTGGATGGGGGCCAATTGAAACCTCTCACTTAGGTCCTGCGGTAATGGCGAGGATGTCATTTGATCCGGCCGGTCAGCTGACCTACAGTTTTTGAGGGATCAAGGAAATGTTACGACGGTTCTAGTGCATTGTAAGGTCTACATAGTGTGTTTGCATGTTATTAGGTGTGAATTGTACTTTAATTTTTGTTAGAGAGAATGTTAAAATTATAAAGCGTTTTTTTGCAAAGTCAAGTCAAAAGTAATAATTGCGTGTTGTTTGGTTTACACGTTGGAGTGATTTTAATGCCTAAATTTGCCTGGCATCGTAATACGATAATATCCATAATTCTACCAACAGTCTTCTGCTACGCTGTCCTTCTCACAGTTCTGGCTTCTTCAATTCTTCTTTTTTATTCAGGCATTCGTTCTTTGGAATGCGGTCCCTCTGAACATCAGGCCGGCAACTAGTCGGTTATCTTTTAAAGTGATGGCCCGTGAACATATTCGTTAGAAGTTGCCAGACACATCTCAGCGCTGATTTGCTGGTTTTTTCTCCTGTACCGATCGTTATTTCTCCTGGCAACGTTTATTTTGTTTATATTTTTATGTATTAGTATTTATTCTTTTATTTTATAGTTAATTTCGAGCTATCCGTTCCGTATGTTGCACCTACCATGTTTTGTCTCTGCATGACCCTAAAGTTGTTTAGTAGATAACCTCAGCCATTAGTCCGCCTTTTGCACCGATACTTTTTGTTGTTTTTTATTTTTTTGCTGTATAGTGTGTGCCTTTTTAGTCTGAGCTAAATACATTCATTTTCTTTCTTCTTTCTTTGCACACAATTTTACTACTATTTTCCCTGTGTATAAAGTTTTAATAAATAAAATATCAAAATACACTCGGCAAAAATTCATTCTATCAAAGCTGTATGCAGTTCTTTTGTTGCGAAATTAATTGTGCATTTTCACATCGTTATACAAGAATTCAAGATGAATTGTATTGCAAGATAATATAAAGCCTTCTTTGTTCTGTGCTACGTTTGTACGTGTTATCTGTATTTTATTACAAACAGTAATTGTGAGACAAAGTTAGTTCTACATTTACTTTATTTGAGGCGACTAGAATAACAATTTTCTGAAAAAAGTTTGTGTTACTTTGTAGGTATAAAAAAGAGATGTATAACGTGCGCTTGATTTTAAACTGTTTAACATAATTAACATTAACAAATGTTTCACGTAGGAACATTTGTTAACAATTGTAATAATTGTAGTACGTAACTATAAATAAAACCTAAATTATACATTTCGTTTTACCAATTCACCTAGTTTATTCCTTTGATACACACCTCCAATTTATCAAAAACGTTTCTCCTTTCAATACCCACTTTTAGTTCTACAAAAGCATTTAGCCTCACTAAACGAAATAGAATACGGTATTCGCCATTCAAAATAAAGGTCTAAATGGGTTTTTAATTAGTCAGGTAAAAGGTAATTTAATAGCGGGCACGCACTTAGCCATATTATGTACCTGGGTATATTAAAAGCTTGTCTCTTTATATATTTAGGACTTGCGGTAAAAGTACTTTTCTCCCTAAAGTTTGTGCTTTTAATGTAGAAAGTTTTTCAGCATTCGTATTTCTCAATGTCAATGTTGTTTCGAAAGGGCAAAGTACAGGGTACAGGGTACAGAGTATATTATCATAGACTTATTTTGTGTGTCAGCAGTAAACTCGGCAAAGGGAAAAGGTTATGGTGGTCGTAAACGACGGGTTTACAACTTTACACTGTAAACTCGAAAGCCAACACAATATTTTTTTGATGTCACTCTAGGGGGCTGATAAGTTTGCGTCCCTTCTTTGAGTTACTTCAGCCGTTGTGTAAAGGATGAAACTGTTATTATTGTATCAAATGTGAGAGGAAATGTGAAGTTACGATTGATGGAAAATACCTTAGGTAATACGGGCTGTTGTCCGCAACTCCACGTCAAAGCACGTATTTTGCGTACGGGAAAATACCTAAAAGATGTGCGTGTATTATGGTGCCTACGCAAATTGCTTGACGTATGTGTGGGTAGGTAATTGGTCAGTCTCCATAATTGCATAATAATTGCATTAAAGGCTTACTATTCCATCAACGACTATTTAAATGACAAGAATAGTTGGTCGCTGTGATTAACTCAAGACAATGTTTATGTTCTTTCTCCAGAATCGGCGTATCTAGTGACAGGTTATATGCGTTCATATAATTATTATTTTATTTTTTATTGCCTGTCTAACAATTTTTTTTTTATAACTATCTATTATGTCATTAGTTATTGACATGATCTACTCATAACAATATTTTCTATGATGAGTTGTTTTAGGCTTTATTTGGCCTCGACAGTTTTCATTTTATTTGTCGGTATATTGGTATGGCTAGCTGACATTTTGACTAATTATTTAATTAATATTTTGTGTCTCGTAATGTTTATTACTTTGCCTAAGTATGTATAGAATCAAGTCTATCCGACTAAACAGACAGCTGTGCTGCTGGGGAGTTTGTTCCACTACTTCTTCTTCCCAGCTAAAGCACTAGGAAGTGGTGAAGGGTGGGCGTTTTGGGGGACTGTCTCATGTACTTTGACGTTCGAAAAGTGCTGATTCTCAGCCTAATTTGAATAAATGACTTTTGATTTTGATTTTGATTTTGCAAGCTAAAAGGCATCGTGTATGCCTACGTGGCCTAAATGACGATGATTGAGCTCCTGTATGTGTTTAATGCTCATTGATTCGTCATGTGCTGGATCTGGATGACCGAGCTTCGCTCGGTTTTTTTTTCTGGTTTAGCGTTTTCTAAAAATGAAACCTAGCTAGATCGATTTATCGCCCCCGAAACCCCCTGCATACTAAATTTCATGAAAATCGTTGGAGCCGTTTCCAAGATTCAGATTATATATACATAAATATATACAAGAATTGCCCGTTTAAAGGTGTTTATATCCAAATCTTTTCTTTGGTGTCTTGTAGCGAATAGTTTTGTTAATTCATGAAGTAAAGTCGGCTACGGATGTGTGCACCTGAAAATCAATACATTCCCAGCTTTTATAGCACTCTATCACCATTTTTCATAATAATACCTAATCAATTACATCTTGTAAATTCAAACTCAATGCCTAAATCTATTAAAACGGCAATAATCTGGCCTTTTATTGCCAAAACATAAATATTTCCAAGAAGACAGAGAACTCAGCTCATGAATTTTAAGCACCTACTTAGAGGATGTTTTGAAATTTAGGTGTCGCGAGGGTCGTCCCTCACCTTACACGGTGCCGGTTGAGTTTACTGCGCCGTTAGGTACGGCGCGGCGGCGGGCGGCGGTCCGGCGGCGGCGGCCGGACAATGTGTTCGCCAATATATACATCTCATTAGACATTCCTAGTGGACACCTCTTTAGTTTATATGTATCACACTTGCCAGAGGGCAGAAAGGGTCTTTGTTGTATGTCTGCGGAATATTGAATCGACAAAGTAGGTTTTTCTTTTGTGAGTTTGTTTTAGGCGCGTTCATTATCGTTAGGTATATTTAATCTGAATATCAAGCCAGGTCCTACTGGGTTAGACTTTTCAGCTTTTTAATATGAATTTTACCTTCAGTAAAATAACAACGGAAACTCTGAAAACGATTTGCAAAAAAATTCGGATCGCACGAACCGATATTAATTTGGCAAGTTAAAATTCACGGTGTCGCCTCTTTTTTTACGTAAAAGTAGGGATACGAAATCCTGTGTAGGTAATTGGTTTTCGACACAAATACGCAATAAGTTACCCATGAAAGTTTATGTGAGAGCCGTGATCCGAATAGGTACGTGGTAGAGTGGGCTCATAGGCTGATGCGCCCAAGTAAGTGTTACCACCTACCCTGAATAACAAAGGCTCCGTACTGTAGACACCCTCCTGCCAATAGTTATACGTTGGACATAACGATTGATTTGAGTACGTATTTGACGATTTTGTTGCATGTATTGTTACTTATTTTTGGGAAACGGTCTTGGGTTTGCACATACAGTTTAACAGTTTTAAAAAAGATTATAAATGAGAATTACACATGCGTGGTGAGTGAAATCATCAACTTCATTTTCCTTCCCTTATCCTAGTTTATTTGGAGTCGGCGCAACATGTATATTTCTTCCACACTCCTCTATATAGGGTGAATGGTAATTACTTAATGACCGATATTTAAAAACATGATTGTACTCGTCATAACAAACAAATTTCCCAAAGAAACGATTTTTATTTATTTAATTAGCGCATGTCCCCAATCGCCCCAATAGAAATTTGAGTACCTAACAAGAATAATACAACATCAGCTGTAATTTAATTTAGTTACATTAAAAAAAAAACACTTTTACGCTGCATTATTCTTTTATCATTAATTTAACCACCGTACGGATCGCACGCGCGGTCCGTTCTTAAATTAACGAAAAAAAGAATAATGCATGGTAAAAGTGGATTTTTTTTTTGTATGTAGGTAACTAAATTAAATTACAGCTGATGGTGTATTATTCTTGTTAGGTACTCAATATTCTATTGGGATAATAAAATTGGGGTCAATAAGGTAGATAAATAAAAAATAATCGTTTCTTTGGGAAAGTTGTTTGTTATGATGAGTACAATTATGTGTTTAAATATCGGTCCCTAATTACCAGTCACCCTATAAATATTAGTTGTTATTTCGGTAGTCACCCCTTTTCTAGCCATATCATTCACTCAGTCCATCGTACCTTTGGTGTTCCCCTACTCTTATAGCCAAGAAATCCGGTAATATTTAAACATAAAACCTCGCAAGAAATATAAAATACTTTTGTTTGAATTCGGATGGATGACTGTGGGGTTTTTATGGTAACATACACACATACATTTGTATGCAGTGACAGATTGTTCGCTAGAAATCCTTCTCTTCCAATAAACTTTTACGATTTCGTCGGCACGGCAAACAGTTGACGTTGTGTTTGTGTCGACTACATACAAAAACTTCTACCAGCGAACGGATAAAATAAAATACACGAACCACAAATCCTTGTAATAAATAAACAAAAATTATTGTGTGCTTTTACTTTGTTACCGGCGGTTATAATTTACCTTATTCTACCGTCTAATCTCATAATTCTCTCTCTTAATCTCAGTGGCCCTTACTCATAATGAGAAGATTAAAAATTCCCCCTGTAGTAATTGCTTAAGTACTTAAACCAGATTTTCTTTAAAGGGCATTCTAGGTTCGGTTTGGCTCTTGGTTATTTATAAATAAATTGACAGACGGTAGGTACTTCAGTTTATTACATTTTCAAATGGGTTAACATGTAATTTAATTGTGTGGAGTGGAGTTATGTCCGAGTTAGTGTAAACAATTTTAACATATATTTTCGTACAAACGCTAAGTTATTTAAATTGTGTTAAAAATTCACTTTCATCATGTAATAAATGAGTTAAAGTGTAGTTTGATCCCATTAAAATTTAATTCGGCTCTTATGATATATGCAATTTTTTATATGTAGCTTCTGCACAAGTCCTTAAGCTTGAATAAGATAGAAAATTCATTTTCATATTGAATTTTCAATGTGATAACGAAGTAAGTACGCGTTACATAAAAGGTTTCAAATACTTCGACTTTCAAATTACGACACTCTTAGAGTTATCTTTGTGCACCATTTCGTGAAATATTTTATTGTCGTATTTTACATTATAAAATGGAATAGAATTTAACAAAGAAAATCTAAACCTACCTAATCCTGTCTCCTATACCAGATTTTTAATAGAGTGTCACACGTTTTGATGAATTTCTAGAACTCGATAAATTTAAAGTCTTCATAAAAGGCTAATGCTTTTCAGGTGATACGTGATGTGAAAACATAATGCTTTGAATATTAGTCTACCATAAGTTCAGTATTTAGTTCGGTTGGGAACTTATTTGCTAATATACAACGTGTAACGGAAAGGGTATATACAAACCAAGGCCACGGCTTCTTTCGATGATATCAAACGATATTGGAAGGGTTTTTAATCCTATCTCTACATGTTCGGAAGTTATGAGATTTTTTAATACATTGATATTAGAAACCGAACTTTTAAAATTGAAATAAACACATCACTCTGAAGACATTTATCGTGATATTGGCAAGTAACGTGGAAAGTTATTGGCCTACGGTAGTGCGGTGACACATTAGTTATGATTTAAATTTAAGAAACATATGAAACCGAAAATTTGGTATCAAATTTTAGAGTATTTTATTTTGAGCTGAAGCTATGATTCTATACCAGCTGTTATCTTTAGTGCTTAAGGATAGCAATAGGGTTTCTGTTACACCCGGTATAGCTTATTAAATCAGCACATGGGTATCGTTAGTTAATCTAACTCACTCGATCATTCAAATATCTTTGTATAAAAATATTGCCATGTAACCATAATATACTCTGGAAGTAGCGTATAACATCACGCCTTGTTTTCTCGAAGGGTTCAGCAGAGGTGGACTTATATTCATTAATAGGGCAGAAAAATCGGACTCCGGGCTGCTACTGAGAAATTACAGATAAAAAAAAAAACAATAGAATGTATTACAGACGGTTGAAATAATAACAGTAGGAGCAAAATAGAGATTTAATTTAGGAATACCATAGTAACAAGGCTTGCAGGCTACACACGAAAGTAACAAAAGCTGTTAGCCGACAAACCACCTACGTCAGTTCCAGCTATGTCGTGTCATGCATAGCGGGCAGGCGCCTACAAAATATTCTGAACGAGATTGCGGGACTCGGCCGGTCACGCTCTATTGTGGGCATACACTGTGTACCTACTGGTTTAAAAGAATCGAAAGGATTATTTTTTCGCACAGTTTTAGTGAAATGACGTGGTGATGGCGGGGCGAACTACGGTTTTAACTTTACTATTCTACTGGTTTTCAAACTTTTCAGATTCGATTACAACCACTGCTCACGAACCCAGAACGGTGAGGGACAACATCGTGAGGAAACCGGCATGTCCTAGAAACAAAAATTCGAAGACATGTGACATCTACCAAACCACACTGGGATTTTGACCCACTCCCTCTCACAGCAGAGGAGGCCTGTGTCCCGGCAGTGGGAACGCTATAGGCTGATTATGCTATTACAATTTAGCTATTGCGTGTTAGAACAACACATTGATTTCACCAAACAAGCTGCCTGTTTATGTTGACGTCCAAAGTTAATATACAAGCGAATAAATAATTTGAATTGCAGCTATTATTCCGTTTCAATTCGAACATGAAATAAATTTTCATAGAGTCAAGTTAATTTAAAAAGTACATCGATCGCCATGTTTTAAACGGACGCCCATTGTTCGCCCGGAATCAAAAAGTTTGCAAACAAATCGCTGCGCTCTCGACCCCGCTATGTCCGATAATGGAACCAATTTATTAAATGAGCTGAGCTCTATAAATAACCATTGTACGTTAAGAAGTCGGAAGGTCTTTTTTTTGGTTCTTAATTCAGTACTCAGTACTTTTTTATATTTGTTACCTTATAACTCCATTATTAATAAACCGATTTAATAAATATTTTGTTTATACCTGTGTGCTTCCGAAAACGAAGATAGAGTTATAAGGCTAGTGATTCTCGATACAGTATCATCAAAAAATCTAGTTTCTTTTTGCATGATTTTTACTTTTTTTGTTAAGATTTTTCGTACACTATGCTGTGAGAACAGTTAAATGAACAATGATTCTAGTAAGCAATGTATTAAAAAAAAAATAGATCATAGGGTCACGTTTAACTGCGCTCGCCGAGAGCCGCGCGGCCGACGACCCCAAGTCCAGGCGGCGACTTTAGGTTTAGGCAAAGTAAAGCGCCACATTACAGAAGCATCAAACGTTTTAAATTGATGCAAAATAATTTGAGACGAAAGGTTATTGGTATTCGTTTGCATTTAGGTTGTATATGACCTACGTTCTGGCTTCGGAAGCGTTCCCCTTACACCCTGTATGTGTGTTTAAAACGTTCTGATTAAGTACTTATGTACCTAGTCTGATAATACGTCGTCTCGAAAATTGGGTATATTTTCGGTAGTGTTTGTGCGATATCAGATATTTGTGAGTTATTTCGCTGCAAAATCAACGAAAATCATCATACAGTTTACACCATGACACTGGTACCATCGCCTACTGTTAGTATTGCTACTAACACTACTTTTGATATACCTAGTAGTTTAAACTATTAGGTGCGACAACAGATAAGTCTCATATTATGTTGAATGTTGTTCATCAAAATATGCAGGGTCTATCCGGCAAAGAGCTAGAGTTAAGCTTATTTATGGAGAACCATGATGTTCAGGTGCTATATTTGACTGAAAGTGTTCAGTCAAATATAGCACCTGAACATCAAACAACAACCAGTGGGTTGAAGGAACATAAAGTAGTGTTTATTAATTATGATAATTTTACCGTACAAAAAACTGCTATTCGCGGTGGATCTTTGGTCCTTGTTTCAAACAAGTTGAAATGTAAACAACGTTTAGATTTAGTTAATCTTTCGATTTAGCGTATTATTGAGTTGTCTTGTGTTGAACTCGAGCGATACGGTATAATTTGAGTTTATCGACCACCCTCTGGGAATTTCGTTTTGAATCGGGAATGGAGGATTTACTCAATATGTTAAAATCAAGTAATAAAAGTATAATTTTATATGGAGATTTTAATGTAAATAACTTCTTAATCAGTTTAGGTCTTTTAATTTAACTAAGTTGTTTTTGGAACTTACAGAATCACGGCTTCTACATCGACTTGTCTTGATAATATATTTCGTGATTGTGATGCCAAAAATAAATTAGTATTAACTGACTTGACGTCTGACCACTGTGGATTATTAACTAGCTTCCCTTTACCATTACATAAAAAGCCGCATTAAGTGGAATGCAGTCCTTATGGAGCTAGTCGTTGCAATAAATATAAAAATAATATGGCTCATAGAATTACACCATCTATAGCAAAACACGAGAATCCTAATAAAATATTTGGATCCCTTTTTGATGTTGTGCAAAAAAATACCAATCTACATTCAAGACCAAAACGCCGGTGTTACCAGCCGGCGTACGCAGGATGCCATTGGAATCTTTTGTGACCTCTCCAAGGCATTTGATTGCGTTAATCACGACACCTTGCTCTTAAAACTTGAGCATTACGGACTAGGTAAACTTGCGCTCAGTCTAGTAAAATCTTATTTAAATGATAGACAGCAAAAAGTTCATATAAATGCAGTCAATTTTTATTTTAAAACCATGTATGGTTTAAAAATAAAAATGGGTATTTCTCAAGGCTCTATATTAGGTCCTTTCCTCTTTTTAGTTTATATTAATGATCTACCCCATTTATTAAAAAACCAACCACAAATGGTGTTATTTGCTGACGATACATCCTTAATTTTTTAAATAAATAGACGTGCATCAAATCTTGACGACGTAAATAACGCCCTACTGCTGGTGCAAAATTGGTTCACTGCTAATAATTTAGTGTTAAATGGGAAAAAACTAAATGCATAAGATTTGCTTTACCAAATGTTAAAAGTACTGATAGTTACATAGTATTGAATAAAGAGAAACTAGAATTCGGCCATAAAACTATTTTCCTAGGGATCACGCTACAGTGGAGTCCTCATTTAACAGCCCTTGCAGGACGGCTCAGTTCAGCAGCATATGCTGTAAGAAAAATCCGCCAATTCACTAATGTAGAAACCGCGAGGTTAGTCTATTTCAGTTACTTTCATAGTATCATGTCTTACGGTATTCTACTATGGGGACGGGCTGCAGATATCGAGTCTATTTTTATTCTGCAGAAAAGAGCCATCAGAGCAATATATGGCCTCCGTAGGCGAGATTCTCTAAGGGAACTTTTCAAAAATATTAATATCATGACGG
This sequence comes from Polymixis lichenea, assembly GCA_949091785.1. NCBI lineage: Eukaryota > Metazoa > Arthropoda > Insecta > Lepidoptera > Noctuidae > Polymixis > Polymixis lichenea. The sequence goes on along the minus strand of OX420946.1, from coordinate 12,264,982 downwards.
TACTGTTGAGAATATTTACTTAGTGTAAAACCAGTGCACATACTGGCAGCCGATGATTGGGCTATGTCTGTGTTCGAGCATTTAGGATATTCTAAAATAGAACGTCAAATAATTTTAAGTAGGTGGTATCCGCTGAGCTTTCATTCTATTGACAGGCGCGTCTTTGTAAGCATCTGAAGGTCTTTCAGAACTCTTGAAATAAACGTGGAGTCCCACATTTTAAGCGCCCCATAATCTTTTAATTTTATACCCTTACACACCCGGTACCTGGAGGCTCGTCTGAGCTTCCACAGTACTTTGTCCATATATCTATGAGAACATCATGTACGTCTGGAAAAAAAATAATCTTTTCAGTAAAAGAGGTGAAAGACACACCGTTTGGACTAGAAATAGGGACCAATTAGTTCAACCAGGCTGAACCAGGCTGATTAGACTGGCTAAAGTAGACTCATCCTTCATGGGGTACTGTATAAAATGTTATAATAAAATACCTCCCCACATAGTCCAACTGAATGAAATGAAATTTAAATCTTTTATAAAACGCACACTATGCAGCCATGCTTATTATAAGTTTGGAGATTACATCGCTGACAAAAATACTTGGCTAAACGCTGCTTGTCCTGCTTCACAAGGTAGCTTAAACTAAATTGAATAGTATTTGAAAACGTTGTTGGAGCTGCTGAAGACTGTAAAAGACTAGATATCTTTGCATTGTGTAAATTCGAACTTCTAGTGTTGTATAATTGCATAGCATATGTGTGAGCACTATGTTCCGACTATAAAGCTAACATATACAGTCTTTCATTGACTTGAATGTGCCCTGGCAGCTGAGAGTATGTCATGCTCACTCAAATGTCTCGCTGCTGGTGGCGTGTGTATTGGATCATTAAGTTCCCTTCAAAATGGTTGAGCTGAATGGTGCTGATCCATACGTCATGTTCGTGAACGGGCGCCGCCAGTAGGGACTGGTCATTTCTTAGCTCCCACGGCTTATTATAATTTCTGAATTGTTATTTTATTTTTGTTTTAAACATAGACGCTTTAATGTGCACATCTTTTTACATCGTTTTCACATTGATAATTTCAACATAATGATGTAACCAACTTTTTGTAACAATACCATGATTTTAAAAGAGTGTCCATGGAGTTTCTTGCCCGTTCTTCTCCATAGGTACCTACGCTTTGGGATGGGCAACTAGCTTCATCTTTCTAACTCACCGACCTTGACAATTCAAGTGCCTGAAATTGGTATATTTAAAATAAATGCTTTGAGTTTGAGTTTGAGTTTGAAAACCATTGACATGAATGGCACCTCCATTGGCTTCAATTCAATCCAATAGGCCACTCCAGGTATTTATAAGAGTAGAGCGAGACTATACGAGTTATATGGTTTGAAAAAATATAGGTTTCTTAGTCCTTTTCGGAATATGTCCAAAAATATACAAAATTATTTAAAAAAATCTGTGTTTTTGCTAAATCAAAATTTTTTAACGATACAATCAAAAATTCCAATAAAGAAGTAAAAACCACTTGGAAAATTATTAATAATGAAACGGGTAAGTCGGTTAAACAAGAAAAACCACTACAGATTATGGTCAACAACAAATTAGTTACTGAAGCTGCTGACGTAGCTGAGGCATTTAATGAGTTTTTTGGTAACATATCTTTAACTACGACTCGCAACTTAAATTCGTCCCCGTCTAAAGCGGAACACCTTCTGCATATTAGTGTGCACAAATGTAGTCGCCTATTTGGTTTCGAACATGTAACACCTCGTGATGTAGTTAATATTTTTAACATACTTAAGTCTAAAAACACTGGTGATTTCTGGGGCATCTCTATGTCCTATATTTTCCTTCATAATGAACAATATGACTTTACAAAAGCTCGTTTGACTACAGACGCGGGTGTTGCTCTGCTGAAGCATATATTTAAAGCATGGGGGAACTCACAAAATGCTATTGGAGTTTTCTGTGATCTTTCCAAAGCATTTGATTGCGCACAAGCGTGTCATGGTGCACACGCTTTTGCGTAAACTACGTCATTACGGTGTTCAAAATGAAGCTCTCAACGTAATAAATTCTTATTTAAATAATAGGCACCAATGCGTAGATATTAATGTTGTGAAATCTTCCAGGCTACCAGTTCAGTTAGGTGTACCTCAAGGCTCAATACTGGGTCCATGTTTATTCTCAGTATACATTAATGATTTAGCATTCTATTTAAAGGGTAACTGTGACGTTATACTGTTTGCTGATGATACCTCTCTTATGTTTAAAGTAGACAGAAATAAACAAGATTTTGACGACGTAAACAGTGCACTCTTAAGGGTTACGCATTGGTTTACCACGAATAATCTAGTTCTCAATGCCAAGAAAACTAAATGTATAAAGTTCGCTTTACCGAATGTAAGAAATCTGGGATCCAACATCGTCTTAGATAATGAGGTGCTTGCAACTGCAGACTTGGCAATTTTTCTGGGCATAACAGTAGATGTCAAACATCAGTGGGGATCACATATATCAAGCCTAGCGGGGAGGCTCAGTTCAGCCGCCTACGCCGTCAGGAAAGTAAGATAATACACTGACGTTGATATAGCTCGGTTAGTCTATTTTATTTATTTTCATAGCATTTTGTCATACGGCATTCTGCTGTGGGGCAAAGCCGCTGACATTCAAAATATTTTTGAAGAATAAAAATACATAAAATATCTCAGAGAAACTGTAGCACCTATAGGTAGTTTCTCTGAGATATTTTTTAAAGATATTGGTATTCTCACGGTGGCATGGCAATTCATCTTCGCTAACATCTTATATATTAGGCAAAATATACACTAAAAACTGTGATATTCGTGATATTAATACTAGAAATAAGGATAAATTACGTGCTTCCTTTCACCGGCTTCATAAAGTTCATAACTTTTAACCTTTTATAACAAGCTTCCCTCTTATTTGCTAGATTTATATTTTAATGCGTTTAAAGTAAAAGCTAAAGTAAAATCAAATCTTCATTCTAAGGCATACTATTCTATCAACGACTACTTAAACGATAAGAATTGTTGGTCGCTGTGATTAACTCAAGAAAACGTTTGTGTTCTTTCACCAGAATTAGCTTAACTACTGACAGGTCATATGAATTACTAATGTTAGTGTAAGTAAAATTCCAAGAAAAAGGTTTCAACACGGTCTTGATTTGAATTTAATAATTACAAAACAGAAATAAACAAAGGTTACCACAAACCTACAAATGTTACTTGTTATGTCAGTAAAATGTTTCCTAGCAAACATTCCCAGTTCCAAGTCGTTACTATAATTTGTAAACAGTAGTTAACATTAAAACAAAAAGTGTGAGTGCAAAGTTAATAGGGTGGATACTTACAGCCGCAATTTGGTGGTACCCAAAATTTTAAGTGGTGTTGAATTTTACTCATTTTCCGCCTCCGAGAGATGTCCAACTAAAATTTGTTGAATGCCTAGTGAGGTACCGTCTACCCGGTTTTCAAAAGTTTTTAAACTAATTTGCGCATCCATTTTCATTACAAATTCGTTTGTGTGGGTGATCGATCAATGTAATAGTGCGATCAGTGCTTGTAAAGCCGCGTGAAATATAACTATGTTGTTAAATTTTTTATGTTTTTAGGATTCCGTACGTCCGAATGAAAAAAAATAGGAACCCTTATAAGATTGCTCGTGTTTCTATCTGTCTGTATTTTGGTAAGTACACATATGAATTTCTGTGGCCTGAACACGGACGTGTTACGTAAGTAAATGAATTTAGAATATGGGTCACTTTTAGGAGGCAAAAAAAGATTTACAAACTACCGTGTGACATAAATGAAAATTTGCCACTCCGCCCCCGGGCGTGGTCTATTATTTCTTAAACCCCCTCGGTTTAACAAATCATGGACTAGGCCCGGGGGCGAGAGGACATGGTTTTCAACTGTAATGTTAAGTTTGTGCCTGGAATGCATTTATCGTAACTACGGAATCTTTCATTGTGCATGGTCCGACACACACTTGGTCGGTTTCTTATTAATATTCATGAAAATTTAATCGTCTTGTACAGTTCAGTTTATGTCATCTTTTTGTCATTGATCTAATATTATTATATCAATGATTGAGTTAGATATTATTTGACTGATGAATCAAACTAACTCTTACGTAAATAATTGTTCAATAATCTACTCAGATTATTTAGTTAAAGTCATTCGTTCGTTATTTTAGAATATTTGAGTTTAATTTAACAAACGAAGCACATTACGGCCGCCTTGTTGAATTACTCTAGTTAGCAGCTGCTTAATACGAGCAGTGTGTCGCCCCGAGGTAGAACGCATACTATATGAAAATGTAATCAAAGTAAATTTTGGTGAACATTGTTTGGTTGGCAGCGTTATATTAAAACTAGCCACAATTGCCTCATTTAACTGGAAACATACGTACCTATTGTTTAAAGAATATGATAATACTAGCTGCTGCCCGCGGCTCCGCCTGCGTCAATGTTGAAAATTATCTAGAACAGGCTTCTCTGGCCCAAGGAGAAAAGAGAATTTTATAATTGTTCATACAAACTTCCACCTCCTATTTCGGGAGAACTTTCCTAAAATCCTTTCTTAGCTGACGTCTCTTACTCATAATCTACCTCTTTGCCAAATTTCACCATCGTGGGTCCAGTCGTTTTTGAGATTTCGTGTTTAATCAGTGAGTGAATGAATAAGTGACCTTTCGCTTTTATACAAAGTGAATTTTTAGTCACCGATTAAAATTTTCAGGGTGATAGTACTCGTGCAATTGAACAACTTTCTCCAAGGAACATGGGTCGAAATATGAAAAAATAAATTGGACCTCCCAAGCAAAATCAATAGTCAGCTGATTGATTTTGTATGGGAGGGGAGGTAGGATTTTTTTATATAGGATATTTTCACCCATGCTTCTTGGAGAAAATTGTTAAATTTCACGGGTACTATCACCCTGAGAAATATAAACGGTGACTAAAAATTCACTTTGTTTACATGGATCAACCTTTTCTCAACTGTGTTGGTATCCTTGAATTCTTTCACATAGAGTGACTGCCTGTTTAACCCCACAACCCAGTTACTAGGTAAAACGATACCCGTTAGTAAAACTGGTGGTCAGACTCTTGGGCTTCTGACTACCTGGAATGATTGTCAAAGATCTACGAATGACAATCGAGACCAACGTAACGTGCTTTCCTCGGAAAGCGCGTTACGTGCGACCCTTCCATGCCGAGGCACGGAAGGGTCTCGATATGTAAAGGATGGTCACTTATCTTATCCATGAACAGACCGCAGCAAGCGTAACTTGGTTAAGTTACGCTTGCTGCGGTCTGTTCATGGATAAGATAAGTGACCATCCTTTACATATCATCCATCTACCCCTGTGGCGTTATTATTTAGCCACATGTCCCTTTATCGTTTAAAGAAATAGATACATAATTTAGTATTGCAAGTACTTTGGACTGTATTTAAAATATATTTTGGTAACATATGGCTTTCTTAGTTAATTCTCGAGGCATTTCTCTGGTACAGAGGATACAGAGAGCATTTATTCTCTTAATAAACTACAGTAGTGCTATGCTTTGGCAAGGAAGCGAGGACATTACCGCCATCTACTTCCGCCTTATTATCACTAACGACATAATTCAGTCTTTTGTTATCATACAATGCAGCGGCTGCAGCGACAAATGGTATGTCATTAACATATCATTTGTCGCTGCAGCCACTATGAAACAATACACATGTTTGTGCTATGATTATTGCGATTGTTTCATAATGAAGCTCCAATGACGAGCGTATAATGGAACGGTGTATGGACCACTAGACGAATACATAACTGGCTTGCTCGCGATGGGTAAGAATATTGTTTACTAGCTGTTGCCGGCGACTTCGTTTGCAATCCAAGATATAAAGTACCTTATATCCTAACCCAGTTCATGGTCTACCCATGTGCCAAATTTCATCCAAATCCATTCAATCGTTTTAGCGTGAATGAGTAACAAACAAACATACTGACTTTTTCATTAACAATATTATCATTAGGATATCCAAACTCAACAGTTGATAGTCTTTATCTACATGCATTTTGATGAATAGAGTATTTTTTATTATTATTTACACCCATTTTTGAAGTGAGGTTATATATTGCTAATAAACCACAAAAATCCCACTATTTTTATTTATTTGATTAGTACCATAAAAATGCATGCATTTTAATTTTAACTTTTGAAATTTCGCGCGTAATTTGACACTTAGTATATACAGCGGTATGACGTAATAACATGGCGGCTACAATTTCATGGTGTTCAAAAACAGATAAAAAATACTGAAATCTTTGAATTGATATTTAAAATGTATTTTGTTATTTCATGAACTAAAACTAACATTTTCCTACTGCTTTTTGGCTAAGCTATCTCAATAGTATATTTTGTTTATTTTTTCTCCTATAGAGTAAAATACCCTATTGCCATTTATATTGTTCGAGTTTTGCAGGACTGACATGAAGTGGACGCTACGGGCGTTTGTCCACAGCCACCGTCAATGGGACGCGGACGTCAACGAGAACGAGTTTTTTTTTGTAGTTTGGCTCGCGGTGGACCAACGATCGACGTCACTGGGACGTCACGTTCGGTTCGACCTACAGAATAGATAAAAGAGGTTAGTAGGGCCTTGTGGGCGGGGCAGGCGCGCTGCACTTATGAGCAAACGCTCATAAGTCAACCGAAATTTGGTTCACCTGCCAACAGTGCGCTCATATTGTGACAACGTGCGAAGCTTCGCGAAAAAAAAGTAATTATGCTATCTTGCGCTATTATAACGTGTTGGAAAAGAAGCCACGTGTATAGTGTAGCCCGGGAAAGGATTATTTTCACCAGTAAGTCCAAAAACCTTAAAATACAAGTGATACTTGTAATTATTACAATTGTATTATGTAGTTTGTAGACAAAAACGATACAATCGCAAATAGATGCAAAATTATACATTGCTTGCAATGCATGGGTACCATCTTGTACTACATGAGTGATCGCGCAATGTATTGCGTTCACTGCAAACGTCGCGTGCGCCGAGCCAAATCTGAAATTCTGCGAAATAAAATAATATTCGTATTAAGAGTCATCATAAGGCTGTAATCTACCACGTGCCACCCTCTGCTGGTTGGTAGATACACGTTTCTTCGAATTCGAAATTCGAAAGAAACAATGCAGTTAAAAATCTTGCCGTACCTTTCAAAACCCCTAAGGAAAGACCTTTCATCAGCTACTATATATTACTATTACGACTTACGTTTGCAATTCCTAGAATTCTCATTTCCCTTACAGTTGAAGCGGAATTAATTTACTTGTGAAGTTCTGAGCCATTTCTCCGTTGCAAATCTTTCGAGTAATGTACATAGGTATGATGTGCAGTGGATTTTGTAAATGTAGTATTAAAAGTGGAGCGGGTCACTCCCTCGGCGGGTAAAGTTGTGTGTCGTTTGTAAGTTTATGCGGACCATACTCCCAAGGGCGCCGCCATTGAAACTTGTTATGAGATAAAATTATGTTCTGTTTTATGCTCTTAGTGGTTCGAAACAACGAAATAGTGGCGCATTTAAATAGTATCAGTTTATTTTTTGTGTGAAAGGTGATCCGTTTTTGTGTTGTTAAATATGCAAGTTCCAGCAGGCTTAGCATGACGCTTTCTATTACTACGAAGAATAGACAGTGCTTTTTCTATACAACGTCACATTTCGTTTCTCCATTTTGGACATCGCACCGTAGATATCCTTCTACAATCTGTCATCTTGTCTTTCGTTTCTAACGATCTTTGTTTAGGCCCTTTTATATGTAGACTATTTCAGAAGAATATTTCTTCCCAAACTGTCAAAAACACACTGACCACAAACTTTCTCTTCGACGGCCACAAAGTATCTACGATTTTCTACAAAATCTTGATTCGTTTAGAACGCATAACTGTAATAATTAATAGAAGAAGATAGCTATCTACTCCTATTGTAGGTCATTTAGTTAGTAGTCATATTCTTCCGTCGACAAATCGGTGCTCGTGCCTGCAGATTTATGTTATGAGGAAGAATGATTTAATGGTACGAAAAAAGCTAATTATGGGTGACCAAAAATGTGATGAGGAGGGAAGAAACGTATGTGAATAATAGAGTGATGAAAATAAAGGCCCAAGAAAAAATGGATGGATTGTGTGAGGAATGATATGAAAGAGAAGTGTATGACAGCGTGATGCCTGACAGGGGAGAATGAAGAAGAAACAAAAGTGTTGCGCCGACCCTTAGTAACTTGGCACAAGAACAGGAAGATGATGATACGGTGAAAAAAAACAATAGTCTATAATATTAAATAAATATAAGGTTTATTGGGTATATAAAAGCGCCCACGCATAATTTCTTTCCAAAAGTATGTATTATAGTTCGCCCCCACAAATCACAGGGGTCAATCGGCAAACGGCGACATAAAACAATTGATTTTATCCTACAACAAGTTTGAAAATGTCTATGACTGAAACGAACTTCCTCAATTTGTTTCAAGCCTACGAAGGCTAGAATTGATGGAAAGAAAACACTAAACACACTTAAGTATTGTCTTCAGTCTTGGTTTTTTTTTGAGGGTGGGAAATCATCAACTAACTTCTCCCTCTCTGGCTGGCGATATACGAAGTTTTTATTATTGTAGTATTGCCGTCTCCAGCTTGTATAATGTTCAAATCGTGAGTTTCTCTTTGGTCCCATGATTATTGCAAGCGTATCGATTGTTTGCAGCCCATTAATTAATACTTACTCCTCGTCATTTACTTCCTACCCTCACAAGTCCCTTTTTTTTTGTGTGGGAAATCATCAAATAACTTCTCCCGCTCTGGGTGGAGCAGGAGGGCGTGTCAGACTTTCACTGACTAAAATCCACCCGTATTCCCTCAGTTAACTGTGTGGCAGGGGCTACGGTATCTCTTTCGAACAACCCGCACCCCTGGCAGGCATCGGCCCTTGCGGATCCCACCAGTTGGTGCTGACATCTCTTTGAGGCGCGCGTGGAACACAACGCGCCGTCGACCCGGGCTTGGTCCTTACCGGACAGCGCGCTACCCATTACTCGCCGTCCGCAAGCCCGCGCCACCGGTGGCCGGAATCAGCCTGGGATTCCCGATGCCCGGGGCGTTTACTGCGTTCAGTCTTGGGTGACACTAAAACATTACATACAATAATTTTACCTTCTACCTACATACTGGCGTTAAGCGAAGCGAAAAGTATCTCATTATTATTTTACCAAAATAAGTTACCTAAAAGATCTCTGGGTTGTTCGACCCGTAAATGACTTTACGTTAAGCGTCCCTTGACGCGGAAGACCGTGATAAGAAGACCCATGTTACAATTAGGAGTAGTTTTCCTTGTAACCACTTTTCACTCTTCTAGTGATCAAGTAGTTAAGTAAGTACGAATTTTGCTTTTTTTACTTTACGAATTTACTAACTAATTATGTACTTCTGTGTTGCTTTTGCCGCTGGAATTTAGACTGTATTGAATTAATGGGCACGGTTGGCGCAGCGGTTAACCGATTGACTGCTGCGCTGCGTGTCGCGGGTTCGATTCCTGCACGGAACAAATATTGGTATGACCTACAAATAGATGTTCCGGGTCTGGCTGTTTGTGTATGTGAGTTTAAATGTTTGTATACGCACCCACAATACAGGAGTAATTCCTAGTGTGGAGCAAAGTTTAAAAAAAAATGCAGAGAATCTTTCAGTATTAAGATTCTGTGTGAGTCTTTTACAGTTTTGCTTACGTGAATATTTTCTGAATTTCCTCGGGTAAAAGACTAGAATCCTTTAATCATGAAGTTACAATATGAAATGTATAGTGCTGAATATTACGAACTATTCAGTTAGCCAATTTGTTTCGAAAAATATTCTTATTTATTCGTGGAGATGCCGACTATTTCTTTTTATGCTCGGGATTGTGTACATATTTTGTTTATTTTTAAATTCTTCATTATTCGAGTTAATTGTTATTTTTGTATGCACTTGTTTCTGTGACAAATAATTTATATTTCTTCCTTTCAACTTCTCTTTAACAATCAATTTAATTTCCAGTTTCAATACAAAGTCTGAGGGGCAATTCTCGTAGTTTTAAGAACGTTCACAGTCGATCTTAGTCTCAATCCAATCTGTCAAAAACACCTCAGTTTTCATAAATTTTTGACAAGTTTTTGACATTTGCTTGTCGCCGAGATGACACTGCGACTAGATTTTGAACGTTTTTAATTACGAGAATTGGCCTTCTGATATTTATTCATGTAAAAGAAAAATATTGCCGCTAATACATTTTCTCAATAAAAATAACAACCCACAATATTTTCCACGGACTTAATAGAAAAACCTAATGGACTGTCAATGTACATTATGTTGCTAACATCCCTGTTACATTCAAGTCGTGTTATTCTTCTTCGAGGCACGAGTACCGTTACGAGAGACAGTAATGGCACACCATTTACGAACACGATCACCCACTCTTCTCCAGTTTATCTACCTGGAAGTGCAAACACCCCGTACATATAACTTATCCTTTGCCAAAACAACTTCGCCCGTAAATATCGATAACAAAACTGCGTGAATCACGAAGTCGCTGCATCCAGCCTCAGTTACAATCCCTGTTGTTGCTTTAAAGCAATTTACTGCTTTTGTGGTGCAAAACTGGTGAAACCCGTTCTCGACGGGAAATTGTGTTCGTTTACGTCATAAATTAGCCGCGTTGATTACTTTGGGAGCAGATGGGGGATCTGTTTTAAGGCATACGTGAGGATCAGCTTTATAGCATGCGTAAGAAATACGCTTGAATCCCAGAAATTGGTGGATTAAAGAGATATAATGAAAACAACCATATGAGATTGTACCCTAATCTTTTATTCGAAAAGCTGTTTAAGCCAGCGGCGGGTTTGATAGCACGGTAAAATTTTAAAATAAGTCAATGTGACCTTAACTGAAAATAAATTGTCAAAACTCTTCACATTTCAATCACTCCAAGAAAAAACGTCCAGGTCGTATAAATTCGTTCTCAGTTTTATGAACCTATTTTTCATACATTATCTGCTCGGCAGGAAGTCGCAAAGACATTTTTATACTTAAAATATCTTCCCCGAGGCGAAGAAATTCCACTGAGCATCCGGGCATAGTTTGTGCATTCCGCGTAGCTTGCGGCCGGCATATCATTGCAGTGTGCCGGCAAGCAATATAACTCTGGGCCAGTGCACGTCCCACTTCGTCTTAGCAGTAGTTTCCTTTATGGATATAATTTGTTTGTTCTGATTTTAGTTCAGTCTCAGTGAGAAAATGTTTGTTGAACATTTTGCCTTGCTTACATTTCTTCACACCTTTTGTAGTACTTCTAATGAAGTCAAGACCGGACAATAGGCTTCGAAGGTAATAATATAATATGACAATTAATATTGGCACTAAAAATATTAATATGGTTGTTACCATATTGCGTAATCATCATCATTATTTTAATGAAAATAACACAATAGGCGAATATCTGCAGCCAAATTTGGCGAAAAAGCTGTATCTTTGCTACAGTGCCATCCATACCTCTCTAATGTACTGGGATTTTTTAGAAAACATTTACAATTTTTTGAAAATTATTATCATCATCATTTCAGCAGAAAGACGTCCACTGCCTGGGGGGATTTGCCATAATCGCCACGCTTGGCAGGCGGGTTGGCGATCGCAGTACCGTGGTAAAATGCATAGACAACGCTGCTGCCCATTCCCTATTAGTCGCCTTCTACGACACCCAACGGGAAGAAATGGGATGGTGCTATTCTTTACGTCCAGCCCACACGGAAAATTAATATAATACTTACTAATGTACAGATTAAATAAATAAAAAATGAAAAAGAGAAATTGATTACAATTAATATGAGTTGTAGAGTGTGGACAAGAGTATGTGGTGTGTGTATGTGATGTCCCTATTGTCCCTACATCATGAATAGTTAGTATTACGTATTCGTATTTGGGGTCATGAATGTATTCCCAAAAATGTTCCACACAGGAAGAGGCTGTCAAAACAAATGAATGTTCGGAAGTAATAATTGATATTTATAGGCGATATCGATGATTATAGCCGTTGTTTTCCTCTTCAGCAGTGTTACAACAATATTTTAATTTTAGTTGATATCCTTTAGTTTGTTAGTCTGTGTTACATACCTATATGAACAAATTCACTCAATCTATAGTCACACGGGTGCAGGTTGTTCGAAAGAGATACCGCGGCCCCTGGCACACAGGCAACTGAGGGAAAACGGGTGGGTTTTAGTCAGTAAAAGTCTGACACGCCCTCCTGCTCCAACCAGAGCGGGAGAAGTCATTTGATGATTACCCACCGAAAAAAAAGTGTATAGTCTCTACACACTATTAAAATAGTTAAAGAACAACCTACCCAAAAAGATGTCACTTTTTCCATTGATGATAATTATAATTGCCTTTTATGCTTGTTTATCTATAAGGAGCAGTAGTGGTCAAGTACCAACAACTCGTAAGTTGCAGCCGTTGTTACTACAACGGCTGCAACTTACGAGTTGTTGGTCAGACAGGCATTTTGTCACCACTGCTTTCAAAACGGTAAAGGAAAACATCGTGAGGAAACTGGCATGTCCTAGAACTAAAAACTTCGAAGACATGTGACATCTACCAACCCGCACTCGGCCCGCGTGGTGGATAAAGCCCACTCTCTCTCACAGACAAGAGGCCTGTGTCCCAGCAGTGGGAACATTGTAGACTGATTATATTTGTTCTAATAAAGTATTCCAAAGTTCACTGATTAAACACGATATTAGAATTTAAGAAATAATCAATGAATTGAGTATTGTCCAGGAGCAAACTTCGCTATTTACCTAGAGAAAGGCAAACACAGACATCAAATCTCTAGTATAACGAAGCAATATTAAAGGCAAATAATGTATTGTTCACAAGGTTTCGATTTCTAAATCAGTGTAGTATTTCACTTCGTTGATGAATATTAGTAGTAACTTTAAATATTCAAGTATTCCAGCGTAAATTTGATCTATTTCAAACGAGTAATATTTGTTTAATTTGGCAATATTCAGAGGAATCGGGTTTCTTAAGGTACAAATTGGTATTGAATACTGATTGGCTGATAACAGACAATGATAACAGAGATAGTAATTTGAAATTAATTACGTATGTACATAGGTACATAGTTGGATGCATGTGGCATTATCTTCGAAGTCTGTTACTATGCCAGATACATGATTGGTTAATTGTATGTCAATTAGACTTGGTCATTCACTTGAGTGGCTGTAGGCCCGTTTATCAATAATGGATCATATGAAGCGACGGTAATAAATTCAACTTTGTAGCAGTATGTATAGTCAATAATATGAGCCAATTGTATCTAGCTCGGTTGAATCATTGCTTAATTATGCACGTCTTGGTACGTGATGGTAATTAAAGATCATGTTACTAATTAATTCTATACCAATTTAATAGGGTTCGCTCTAGGTCGGGCAAAGTGTTATTGGGAGCGAGGATTGGATTGTGCCCCGTTGATGGCAATAGGATGACCCCCTATAAGGTGCATCGGACTCTAAGAACAACATTTGTAGTTTCGGCCAAAGCTACGGGCGCTTGTTCGGGGCCCGAACAAATCTCAGATGTCAGATGTCCCTAATACCAATGTGCAAAAAAAAAAAAAAAACCAATGTGCTTTTGCCCGTCCAAAAATGGAATTTGTCATTTGTTTTGACGGATCAACTACTTTCGGACGGTATCTTTGTTGACGGCCTTAGAGAGAAGACCCCTTAAACATCATAATCATCTGCCTAGGCTTTTCCCAGCTATGTTGGGGCCGGCTTCCAGTCTAACCGGATGCAGCTGAATACCAGTATTTTACATGGAGTGACAGTCTATCTGACCCCCACAACCCAGTTACTGGGTAGTACGTTACCTCTTGGTAAGACTGGTTGTCAGACTTTCGGGCTTCTGACGACCCGTAATCACTGTCCACTAATGATACCCGGAACCAAAAGCTAACGTGCTTTTCGAGCCACGGAGGGGTTTTAGTATATAACAATGGTTACCTATCCACGGACCAACCGCGACAAGCGTAGATTAACCTGATCGAGCGACCCGTGGGGCTGGTAAATAAAATGTGTGTCTACTTTTCCTAACTCTTCGTGGAATAGGAACAAGCGTGAAGTTATGTTATCTAAGAATGAAATATCCCTATTAAATAAAAGACAGATTAAATTATCATATTACTTACGTAACTGCTCGTTTGATTCAAAATATTATCCATTCCCGAAACTTGCTTGAATAAATGTTTAAAGAGTGCATCTACGTACCTATCACAGTTCGGCAAAGTTGTTCTTGAACGGTGGTTACAAGTTACAATGTTAGCACGTCTATCTGTTCCCTGATCTCGATAGCTCAGGTGACAAGCTGACCGGGGAAGTTTGGAACACTGTTGAAAAATGAAGCCATCTAAAATGCGAGAATTTTCGCTGCCGCTCTCATTGAATAAGTTTTAAAGTTGGAATTTTTAGCTACACGGTGACTTTTTATTGCATTGTGACTTTTTACCGGATTGTTTTGAAATAGTTTTTAATGACCTGGTATGTATTATAACTTTAAATATAACTGCACTGGTCGATCTAAGCTACGATGGCCGAGGTAGGTCCAGGAATGGGTGACCGTTCCTTGCATGTTGAGACCACGTTAAGCAGTTTTGGTCTCGGCTATTTTTGTTGTGGGTTGCCAAAAGCCCGAAAGTCTGACCACCAGTCTAACCAAGGGGTATCGTATTACCCAGTATAGGGTTTGTGGTGGCCAGATAGGCAGTAGCTTCATGTAAAATATTGACGCTCAGCTGCATCCGGTTAGACTGGAAGTAGACCCCAACATAGTAGGGAAAAGCCTAGGTAGATGATGATGATGTTTAAGGGGTCTACTCTCTAAGTCCGTCAACAAAGATACCGTCCGAAAGTAGTTGATCCGTCAAAACAAATGACAAATTCCATTTTTGGACGGGCAAAAGCACATTAGTATTAGGGACATCTGACATCTGAGATTTGTTCGAGCCCCGAAAAAATCTTATGTCCGTAAGTGTTACGGAGTGGGAAGCGCCCGTAGCTTTGGCCGAAACTACAAATTTTGTTCTTAGATTCCGATGCACCTTATAGGGGGTCATCCTATTGCCATCAACGGGGCACAATCCAATCCTCGCTCCCATGGCTAGGCCTATATTATGATGGAGGGATGCTTATTTTTACAGAAAAAATATACATATTTTGTTACGAATTTGAGCAACAGTGGACTACATTTTTGTGTTGCTTACTAAGATTCATTGATCAATATACATATGTAAACTACTAGGCGATCGGTTGTCCGGTAAGGTCGCGTAATAAACAAAAGTCGATCGTTGCCCAAGTGCGCGATCGTCGCGATATTTTACCTATAGTGAATATGACATGCTTGCGCGATCAATCAAGTCGCGTTTGTACGTCAAAATTCATATTAGTAATCAATCGCATATCCGCGCAGCGATCGATTTTTGGATAGGACGTGGGGCTAAGGTCAAGGCAATGCTCCTAAAGAAGTTGAACCTATGCCTGATATACATATACACGTAACTCGTGACTGTGCTCGTGACAATCTTGTAAATGATCCTTTTAAGGATTCCGCACTAAACAAGGAACCCTTATAGTTTCGCCATGTCCGTCCGTACGTCTGTCCGCAGTTTAGCTTCGAGAGTCTTAGTTCCAGAAAGTCTAGTTTTGCATGGAAATACATATTAGTCACGTCAAAAAAGTGGTAGAATATTTTTTTTAGGGTACCTCCTCTACCCGCAAAGTGGGGATGTTTTTTTTCTCGTCTACCTCATAGTGTCGTTGGATACGAATAAATCTTTCAAAATTGCGGGGTTGTGAAAACAATTTTTTTCGATAAGGATAAGCTTTAAAGTGCTATTTTTTAGAGTCAAGTGTCCCCCCTTCCAGGATGGAATGGGGACACTTCTTTTCATTTCTTCGTTTTCTGTATAACATATCCAAAAATAACGATTTATGTTGTTTTCGTAAATGTGGAAAATTCACGGTAGTTATATATAAGTTAAAAGGAAAACTATCACAGCTAATTAACGAGTAATAGTCGACCAACTTACATTTGCAATTTGAATTTATGGTGCAGAAAACATGTTTTTCAACCACAATGTTAAGTTTGTTCATTGGATAAATTCATCCCAATTACAGAACCATTCATTGTTCGTGGGGCGACACGCCCTTGGCCGTTTTTTCAGTAGTGAAGGTTTTATATTGTTTCCATTCCCTTCTGACAGACAATGATATGGTTTTATAAAATGTATATCTGTAAATATCCCTTCCCATATTGTATTTAACCTGTCTGCGACAATCGTGGTGAGAATATATTAATGTACATTTTTATAAAATACGTCGTGACAGCAATAATAAACGTCTGTCTTTATAACAGCGGTAATTTTTATAAATAATATGAAAACATTTGGACAGCATATTAGTATCAAATGATATTATTCACAATTTTGCTGACGGTTTGTTTTTAGCTGTTATATCGTATGTCTCTAAAATATTTACGAAATGAAAGAAAACAAAATGTAATTCCCTAC
Source organism: Polymixis lichenea (assembly GCA_949091785.1). Classification (NCBI taxonomy): domain Eukaryota; kingdom Metazoa; phylum Arthropoda; class Insecta; order Lepidoptera; family Noctuidae; genus Polymixis; species Polymixis lichenea. Next base: position 12,248,315 of record OX420946.1, on the reverse strand, counting down.
TGACGTTATGAGAATTTGTCATAGGCCTACAATTTGGTAATGATGCGGAAACCCATCGATAATGGCTAATACAATAAAAAACATTGACTAATTTGATGTAGAGAGTGCGTGAGCATACTGTGAAAGCAATAAATGATAAATGACTTTATTTCTGTAAGTAGGTTTGTATAATCACTTTTACACATCAATCCTATTTTTAAAACTAGATGAAGTTGGCGTTCCTATCTGACTATTCTAAGAAAGACCGACACAAACTCAGAGGTCACAGTTTCTTTTAAAGTCCAGACAAAATCTTGGTCAGATCATGTGAAGAGTATGTGGATTGGTATCTGAAATGGTCTTTTGAGAAAAGTCTTTTAAAGCAATATAATACTTTACAAAGTAAATATTTATGTCATTGTTTGAATAAAATTCATAATCTAAATGTCTTTATAAACAAAAAATACGAAAATAATCGTGGTGAGATCATTTGAGAACCATGTAGATTGATGATGATTGATTGGTGTCTGATATGGTTTTTTGAGGAAAGAACCACATAGATTGAGTGGACCTGTCCTGTCAGTGCACGCTTTTGTCAGTAATCATGCAGGTCAACATGAGGAGCACAACCATTCATTCCATTTTGAAACATAGTAAAGTAGTACCAATTTTTGAATCGGGTAGTAGGAGTGATCCCTCTAATAATAGACCTATATCTGTGCTTCCAGCATTGAGCAACATTTATGAAAAAATCATGCTAGACCAGATGTTGTCACATTTTAACTCAAATGGGATTTTACATAGTCGACAGTTTGGTTTCACGAAAGGTAGGTCAACGACTGACGCGGGAGTACCACTCATCAGTCACATTTTGGAATCCTGGGAGAAGTCCCAGGATGCAATTGGCATTTTCTGTGACCTCTCAAAAGCGTTTGACTGCGTTGACCACAATACACTCATCTGTAAATTACACCACTACGGACTTCGTGGACGAGCTGCTGATCTTGTGCTTTCCTATTTATCAAACAGGCAGCAAAAAGTAAATGTTAACGGGACAACGTCCTCGGGGTCTCTAGTTTAGATGGGCGTGCCTCAAGGTTGAATTCTTGGCCTTTTTTTATTTCTAGTTTATATTAATGACCTTCCTTACCTGATCGCTAACTTCTCGGATATAATTTTATTCGCTGATGACTAGCTGTTCTCTCGAAATGGTTTGCGGCTAATAATCTTTTGCTCAATGCGAACAAAACTAAATGTCTTAAGTTCTCATTACCAAATGTACCCCAAGTAGGGCTAAATTTAAAATTTGATGTCAAGAAACTAGATACTATTTCGGAAACTGTATTTCTAGGAATTACTTTAGATTCAAAATTGCAATGGGGTGCCCACATTAGAGCTCTTTCAAGTAGAGTAAGCTCAGCTGCTTACGCAGTAAGAAAAATAAGGCAGTTGACTGATGTAGCCACAGCTAGGTTAGTATACTTTGCTTATTTTCACAGTATTATGTCTTATGGCGTTCTGCTGTAGGTCGGCAGCTGACGTAGATTCAGTTTTCATTCTGCAAAAGAGGGCAATCCGCACAATCTATAAAATGGGGCGTCGCGAGTCTCTTAGAAACAAGTTCAACGAAGTTGACATACTAACTCTGCCTTCTCTTTATATCCTAGAAAATATCTTGTATGTTCGCAAAAATTTAGGTCTTTTCAAAAAAAGATGCGACTTCTATAACCTAAATACATGTAGTAAAGATGAAATTGTTATTCCAAAATTTAGATTAACTAAAACTAGCAAGTCATTTCTAATAAACAGTATCCGCTTCTATAACAAGTTGCCAAAATCGGTTACAGAACTTAGCGATGGAAAGTTCAAAACTCACATCAACGTGTCCTTATCAAAAAAGCATTTTATAAGATAAAAGACTACGTTGAAGACAAGGAAGTTTGGCATTCATTCCTTCTGCACATGTGGCTTCCCTGGTAACTCATTAGCACCATAACTATGTGAGCGTCTATTAACTGCTTCCAAATTACAATGTTAATTTTATTAATTTTATTTTTTACACTTTCTGACATATTCTCGTCATTATTTGACATTATACAACACTTGTAATATCGAGTATTTATTAGTGATTCTCATGGAAATCATAGCACTTGGTTTAAATAGGTTGATCTTACTAATGTAGATTCTTTTACATATTGTGAATGAGAGAACGTTGTAGGCCTACAGTTTCTATTCTTTATTTTCATTCCTCTAAGTACCTGGTACTTATTGACAGGCCTGCACTGTCCTCCTATACCTAATATCACTGTAATTTGAAAACATTATAAAAGCCAATTATTTTTAAAAGAGTAACCGTGGAGTTTCTTGCCGGCTCTTCTCCATAGGAAGTGACAAATTGGAACCGTGCACCTAGCTTCTGACGTTTCATAAGCCCTTGCAGGTTTATGTGAAATAAAATATTTTGATTTTGATTTTGATTCAACGAACAATACCAAAGAAAGGATAACAATACATTCAGTCATTGGGATGCTACGTATCAAATAAACAAAGTTTGAAGAAGGCGTTTCACGAAGAGCAGTATTGGCCCAGCATGTCCTAGAACCAACAATTCGAAGATATGTGACATCTATTAACCCACACTGGGCCCACATGGTGGATTTCAGGCCACTCCCTCTTACAGTGAGGAGGCCTGTGTTCCAGCAGTGGCCATATTATGGGCTAATTATGCTTTCCTGAACTTAAAAGATTTTAAAAGAAATTAGTACTTACAAATTGTACTTAACCTAAGAAAAATTTGCACGAAAATAAGGCAATTTTTTATTTATCTATTCGCCTTTCTTGACGTTTTCACTTCCCTTGTTTCAAGGTCCTCCCGAATTTATTTCCTCTTCCTATGTCCGCTGTTCTAGGTAATTCTCTGGCTCTGTTACAGGTTTAATCTGACAGTATTGTGACTTACTGTGGCTACTCGTATCTTCCATTTGTCATACTTGCTACGAGGCTGGTCGTTTCCATTTCAGGTGCTTAGTATTCTGAATAGCATTTACAACTGGACTGACTGGACTGGACCAGAGAATACATAATTTTATAGGAGAACTAGTATTGGCTGTTTAGAGCGTCCAATTGATTAGGCTATGTGACTTGATTATATTTATGTGATTTATTAAAACCTTGAGAAATAATAAAAAAAAGAGAAAACTACTAAAATGGCGAAGTTGAACGCGTTTCAAAGTCGATGCTAGACGGACCCAACACTACTTGCACCTGACGTCACAACACAGGGTTGCCATAGTTCACCCCATTCAGTACAATGATTGTTTTGCGTGACAAGGATACAAGAATCACTTCAAAAGCGTGGAACTTCCCATTTTTCCACCGATGTTTTTTTGTAACAATATTAAAATAAATATTAAATTATGAATATTTTCTACAACATTTGCGATTTAAATTCTAACATTTTAAAATATTTAGGTATGTTACATGCAATGGATCGGCGCGTCACTCTTATTTAGATAATATTTACCTCCTGCTGCATATTATTGACCGTTAACAATTAGTAAATGTAGGTAGCAAAAGTAACTTAACTACTCAACATTTTGATGAACTAACTAGTGTACAAACTAACGCGAATTAGTGCGAGTCGGGGCGCGACATGCAAATAAGCTACTTACACATTACTACGAGATGTGTGCCTCGGTATAATAGGACTAAAGTACTACGTAAGTAAAATATAGGTGACAGCTTAGAGTATGAATAAGACAAGCTATAGTACTCTAGTGCAGATATTATTAACTGTTTATTGCTAGCGTGTTGATTCCAATATAAATTGTGGTACATAATCAGCCTTTACTGTTCCTACTGCTAGGATACAGGCCTCCTCGCTTTGTCTGGTATGGGCCGTAATCCACCGCGCAAATCCAGTGCGGGTTGGTAGATGTATGTGGTACTAGAACATGCTGGTTTCCTTAAGCGTTTTGAGAGTAGTTTTGTTGTTGAAATAATTTACGCAAAGCAAAGCGCTTGTCTGGGTTTGAACCTACGCTCTATATAAAACTCGTAAGTCGCGGCCATTGGGCCGCCACTGATCTCAATTGTGGTACCCCGGAACATATAAAATAAATTTAACGTTATAGAATTTAAGAAAATTTTGTCAATTCATAAAGTAAGTTCGCTATTTATTTCAGTTTTTATTGTTGTATTTTTTAGTATGAAATATAAGGCTTTTTATTTTATTTAACCCAGAACGTAATCACTATAACAGCTTTAACTGTGTTGCTTACTTCGGATACTTTAGCCCTGTTTATTGTAACACCAAAATCTAGTTCCAAAAAGTTTTTTATTGCTAAGAGTTTTAATGCATTGATGGACACTAAACGCCCTGAAGCGTAATAACAATAGGACTTCTATTGTGTCTCGTTTAGTGTCCGTCAACCGATTAATTTTATTTCACTGTCCAATATTCAACTTTATTATTAGGTAAAGTCTTGATAATTTTATTCAAAAGTGAGTTTTTACTGCGTTTCTATTCAAACCTAAACCTCCTTCCTTAATGCCTTAAAATTTCTGTAGCTTATCTTATACCTACTCAAACGTTAGCGCAGCCAGTGAATGCCTTAATTTAGGGTGCTAAATAACCTCGCCTTCTTCAGTGACGAGCTTTCAACTAACTCCCGCTCGGTAAAGAGCAGTCTTTAGTTAATTAGCCTTCGTTTATAAATAAAATAGGCTTTGCTGGATAAAAAGTACCTAATAATAATGTCTGAGTATTTCTTGTAGAAATATTGTTATTATATAATTTAAGGTAAAAGAACGTGCTAATGAGTTTCTTTTTAGCAGAATTATGTTCCAAGAACTTGTTTATTAATCTTGATAGTTCCATCACCTTTTACAATGTTTTAAGAAAGTGTGAGATGAGTGAATACGTACCAGGAATTCATGTCTCTAAGAAAAACTCCAAAATAATCATCACATGTTAGTTGCATTGAATCACAACGATATAAACTATATAACGTTCTGTGGTACGCATAACACCCAGCTCCAAGCCAGACAAAATATAAATAGCTGTTTTCCAGCTACAAAAGTTTTTAGTTACAGCTTGGCATGGGAACCGTGAGTGTTAAATTCTCATTTCGGCCTTATGGGGTCGTTCCCAAACTTTCGGCGAGCGAAAGTACACATTTGCATATCCCTTTGAGGATTACCAACAAGACCAGGAAATTAAGCTTTACAAGAAATTGATACAGTTAGAGCTAAAACTTCCGAATACGAACAAATCGAAATTTGCTTAACAATTTAACATCGATTCCCTTACAAAATGCAACATTGCGCTGGTGGAAGATGTTTCTTATACAAACGAGTTTAATTAATTGCTTTTCCGCTTCTCAGAGAGATTTAGCTCGAGTCGAAACTGCTTTTATTGTACACTCGATATCAGACAAATGTACTAACATAAATTGAAGATTTTGAGTTAACCGTGATTTGAACGCGCTTAGTTCGGGATCTCGTAGGAATTAATTTGTAAGGTATTTATTAAAACTGTTCCGTCTTAGTGGAAAGTGTTGATTCATCAATTTTCATTTATAATTGGTTGAACGCCAACACTGTTATAAATATCCATTTATCAACACTTATATTTTCGGAACATCGATTTCATAATTGAAGTGAAATATTTACAGCGAGACCAGGAGGTGGAAATCATAGCGATTATTATTTTATGTCTGAATTTTGATTGAAAGTTCTTGATTAGTTCGCGAAATTTTCTGGAATATCTAGGGGTAGCTACGATTCAACTGGGCAGGTGATTGAAGCCCGTCAAAGTTAGGAACGAGGGCACTTCGTATTTTTACAAAAAATATGAAAAGGAAATTTTGTGACTACTCAACCTGAAGTTATATCAGTCGAGAAACTGGATTGGAAGCTCAAGGATAAACTTACTACTAAAAGTTTAACAACGAGTGGGGCTAAAAGACGCATAGCACTATCAAATTATATTGTTAGGACGAGGCAAAAGTCAGGAACAATTCTACTAATATAATAAATGTGAAAGTTTGAATGTTTGGATGTTTTGATGTTTGAATATTTGTTACTTAATCACGCAGAAGCTGCTTACCGGATTTTTATGAAATTTGACATGTATATAGTTTACATAACCCCCCCCCTTTTAGGGGAGCCCTATGTCCAGCAGTGGACGTCTTTCAGCTGACATGATGATAGTTTATAACCTGGTTTAACACAAAGGATACTTTTTATCCCGGAGGTACGTTCGCGTGGGATAATTTCCGACCTCCACGCGGGCGAAGCCGCTGGCAAAAGCTAGTATAGACTAAAATTAAGTTACATCACACATCTCTGTTTACGTTAACCGTCCGTTTAACAGTTGCAATACTTGGTACGCCAGGTCAATGGCCCGTCCGTCAACACGCTCGCATTTGACACGAGTTCCACATTCAACCGATGGTTTATTCATGGGATCGTGGGCCTCTCAGCGGAGTAAGTGCAAACGCCGCGACTCTCACAACTATTACTATACATTGTTACACAAGTATCTACACTTTGTTTCGATTTTCACGAAGAGCATTAAAATTCAATAAGCTTGTTTTATGTAGGGTCCAATATATTTGAGGTGAAAATATCATTTACTTTTTCATTTGTTTTAATGCTATTATAGCAGATTCGGGGATTTCATTATTACTTACAGACGGGATTATACAAATTGCTTTTTTGTCGCACAAAACACCCCATATATACCTTATTAAGAAAATTCCGGTCAGTTTGTCCACATAATATAGAGCGAAATTAATAATAGGTATCCACATAATTGGTGGACAAAATTTAATCATGTTTGTGGAACCAACTAACCTCTGGCTCGGGAATGTGTAATGTTAAACATTGCTGGTAATTTGTTGATTGTACATCGCAGAGGTACGAAATTACCTGCAATAATCGAGTGCCATGGATTAATTGGCTTGATGTGGGCAAACTTGTGGATTAACTGCACTACTGGTGCGAATGTTCAACTGGAACCTCAGAGTCGTAAGCCTGTTTGAATTTCCTGACCATAATGTTGGTGCGTGGTCATAAATCGTGGCAGTGGTAATTACTCTGTCTCCATAAAGCTTGGCCATTGCCGGAGCCAGATTCAATTGTCCAGTTGAGTGAGTAGGGGCTTTTTAGGGTTTCCTAACTACTAGGAATCCCTATCAATATGGTGAGTGAGTGGACACTTTCTGTCACACACCAACTTTCAGGGGAATACGGAGATTATACTTTGTAGGTAATATACCCGAGTACGGCGAAGCAAAAAGGAGGGTTATGATTTTGACCGGTATGTATGTATGTATGTGTGTGGTATGTATGTATGTTCATCTGTTCCCTCATAACTTCTAACTTACTTATTATAATTGGACAAATTAGGTATCGTTGGAAGCGTCTTGATCATCTGATGGTTATAGGCTATGTGACGCCATATTGAATTGAATATGCTCACATACAGGGTAAATTTTTAACCAGTGCGCAAACTGTAACCATGAATTCATCATATCATTCTAGATACCCTAGCGTAAAAAAATTTTCGTCGGTTATACAAAAACAAAATCAGCTCTTCCATATATTTTGACCGCGTAGGTATGAAACAGCTGATTTTCTTTTTATATAACCGACGAAAATTTTTTTACTCTAGGGTGTCTAGAATGATATGCTGAATTTATGGTTACAGTTTGCACACTGGTTAACATTTTATCCTGAATAACGAGATGAATAAAAAACATGTACAAAACCTGAACCACCGCGCTGGTATGCCACCAATACAATCTGTTAGTAAGCGATCATAAAGTTTAAGGCAAAGTGGCATACGGCCACGGCTTTCAGATAAGAATATTTTCTAGTTTCATTCTTTTTAGAACGTGATTTTTCAGTAGTCGGGTTTAGTTTTTGGACTTACTTTTTATTATTTTCGTATGCATATACACAGGCTGTAAAGGGAAGGCTTCCGAAGCCAGAACGTAGGTAAAACGTATACCTTTCGCCTTAAATTGATTATTTTGCATCAATTTAAAACGTTTGACGCTTCTGTAATGTTTCTACTTATTTTATTTTGGCGGCGTTTTACAAAGGATGCCTAAACCTAAAGTCGCCGCCTGAACTTTGTGTCGTTTTTAAATGTGTTTAATCTCAAGTAATGGTTCATTTAACTGTTCTCACAGCATAGTGTACAAAAAATGCTAAAAAATTAGGCACAAATTGTAAAAAAAATCTAGAATTTTTTATGGTACTGTATCGAGAATCACTGCGTTGCGTGCGCATGCGTTTACACCCTGTATATATTCTTAGGTTTAATATTCTAGTTCACAGAGAAGTTTGAGAATTACTTCGTCTGAGTTTAAAATTAAAACAGCTCACAGTAGGAATAAAGCCTCTTTGGTGACATAATTAGGGAATGTAGGTTTAATATTCAAGCTGGCCAGGTAGGCTGGTGAGCAATGAATATTCTAACAACTTCTAGTTTGTCTAGTACATCTCGACACGTCAAAGTTAAGTTTTATGTACAACTAGTTACTACGTTGACATTGCTTTTGACTTGTTGTGTGTTGGTGTATTTATAAACGTTGCTTAAAGATAAGAGACGTTAACACGTCAAAAATGTGTGGTTGAACAGTCGCTAATTATTACTAACTTTAAGTAACCTTTATAAATAATGGGGTAAGTAATTCATATTTTGAAATTTGCAGACACACTGGGTGTACAATATCATCATTCCGAAATCCATCAATTCGGTTTAATATTTTTCAGTGAACGTCGAAGCGGTGGATGTAGATACGGCTCAATAAACGAAGGTGAAGCAAACAGATAAATATTGTAATAAACGACTGGACTCCAATTAGTTGATCGATTAATAAAACTGATTGGATTCTTTTAATTTGATTTCAATATTTACTTACAGATATCCAGATGAGAAATTACTTTATGCTTTTGGCTAAGTAATAACAGCCGTACAGGTTGATAAATTAGGTAAAGCTACATTTGCTGTGGTTGGTCCATGGATCGGTGACCATCTTTACATACTACGACACCTCCGTGCTTCGGAAAGCACGTTACGCCGTTGATCTTGGCTATCATTCGCAGATCTTTGACAGTGTTTACGGGTCGTCAGAAGCCCGATAGCTCGTGACTTAGTAAGCCGCACGGGTCGATCTATCAGGTCACGCTATGCTTGCCGGGCAGCCCCCAGCAACAGCTCTTTACATACCGAGACTCCTCTGTCCCTCGAAAAGCACGTTTAGCCGTTGATCCCGGCTGTCATTTATGGATCTTTGACAGTCGTCACAGGTCGTCAGAAGGCCAAAAGTCTGACATTCAGTCTTACCGAGGGGGAACTGGAATGTGGTATTTCATAGGCAATACTAGCCTTTTCGCTAAAGATTGCAATGTTTCTAATTCAGTTATTCAGTAACATAATTGCGTAGCACGCTTTCAATCAAAGTCCGAGGGTTTTAAACTGTAGTTCTAAAGGATATTTCTCCATTGCTTCTTAACTCTCTTCTCAACAACATAGATAACGAAATCAACATGGCTGAACTGTCAAAATAAAAGGCATTCCTATCAATTGTCATTAGATGTGTGTTACGCATGTTGTGGGTCTTTGACAGTCGTTACGGGTCGGCAGAACCCCGAAAGTCTGACAGCCAGTCTTACCAAGGGGTATCTTATGACCCAGATTCTGGGTTATGGAGGTCAGAAAGGTAGTCCCGTCATGTAAAATACTGGTACTCAGCTGTATCCGGTTAGATTAGAAGCCGACTCAAATATAGTTGAGAAAGGGATAAGCAGATTATGATCCAGATGAGAAATTAAATGATTTCACGTTTTAATGAATTGATTTCTGTTACACTGTTTACCAATACATCTATGATGAGAGGTAACTAAGTTGTTTCGTGAATGCTTGTTGTGTCCGATAGACTGAAGCCCGTCGCAACCCTCTTGTGGGCGTCGAACACAGAAATCAAATTAGCCGAGTCCCTTTGACGTACTTCAAGTTTGTTTAGCAACTGTGAAATTATTAACTACCTAACTAGGTGCGACTAAAACTAGACGGAGACATATTTGCTTGGGTACAGACCGTTATGTTTCTAGGATTATGAATGGATTAAAATATAGGACGGGTATTTAGATTGTGCGAGGTGTTAGGTGGAACAATATTTGTTGACGGGGTTATCAGCTCGGCAAACAATCATGTTGTTATTTTTCCGTTAAGCCTACATTTGTTTTTTGTTTTGTTAGGTGTTATTGCTTGGTACACGTGGGGATTTTGGCGTAATTGTGTTTTTCTAACCCTTAATCGTTTTAAACAAAACGGTTTATATTTATTCGTTACTGCTTTAATAAATACAGCTCTTTCAACCGTAAACTGTGTTCTTTGAACCGTTTGCGTTAATCGCAACAAAAGTTTAAACAATTCTCTTTTTTCGTTGTTTAACCTACAAATCCCAAAGTTAGGAGCGAATGCAGCGTCTTACAAACAAAGAGCGTCTGAAAAATGAATGGCGGCGACCTCGTCACACTCCACGGGTTTGGTAGCCGTCCAGCAAACTTTTAAATTATACGTTTTGTAAATTAATTAAACTGTCTGCTGCAACTTGTACACTAATGAATAAATTTTTGTTACTCATTTTGTTTATTACTACTTACGTTTAATTAGTGTGTTATTTATTGGTTATTTGTGGTAAAAGAATCTTTATTTATAATGATGATGACATTCGTGAGCAGAGCTAGCATGACACGTACAAAACAAGTACCTAATAAATGAAGACAACAACAATAACAAGAGATTGAAGGTAGCAGCAAAAGATTCATGCGAAGCAAAAAATCTAAAATTCTGGGTAACTTAAAAACATAAACCAGGGCCGGACTTAAATTTTGTCAATAATAAAAGATTTTAATTGAGTTTTAAATATTTGTAAGCTGTATTTGCATTATCTATCATGAAAACAGTGTGATTAATATAAAACGAATATCACAATCACTTACGAGTTAAAGGTCGTGTGTTCGAAACCAGGCAGGCGCTTTACTTTTTGTGTTTAATCTCATCACCACTACTCTCCAAAACGGTGAAGGAAAACATCGTAAGGAAACCAGCATGTCCTAGAACCAGAAATTCGAAGACGAGTAACATCCATCAACCTGCACTAGGGTCCACGCGGTGGATTATGTCTCGTACAAAGAGGTAGCTTGTATCCTAGCAGTGGGAACATTATATGCTGATTGTATTTGTGTATTTGTAATTCTTACGTTCCGTGTGGTGCCGGGCGTAAAGAATGACACCATCCCATTTCTTCCCGTGGGTGTCGTAGAAGGCGACTAAGGGACTTACTAGAGAATGAGCAGCAGCGTTCTCTATGCATTTGACCATCATACTGCGATCGCCAACCCGCCTGCCAAGCGTGGCGATTATGACAAATCCCCCTCTTTTGGGGGAGGCTTATGTCCAGCAGTGGACGTGTTTCGGCTGATATGATGATACGTAATTACTTTTTACCTACCACTATTCAGCTGGACTAGACTCCGCAAAATTGAAGTTGAGTAAAGCCACAGCCTCCCTCCGGAACGCTACTGTCTATTACCTGGCATTAGATAATCAAATTACACGCTCACCAATTTTCGGTCATCGAAGTCACGTTGATCAGTGAATGCACCACATGCAGGTCACAATTCACGTTCAGTGAAGATAGTTTTAGTCTTCAATTTGTGTCACGTTGCAAGTGTTTTAGCTGAACGTGTAGTCTTGGTTTTGATTTCCAGGTCTGGCAAAATGATTTTTTAAATTGTTTTTTGAAGTGTAAACTTCTTTTGCATTTTTTGGGATAGGAAAAAAAAAATTGAACTCGCGACACCGTTACCGACACCTCTGTATATAAGTTACTATTAGCTGAGCTTGATCGGTATAAATTACGGGTACACCAGCAGAACTTTTTACGTCATAATTTTATTTTGCATAACAACTGATAGCATAAACCTCTTTTCGCAGAAAATTGTTTGGCATACACTTATTTAGCATACACTGAAATCCATAATTTTGTAAATCAGAATCATCTTTTGGCATATATTTCATCCATAGTAATCATAAGCAATAGGAGCTAATTTAAGATTAGTTTAATTTTGTTTATTTTGATTATAAATTTATCACTCAATAAAACAGTTGGCTTTGAGCATAAATAAATGGTTTTTATTTCCCTGCCTGAAAGAGCATGCAGCAAGCATGCGGCAAGCATGCAGCATGCAAGCAAGCATACAATATGCAGCAAGCACGCAACATGCAGCAGGCATGGTTTCTGTCACGGCTCCGGCGCGTCACCGTCAGGATGACTGGACCAAACGCGATATGTAAATGAGACCATGTGTAATGTTTAATACCTATTTGCTACTATTTACTACATATAATGAAATGTTTGCTACCTTTGCGGTGAGAAATATATCAAAGAAATAAAGTGGTCAGCCATCCTTATGTCAGGTTGGCTGACCACTTCCAAGTTATCATAGTTTTAGCGTTGTATTAACCGCGTTGTTAATGTAAAAATTTACTACCTATTTGCTACCTTAATATGTATTTTTTACACAAGTTGAAGAAGCTCCTATAAAAAGTTATGAATAAAAGCCATTAATGCGCCTGTACATCAATTAATTATCATGTTCATATTATCATGTACATATCTCGTTTGGTCCAGTCATTCCGAGGGTGACCTCCGGCGCTGCGGGGCTCCGGCGCGGCGGCGGTCCCACGCAGGCTTAGATTATACTCTAGGGGTAGGGCAGACAAGACTACGTGAAGTCGGTTTTGCAGGGATTCGTTTCTGTCACTAACTCTCGTAGCACATCATAATGATGTTTTAAGACATTTTTTTTTTTTTAGTTTGGCTAATAAAATTTTTCCGATTGAAATTCTGTGGTCTTCCTAGTATGCCAAGTCAAATTATGCCAAATAATCTGCGCTCTAAATAAAAGTTATGCTAAATGAAATTATGCAAAATTTTAACTTTGCCAAAGGTAATTATGCCAAATAAAATTCTGCCATCTTAAAAGTATGCCATTTTAAATTCGGACATAAAAACATTAGGCCAAAAAATAATTATATTAAATATTTTTTATGCCTTAAAAATGTTCGTTTAAAGAAGTTTATGCCAAATAGGTTGCGGAGTATCAAGTTTCTGCCAGATAGAGGGCACCCATAAATTACATGTAATCAAAGATTTTACCTATTTGGTGAAATAGCTGCCAAAATTTACTTAAACTGCTAATTTCTTTTTTTTAATGGAAAAGTATAGTATATTATATGCCTTACTGAAACCTTCGGGGAAAACGGTGATGTTATAAGTGAATTTCTCAGTTGCAGCCCGGAACATAAAGGGCATCATTTTGGTTTCGAACATTTTGTGGTTTTTTTTACTGACTAAAACCCACCCGTGTTCCCTTAGTTGCCTGTGTGCCAGGGGCCACGGTATCTCTTTCGAACAACCCGCACCCTTCGCAGGCATCGGCCCTTGCGGGCCCCATCAGTTGTTGCTGACATCTCTTTGAGGCGCGCGTGGATCACAACGCGCCGTCGACCCGGGCTTGGTGATTACCGGACAGCGAGCTACCTATTACTCGCTGTCCGCAAGCCCGCGCGTACGGTGCCCGGGAATCAGCCTGGGATTCCCGACGCCCAGGGCGTCTCCTGCGAAGGCTACGACCGTGAGGGCGCATGTACTGCCTCTCCCTCACGTGCGCCGTGCGCCGTGCGCCTCCCTCTTTGCGAGCATCACTGAAGGAAGCGACTGCTAGCCATGCACTCTCGCTCCGTACCATGGCTTGGACCAGGGCCGAACGCGAGAGATCGCCGCCACCGATCGCCTCCATGAGGACACGGCGGTGCTCCACCCAAGCCGGACAGACCTCCACCGTATGCTCCACCGTGTCCTCAGGGCGATCTTCGCAATGGAAAAACTTGGGCGTTTCCTCCCGCCTTATACGAAACAAGAACCTCCCGAAACAGCCGTGTCCGGTGAGGACCTGTGTCAGGCGGAAGGTGAGGACGCCATGCCGCCTCTCAAGCCACTCCTCAAAGAGGCGACTTATCGCCGCAATCGTGGCGTGCCCAGCAGCCAGAGGGTTAAATGTAAACTTCCATTGTCATGTAACAAAATGTTCTAGATGTCATTTTCCATAAAAATTAGCACAGTTTTTTCTGGCCGGCATTTACATTTTTGTGAAAAATTCGACTACAGATATTACTAATGAGCTTTGAGGGTAAAACGGTCACCAATTTTATTCACAGCGCCATTTAAAAGAACTTAAATATAACTGGTAAAATCTTTGAGTGCTACACAATTCCCTATGCTTTCGGCAAAAACAAACGTGTTTCATGCAAACTAATGCACCATTCAATTAATTTCCTTGAAGGTGAAACCGTTTGCAGCGGTATCGCAGTAGGTGCGTCGACAGCGTTCCAAGGCACCGACTAACCACAGACGTGAGCTGGGCTTACCGACGGGCAGTGATGACAGCAGTGACAGGCAGGGTAAATTACTGCCTCAGACTGTTAGCTGCAGTTTCGATCGAACAAAAGAGTTGATTATTTAGTAGAAATAGAAGCGGTAAGTGTGACTGAAAAACATTTATTTTGGTTTTGAGGTTAAAAATGTCTAATGTATACAGTATTCAACGTGCTAAAGTAAAGCTTTTAAGTATAGGTAGCATATACACCGTGACATTTTAGTCGTCTTACAACGGCAGCCCATTTCATGTATCCAATGACTACTAATCATTCATATAAAAAAAAAAAATTGGACGTATGAATAATAATAAAATAAAAATATCATTCACTAAGCCGCATGATGTAGTTTTGAACACCCTGATATGAAGATGGAATGAATGATGAAATGTAATGGTATTATGGTAGGTTGGTAGAAATCGTCTACCGTTTGATACGTAAACATTATTAAAAGGGAGGGTGTTTCATAATAATTCTAAAGCATTATTTATTTTTCTTAGTACCTATTATCTCAAATAATGGTAAAAAAGGTTTTATCGCGCCTGCAGGTATTTTATGTCGGATATGTACATTGAGTGGACCACCCTTGTAAGACGACTAAAATGTCACGGTGTAGGTAAAGTAGTAGGTAGTATATAAAAAGAACGATTCGCCAATTAAATATAGCAGCTATTCTAGAAATAATACTAACTACGTAACACACTTCCATCGAAATTTGAATGATTTGGAGATGGGTATATAAAGCAATGAATGTTGTTGAACTGTTAAAATGAAAGCCATTAAAATCAAATCAATCAAATCAAAATATTTTATTTCACATAAACCTGCAAGGGCACTTATGAAACGTCAGAAGTTAGGTGCACGGTTCCAATTTGTCGCTTCCTATGGAGATGAGCCGGCAAGAAACTCCACGGTTACTCTTTTAAAAATTATTGGGTTTTACAATGTTTTCAAATTACAGTGATAATAGCTATGGGAGGACAGTGCAGGCCTTTCAGTAAGTACTAGGTACTTAGAGGAATGAAAATAAAGAATAGGAAATCGTCTATAAATCTACAGTCTGTAAGGCTTACAACGTTCTCCCATTCACAAGATGTAAAGAATCTTCATAAATACAATGAACTTATTTAAACCAAGTGATATGATTTCCATGATAATCACTAATAAAGAGTTGATATTACAATTGGTGTACAATTGAACACCAATTGTAATATCAATTCTCGTCAAATAACGACAAGAATATGTCAGACATTGTAAAAAAAATTAAAAGAATAAAAATTAACATTGTAATTTGGGAGCAGTTAATAGACTTTCACATATTTATGCTGTTAATGAGGTACCAGGGAAGCCACATGTGCAGAAGGAATATTAATTCCTATTGAATTGCATTAGCCTATTGCTACTGTTAGTGTATAACGCAGTTACCCTACCGATGATACCTACATACAATTATTACAAGACATTGGTATAACGTATACGTTCCCACGTTTGTTTAGCTCTTTGAATATTCGCATTGCCAATCTAAATTTATAGTAGGTATTACGTATAAAGAGAAAAGATTTGACTTTTTATACGTTTATTTGTTACGCTTTCACGCTGAAACGGCTGAACGTATTTGGATGAAATTTTGCACATAGGTAGACCATGACCTGCATTAGGACAAAGATTACTTTTCATGCCAATATTCCCACGGGATGGAGACATATGCGGGGGAAACTACAAGACATAGTCTCAAATAAAGCTACGAACATTTTCTTGGATCTTTTGATTGAACCTCAATGCTCTTTTTGCTCTAAATAAAAGCATCATACGTTTAATTGACTGATTGACTCAAGATAATTGGATTTAGTTCTCACAACGACGTACCATCCGAAGAATTAACGAAATAAACCGTATTGAGTTAATTTAGGACACACATTAGATAGCTAGTCGTGTGGTAGCTTAGTTAATATTTTACTCAGACACCGTCTCGCACTAAAATTCTAACCGAGTTAGTGTTTGAGCTGACAATGTCAATACTCGTAAAAGTGGACTTAATTAGGACATGAATATTTTATAGTTGGTTACATGAATTCGGTGTTCAACTACTGATTACCTCATTTGGAATATTGTGAGTGTAAGAAATATGTTTATCTAAACTAATCCCTACTAATATCATAATGCAAAAGTAACTCTGTCTGTCTGTTTGTTACGCTTTCACGCCTAAACCACTGCATCAATCATCATGAAATTTGGCAGAGATATAGCGTGGGATATGGAGAAGGACATAGGCTACTTTTTTACTCGCTAACCAGTATAAAGCTAGTATTAAAATAAGAGGAAAGATTTGATATTTTGTATGTTTGTTTGTTTCGCTTTCACGCTAAAACGGCTAAATGGTTTTGAATGAAAATTGGGACATAGTTAGACATCAACGCGCAAACTGTAACCATGAACAGCGCATGACCTAGCGTAGAAATTTGGGTCTAAAATCATGTGCTGTTTGCGCGAATTCATAGTTACATTTTGCGTTGATGGCCCTGCTACCCTGTATCTACTAAATTGACGTGCATGTAATTTTTATATAATATTTTTTAGTTTAATATTTAGAAAAGTCTTTCCCCATACTCTTGCGATCAACATTGGTGTGGAAAAGAAATGTACATAGAAGTAATTAAAGAACTTAATTTCGCTAATAGAAATTGAGTCTTTGTGTACACCACAAATATAGGTAAGTAACTGAAAAATTATACAACGCTGAGATGGCAATAAATGAAAACACTGACAAAATGAATGTACATAATTATTTTGAACCTATCAAATAAATCCCTTCATCGAAATAAATTAAGTGATAAATAGCAGTCATGGACCGACTTATGGGTTTTGCCAAACTTTGGCTAGCTTTAGTGACGAAATTATTGGATACTAGCTTTTGCCTGCGGCTTCGCCATCATAAAGTTCGGAAATTATCCCATAAGAAGTTTCTACCGGAATAAAACGTATTCTATCAGTTAATCCAGGTAAGAAACTATCTGTGTGCCGAACTTCATCCATATCCGTTTAGCCGTTTTTGCAGGCTTGAGTAACAAGCATCCAAACTTTCACATTTATAAAATTACGAGCTTTTGGCAGCGGCTTCACCAGCATGGATTTCGAAAATTATCCCACGAGAACGTGCTACCGGATAAAAAAGTATCTTATGTGTTAGTCCAGGTTATAATCTATCTGTGTGCCAATTTTCATCTAAATCGATTCAGCCGTTGTTGCGTGATGAGTAACAAACATCCAAACTTTTACATTTCAAAGTAAGTAGCAAGTGCGATATTAGATTGATTTTTATATGCAGACTAGGAACATCATCGTCGTTATCTAAAGATAAACAAAGTTTTTTTTATTGTCGTATTGCCGTCTCCTGCTTGAATAATGTTCAGATCGTGAGGTTCTCTTTGGTCCCATGATTATTGCAAGCGGGTCCATTGTTTGCATCCCATTAATTAATACTTATTCCTCGTCATTTATTTCTTACCCTCACAAGTCCCTTTTTTTGGGTGGGAAATCATCAAATAACTTTTCGCGCTCTGGGTGGAGGAGGAGGACGTTTCAGACTTTTACTGACTAAAACCCACCCGTGTTCCCTCAGTTGCCTGTGTGCCAGGAGCGACAGTATCTCTTTCGAACCACCCGCACCCCTGGCAGGCATCGGCCCTTGCGGACCCCACCAGTTGGTACTGGCATCTCTTAAAGGCGCGCGTGAAACACAACGCGCCATCCACCCGGGCTTGGTCCGTACCGGACAGCGAGCTACCCATTACTCTCCGTCCGCAAGCCTGCGCCTACGGTGGCCGGGAATCAGCCTGGGATTCTTCTGAGGCGGCTAAGGCCGTGAGGGCACATATACTGCCTCTCCCTCACGTGCGACGCCTCCCTCTTTGTGAACATTACTGCTTCGCAGAAGGAGGTGACGGCTACGCCACCGATCGCCGCCACCGATCGCCTTCACGAGGACACGGCGGTGCTCTGCCGTCCGTCTCCAGCTTGTATAATGTTCAGATCGTGAGGTTCTCTTTGGTCCCATGATTACTGCAAGCGTGTCCATTGTTTGCACCCGATTAGTTAATACTTGTTCCTCGTCATTTACTTCCTGCCCTTACAAGTTCCTCACATATAAGTCAAACAGTATCGATGCACGTAACATAAAATGGTTACATCCACATCATCCAGTCTCGCCCACCATCCGATAAAGCGATATCCCATAAAACAAGATCTATAATAGCACGTGCTAATTACCAACGCAGTGACCCGGACAACAGTGGCGGCCCTTTACGTAAACCGTTATAAAACGACCTCTATATTAATAAAATTGTTTGTAAACTAAGCTCAAACTAATAATGGGTAATAAAGTGAACTGTTTTAATGAAAATTTGCTTAAACAAACGCGGATTTCACTGAACACTGCGAACCAATATAGATTTATTTAGCATAGATAAATGGTCCTA
This sequence comes from Polymixis lichenea, assembly GCA_949091785.1. NCBI lineage: Eukaryota > Metazoa > Arthropoda > Insecta > Lepidoptera > Noctuidae > Polymixis > Polymixis lichenea. The sequence goes on along the minus strand of OX420946.1, from coordinate 12,229,340 downwards.
AAAATATTGATATTAAGATTTATATTAAGGATCTTTTCTTGCATAAGTTTGTGAATCCTGCATGATTGTGTACTAATAGAAAAAGACACTAAAACAATTCGTAGTCCTTATCAGAAGAGGACTTACTGTTTCCTATGCATGGGTACGCGGGAGGGGAGATGAAATGAAGTAAATGAAAGTCAATAATATTCTGAATAATGACAGGTTTATTTGACAATATTGTAATGACGCGGTGACGTCCCACAGAGTACATTTTAAAAAAAATGGCATCTCGTAGTTGACCTTGAGAGGCCGTGACTACTTAACCGGATTTTCCTGTGGTTGCCTTAAGAAAACTTAAAGCCTCCGGCCAGGGGCGTTCACCGAGTACGTGAGGCTCGAGCGCTTATCAATCAACTCACTGCGTTGTTAGGGTTGTCACAATCGTATACCACTCAACATCACCGTCCTGAAATCCATGGCCGCTTCGATTTTTCTTCTCGATCTTAACTTTTCGCGGGCTATCACTACATCAGTACCCAGGGTTACGTTAAGTTGATAGCTGTTAAAATCAACATTAACATCGTTAAACCTATGTATAGACGTGCCGACACACTAATATATATATATTTTTTTGGAAAACGTCTAAATTTTTCAGTTTTTAGTTATAGTACCTACCCCACACCAATTCGAAATTTCATCATCCTTGTCATCAAAATAATGCATATTGATGCGATAGCAGCAATCGCGGTTGATTTGCTGTCATTTTTGAAGAGCTCCGTTGTCTGTCTCCGAAACGCATCATCAGATCTATATGAAATTTAAATGGGACCATTTCGAACAAAAAAAATAATTTTGCAAATCCGTCTATATGACGGAGTTATGCCCGAATATAAAAAAAGAAGGTTGTACTTTCCTTCATCAGCTCACCGTCATGAGATGATGATGACCATACGCAAATGTCTCAATAGCTTTAGAAAATATATGAAAAACAATGTTAATACCTATAACATTTGACAATTTCCCTGGGATTCCATCATCAGATCCTGACTTGGTGCCAATGGGACCACCTCAGGAGTATACTCATTCAAATAAAAAAAGAATTTTGAGAATCGGTTCACAAATGGGGGAGAAATCTGTGAACATACATTAAAAAAATACAGACAGTCGAACATAGAACCTCCTCAGAACAAACAAAACATTTTGTTAAACATTTTATTTCCTTCAACAGATACAAAAGAAACTTCACACAGATATACATAGGCTGGTACAATGCGCCATTCTCCATTCCTTTTCCAACCAACACGTTAACACAATGAAACAAATGTTTCAATACAAAGCTAATAAACCAGGAGTGTATGGCATCAAGTTGTTCTTGAGTTACCTGTAAACGGAGCCATTCGAGCCGTCGCGCCTTCCCGACCAACTTACTACTAGTTACTGCGAGCGAACTCCTCGAGGCGAACTGTAAATTAAGATTAGAACTAACCGGCTGCACTGCAAACTTGTACGAAAATATTTGTCGTCTTCAAAGCTCGTGTGCTTCTACAAATGTATACACTACGCTTCGAATTTTCAGTGTGGCAACTTGTAACATTTGTTGAAAACTTCCCTGTCATGTTTCAAGTTTCTGGTTATTAATTGTTGGGATAGTGTGTACTGGAGTTATGGTCAGGATTTATAGTAGGTTATTTTATGTGGTTATTTTTTTCATGTTGCAGTTGTATTTTAGTAGATTAATTTAAATGCATTTGAATTAAAATTGTTGTTGGAAAGAGATACCGCGGCCCCTGACACACAGGCAACTGAGGGAACACGGGTGGGTTTTAGTCAGTAAAAGTCTGACACGCCCTCCATCTCCACCCAGAGCGGGAGAAGTTATTTGATGATTTCCCACCCAACAAAAAAAAGAAAACATTATCTATTCTGAACCCGAAGAGGTCATCTCAAATTAGTTTTCCTTCGCATTTGGCCTACTTTGTCGTCATAACAAAACATCACGCCTTGTTTCCCCGAAGAGTTGAGCAGTCGTGTACCTATAATAGTACATCCACATTTCACCAGGTATGTTTAAGTCCCACGTATATCGTATCCCGTCCCACGTATATACAAATCACAGACTCCGATTTGCTATTGATAAATTCCATATAGAAGTCCCAATAACACTTTACCCGACCTGACAATCGAACCCAGGTCCTCCTGTTCAACAGTAGCGATTACGACTACGAGGCAGTCTAGAAGTGTACTCTGTTATCTTCATACACAAATTCATTGCTATTGGTTTCCTCCGGAACAAACCACATTAATTCAAGTAGTGTATCAATGTTAATAAAATAATTAATCACAGAGAATCGGTACGCTCGAAACGTCGTCATCATTCCAAATATTTTTATACAATGAAAGGCAAAGTTGCAGTTTGCATAAGGCCATACATATGCATGAAGTGACAGGCATGGCGCGGCAGGCGAATGTAAATTCAATAGGCGATGTGCCTCACGAAAATAACACAGCGGAAAACAGAGCTGTGACAAATCCGTTTTATATTAAACAAGCGAATGATTGCACAGTACCATCGCCACGGGAACTACGTAAATCATAATAAATCGTTTTAAAATTTCCAATATGAATCAGCGAAGAATCGAAGGTAGAATTGGAAACGTTTAATTTACGAGTAAACAAATATGAATCGTGAACAATATCGGCGTACTTGAAAATATCAGTTAAATTTGCAATCAGGTGCATATATACCTTTTAGCTTATTTGTGTGAACAACCAAGGAATAACATATGCGTTATCATCGTCATCTGCCCAGTCTTTTCCTAACTGTGTTGGGTCGGGCTCCAGGACCGACTCTGAACTCGAATCTGAACTCCACAACTCAGTTACTGGGTAAAACGATAACCCTTGATACGACTGGTTGTCAGACTTCCTGGCTTCTAACGACCCGTAACGACTGTCAAAGATCCATGAATGACAGCTGGGACAAACGGCTCAACGTGCTTTCCCAGGCACGGAGGAGTCTTGGTATGTTTAGATGGTCACCCATACAAGGACCAATCGTAGCATTCGTAACAACCTGATAGATCGAACCGTACGGCTGTTAGTACGAAGCCCCTATAATTCCATAAAATGCGTATAATATTTAGTGATATTAGTTCCTTTTAGTGTCAATTTCAAGTTGTTGATGAATAATGTACTGAAGAATAAAGAGTAGTTCTCTTTGAAAGCCTGATCGATGTGTTACCAACTTTCGCGAATAAACTATTTCAAACTTTATACTTAGTTGGTAAAGTTCTCATCTTGTTATTCAAAATAATACTGTCAATCAGTCAGGATAAAGCAGTAACTGCTAGCAAAGCGGTAATTAAAGTAAATGGTATGTTTACACAAATATACGCCGAACTGCTGACACATGATTTACGTACTCACGAACCGTTAAACCTTCATTTTGTCGGTTTCAGTAAAAACCTCGTTTCTGCGGCCGACAACGACGCAAAATATACATTAAATTCATCATTATACCGTCATGCGAGTTTTAATGTTTCATGGCGTGCAAAAAGAAAGCTTTTTTGAACAAATCCCGCCACATCAAACCGACTATCCGAAAAGATTATACTGGCTCACTTCAAACGCCTATCTTAAAACGCCAACCATTCGGAATTGACTTTGATACACCAATATTCGCTTCCGTATATGCGCATATTTTAAAAAGTCTATAATCCCGCAGCATTCCGGTTTTCATTTGAATTCATCCGAAAAATCAGATTAAAATACATTGCCGTTACTGAAATAGATTCGCGTGTCGCAATCGAATGGGGACGAATGAGGTAAAACAAACCCATCAATCACGGTATTTTACTTTTTGATTTTTACCTTTTTTTTGTATTTTAACCAGGTCTCGTATTGCGTTTTGGGGTAATTGCGAACGATTGAATACGTAAAAGGAACATTCTTGATTGACCGTTTGAGAATTGAGCTGTGCTTTCCGGTCAGTGAGTTCCGATTTTTTTTTGTTCCGTGTCTTACTTTTGTTTTGTTTGAAATACGGAGTGTGTGATAATGACGACATTTTTACGTTGAATGAGAGCTTTTGCACAAAAATGTAAGTAGTTGTCAATAATTAATTATGTGATTCGAGCAGAGGTGTTATGGCACTTTATGCATTGGAGGTTTTGATGCCCATAGTCACCACGCTGGGCATGCGGGTTGGTGACTGCAGAGCCAGTCCTTTCGCAGCGATGACGCTGCTGCCCGTCATCGCTCTGGAGAATTTAGGTTGGCTTGTTGGATGGTTATACCGCCATCGACCTGGGCCGATGACCTTTTAAAAAGTGGCTGGGACAGACTGGATGCGGAAGGCGGAGGATAGTGTTGTGGCGCTGCCTGGGAGAGGCCTATGTCCAGCAGTGGACTGCGATAGGCTGAGTTGATTGAGCAGTGGTGGCTCAGTGGTAACGGCCGCAACGTACGGGTTGTAGGTCGTAGGTTCGAACCCAGGCAGGCACTTTATTTTGTGTAAAATATTTGATCACCACTGCTCTCAGTATGATGAAGGAAAACATCGTGAGGAAACAGAACATGTCTGAGAAACAAAAATTCGAAAACACGTGATATCTTCTAACCCGTACTGGGCCCGCATGGTGGATTATGGCCCACTCCCTCTTATAGAAAGGAGGCCTGTGTCAAGTGATTGATCTTTAAAAAAAATGTGTTACAGGTTCTTAGTTTTCGATATCGTGTTTCCAAACGCTTATTCACATCCTGTGCAGCTTTATAAAACAGCAACTTTATTCCATTTAAAAACTCCCTAAGTCATAAGACGCGCATGCACTGCATTTACCACAACTTCGCGAACTAACCAGACAATGAAATTAATAGCAGTATTATACGAACAGCACCACAGCGTCACCCATTACCAAGTTAGTTACAAAATGTGATACCAACGCTACGAAGCTAACTTCGCAGATAGGGGCATGCAAATGGCTGGCTGTCTGCTAACCTGTTATATCACGTCGTTGACAAATGAGTGCGGTGCTGCCAGTGACAGTCCTGTGGACGGCGCACTGCCATTAAATTATTTATCGAACTTGCATAGCAAGGACGGTAGGGTTGGCACGCAAATAGATTCCGATGACTTTTGTTTTCTTTTTGGTGGGTTTGGTCGTGATTGGAATCTTCGCGAGGTGACAAACAATGTGAGCGTTGCTGATGAGAAAAAATTGGATATGTGCAGTTAGGGAACGGATTATTTAGCAAATTGACTGTGTACAAAATTTTCAGTATCTTCCAATTGCAACTGTGATTCTTTCTCAGTTACATAAAATGGCTACTTCAAGCTATAAAAAAGGGTGTTTGTTAGCATGAATACGATTAATAGTACATTACGATACATGAAACTGCGTGAAATTATGCTATTACGCGAGCAATAATGGACGACTTTTAAGTCACACGTATCGTATACTATTTTATAGCAAGTGTGACCTAAGCCCACACTTCAGTCACGCTTTTCTGTGTAAAAATGGACTACTTAAGTCACACGAAAGTGCAGGTTTAGGTCACACAATGCTATAAAAGATCTAAAAAGCAAAAGGAATACTTTTGCAAAAAGTGCTTCAGCAAAGCATAATGTCAGATGACAACACCTGATGCTGCTGATGCAGCTGATTTCCAGCTGCAGCCCACGAGCGCCATACGCTCGAATACATTTAATATGAACAAAAATTGATACATCGTCTCGTAACGTGTCAATTTACTAACCAAAACACTTCCCTAACAGTAGGTGGGCTGAAACCTTAACTGCCGATATATTGATTTTATGTAAAAGGTTACAAACATACAGTACAAAAAGTGCTTCGTCATTGCAGCAACTCAATTACTCACTGACCCGGCGCTGACTTTTACAAACGTTTCATTTTGAAATTGAAATACATACTTGCAGCGCAGCCGTATTTTTCTTAGCTTAGCTAATATAGCTATTTATTTTGCATAACATAGCCTTGTTTCCCCGTAGGTTTGGCCAAAGTTTTACCTATAGTATAACCACAGTTCGTCAGTGAAATAGTAAGTATAGAGAGTAAGTAAGAAGAAGAAAGAAGAGAAAAAGAAGAAGAGTAAGTATATAGTACGAGTGCTGACTATGTGAGTGTGTGTATATGTAGTGTGTATAGTGTATGGTGGTTGGTATAGTTCGTCATATATTTATTTTTTAATGTAAAAAAAACAATTTGTTATGAAAATTCAAAAAAGTATGACTGTTTTTTCCACAAAAAAAAAAAGAAATTGCGTAGGTACTCATTTAGATTTTTGCTTGCTTTATTGCTGCTAAAAGTCTAGTCACATAACCGTATGAAATAGTTCTTCACATAAAAGTTCTATATACTGCATAAATCAAATCACTTCCTTTTAGCTTCGCGGTGGGCCATAGTTCGAGAAAGAATGTCAATTTTTCACGGAACTGAGAGCAGGCCGCGCGCCGATTGCATTCTGATGGGATGAACTGACCGGGAAGAGTCGGTGATGTGTGCGATATGCAAACCTATTACCGCGACAGTTGGATTATATTTTATTATTGAAATGTTATCTTACATTCAGCAACAGCAAATCCAACGATAAGTAGAATAACAACTTATTTTTAAATTATAAACAATTTTCATACAAAATATCAGCGCATTTGTTTACACAGCAAACTGACGTCATACCCACGGAGCAATATGGCGTCCACGGCGTCCAGCGTTTTCGTCAAATGACGCGCGAAATATGAAAATATAAAATTTTAAGGTTTTTTGTGGTTTTTTGGCATTTTAGAATCTAATTAAGACACTTTTTAAAAATGGTTGTAATGCCCTATTGTAAAAATGATAACTTATGATTATTTTATACGACCACGTAAACTAAAGCGTGGGATAAACAGAGCCCGAAACGAGCGTACGATTAGTGATGTGCTACGACTTTTGCTACGAGTGCTGCGGTGTAGGCACCGTGGCGTAGCGCCATCTTATCGTAGCACAGAATCGTAGCGGTAGCAAAGTAAATAATTAATTCTTTACCTACTGTGTTATGCTGAATATATATTTTGTCTCATTCCTACAACGTTAAATACCGTATAGTCGGTAATTTTATAATTAATCTAGCATATAGTTTTATTCGGTTATTTATTTAAATAAACACACGGAGGGAATGCTCTAAAAGGTTTTAATACTAACATTCACATTTAAACCGTACTTCATACTCACTATAAAAGTTTTACCAACCTGTTTTACGTTAACGTACTAATCCTGGATACTTAATCCATTACGCACTGCGAGCATTTACCGTAAGTTTATATCTGCAGCTTTACGTGCGTTACAGAGCACTTTGACTGTTTCACGAAAAAGCCTCACAAAGGGTCAGGAACCCATTAGTGATCCCAGAGGGTTACAAATGTTTGCGACGCTCGTTCGGAGTAACAGGCCACAATTTCAAACAGACAGTTCATTATAACGTGAACAAATACATGAACGTTTTGATCTGGGTATGACATTACTTCGGTTGATTTGAACCTAGCGTTTTGGGCTGACGATACTCGTGCCTATTTGGAATAGACTACTAATTTGTTCGTTCGGAGATGGCTTAATTTGGTGCTGCGGTCCCGATTCTATTTAATAGTCCTGTTGACTGTTGACTTAAAACTCATCTGCATATAGCTTAACATGAACTCTTATTGAGCTAGAAGACGAACGAACGACTTGCTTAGTAGATACTTTACTACTAACACTTAATACAACCCGTTCTAAGTAATAGCGGCCTATAAAAAACTTTTGGCACTTCCCCAAGTAAGTATAAATTAAATTATTTGACAGGGAAGGTACGATAATCATCCGGGCCGTTTCAACGCAAACGATAACAATAAAATCTTTTCTTTTTCATAATTTTCACAATGGAGAAGCGATTTACGTATATTGGTAGGCGCGGCGCGTCGTTAACCTCGCATTAAAATAAAATCGTTCTCGCTCAACACCGAGATATATCACAATTGAATTGAGCTAAATGGTATTTCTTAGCTTCTTATCGTAAACGTTTAACATTAAGATCTGGAATAAAACGTGTTTATTGTACATTATCTGTTCACTTTAGACTCTCGACTACTTTCTTCCACTCAGTACATAACATAACTGAAATGGAGTATCTTTGTGCAGCAATATTTTTGTATAAAAACCCTCACTGGCGCGTTCCAGCACGATTCAAGCAGCTAAGTCCATCGTAAATAAGGCGGATACACAATAGTTTTAAAGTAAAGGATTATTCTTAGACTTTATTACACACATGTGGGACTTAGAAGGATATGCGAAAGATTTATCTTTGTAGACAAAGTGTCTATTTTCTTTCATACAAGCAAAGTAATGAGCTTATTATCTGTGCTCAGACTTGCGTTAAACCACTTAGTTGGTGACCTTAATAAGATAAGCGCTAACATTACCATGCTCATAAGACGTATATACTGCTTTTGTTTGTTTAGTTTCGTTAAACAACGTGTAACGGAAAGGGTATATACATACCAAGGTCACGGCTTCTTTAGATGATATCAAACGATATTGGAAGGGTTTTTTAATCCTATCTCTACATGTTCGGAAGTTATAAGAATTTTTAATACATTGATACCAGAAACCGAACTTTTTAAATTGTAATAAAAACATCACTCGGAAGAGATTTATCATGATATTGGCAAGTAACGTGGAAAGTTATTGACCTACGTAGTGCAGTGACACGTTTTTTAATGATTTGAATTTAAGAAACATATGAAACCGAAAATTTGGTATAATTTCTAATAGCATTTTTTTTATCTTAAGCTGAAACTATTTAAAGTGATTCTATACCAGCTGTTATCTTTAGTGCTTAAAGATAGCAATAGGGTTTCTGTAACACTCTGTATTTAAAATCCAGCTCTGGGCTTAACGTAGCCCATATTCAAACTGTGATAAGACGCACGCATCAATGGAATATCTATACGTATACCTGTTATGCATATGCATCATTTTAGCCGAAAGACGTGCATTGCTCGACATAGGTTTCCTCCAAACACCACCACTTCCGGATCTGTGTTTCTCGCGTCCAGCTGATTCCTGCGGCCTTCACCAGGTCTAGATCCACTTTGTGGGAACCCTTCCAACGCTACGTCTTCTGGTACGCGCTCGCCACTCCAGAACATTTTGGCTTCATCGGCCATCTGTTCTGCGAGCAATGTGCAATTCTTTCAAACAGCTATTCTGCTAGTTTCTAACTGTTATACTGTGCTAATATTATGCCGATTCAACAAACGTGTATTTATTAGAAAGCACGTGTTTGTACTAAGACCTCATTAGTATGAAGTGTAAGTATTACCTTGTACTTCTCACATACATATCAGTTAACTTACACGTGTTTTCTTCATTGAAGATAAACCTCCTATATTGCTGACAAGTATGTTTACTGTTATTATAAGTATACCGCTTAATGTATCGTATACCGCACATTTCTTAAGGCCTGTTTCGCAGTGCGAGTGGCAGTTTAGGGATAAAACCCGGCCAAGTGCTTGTCGGATCACGCAAAATTAAGAGTTCCGTAGTTGGAATAAATTTACTCCAATAACCATACTAAATAAAAATATATATTCTCCAACTCCAAATGACAGTTTGGTATCGCAAAAAAAACATTTATTTACGCAATGAAACTACTTGTGAATGATTTTCAGACTTTTTAATTTACTTGTGCTGTGAGACCTTGCTAATTGCCAAATTTTATGATTCATGTTAACGGGAAGTACCCTTGTAGGTTTTGATTTATTTACGAATATCAGAATATCTCGCATAAATCGCTGTATTTTGTTATTGCCTTGATTTAGAGGCGAAATAAGGCCATGCATACCTGAAAAAAAGGATCTTGACTGTCTGACAGACAAACAGATGGACAACGAAGTGATCCCATAAAGGTTCCGTTTTTCGTTTTAAGTTTCGGAACCCTTAAAATGAGACCGAATTATGGTAGCCGGAACTAATTTGATGATGATGACACAGCCCACAGTAAAAGTCTTCCTAACCAAGAAGGCAATTCTAGTAAAACAGAAGGTAAACCTAAGTTAAACTAAGAAATCCCGGGCGAATAAAAACTTCCTCGGCTCTGCCAGTTGCTTATAAGTTTGAGAGAGAAATAACTCCTAGACAAAAATCTAAATACAGCCTATCAATTTAATGAATATCATACGCAAACAAACTTGTATAATAAACGTAGGATTACAATTAAACGCAGTCGGGTAAAAATGATGGAGAATTGGCTGTCGTCCGCGGGTTTACTCGTATTCTAAGTACTACCTAAGGCCGTTAAGTGCTACTTAAATTCTTTTAAAAAGTCTCCTATACTAGCTGTTACAAGCGAACTTCATCTGCGATCCAGGATGAGAAGTAACCTACGTCCTTACCTAGGTTATGGTCTATGTTCTCTTTGTTATTAGGTTTGGTTACCGCACTTAGTCCTTCAAGTGGACCATTGTGCGTGAGCCATGGCTGTTATTCCAGCCAGCCCAGCTCCCTCCAGAAGTTGGCTATAACTCCTGGTTTGTTGAGAATAGTCATGTAAGATTTAGGTGCCCCGAGAGTTTCTGTTCTAATCTGGGCTACGCCTGTGCATTCGAAAAGCACATGTGCAACGGTTTCCTCAGCCTCCATGCAGGCCCTGCACAGGGGGCTGTCCGATATGCCTATTGTGTAGTTTGTTTAGCGGGCAGTAGCCTGTGATGGCCCCAGTCACCAGACGCAGATCCTTTCTGTCCAGGCGTAACAGACTTCTGGTCAGCCTGCCATTCACAGATGCCATTGCTTCCCTAGACTGCCTGCAGCCTGATGTCGAGGTCCACCAGCTCGCTGCTTGGGTGTGGGTGCAGTCCTTAAGCCACCTGCGTATCTGGTTGAACCAGATGGGCATGATGGGCTCGGGTCCACAGACTGACACGCTGGATGCTCTTCTAGTCAGTTCGTCACCAGCATCGTTGCCTAGTGATCCGCTGTATCATTTTACCCATTGCAGTGTCACAGTGTTGCGGTTAGAAACTGTTACTCGTTCTAGTGCATTGTGACATTCTCAATGTAATGTATTTTTTCCCTAAGGATTGGAGAACTGAAGCACTGTCGGAGATTATACGTATGTGGGTGTCTGTGACTCTCCTGTCTTCTATAGCGTACGCCGCTTGTTTAATGTCCACACATTCGGCCTGGTAGACGGTGTTCAACATTCCCAGCGGGCTGGATATATTTATGTTAAGATCTCGTGAGAAAACTCCGACTCGTTCTGTTCTTCTGTGAGTACTACTTTGTAATGTTTTCGGAAGTAGTGTAGTTTCGGAGTTTTATCGCAGGGTGATGCCATCATTGGTTGTCGTTTGATCGCATCTTCCTTAATGCGTGTGTGTCTGACTCTAGGGTTCCTGTTATGTTAAGCCTGAAAGCAGCCAGGGCCGCCTCCTCCCGCACGATGAGGTGTAAAGGAGGCAGTCCCAGCATTGTCTGTAGGGCAGCGGTGGGTGTAGTTCTCATGCAACTAGCGATTGCTGCACAGGCGTACCGCTGCAGTTTTTCGAAATCTTTTTGAGCAGTGCTGAGGTCTCTTCTGGGCCACTAGACTATTGAGCTGTATGTGATAATTGGTTGAATAACTGCGGTGTATAGCCAGTAGGTGACTTTGGGGCTAATCCCCCAGTTCCAGCCAAGCATTGGCTTGCACTGCCACAGGGATATGCTGGCTTTTGTAGTGATGTAGTTGGTATGTTTTGCCCAGTTCAGCTGTTTATCCAAAAAGATGCCCAGGTATTTGGTTTTAGTTGATAGGCTTAGGGTAGTGCAAAACAGACATGGAAGTTGTAGTTCCGCGAGTTTCCTCTTTTTGTGAAGAGGATCAGTTTGGTTTTTGTGGGATTTACTTCGCTGCGGTTTGATAGTTGGTGCTTGTTGCAACAGTCTTCGATTATTTTCAAGGCTTTGCATGGGTGCCATTTATTATTATGGTTAGATCATCGGTATAGCCTACGGTGAAGTAACCTTTGTCATTCCGTGTTTTGATGAGGCTGTCTACGAGCGGGTTCCATAGAAGCAGCGAGAGTACGCCCCCTTGCGAATAGCCCTTCGCCACTACTGCCCTTATAGTGTCATTCACGGTGACTTGTACAGCTCTCAGTTTGAGCATATTGGTGATCCACCCACTCAGGGTCATCACTATGTTGTGTCTGTCGATGGCCATGTGAATGCTATTGAACATGGTCTTGTCATAGGCCCTCCATGTTGATAAAATCAGCCAGTGCTGAGCATATGTGGTCCACTGCACATTCAGTTTTGGATACCACGCTATGGTGCGGATTCTGTTGATCTGCCTGTGGAATACGCGTGCTGTTGTTTGTGAAGTGGTTTTACCCGGAGAGGTCCGTCTTGGATATGTCTATCACAGAGTCTCTCAAAGGTGCCTTGCCAGTAAGGACGCCAAAAGGCGTTTGTATTCGGGCACCTTGGTGCAACGCGGGTTACGCTTCGGTGCTGGTTCCTTTGTGTGGGTAGCTATACATCGAGACCAGTACAACGCCAGTAGGAATGTTACATGCGATCTAGACCCTGACAGCTGTCAGGTCCTGGAACAGAATTGAGTGAGTGGTGTGGTAGGTATTCCTTTGGGAATGTATGTGGCGAGGGGGGTAATGGCTGATCTTCTCGTTAGTCTCGTGAATGGGTGCTGTTTGTGGTGACTGGTCGTCTTGCTGACCATAGTTTTGTTAATTGTATTAACTTTTTATTAATTTTATTCCAAAGGTCCTAGCTTAACTGTTGTTACTTCAAGTTACAGTTTTATATACATAATGCAGAATTGCATATGTAAGCGGACACGCCCTTTGTGCCTGGAGGCTTTTATTTAAATTGTAGGTTCTGTTTACGTTTATTTTTAATTTTTGTGAATTATTACTTATTTCTACTTGAGTACCTATAGCTTTCAATGTTTTTTTGGTATATTGGCGTATGCTAGCTGACGTATAGCAAATTTAATGTTTTTTGTGTTTCGTAATGTTAATTACCTACTATTGTATAGAATCAAGTTCTTCTAGCTTAACAGACAGCTCTGCTGCTGGGGAGTTTGTTGCGCCACTTCTTCTTCCCAGCTAAAGCACTAGGAAGTGGTGAAGGGCGGGCGTTTTGGGGGGACTGTCTTATGTAATTTTCACGTTCAAAAAGAGCCGACTCTCAGCCTAGTTTGAATAAATGACTTTTGATTTTGATTTTATGCCAGACAAACTACGAACCTGCATTCGTGTCTGCACCATGTGTGTTGAGAATTAGCTTGCCTCCTATGTTGCTGAGGCCGCAGATTCTGTTGTTCCTGATTCACGGCTCTTGGATCAGTGCGATGGTTTTGAACTTTACCTCCAAGGCTCTGCGTAAGCTTGCCGTGGTAGTCTGGCTGTGTTGGAGGTTGGTTTGGATGACCTTTAGGGCGGTGACGGCGGTGGAGTGGAGTTAGTCGGAGATGGATCCATCGTATAGTCTCTCCGCTACCTCCACTCTGAGCTGGTCTTCGCGTTCATCACCCACCGATGAGGCAAGTAGTTGCTTGTTTCAGCCAGGTGATGAGGGGGGTATGGCGTCATCGTCGTCGTCGCCCATTGCTGCTCGGGCCATACCTCCTCGAGTTGGGCAACATCAGCATCGTTGGTCTGTGTCGGTGTCGGTACGGTCTTCTCGTCTGTGCTGTTGGTCTTGGTGCCACAGGGTAGGGTTGTGGGCCAAAAGCGCACGTATATCGACCCTAAGACGTACGATATTCGTCGCTCCCAGGTTAGGACCCTTTCATCTTCCTCCGGTGAGTGAAATATGTCCCGTAGTTGTCGCCACTGACGGTAGTCGCCCTGTAGAGTGATCACATAGCAATGTCGTACCAAGTATTCTGACGGAACAGAATACTTTGGACCCGGGCTACGTCACCCTTGTAACGGGAGCCGAAAAGCGAGGCTCGTACATGGGTGGGCACGTCGGACTGTATAAGTACTGTCAGTGCGAGGTCGGTGTCTGTGAGTTTTATCAGGGGTACATTCTGGTTCAGCCAAGTTAGGGCAGAGTCGTCCTCGCACCACATCTGCATGGTGCCTTCCGCTACCCGTGGGCACCCGCGGAAGGCCGGGAGTGGTGTCGTCGGAATTGTGTCTAATAATCGGGCTTCCAAGTCAGTCTTTACGTGTTCTGCCTCTTCCTTAGTCAGGTTTGTAGACGGAAAAGGAAGCAGATTACTACGGCCAGCCTCCCAAGAATATCCTTCGTGGTTCGCGCGTAGGTTCTCTGCTTTCCCTGAGCGGAGTGGTCCCTCACACATTTGGTGTACCCCTGTAACGTACTCGGCGAAGCCGTATCAACAGGGCGCTCCCTCTTCGCCGGCCCTGTACCACTTAGTCCAGGCTGCGGCTTGGAGGTGCCCGGCAAGGTTTTAGTTGCCGGCTGCGCCTGTGCGTGTGTTGGTATATACCACATACCTCTGTTCTGTCTAGGTCGAGGTCGGTCGAAGGTTTAGTCGGAGTTCTGGGGTCTGTTGGCGGTCCCGGCAGACTTTGCAGCGTCCGGCCGCGTTTTGAGCTGGGTTTCCTCTTCGCGGACTAACGGCCGGTCGCGCGGCTCCGGGTCCGGATGCGTTTCGCGCTCGGTTGCCTCTTCGCGGACTAACGGCTGGTCGCTTACTTTTCGGCGGCTGATTGTGCCTCGCGCTAGCTACTGCCTCCGCGGGTATGATGCTTTCGGTCGCCGACTCTTTTTTCCCGGGCAGGAATTTTTCCGCGCTTGTTCAGCGGCGTACTTCATCAACCGAGAAAGTGCTTGAGCTGCCGGGCTCGTCATCCTTCCTCGTCCTTCTTTGTCTGTGTCGGTATTGGTCGTTGTCAGGGTTGGTGATGCTGTTTCGCACGATATTCTGTTGCTAGAGGCTGGTGGGTGACACACCCCGGGTCGTGTGTTGTGGTGCTTAGGTAGCGGCCGGAAGTGGGTTAGAAGGCGCGCTGGTCGTAGCCAGTATTGTTTTTTTTTGGCGCGTTAGTCGCTGCCTGAGTGTTGGTCGCTGTGTCACCGGCCGGCTGCGCTGAAGAGCACGGCAATGAGGTGCAGTCGGTTGCCCCCCACAATACGCTGAGGGCTGACCGCTGTAGCGATGTGGGATTCCGTAGCTGGGCCGGGACCCACCTGGGTAGTATCCTTTGCGTTCTGCATTTTTTTTAGGAGTGGGGAGTGGGCTTTTTTGGAATCGAGGTTATCCCTTCTCTAGTACCGACAGGATATGGAGATAGGAGGGAGGCATTTTAGTGGGAAGGGATGGGTTAATTGGGGGTCACCATAGGTTACTTCGGGATTTGGCCTAAGGGTTTGGGAGTAGACAGGATGTCTAGATAGGTAAGGTTGACTTATTTGGGTGGTTGGTGAATTTGAAGAGGTACATAGGTACATAGGTTACCCTAAGCCTGGGATTTTGGCCTTCAGGAACTTCTCTTGTCCGGGATCTATTTCAAGATACTCCGGGTGCGAGTTCGGCCGTTATGGTCGACCTTGCCCCCGGAGTTGGACTATCCGCAACCAGCCAACCCACTCGGTTGCAGGAGAAGAAGTGCCTGGCAGTCTGAGTCACCCCACCGCGGAAAATATATTTGCGTTGGGGCAATCCAGCCGTCCTCAAGTGGTCCCGTCCTCTAGAAAAGTTATGGTCGATCTGTGCGCCAAATTTCATTTAAATCCGTTCAGCCATTTTAGCGTGAAAGCGTAACAAAAATATATTATTTAGGAAGTTAATCTATATTACAGTCTAGCTATTTGCGAAATTGAACCCCTATCCGTTCAGCCGTTAAAGCGTGATTGAGTGACATACATAGAAATTTTTAAACATCTTCACTTTGTATAATATAAAGTAGGATTTCGAGTCAGCAACCAGACCAGACAGCAATCGTCTTGATGGCCCGAAGGTCGTAAGCCGAACCGTTACGTTTAGTGGCAGACGCGTTTTTTGTTATAATACACATGAAACTAAAGCACCCATGCATTAGGAGTTTTTGTAGGAAATGATTACTAAGAGAGACTTTATATGACTGTAAGAAATGTTGCGTTTTGAGTGATTATGATCAAATGGGGGTAGGCTTTTTTATGACGTCTGCTTGTGTTTATTATACTTACTTCAGCATCATGTGCCTAGCCTGTACCAACTATAACTTTAACTTTACTGACATACTTTTGAGCGTAGAAGCCGAATTAGGGTTTGGAAGACCATATCACAAGACGTTCTGTCGTTTATCCCTTCCGCCAGACGTGAGTTTCAGTAAATTAATTTATTAATCTATTTATGAACACACATAAACAAATAAGAAGAAAGGAACTGTAAAATACGTACTTGTTATTTCTTTGTTTCTGATGTTCTTTTCGTATTGATAGGTATCAATACGAAAAGAACAACGTAGGGACGTATTTAAACAATTTCATATGTAATTTGAACTGGGTATGATGTGCGTGGAAACGTTCTATTTCAAACGAGTCATTTTTATTTTTATTTTCATAGAGAATTGGTAATTCCTTGAACGCACTAATTTTGGCTTTTAGATATAACTTATTGTTGCAAAGTATAACTAACTACTCTATGTGATAAATATATGTACGTTTCTACTATATCCTTACCTGCTGTAGTCTTTAGTACTTGTCTTTGCTGTAAGTTTTGCCCAGATACATCCAGTTTAAGGATCTTCCTAATTTTGAATACTCCAAAAAACGGATGGGAGTAAATTCTCGGAGCAGAACTGCAAAGTAAATAATAATGATTTCCCTACTCAATATAATTTATTATAGGTAATTATGAAAAATTAATTACTTAAGAGACGTCCTGTGTCGGACGTTTCTAGAAGGGTTGGAGCACTTCATAATTAATATTATATAATTAAAACTTCTTCCGTTTATGGGTCACAAGGAAGGCGATTGCACAAGAAAGATCAAATAAATCATATTTTTATAGTAAACGTTTGCAGAAGTTAATAGTGGTCATATTTTCTATAGAAAATGTTGCAGTAACTTGGATTTATCGCCGTTCTATAATTTAATTTTTAGATATTTTTCTCTGTGTTCTACATCTGGTAAATCTTGTAAACTAACTGCGTAAAATAAACTAAAAAGAAAATGAACCACAATAAAACAGTCAGTGTTAAATATCTTTGTAAGACAAAGGAGAGATAGGGTTCCGAACGAAACTTGTTGTTTTACTTCTAAAACAATGCTTTAATTTTTTGCGTTACCATTACAAGTTTTTTGTCGTGAAAAGGCTTGTAAAGTTTTTGCTCCGGTCTAAAGGTCCCACCACACAGCTCACCACTATCGTCGCATATAGTGCTGTAATTACGTTCAAGCTGCTGCGAAATACAAGCACGCGCTTAATTGTCTATTCACTTTCTTACGATAATCTATAATATTTTGTCCCACTTTCATCCGTCTATCTTTAGTAAACAGTATAGGCACGTTATGCATCGTCTGCTCCAGGATCTCATATAAAGAATATTTAGTCACGCAGGGAAGCGCCCCGTCGTGTCACGCTACGCAGCGCTAATATGATAGGACCTTTACTTCAGAACGACAGACACATAATTAAAATGTTAATTCATAAACACAATTCAGTCGTTGTTTTCATAATGAATCCCACGAGGTTACACAGGGTGAACACGTCTCATATAATTCACACAAAACATATAAAAACAATATTTCAGCTCATTAATTAGGTTCTAATATGCTTAATTACGTTAATTAAATTTAATCATATTATCTCGCCAATATGGAGGGTTCCCGTTGTACGTTTAATTACTGGAGACATAAATGAAATCGAGGGACATTCCTCTGACGGCCTTTAAATTAATATAAATAGATGGCTTTGAGGAGAAAATATGCTCATGATTATTCATTCCCAGAAAGTTCGTGTCTCTTAAAAATTTCTAGAAATATTTATATTTTTTGCTCGGCATATAAACCGCGCCGTAAAAAACACGCAAAATCGTGTGAGCTTGTTTGTATGACACGGCAAACAACCGCAAGAAACAACGGGTAGGTACGGCTCAGTGGTATTTTTTCTGTGCCAAGCTGCAGACGTGCCCCCATGAACCCATATAGGAAAAAGATCATGATAGCGTGTATAGAAAACTAAAATAAAAAAAAAGGAAAGAAAGATTTGGATACCTACATTCGATTGTCTTATCCTATATTACAGGCTTTTTATGAATTAATTAATAATTCTCAACTTATTTCCATTTTAAAACATAATCAGCGAACGTAAGCCGTCACGAAAATAATTGCCGCTGTGAAATCATCCGGTGCCGTCGACGGACTCCCCTAGACTACCATACAGAACCGATGTCTCCTGCAAGCTTTCATAGTTCCATAGCTTTAGACGAGAGACAAGTAGAAAGATATAACTCCATTCTACTAGGTGGGGCTAACACGATGGAGTGCGACAGGAAGTTTCAAAACTTACAGTCAAAGTGACTTCTGCTGCCATCATCATACAAAGAGCCTAAGTTCTTCATTTCGTCGTCACACGATCCGTTTACATGTCGGTTTCCTTTTCCTGGAAATCTATGACTTCGTTTACGCCAAATGACAACATTCAGTAAATAGGAACGAAAACTATGTTCCTATCAGAAGCGTTTCATATTGTAAAACACATTCAAAATCAAAATTAAAATATTTTATTTCACATAAACCTGCAAGGGCACTTATGAAACGTCAGAAGCTAGGTGCACGGTTCCAATTTGTCGCTTCCTATAGAGAAGAGCCGGCAAGAAACTCCACGGTTACTCTTTTAAAAATAATTGGCTTTTATAATGTTTTCAAATTACAATGATATTAGGTATGGGAGGACAGTGCAGGCCTGTCAATAAGTACCAGGTACTTAATGGAATGAAAATAAAGAATAGAAACTGTAGGCCTACAACGTTCTCTCATTCAGAAGCTTGAAAACAAAATGTTGATAACTTAAGAACAAAATAAAGATGTCGTCGCGAATATTACAAGTGATGATTATTGCTTTGGTGGTAACAACTTGTTCACTAGGCAGAGCATTTTCAGCGAATAAATAATTCATAGCACGACACCCTTTGGACCTCCTTGTCCTGTTTAATAACGAGTTGAGCATAATCAGTTTTAGTTCTACGCCTAGCTGCTACAATTGCTGGAAATATTTTAGCAATAATAATATGGCAATGTTATAAAGCTGACACAGTATGAAATTCGCTTAAATTGAATTGGGACGCACTTTGTACATAGACCGTACAAAGTGCACGAGAAAATTAAGGAAGTTTCTGGGTATCTTCTTCGAACAGGTCAGATGCGTAGAATTTGTAGTTGAACGTGGATAAAGAAAAAAAAATGAGTGCAACCGGGGTCCCCGTCATTAGCAAAGTTCCTTATGCGATCCTCGCTCGCACACGCACTCCTATATAATAGAAAGAGACGGAGAGAGAGAGAGATTGACAGGAAGTATGGATTTAATACGCGTTTCGATACATATCCATCTAGTAATTTGTCGCCATTTTGGATTTTCATTTTGATCGTGCTTTCTATCGGCTTTAACACCCTCAAAAACCATGGCGACACCCAAGACGAAAAAATTAAAAGTTTTCGCAGCCGCCATTTTCGATTGTCATTTTGACTTCAATATCGGTTTTTGCGCCTACGAAAATGATGGAAACCAATGGTGAAAAACTTGAAAATTTCGCAGCCGCCATTTTGGATTTGAATTTTTACCTCAAAGCTGGAACGGAAACCCTGTCTCCCTCTCTCTGTCTCTTATTATATAAAATATATTTCTATGTGTAATAAAGACTCTCTGGAATGGATGATGTCGAACTACCAATATCGTGATGTTCATAAGTGTGCGTTACCTAATTAGGCTGAAGATATCTGGTCGCCCATGACATGTAGCTAAGCTACTCACGGCAGTAACATTCAATGCGCTTATCACTGGCTGTCACCATGACGTCACCTATGATCTTGATACGTAGTTTCTAAGGGAGTACTCCCCTATGACCATTCAATGTTGTCATATATGATGAACCATGTTAAACAATTGACAGTCATGGGCTGACATGTTAAACAATTGACAGTCATGGGCTGATATGTTGATGACGTCACCATTGTTACTAAGGGAATTTAGCTTTCTGTCTATTTAGCATCTAGTCTCAGTATAAATTAAATATTATGATCATGTTATAAAAGTCTTCATTATAATCAAGCTTCTGAAATCTGTGAAGCCATGTAATATTATGTAGAAGTGGTTGCCGCTTTGTCTAAGAAAATGTAATTTATTTTATGATTAAAAATTTGTTTTAAAGAAATTTCTGGTTCAAGCTTACTTCAAGTGTTGAAAATTGTTAAATATTATTACGAAGTGTCTAAAGAATTGCCTTTTAGATATTTTGCTCAATAAATAGCGGTTGTTGAGGCCGTTTATGCCATTTTGTCGATTTCGTTTATTTACTTGATTTTAAAGATGTACTTTTACCTACAGATAAAATACTGCATTTCCATAAGTTTGAATGCACAACATGAAAGATCGTTTTAATGTTTATCTAATAAATAACGAGTACCAATAAAAAAAGAGCTAAACTGTAAAATCTCGTCTATAAAATCACGTAAATCAGCGAAATCGAAAAAAATTGTAAATGGCCTCTTAAATACGTTCCATAAATTCACTTTTATACTAGTAGAACCAGAGATATTGAATTTTCAGTGTGAAACTTTATTTATTTATATTTTCTATGCGTTGAATTTGTTGCCGGCTCCACGACAGTACACTTGTAATGAATCCTCCTTGATCTGTCGTGTTTAGGAGCTCATTAGTCTTTGAACAAAAAAGGTTTTTCAAACTTCCTTCCCAAAAAAGGATTTCAAAGACATTCCCTCGTTTTGTTCGCGAAAGACACGGCAATAAGGGGACATTTTCTTCCGAATGCCGAATGATATTGATAACAAGGTTCTAGTGTACCCATTGTGTGATTTTGTATCAAAATTGCATTTTTGTTGTATTGTATCGTTCCCGATGTATTGCTACCCTTTGTAATATTGTAGTTTCTGAGGATGCATGTATTGTTACGGTTTGGATGTTACACTGAAGTATATCCTACTGTGCAGCAGATAATAAAGCAATGAAGATATGACGTGCAGGTACCTCGATAACTAAAACGTTCTCATTCCAATCTGGATATCAGTACAATATGGAGTTTAATTGTATTTTATAGTTCCTGCAAAAGATGACCTTATGTTCTACAGTCACGAGTAATAACATAGAAACGCCCTTACAATTTAAATTTATGGAGCGAGTGAAAATATTTGATGATTTCCCAAACCAAAAAAAAAAATGTATCCAAAGAAATTTCAAAAACACGTTTACAGTACAGTTTCGCAATGATGTTATCGATTACAAAGCAGCAGTTTCAAGCAGCTTGAGCTCGGAAATAAGTCACAATTAAGGTTCAAAAGGAACCCAAATTATGATTTTACCTAATTGACAAAACTAGTGTCCACAAATATAGGATCTGGATTGTCATTAATTTGCGTTATTACGGTAAGGTAGCTATTAAGCATCAGCGAGCAGCGTCAACTCGCCTGTTGACTGTTTTTTTCCGTATACCGTCCTAAAACTATTGTGCTATTAGATTCCTACGGCAACATTGCAAATCTTATAGAAGGGATAAGCGCGCATTTTTTTTTGAGGGTGGGAAATCATCAAATAACTTCTCCCGCTCTGGGTAGAGTAAATTCACCCGTGTTGCCTCAGTTCCCTGTGTGCCAGTGGCTGCGGTATGTCTTTCGAACAACCCACACCACTGGCAGGCATCGGCCCTTGCGGGTCCCATCAGTTGTTGCTGAAATCTCTTTGAGGCGTGCATGGAACACAAGGCGCCGTCGACCCGGGCTTGGTCCTTCCGGACAGCGAGCTACCCGTTACTCGCCATCCGCAAGCCCGCGCCTACGGTAGCCAGGAATTAGCCTGGGATTCCCAACGCCCAGCGCGTCTCCTGCGAAGGCTGCGGCCCTGAAGGCGCATGTACTGCCTCTCCCTCACGCGCGCCGCCTTCTTTTTGCGAGCATTACTGCTTCGCAGAAGGAGGTAACGGCTACCCATGCACTCTCGCTCCATACCATGGCCTGGACCAGGGCCAGACGCGAGAGATCGTCGCCGCCGATCGCCTCCACGAGGACACGGCGGTGCTCCGCCTAAGCCGGGCAGACCTCCACCGCATGCTCCACCGTGTCCTCAGGGCGATCTTCGCAATGGAAACACTCGGACGTTTCCTCCCACCTTATCCGAAACAGGAACCTCCCGAAACAACCGTGTCCGGCGAGGATATGCGTCAGGCGGAAAGTGAGGACTCCGTGCCGCCTCTCGAGCCACTTCTCAAAGACCCCTCTTACCGCCACAACCGTGGCGTGCCCAGCACTGGTTTGCGACAATCGCACTCTCCACGTCGCCATGAGATCCCGCCGGAGTTTTGTCGGCTGTGCCGCGATTTCCCGTGGCAGCAGAGTTACGCCCCGGCGTTTGGCCACTCCCAAGTGTGCGCGAGGACCTTTGCCTCCAGATTCCATGGCGGCAATCCGGCAAGGAGGCCCGCTGCCTCACCGGAGACCATGCGGTATCTCCGGACCATCCGGTTGGCCATGACCCTATGGGACGCCTTCAACTTGCGGGCTAGTTGGCGCCTCAATGTAGGCGCCCACACCGGTGCCCCGTATAGGGCCATGGACCGCACAACCGGCATGTTACTGCGGCCGTCATAAATAATGCCATTGCGGTAACGGCCCCGTTCAAAAAGTAGATAATTAGTGGCAATCAGTGTGCACTTAGTTTGTGAGTAGATATCACAAGCTAAGTGCACAATGATTCCCAATATACTTGCCATTTGGTTTACCTAAACTTAACAAAAACAGGAAAATGTAAGTTTACACTTTCAATGCCATTTTAATGTATCCATGACAAGTCCTATAATACATATACAATTTCTTTTGTATACATGTCATAGAAATTGTCATGGATACTTAAAAATGTCATTGGACGTGTAAACTTTTTACTGATTTTGTTTCGTTTATTAATATAAATGAAACAAAATACACACACATACATACATGTAATGGTCCAATGTATACCCACTTTTGATACAGTTTGATGATTAGGTAATTTAGTTAAAATTGTCGTCCACATATTTTTTGAATGGTAGAGAAGTTAAGATATTTTATAAAATGTGACAATGTGCAAATATTATAGCTTGTGACTGTACAGGCTGGCTATAAAATAACTAATAATAATAACAAACAAAACTAATTACTAATAATTATATTCGAACTGTCAAGCTAATTCAGAAGGAGAATAGCAGAAAAAAAGTATACGTGAGATTGGATTGACAAGCAAAGAAAGAAGATAAAATTAAGACTCGTAGAATTATCTTATAGAAATAATTAGTGAAATTGCCGGACAAAGGTGATTTATTGTGGATCTCAGTGCGGAGAACCCCTTAGGTTCTCATAGTACCTTATAGTAAATGAAGGTGAGTTTTAGTCACGTATATATCGACGGTTCCCCGGCTATTTGATCTAAGCGACACTTTGAGAAAGTTACAGGTTTAAAATTTTGCTTTTCGGAAAAAAATATTAAAATACTATTTATTGGATTTCAGTAAACTTAATACAGTATTTACCTAAATACATACGGCATCTTTCTGAGTTATTATTGCAAATATACGAGTATTATTTTCTAAATGGCTCAAATGCCAATGGTTTTAATAGTGGTTGAAAGTAAATTAGTTCAAATGTTTAATAAATATGGCATAAAATAAGACAAAACGGCATATGCAATAAACCTTACATTGAATTACCTAAGTCAAATAAGTCGAAGCAGCATGTAACATTGAACTAGACTAGTGCAACTTGATACAGACGACGATCGGTGCTCAACCCCACTAAAGTAAATTAACTTTTGCTATCATAAAATTAGAGATAGGTTCTAATACAACCCTAATTAGTGATAAATATAAAATAAAACTAACAAAGTTTGAAACAATCTTTTGTTAAAAATTCAAATTTATAAAAGTCTTATTCTTCGTACTTTCGTATGATTAAAATTAAATAAACTAACAAAAAAAATCACATTCATACTGCCGCTGAAGGATCCTCCTCACCGCGAGCAGTCATTTGCGAGCATGCACGTGGTTGCGAACATCTATTTGCAACCAAATGTTCGCTTGCGAGCAAAACTACAAAATTGTTTGGAAACATCAAACTGTTTCAAATCAAATCAAATTAAAATATTTTATTTCACATAGACCTGCAAGGGTACCTATGAAACGTCAGAAGTTAGGTGCACGGTTCCAAGTTGTCGCTTCCTATGGAGAAGAGCCGGCAAGAAACTCCACGGTTACTCTTTTAAAAATAATTGGGTTTTACAATGTTTTCAAATTACAGTAATAATAGGTATGGGAGGACAGTGCAGGCCTGGCAATAAGTACCAGGTACTTAGAGGAATGAAAATAAAGAATAGAAAATCGTTTATAAATCTAGTCTGTAAGGCCTACAACGTTCTCCCATTCACAATATGTAAAAGAATCTACATTAGTATGATCAACCTATTTAAACCAAGTGACATGATTTCCATGAGAATCACTAATAAATAGTTGTTATTAGAAGTGATGTATAATGTCAAAAAATGACGAGAATATGTCAGAAAGTGTAAAAACTAAAAAGAATAAAAAATAATATTGTAATTTGGGAGCAGTTAATAGACTCTCACACAGTTATGTTGTTAATGAGGTACCAGGGAAGCCACATGTGTAGAAGGAATCAAGGCCAAAGTTCCCTGTCTTCAACGTAGTCGTTTATCTTATAATATGCTTTTTTGATAAACTTTCTATCGCTAAGTTCTGTAACCGACTTTGGCAACTTGTTATAGAAGCGTATACTGTTTATTAGAAATGACTTGCTAGTTTTAGTTAATCTAAATTTTGGAATCACAATTTCATCTTTACTAAGTGTATTTAGATTATAGAAGCCGCATCTTTTTTTGAAAAGACCTAAGTTTTTGCGAACTTACAAGATATTTTCTAGGATATAAAGAGAAGGCAGAGTTAGTATGTCAATTTCGTTAAATTTGTTTCTAAGAGACTCGCGAGGCCCCAGTTTATAGATTGCGCGGATTGCCCTCTTTTGTAAAATGATAACTGAATCCACGTCAGCTGCCGATCCCCACAGCAGAACGCCATAAGACATAATACTGTGAAAATAAGCAAAGTATACTAACCTAGCTGTGGCTACATCAGTCAACTGCCTTATTTGTCCTATTGCGTAAGCAGCCGAGCTTAATCTACTTGAGAGAGCTCTAATGTGGGCACCCCTTTGCAATTTTGAATCTAAAGTAATTCCTAGAAATACAGTTTCGGAAATAGCATCTAGTTTCTTGCCATCAAGTTTTAAATTTAGACCTACTTGGGGTACATTTGGTAATGAGAACTTAAGACATTTAGTTTTGTTCGCATTGACTAAAAGATTATTAGACGCAAACCATTTCGAGAGAACAGCTAGACTATCGTTGACATGTAAGACATCCGTATCTTTTCTATCTATTCTAAAAATAAGAGAAGTGTCATCAGCGAATAAGATTATATCCGAGAAGTTAGCCAACAGGTAAGGAAGGTCATTAATATAAACTAGAAATAAAAAAGGGCCAAGAATTGACCCTTGAGGCACGCTCATCTTAACTAGAGACCCAACGTACCCTGGGGACGTTGCCCCGTTAACATTTACTTTTTGCTGCCTGTTTGATAAATAGGAAAGTACAAGATCAGCAGCTCGTCCACGAACTCCGTAGTGGTGTAATTTACAGATGAGTGTATTGCGGTCAACGCAGTCAAACGCTTTTGAGAGGTCACAGAAAATGCCAATTGCATCCTGGGACTCATCGTCACATTTTGGAATCCTGGGTTCTCCCAGTGACTGATGAGTTTTACTCCCGCGTCAGTCGTCGACCTACCTTTCGTGAAACCAAACTGTCGACTATGTAAAATCCCATTTGAGTTCAAATGTGACAACATTTGGTCTAACATGTTTTTTTCATAAATTTTGCTCAATGCTGGAAGCATAGATATAGGTCTATAATTAGAGGGATCACTCTTACTACCCGATTTGAAAATTGGTACTACTTTACTATGTTTCATTAAGTCAGGAAACGTGCCGCTGTCTAAACATTGATTAAATATGCCTGTTAGGACAGGGGCAATTGTATCAATGATACCTTGAAGAATCTCAACGGAAATCCCCCATAAGTCTTCAGTGTTTTTATATTAAGACTTTTAAATGCTGTTTTAATTGTGGCAATAGAAATGGGTTTGAATTCAAAATTTGGAATGTCGTTACTGAAGTTTTCTTTAAGAAGAGATTCAGATAATACAGATGATGAGGGTAGAGATTTCGTAACCTCTATTGGGATGTTGGTAAAGAAATTATCTAGAGTCTCAGCAACTTTTAACTTATCTGAAATGGTTTCATTATCAATTTTTAGAGTTAACTCATCTCGCTGTTGTCTGTTTCCAGTTTCTTTGTTAATTACCTGCCACACAGGCTTTATTTTATTTTTAGAAATATTAATTTTGTTCTTTATTAATTACGTTGTGTGTGGAATTTTATTTTTAGTAATATTAATTTTGTTACTTATTAGTTACGTTTGAAGTTTTACTCGTAGACGAGATAATTATGTTCGCTAACAAATGGTCGCAACTACGCGAATGCTCGCGAACGATGGCTCGCGGTGTGGACCGTCCTTTACATAAGTAATTATAATTTACAGTCAGCAAGTTATGTTGAGTAATTGTATGACTGTTGTAATAATAATATAGACCAAAATCAAATACTTTCAAGTAAAAGACTGATTAACTTGTAATTTTTAGCAGCGAGCATTTCACAGGGAGCATTCGAACGAATGCTCGCGAACGGCGTTCGCGAGTTGGGGATAATCCTTTGAACATAATAATCGAACATTAATAAAAATTTCAATATAGATTAAAATAATAATCAGTCTTAACAGGATTAGTATTCCTGAAATCATTATCCTTAACTCAGGTATTGCAGATAAGGTCTCTATCTCATCTTCAATAACTACATCAACCAGTATGTCTTTTCCGCTGCGATGAGTACAGTTTGAGTACTCGGAATGAAATACTGTGGGTATGACTCCTGTCTCACAATTTTTTTAAATCGTTGAATTTAGTGGTGGTTAATCACGCCAGGTGTACTGGTAGTCACCGGAGGTCACAACTCTGCGCGAGGCGTGCGTTGCTGGGCGGCACCGGTACACCAGGCACCGCAGGCTACGGAGCCTGCGGTGCCTGGTGTACCGGTGCCGCCCAGCAACTACGCTGATACGGATCCGCCCTCCAGATACGGAAGCCATTCAGGCGGAGCTGTACGAGGGGCACAGAGTGGCGAAGACCACCCTTCGAGCGGAGATCCTGCGGGCCAGGGTACTGGCCCGCAATGAGTCACTGGAGACTCTGAACAGAGACCCGTGGGGAGGACCCTACTTTTGGAGGGGCGTCCTCACGGGTCTCTGTGGTGGTCTTGCGGTGCAAAATAACGTTCCGTCCGTAACGTTTTCCGTCACAAACAATAAATTATTATGGAAAAATATTAAAACCTTAACTTACACAAACAATTCTAAGAGCCTAAACACTGAACTACTACACATGGGACTAAATTCAACTGAGTCTGTTAATTTCATTAATAATTACTTTGCAAACATCGGTAAAGAGTTAGCCAAAAAAATTCAACCTTCAGCACATAACTTTATCTCGCCTCATCCGGATACATCAGTGACACAAATGAACTCGTTTGTTCTTTTGGATACTGATCCCGATGAAGTGAGCAGGATCTTGATGAGCCTGAAATCTGAGAGCGCTCCTGGCTGGGACAATGTTTCCACTAGATTTTTGAAACACATAAGCCAGGATATTGTACCTATCATAAGTCACTTGGTAAATCTTTGTTTTGAAAAGGGTATCTTCCCTGCCCCATTTAAGGAATCTATCATCATCCCCGTTCACAAGGGCGGGGACAGAGACGATGTCAACAATTACAGACCCATATCCATTTTACCAGCTATATCCAAAGTAGTTGAAAAACTAATAAACAACAGGCTCTTGAAATTCTTTCACAAATGTAACACCATAAGTAACTCACAATTTGGATTCAGGCGAGGAGTATCAACCGAGGATGCAGTTACTGCCCTCACCTCGCTAGTGGCTGATAATCTGGATAGTGGTACAAAATGTTTGACCGTCTTTTTAGACTTAAAAAAAGCGTTTGACACCGTCTCTGTTCCCATCCTCATAAATAAATAAACTAGAAGCGTCAGGTGTGAGAGGAATTCCGCTTGAAATGTTCAAGGGCTATCTCTCAAGCAGGAAACAGCGGGTTAAAGTGGGAGAACACGTCAGTTATGATGCAAATGTCACATTTGGAGTTCCTCAGGGAAGTGTACTGGGCCCTACGTTATTCCTGCTTTACATTAATGACCTCTGTAACCTTAAAATCCGTAACGCTAGAGTGTTTTCTTATGCTGACGATACTGCTGTAGTCTTCTCTGGGAATTCCTGGCAAGATGTTGCCAGAAGTGCTGAAGCTGGTATGACCCAAATAGCTCAATGGCTCAAAAATAACCTGCTCACACTAAACACGGATAAAACTAATTACATATGTTTCAGTATATCACACAGAACACAACCACATAAAGATTTTAACATAGGAGTACATACATGCAATGAATCAAATAACTGTCAATGTCCAAACCTAGTCAAAGTGTCTCAAACAAAATATCTTGGTGTTATTGTTGACCAAAGACTATCATGGTACCCCCACCTTGAACAGGTCACTAACAGAATCAGAAAACTGAGCTGGATATTTAAAACTCTGAGGTATATTGTACCAAAAAATGCACAAACCAGCACAAATACCCCCAGAAACCTACTCAACGAAATATATATAGCGTTAGCACAGTCTGTTTTGGTGTATTGCATCCCCATATGGGGGGGTGCGGCCAAGACTAAGTTTATGGACCTTGAGCGGGCACAACGGGCTCTAATAAAACTAATTTATTTCAAAAACCTTAGATATCCTACACAAAGTCTTTTTCAAATAAGCGATCTACTCTCGGTGCGAAAACTTTATGTAATTAAAACTGTTCTAAAGAAACAGAAAACTCTTTCTTTTGACCCTAGCTTAACCTTAAAAAGAAGAAAAGATATAGTAGCAGAAGTTCCCCAAACTAAAACCAAATTCGCCCGTATACAATACAAAAGACGCTCAGCTCAACTATACAACAGAATTAACAAAGAGATTTACATATACAATAAGATACAAACTGAATGTAAAAAAAAATTAACTAATTGGATAAAACCACTTACTTATGATGACACGGAGGCGCTGCTGGAATAAATATACCCTACCTCTAATGCCTGTACTATTGTTTACCTCTTGCGCTCTGATTCATATGTACTCACATTAACACACCCTAACATTCACACACCCTAACATTCACACTCTCTCACATTCACACACTCTCACATTCACACACTCTCACATTCACACACTCTCACATTCACACACAGTGAGTGTGTCACTCACCACTCACCCACCTACTCGCATGCCTGCGTGCATGCTGTACCTCCTGCATGTTTAGCTTTATTAAAATTAAATTAAATTAAATTAAATAAACGTTTATTTCAGGAAATTATTCCCATATAAAACACTACAAATTACAATAGACGTTAAATTCATTACAGTACAAATAAATAATAAATTAAAGTGAATAAAATATTAAAAATAATAATAATAAAATTATAAATTAAAGTTAATGAAAATAAATTAAAGTTACAGCAATAAATTAAAGTTACAGCACATTCACAATTATAGTCAACTAGGTTAAAATTCATTCGATTAAAATGAATAATAATTATGTTAAAACAATAATCACTTAATAAATGGTGACGAACTGGCGTGCAGGTGCATCCACCTCTCCAACAACACCGAGTCCCACCGCTCGGACAACACGCTCAGGATACTGTTAGTGCTGCGTTGGAAGCGACTTAGTAGCGAGGCACTCCGTTTCCTAATAATGGCATAAAAGTCATCGGTTTGCGCCTGCGCGAACATCGTTGAAGCGCTGCAAAACCGCGGCAGCCCTAGCAGCACCCTAAACGCATTGTTGTACTGTACGCGCAAGGCACTGTATGCTCGCTGCACATAGTTGGCCCATAGGCTGCACGTGTAAAAAGACTGACAGTAAGCTTTAAATAAGGTTACCTTAACTTGTTCAGTACAGCGTGAAAACCTACGTGCCAACATGTTGCAGCGAACCGACAGCGCCCTACGCTCCCGCTCGATGTCCTCATTGTCAGACAAGTTATCTGTGACCCAGTGGCCCAAGTACTTAAAATGGTAAACCCTATTCAGACTAGCACCGCAAAGAGTGATCGGAGGTGTAAAAGAGGAACATTTGGTACCAGCTTTGAAAATCATGTACTCACTCTTCTTAGGATTGTACCTGAGCCCATGAGCCCCAGCATATGTCTCACAAATGCGCAGGAGTTTCCGCAATCCTCCAACCGACGGGCTCAGCAGCACCATGTCATCCGCGTAGCTGATGTTATTAATAGGCACTCCGCCTATTGAGCAACCCACATTAGCACTGCTGAGCTCGCCGATTAGCCGGTTCATGTACAGGTTGAACAAGCGGGGCGATGTTAACCCCCCCTGCCTCACACCGCAATCCAACCCGTACACGTCGGAATATACTCCCGCCCATTTCACACTGTTCCGCTGGTGACTGTACCAATACCTAAATATCGACACTATCTCACTCGGCACCTGTGTCTCACTGTGCAGCTTGTGCCACAGCATGTCATAATTTACTAGGTCGAAAGCTTTCGAGAGGTCTAGGTAACAAGCGTACACAGGAGTATTTCTAGCCGTGTAGTATTGAACAGTCTGCTTGAGACAGAGGATAGCACTCTCAGTCGACAAACCAGGCGTGAAGCCAAACTGAGCATCATGTATATGAAGGTGCTTCTCCAGCTGTCTATCGAGCAGCCTGTCCAGCACCTTGGCTATGACAGTGGCGAGCGAGATAGGCCTGTAGTTAGATACATCCGACACATCACCTGTTTTGTTTTTAACGATCGGAACTACCACCGTGTACATGAGATCATCAGGTAAGTAATTATGGCTGATGCACAGATTAAACAGCATTGTCAGTACCCTCGGTAAATGTACACCAGCGTGCTTCAAGTGCTCGATGCTAAGGTCATCATGACCTGGAGACTTACCTCTTACCATCTTCTTAATAATGCCAGCCACATCCTTGGCCGTAAAGCTAATACTAACGTCTCCATGCTGACACTCAGCACCAAGCACCTGCGCCGCCGGTCCAAGAGGCGACTCCACCTTGAAATGGCGTTGGAAGAGGCTCGCAATGTCACATGGGTCATGAGCGTCACCTACACTCACCGGAAGGCTCGACCTTGGGTTTAATTTATTTGTTGACTTCCAAAATTTATTGAATTTCTTATCAGTATGATGTTTTGCAATAATGTCCATTCTGATCTGATCCTCATTGATTTGACAGTATTTTAATTTTGATTTAAATAATTTTCTAGACTTACACATTTCATCATAAATATGTCCCGATTTAGGTTTACCCTGCAATAGCCACGTCTGGAAACAAAGTCGAGCCTCCCTGTGGGCACAACTCACATATTTGTTCCAGCCAGGTACATATGTATTGAACTTCCGTTTAGGGACACTGTAACTTAGTTCCGCGGCCCTAGATAATATACTAACGATATCAAGGTACATTTTGTTTAATAACAGCCTATGGTCCTGATTATTACACAATGTATCTGCACAATTAACAAATTCCGATGGAAAATCTAGCTTTCTAAGATTTGAATTACAATAATCAAAATATTTTTGTATCTGAGTTTGATCCCTTTCTCCCCACTTTACCTGACTACAAACTTTACGAAGATTAATACGTTTAGGCAAAATAACATTAAAATTACATTGAACTGATATAGGATAATGATCTGACCAGTAGGTATCATATAGGACGGACACATTGAGCACAGATGGTCGCGCAGCGCTTGTTATTAAACAGTGGTCTAGCCACGACTGTGTACCGCTCGCCTGGCACACGAACGTATGTGAGTCACTCGGCAACAACTCCATATCTACACACGACCACGGTTGTTCCGCACAGAAATCCAATAATTCTTTCGCAAATAAACCGCCAGGGTGCGAGTTAAAGTCACCCAGCATAAACACAGATTCCACATTATTGCTTTCAATTATTGCACATATTTCACCGAGACACTCCGAAAACAATGGCAGGTTTTCACGTTTGTTTGTAGGCATATATACCGAAAACACTATAATTGCGCGCTCATGGTCAAATTTCACCTTAATCGCCGCGAGACGCACACTACGACACTGTATAATAGACACCGACGGGAAGGCAGATTTTCGCCACAGCAGAGCTACTCCTCCGTATGGCCTCCCAGTTAGGACTCCTTCAGACGTATCCACAGCGGACTTTCCCGCGTATGAAAAAGCGACGTCAATTTCACCCAAGAAAGGCAAATCGTGAGGAAGTAGCCAGGTCTCTTGTAGTGCCACAATGTCCGCCGAGCGACAGAGTTTTCTCACGCATTCAACGGATCTTCTGACATTTTTACAATTAAAGCTAATGAGTGTATTTTTGTTATCCATTTATAATTTTGTGTGGGTGTTCAATTAACTATATTATCCCGATTTTTCTCGGAGGCGGTACGTCGACTAAATTCCACAAAAGGGCGATATATTACTCCTTCTGGCCAAAAGTCATCAGTCAAAAACGTATCCAGTTTACACTTAGGGACATACACCTTATAAGCATCATAATCTTTCATCGATCTCATGTTCATTTTCTCTAAGCGTACATCAATGTTAGTCTTGCTCTTAACATAGGTTATGATGTCACACACTGACGCGTCCTTTGACACATTATAAATATAAAGAGGTACCTTACTGTCTGCCGCCTTGAACTTAGAGTCAGCATCAACCGTAGCCTTTCCAGTTTTTCCCACAAAGCGATTCTGAAGCCTTTTTCTTTGAACAAGGGTCCATTTCTCATCCTGTTTCTGGGATTTCCATTCACCTTCGTGTAACACATCAGAGAAACTTTTCTTTGCAATAGCACATTGATTGTTTTCATTCGAGGGAGCTGTGTGTACCGCAGTAACGGGCACTAGAGGCGGAGTCGGATGACTCACCAACTCTTTTTTTTTTTATTACCACTTTTCCCCTTACTAACATATATTTACATAAAACAAGTAAAAATATTTATTTAAGTTATGGAAGAGCGGAGTCTCCTAACACAGGCTTATCTGCCTAAAAGGAGGCTTCAATCACTAGTTGTAAAAATTTTACTTGTTAAAATAATAAAACATTTTTCATTTTTTTTTTCATCATTTCATTTCAAAATAAGATCCGCCCGTAGGCTCCCCCACTGACGCAGAGTCTCCCGCCCCCGTTCGTGTGGGACGTGTGGTGAGTGCTCTATTCCCTTCGCTATAGTCCTCGGGATTCACCACCGATGGGTTCCCAGATAACAGCAGGAGGGGTTCACATCGGCGTCGAGTCGACGATGAAGTACCTAGGACTCGTCCTCGACAGCCGGTGGAATTTCGCGGAGCATTTCCGACGTTTGGCTCCCAGACTGGAGCGGGATGGGGCTGCCTTGAAGCGGCTCCTGCCCAATCTATGGGGGCCAAACGCTTCCTGCCCGAGGCTCCACGCGGGAGTCGTGCGGTCCATGGCCCTAAACGGGCCACCAATGTGGGCGCCTACATTGAGGCGCCAACCAGCCCGCCGGTTGAAGGCGTCTCATAGGGCCACCCAGGTGGTCCGAGGATACCACACGATCAACGGTGAGGCGGCGGGCCATCTTGCCGGATTGCCGCCGTGAGATCTGGAGGCTAAGGTCCTCGCGCACACTTGGGAGTGGCGCGAGGAGGCCAAACGCCGGGGCGTAACTCCGCTGCTGCGAGAAATCGTAAATGCGTAAATTCTGATTCATCAATCTAGATACAAACAACAAAATTAAAAAAAGCTGCAGAGAGTTTAAAAGATTTAAACAACTTTACCTCTAAATAATAACATGAAGAAAAATGTTTCAAGTATCATTCGACATGTAAAAAAGCCATCTCTAAATGTCCCAAGCGACGGGGTACTTAGTGTTGATTGCATGCAAAATGGTTCAAGCGACTGATTTCAACATTCTGATGTAGAGTAAATTGTCTCAAACGACACAATCTAGTATTTCAGCTAAAAGCTAATTGAGTTAATGCGCATTGTGTACTCAAATCATCGTAGGAAAAACAATTCAACTGACTAATGAAGAAAAATCTGAATAAGCCCAAATAGTTTAAGTTACAACCTATTACAAAAAGTTGTCAATGTGTCGGTTGATACCACGGTCATAAAAATGAGGGCAAAGTTACTGAGGGGTACGAACGCTAAAAAGTGCTCATAAAAAATTGAAACCCAGCTCAAACGACGCAGAAAAATTTGCTGATTCCAAATATGTGTAAACTCAATTTCGCAATAAATGTTGCTTAGATCAAATAGCCGGGGAACCGTCGATAGTATTAAAAGTAATGTGTATTTCTTGATAGTGGCTCAATTTAGGCGTCGTGATGACCATTGTAATTAAGAAAGAGTGAGTAGGTACATAACCAGTTATCCAAAAACACCTGAAAAGTCCAATTACGAAAAGCAATATAACTTAAAACAAACCTGAACGCCTCCGACTAAAATACATCAAAGTTTGAACCAGGGACCGAATCCGAACCTCGAAACATCACTTGCAGGATTTTGAGGAATTATTAAATTTCTCGGAGCGTGTAAGTCTCAAGCGGGCCGGAACAAAAACCGACAGAACCGGACCGGTAAAATATTGTGATCAAAGTTTAATCATGCCGTAAGAACAAACGGAAAGGTCTCCGGCCGCCGCTAGACTAGGTAAGTACTTACACTGAAAGTAATAGCCCACAGGGTTGCCTGTGTTTATGAACATTTTAATCTGTTGAACAAACACCTACAGAGAAAGAAAGTTTGCTATACGAGTCCAAAATGAATTGAAGTAGCAAATAAAGCTTGGTTTCGATCCCAAACCAGAGAAAACTGACAGTAAAGTGGGAGATGCCGATGGTCAGTGCTTAGCATTCATCAAACTATTGTATGAGCCTTTTAACAAATTCTTTATTCTTCTTGTAGTCAAATCGCCGTCCCCGGAGAATAAAATGATAACTACAAAAATGCAAATTTTCAGGAAAAATAAAAAACATGTTTTCGTCGATTGCTCCTTAAATACTTGACGTAGACAGATGATTGTCAGCTTTTAAAGAAGGTTATTATTTGTTTATTCTAAATGTTTTAGTGAAATACGCCTAAGTATCAAAATAGAGATATTATTTCAAAAATTAGAAATTAGTCAAAATTAATCATCATCTAAGTTGTATAACGTCGATTATCATTTTATTCTCCGTACAGCCTGACCAGAATCAAATATTGTACTCTTCAATTATCATTTTATTCTACGGGTGTTATGGAGCAAGTGATACTGATAATACTTTAATGTCGTCTTATTCTCGTAAATATTGTAAAAAAAAAATAATGATATGGACGTTGAATTTGGCTTCCTAATAAAACTATGTCATGGTAATCAATATTAGTTTTATTCAAAATAATAGTAAAAGACAACAGTATTTTCTTAATTTACTCTTATTAGTCTTTTTAAATAGATAATAATTAAAATCAGTCTTATGATCACATATTATGTGAATTACTAACACAATACTAATGAAATTATTATGCAATATTATTTGTTACACAATTTGTTATCAATAAAACAGCCTCATAATCACTTAAAATCAGTTTTTTATAATGAATTTTCAAAAAT
Organism: Polymixis lichenea; assembly: GCA_949091785.1. Classification (NCBI taxonomy): domain Eukaryota; kingdom Metazoa; phylum Arthropoda; class Insecta; order Lepidoptera; family Noctuidae; genus Polymixis; species Polymixis lichenea. The sequence continues at coordinate 12,193,292 of OX420946.1, read as the reverse complement.
AAAATAAAGGTGGGTGATTAGTCGTCATTATCTTCCTCATTGTCGTTATTGCTACCAGAACAGCTACTACCATAAGTCAAGGACTCGTAAAAACCACAATAGTAACTTGGAATATCTCCTGCCTTACAGAGGCTCATAAGATCATCGTATAAAGCCTTGCTTATTGGAATAGGCTCAGTGTACAACGTTTGGAGTTCAGGCACATAGCTAGGACTTGGGCTTGGTATCTGTCTGGTAGTCCGCTTGGTCCTTATTCTTCTGACAGGCTCTGTATTTAATTGGGAATAGTCGGAATCAAAGTTGTATTTATATTTTAAAATTGATGGGTTTGAATGTGAGGCATTCACTTCCATGATTCGTGTCCATGATATTTTTTGGCTCTCCTCATTTTTTAACCAGTTCTTGTTCTCTATTAACTCCTTTATATTGTAAAACTCTGTTTGTGTCATCTCTTTAACTTGATATTTTTTTCCATGTACTTTTGCGTTCATAATGACTGTGTACATCTGATCAGGCGTGTATACAACTCTGTGTTTTAATTCCCGTTCAATGTTGGAATGCATGGAATCCCCCTCACTCTGGCCATGTCCGGTTTCAAAGAATCTATGTGTGATGTTTAATTGAAGCTTCTGTGCAGCAAAAATATATAGAGCGAATATAAATCTATTTTTGTTTTGTCCGCAACAACCGTCGGAGTAAAATGATATGTTCTGGATGCCTCTTTGTTTTTCATTAAGTAGAAATTGCCATAAGCAACTACCAATTTCATTTGCCCCCCTTTTAGCAATCTGACCATGCCAAACATAACAATAACCTTTACTCTGAGTAGCATCATACACAGTGAAATTATAAATGGGATACTTCCTTTTGTAGTGGAACGATCCAACATCAGATTGTGGGATGCTCAAAACCTTTTCCAAATCGAAGATTGCTATGGTTGTTTCTGAAGGATCAACTGCCTCTTTTTCTTCTTTTTTAATTTGCCGTACTCTTTCTTTGTTTTTCTTGTGTGTATCATATTTTTCTTGCAATATTTCTTGAGTTTTTGAATCAGCCTGTCGATAACGAGTACATTGAGAGCACTGATCTTTTTTCGGTTTAAAAAATGAATAATTAAACTTGGTGTTGAATATTGTCTCGTATTGACGTTTAGTTGCCACAAGGCAATCAAATCTTTGCTGTCCAAACCAAACTGCGTAGAGGCGATACATTTTGGATATATTAAGTAGTTCTGAGAGGTATTTCCGTGTAGAATCTTTTCTAACGTAATGAGACTCAACAGTGGGGAACAATTCGATGTGCTTTATGATGCTTTCTTCTGTCAAAATGGGCATTTTACGTGGCCTATTTTCATGTCGCCCTCGTTTGTCTATAAAATTTTCTTCAGGTTTGGATTTTTCTAGTGCTGTATAAACAGTTTGATGTGAAATACTTAGAGTATTAATGAAAAAGGTTTTGCACACTTGAATTTTGTTTGAATCTATTATAAAGAAGTATTTTATCGATTGAGTTCGGGTGCGTTTTCGCTCTACGGTGATTCGCTTAACATCTTCGACTAATGTATGATTTACGATATATTGCCACTGTCTCTCGTGATCTCCTATTTTATAATATTGTTGCATTATGTACTCTCTTTGCTCATGAGTTATCTTTTCACCGCATTTCTTTGTACACTTACAACTAGCTTTTAAAACCTTTTTGTCATACATTTTCTTCGATCTGCAGCCTATATAGGTTTCACCCGAATTTTTTAATTGTTTACTCTTAACATCTTGATTTTCGTTTAAATTTCGTTTACGTTTTCTTGTATTTTTTCCCTGTGGTGTCGATTCTTGAACTGTACTAAATGAATGCATTTTGGCTTGGTCTTCTCCATTATGGTCTTCATTATGATCAGGACTCTGATGGTCCACTACGTTGCTGGTTTGTTCTGTTTGTGTCAAATTTTGAGGACTAAGTGTTATGCTTTCATTGATAATAATGGTTTTGTCTGACAATGTACAATCAGAAATATTTGCGGGTTGTAATGTTTCATCCAAATCAAAAAGAGACGGTGCTGATGATTCTCCTTCTTTTTCACCTTCGTCGTTATCAATTATAGTACTATGAGTATATGAGATTGACGGCTGATTATCGTTTTGAAACAATTTATTGAGGCATCTTTTTGTTGACAACTTTGTTTTGTACCTCGAAGATCCATTATTTTCACGTGTCGAAGTTGGTGTCAAATTCAAAATACATTTTGTGTGAGCTTTAGGAGTGTCTCTCAACGTATTAGCTTCAAATATGACTGAAGGGGATGCTATGAAATCTATTGTGTTCAAAACTAAAGATATGTTGGAAATAGTTGATGGTGTTCTTACTATATTTTGGCTGGTTGTTTCTATATAATCTGAGTTTCCTCCAATACTTGATGAACTTTCGCTTTGCTGTAAAATGTTAATTCTTTCAGGGCTTGGCAAATACTCAGATACATCCGGTGAGAAATCTTCATTTATTTCATTTTCGTTATCCTCGCAGTAAAATGCTTTTTTCGACTCTCGTAAAACATACTTGCGAGTTTTAGTAATAACTGCTTCAGATGTCGTAGTAGCCACGTCGTTATTTTCTCCCTGATGTTGTTCTAAAAATAATAATAGTACGACAATAAATTAATAACAGTATCCAGATGACGCTTAATAATTGCTCTCACATTTGCGAAACTATTAAAATGAATTCAATGACATCCTATTTATTTAAGTATCAAAATCGGTTCAGGCTTCATAAAAATGGACGAATGTCTATACATTCGTCCATTTTTATGAAGCCTGAACCGATTTGGAATTTGCTTATTATAATCCTATGATAATAATAAGCAAATTAATAATAAAATCGGCCAAGTGCGAGTCAGACCTGCATACGAAGGGTTCAGTACCACCGTATTATAAATTCTCGAATTAATTATTGTTTTTGTAGTAGGTATTGCGCTTACGTATTTAGTCAATTAAAAAATCTCGCAGGTATAGGGTATTAAAATAGAAAGAGAATATAATTACGTAATTCTATTTTAACTAAAACTTAATAAATATTTTTAGAAAAATGTGACTAGGTACTTACTATTATTAAAATGATTTGGCTCATCTTCAATCCGTTCAACATTATTCATAATGGCGTTTAAACGCGCGTTCCTAGATTGTTTATTCATTATTACTGTTGATAATTTTTACTATTATGTTTTTCACTTCACTTAGAAAAATAAAATCAAAAAACTTAGCACTGCAATGTTTACGCAATGACGCATAGAAGCACACTGATCAATTTATCACTGTGTAAAGAAACATTACCACTACGCGGGAATCCCCGGCGAATTTGTATCTGCCATTATAATTACGTTTGCGTGAAATCTATGTGAGCGAAGAGGATGACAATATGTCTTGCTGTACAAAACCATAACAGTCATTTTACTAACACATCTTATACAAAGCGACTGGATGGTTTTGAACGAGAATAAAATGATAACTGCATTTATCATTATCTAGTCGAATATTTTTCACGAGAACATAATTCTATGACTGTTTGTCATACTAAAAAGTAGAAATACATTTTGATAATATAATATTAATACTTTACTCTCGTAATTTAAAACTTGTTTTAAATCTTTGAATACTATTGTAATATTTTGTAACTTCGTAAATGCCTGTATAAAAATTACGAAAAAAATTGAGCAGGTGTATTAGCACCCACAGATCCCAAAAATGACATAACACTAAAACTAAGATAATGGCAGTTATCATTTTATTCTCCGGGGACGGCGAAATAAGACTAAGGCCGAAATTAATAAACTTTACTCAGCACGTTCTTTATGTTAGCATATGCCAATCACTGTCAGAAGCCTGAAAGTCTGACAACCAGTCTTACCAAGAGGTATAGTATTACCCAATAACTGGGTTGTGGGGGTCAGATAAGCAGTCACTCCATGTAAAATACTGGTATTCAGCTGTATCTGATAGATAAAATAGCGTTAGTGATGATTCCGATCACTGTATCGCAACCGTCAAAATAAAACAACAAGATAGAACCGGATACATAAACCAAAGCACATTTATTGATCTCGGCCTATGAATGAATCCAACCATATGCAAATACGTGCCTGGACGTAGAATTACGGAAACCAGGCCATTGAATATTTAAAAAAATCCTTTACTAAAAAGAACCCAATTCTTAATAATTGGTTACAATATAGCCTATACGACTAATAAGCAAATTAAATTTAACTTATTTAAAAAAAAAAAGATATATTTAGTAGAAAAAAAAATTCTCACATTTTTTTTTGAACTTAGAATAGTGATGATTGCACTTTACACAAATCTGTTCCACTTTCTTGGAGTCTGATATAATGATAATGCAAAAACACTGTCCATGTGTTATTATGTGTTTATTGTCACTATTATTTCTACACTTTTTATACTACACATACTCAAAAGATTTTGTTCGTTTTAGTATTCGTTAAATACACATTTTTGATTAGATGTGTATTTAAGAGAGGCATAATTTGAAAACTACAAAAAAGAAAGATAAAACAGCCGACAGTTATTTATTAGCTCTAGAAAATATACCTCAGGTCTAAAATAATAATATGATTGTTATTTTTTTACCTTCATTCCTCAACATAACTTATTGTATAGCTATTTCTACTGTAATAATGCTCCAGACTATTTTCTCCGGTCAATTGATATCGGAGTATCAAGGAAATTAACCATTACGAAACATAATAGTTTCATGGCTCCGATGGATATTGGTTCGTGGACGGTGAAGAGAATAAATAAGCAAGAAAACGTTTATATTTTTTTAAATCGTTATAAAAATAAAGCTTTTTAACTAGACTACGTGACGTGACACAAAGGAGTGTAATATGTTTAATTAGCATATGTATGTACATACATTTTTCTTCCTTTGTGGCACTAGATACCAAACGCGTGGGCTGATTTTGATGATTCTTACGTCAATTGAACAAGACAAAGACATGTCAGTAATCAAAATTCAAAATGGTGACAACCAGACGCCATATTCAGATAAAAGGAAAAAGTTAATAACTATGTCAAATGGGGTATCATTGAATAGTTTTTGAAAATTGGGTTTCTCTCATCAGTCGGAGGCAACTTCTTAAATCTAACAACAAAGATATTGCGTGTATTAAGTTTAATAGTAAACCTCTGAAAATAAAATTTTCTTGTTTCCATCTTTTTTTTTTTTTGTTTTTTCTCCATTTCTGAATAACGTAGGCAAAGTTTAATAAAGCCTTAAAAGAGTGCTCTAATATAGTATTAACCCCCTGACTGTGCCTCGTGCCGGTGCAGCGCTAACTCATTCAGGTCTTTAAAACTGTTCCTAATTTTGCACAAAAAACCGCGAGAACGGTTTAATTAATTCGACTATAAACTAATTAAGATAATTAAATGTTAATGCAATGTTTTAATACAAGCTATTAGCAAACAGGGCCGTGCTTGGTGCTCGGTAGCGCGAAAATATATCTTTATGCCGTAGTGCACTCAGCGGAAAGCATAAAGTGGTCTTAAGTCTGCCATCTTCTGTTTCAAGCGCTTCGCTGGCTTACTGTATCGTGCTCTAGCTTAAAGGCGAGAGGAATACACTGTGTAAATATAAAAATACTACGTAAAATATGATTTGGAAGTTTGTCGTCGCTCGGGATATAATGTTTTACGGTAGAACCGTGGCGCACGGCGTTGGAGGTAAGTGCCTGATTTGCGATCAAGACGCGGAGCAGATTATCGACTGGCGCTTGTTTGAATTTCATCTGTATTGTTCAAGTGCCATTGACGATAAGCCTCGATGGTGGGCCGATTATCCCACTTCGGATTACTCAGCGGCTACAAATTCTTTCCGAAATTTGCCAATCTTGTTAAGCCCTTATCAACTTAATCGGTACTTAAAGATTCCTGAGTTTCGGAATTCCAAATTCCGGAATGAGTACTCAGCATTTCATGGAGCTTAATATTTTAGGTAAGATGAACAAGCAATCGATCAAGATACCTTTTGATAAATTTGACGACGTAATTCCTGCCTTTCCGGTCAGCTGTAATAATAGTTGAGGAAAAAGAAGGAAGAAACTACGGTAAGCGGAGGAAAAATAATAAGTTTCCTGTAAATATAATAGAAACGCTCAAGACGGTGTTTAATTGTGTTAATTTCCAACATCATTATCTCGAGACTCATAATTCTTAGCTTCCCTTGAGTAATTAGTGGCCAGCGATAGGTAAGAACAATTGAAACAAAATTCAATTTAAAATAAAACGCTGGGTTCTGCACTGGGCCTTAATTAAAATAATGTTGCCCATAAAATATTTAAGTAAGGAGTTTTGGGATTTGGAACAAGTAGACTTCATTAGAGTGAATGTTTCTGAATTGCATTTGGAGATTAGATTTTATTCTGTAGGAATACTTTCGTTAAATCACAAGTGCGAAAAAAAGAGTTGCGTAAGAAACACACTCGTTGGTTCTATTGCCGTCGAATCTTCTATTGTGATATGTTTTGTCTGGGCGGGAATGTAAGAAACGTTTACGTCTCTGGGGAAAAATAGGGCAAAAACGCAACTTTCGTATATAAACAAAAGGCTAATCGAGCTCGGTGACAGCCGTCTGAATATTATGAAATATTTCTTCGTCAATATTATTAGATAAGGCTAAGTATTTCTTGTCGACTCGCTTCCCTTTACGGGCCTGGCGTTATCAGTCTGGCCGATAAGCGGCAAACGAGGCTTCTCCGGGAGAAAACCGCTATCATTTTTTATAACGCAATATGCCGGTCGTAAATAGTCTGAGCCCTTTACTCTAGGTTATTTGCCTTTGTTTAGGGGGCGACTGAAGCAAGAACCAACAACTGTGTTTGATTGTTTATTTAGAATCAGGGATCGCTATGGGATATGTTAAGTGATGATGTTAAATAATGATGGGTTAATAAATATTTGTGAAAGAAGGGGTGAGCACGTTTTAGTGCCTACTCTTTCTACATAACGTGTCCTTTATGATTTTACATTAACGTTACAGGCTGTTGCTATTTTACTGAACACAACATATGTATTCGCACAGCATATATATATATTTCACTTGTAAATTGCAAACAAAAGTGGAATGCGCTATGGTAGCCTGCGAAATTCAAATTTTCATATGCAATTAATTAGTCATTTAAATACAGGGTCAAATTAAATTAGCTGGCAAAAGTTTACCCACGTGTCGGGTACAGATAACAAAAAATAATAAATAAAGCAACCAAACGACTGTTATGTTATGGTTTTTGGAAATTCTTAGAAAAATATCTAACTTCGACGAAAATTTACAAAAACACCTGAGCGATCTACTCGTGCCCAGCCGACGCGGTTTGCTGACCAATCACAGGCTGACCAAAACTGAGGTCAGTGAGCAAAAAACGTAAGAATATTTGAATTTCGTGGGCTACCCGGGTGTTTCTTTAAGTAACAAAAAATACTGAACTTACCTACCTATTTTCCAATTGGTGGAAGCGAAGTAACCCAGAAAACGGAGAATCATCGACTATCAATCATGTCTGTCACGCGATCCCGCCACGGCGGTGCATGACCGACGTGACTACAGCGCCACCTATCGACGCTATTGTTCTCAAGGCACACGTTGCACCTTAGCTTTTATTACGCACGTGGGTTCCGACACTACTTCCACCTACGTCGTTCGCAGGTAAGAATCGCGTACGTGTTTTGAAAAAATTGTGATCAACATCTGATAATTTTTGTTTTGTCTTATTTTAAAAGTCTTTTTGTTTATCAACGCTGCTCGGGATTTTGTGAGTTCAAGAATTTAAATTAAATATCGTAAATATTCATATATTGAAATATTAATATTCGTATCTCAGTATCTATAATTAAAATGTATGTTATACATATTATGCATCATAAAACGTCGCAGCAACCTGTTATAATTATATGAGTAATGAAAATATTAATGAAATCAGCTAATTACGTTAAATTAAACGGTCTGAAAATTAATTTTAAACTAATTTAATAAATGAAAGTGACAAACAGGGAAAATCTTTGTTAAACATATAAAAATGAATTAAGGAAAAGAAAGATCTTATAGAAGCCTTGTTGTACATAGGTAATTGTCGTAGACAAAAGAAGGATTAGTAAAGTAATAATAATTACTTTGTTAATTGCTTGAGCAGAATGAAAGGAGTAAGACGTGTAAATGAATCGTTATAATGAAACACGTTAAGGAGGACCAAAAAAATAATTGTGTGAAATTTTGTTAACTTTAACGTCTTTCCAATAAATTTTCTCATTACAGCCCTTTTTTTGAACATTACTCAGCAATTAGTTTGTGGAAAAATGAAATTAAAACATTTTTTCTTTTATTTTTGTACCTCACACCAAGGTTTTCATGTTTTGTTTGTCAACCTAACGTTGGAAGCGTAAATCGTTACTTTTGGAGGCTTATTTTGTATCGTGAAACACTCGTAAAAAAATTATTTTATATATTTTTAAACTTTTACGAAGGTGTTGTTGTGAAATTTTCTCACCACATTCATTTTTGTTTGCTAACTTTAAAATATGCGTCTTTAAAATATCTTTGCGTTTCTGCCCCAAGTTTTGTGTTAAAAGCATGAAAAACCGCACTCGGAAACTTTGTTGACCAAGTTTCTTTGCATTCGAGCCCCAAACTTGGCCTGCGAAACGATTTTTCCCGTATCCGGCTATATTTTCAGCTTATGTGGCCTCCTCGGCTTCATCTCGAATATCCTTCCGTTTCATCTCCATTTTACTTTGGGCTTATCTGAGGCTCTAAGATTTTTTCCTAGACAAATGAGATACCCTGCGGTCCGTAGGAAGTTAATTTTTTCTTTCTTGTTTATCGTCTTTGTATCGTTTTTGTCCCTTAAACCTTTTTCTAGAATTCAGGTCATGTATTGTGTACAGAGGATATGAATATGGCCCGTTACCCCGAGGTATAAGACTACACTTTTTGTGGAATGAGAAATGAGATTGGATTTCATGTTCATGAACCACGTAACTTTGTATCGTAATAAAATTCGGGTGTATGTTACGTAACATATGTTATTGCTTGTTCTGTGGAGCTGTCACAGGGTGACGGATCACGTGACTGTATCCGGCCTAGTTCTCGTACTCTGACGATCATTTCGGATATACATACGTACATGAACAGTTTGTGTGTGAGCGTTTGTAATAAAATTTTCTTGTTCGTTATTAACTTTGTTGTTGCTCGTGTTGATGCGAGAGTATGTCTTAATGTTTATTAGAAATCTTGTCAAGATTTTCGGATGTGATTCTTACAAAGGTTTACTTTTCAGACGTGATTGTGAGTTTTGACGTTATTCGAAACGTAATAACGCTACGGTTGCAGGTGTCCATAATTAACACGGATATTATCTGTGATGCCAGCAATCTTGTGTCTCACGAAATCCTTCTATTAAGGTGAATTTAGTTGATATTTTTTCCATTCAAACTTCGGGAGTGTATTATCCACTGTTTGACACTGTACATCAAAAATTTTACATGGTGTAGTTTTGTCTCATTATTAATATTGTCTGTGCGGAAATAGAATACTAAAATAAAAACCCATTAAAAACTTATGAGCCAACAAACATTCGTTTTTCTTGCTAATTTAACCTAACTTTGGGCGTCTAAATTAAATAATTAAAGAAGTGTAAAAAAGTGTTCTCCAAAATCAACTTGGTAAATTTCAATTATCGAAAAGTTCAATAAACTTTATTGGTAATTGATTTATGAAGTGGTTTTTTCATAAAACCCGATCTTGTGAAGGACTTTTTTTAAACTTTTTACGCGCCTGTTTTACTATAAAAGATCCTGCATCTCATTCATTAACGATGTGCGTATTGACTAGCGTCTAACTGCTCATCATTGATGCTACCTCTGTCGGACACGATGCCTGGTGAGACAGCGTGCTTTTTAGGCAGGCCCATCAGTGAGTTTGAGCCCGTGACTAGATTCCCTTTAATATGTCACTCACATCATCCTAACGATAGTTAATACCAATTACCCAAACATGAACAACTAAACTAATTGCAATTTTCACAGCTGTCCCATTTATTGAAGTTTCAAATGGAACGCACGATCTCTCCAATTAGTGAGGACGCTTTTGAAGATAGTTGTCGAAGCCATCAGGGAATTAATAAAGTTTCTAATATTGTGCTGGAGGCGTCCCCAGCAACACAAGCATCACATTGAACGTTGGTCCATGGAGACCGAACTTGGTCGAAGCTAATATTGTAACAAGGCAAGTTGCTATATGATTTGTGTTAGGTTTGCTGTGAGATTGGTGACTAAAGAAAATATGCAAAGTATTTATTGTAGGCTGACAATAAATAATAAGAATAATAAAAAATAATCTCTACTGCGTGTCAGACTATGCACAATGAAGGGTCCGTGGTTGGGATGACTGAACTTTTTTTTTTTCTTTTTGTTTTGGCTTCGCACGGTTTGTGCATTTAGCCAGTGTCAAGTAATTTTTCTTTTCCATCAAGTAAATGACCCGATATCGGGCACGAAGTTATATACAAAACAGTCATAGTCGTCTTTAGTCAGTCAAGTCAAAGTTATTGTAAAGCGGTAGTAACTTTACAACAACCTATTAGGAGTTTTTGGGGGGAACACGAAAAGTCCACGTTAGTCACTTATTTTCACCTTCACTACATTTGTGCACTCACACGTAATTAAATTGCATAATTCACTACCAAAATTAAACAATTTTATTCGCTATTTCACTAAATTTCATGAAAATAAAAAGTCGTGCGACATGTTCCAACGCGATCCCGCCAAAAAAAAACATGACTGAACTTATTAACATTATAGCTAAAAACATGTTCTCGCATACATCGATATAGTCACGGTTAATACCTATTGCCCAAACGAAATTATTTTTTTCCTTTTGCAAAATTAAGTTTGGAATCGCAAAAAAACTAAGCTATGTGATAAAACTACAAATTAACGTTTTAAGGACTATTTCTTTTGTTGTGCTGTGAGACCTTCGTTCTTGCCAGATTTCTCCGTAGGAATAGCTGAAATAAAGGATATATTTGTAATTTATTAGTTAATCGTTTATTTTCAAGAAAAATAATAACCCTAGGCGTGGCCATGGTCTTTTCCTTGTTAGTAATTCAATTCACTTGATTTGACATAATCGTAGTTAGTTTCAAACCAATATAAGAGCCTAATATCTTACGATTATCGGATTTTTCCAGTACTTGTGCTGTGGGAGTAGTTGCTTTTTGCCAAACTTAGCGAGAATAGCTGAACAATATATACACTATACTATATGTATTTGTTATTTGTAATTTGAAAGTGTATTTTCAAGCAATAATAATCTTAGGCATTGCTATGGTCTTCTCCTGGCTAGTAAAAAGGGAAAATTGCAATCCTTTAACTTGGCATAATCGTAATTAATGCCAAACCAATACATTAGCCTAATACTATTCCATGATTATTGTAGTTCATGAACTAGTGTTGTACAGAGGAGGAATTCTTTATATTAGGTAACAAGAAAAAAGGTCAAATATTCTCAGGGCAAACATTACACTAACTAAATAACTATATTTTCAACAATACTGCCATATTATTGTCTGTAGGTAAAGGCTATCGTAATCTATTTGGGAGGAACTTGTGCCCTCTGGGAGACAAGTTTTTACTTGTGAAGGTACTTTTATCAGTATTATGAGCTCCTGGGAAATCTACACTTATACCTCTCACGACCTTTTGATGTAACATACGCTGTCGTTATGTGTAGACTTATAGTGAACTGTATTTCATAGGGATATTGTGTTGCTTGTTCTGTGTTATTATTTTGAATTTTATTTTTTTACTGCTAATTGGAACAAGAAACTTATTGTTATTGATAGTTTTGCAGTTGTTTTTATAACTGGATAATCATCAGTAACGTTAAGTTTCGAGGAGTCGAGTCAAACCTAGAAAAATGCTAGGCAGATGATGATGATGAAGAAATCTCTAATAAAGCACATGTAGACTGGTCTAATGATAAAGTGTTATCAATATTACTTACTTTGAGTAAACACCTGAAGGCTCTACCACAAAACTGTACATTTAATTTTATCATGTAGTATCGTTATGTATGTTTTGTCATGTTAACACCATGGGATTTTATTTGTCCAAAAATACACGAAGATTGAAAGGTTGCCGAAATCAGCGAGTTCACTAATTGATTGATGGCTGACACCTACCGTAGGATCGATCTTTTTCAAAAACAAAGTCAGTTTATTTAACTCAGCTTGCTGCTTGCTTTTCGAGAGGAGCTCCCGACTTACTAATAAAAGCCGTACGACTAGATCGAAGGTTAAGCTATGGTTGATGCGGTTGGTTCGTGGATGACTACTCATAAAATATCAAGACTCCTAGGTGCCTCGGAAATCACGTTAAGGTCCCGGCTGTTTTTTTGTATATTTTTGTCAGTCGTTACGGATAGTCAGAAGCCGGAAAGTCTGACAACTAGTCTTACCAAGGGGTATCGTATTACCCCATAATTGGGTTGTGGAGGTCAGATAAGCAGACGTTCTATGTAAAATACAGCTATATCCGGTTAGACTGGAAGCCGACCCCAATATAGTTGGGAAAAGGCTAAGCAGATATTTTTTTTGCTGCTTGTTTTGCAGATTTCGCTTCAAAGTAATCCTTGGAGAATAGCGGGAGTGTTTACGTACGAAAAGCGGAACAAATATAGCATAATATTACGATCATAAATAAACAGTTTCTACATCATGTAGTGTTTCGTATTATTGTAGCAAGTACGCTCGTTTAATAAAGCCAATTTACGTGCAATTTACGATTATAGCACTTTCCACTACAATTTGCGTGTGTCACACCGAACACTCAGTAGCTGTTACACAAGTCTACGAGCATTATGATGACCTTCGATAATCTACTTTATTGTTCAAGAGATAGAGTTGGTTTTATCAGGTCAAGGTGAAGTCGACGGGAGGTGAAATAACTTTCGGCGCAATGGGTGGCCTTATATTGCACAGCACGCGTTGTGTTTATGGAGATTCTGACAAACGTGATGACAGCCATATTTTTGTTGTATCTTCTCGAAAACTAATGAAGATTCTGGAAAAGTCTCGAATATAAAGTCGGGAAACGTTATGCAGTACTTTAGAGATAACTAACGCTAACTACTTTGAAAATTAAGTGCTGCGACAAACGCGGTATCGCGGTGCACGGTAAAGTGGCGTTCAGCAAGTACGTAAATAAGTTTAAAACGAATTACCATAACCTTACCGTGTTTATACCGGGTATATAATTATGGGACGGTAGTTACTGTAGATATACTCAGTATGTACCCATTTAGTTTGTTAGTTTAGACATGGGCACATACATTTTAGGGACATAGTGAAGCTCATATCGTGTAGATTATAAAAACTCTGTCAACTTTTTTGTCGACGAAATTGCACTCCGATTTAAAATAAACTTTGAATAAACACTTTTTATTTTTTTTCAATAAATCGTCTATGGTGGACAATAATTTTAAATATGTTATTCTTGTAAAGATAGTATAAATTCTATGTTAAATGCTATCGTAAAGTTTGTGACGACTTTGCAATCTCGCAAGACTTTAAGAGATCTTCTATGATATAAAACATTATCCACAAGATTGTTTTTTTATTCGTTTTATTTATTCAATAGTACAAATACATTATATTACATTTAAGTTGGTGCCAACTTTAATTCATTAGAGTTTTACCGTTTCCCAAAGTCATCGACTACATAATTGTGAATTGTTGATCTCTTAATATACAATACTAATTGACATATTTTTCATTTGAAGATTCGAAAGTTCATTGTCCAGATATTAATTATTCACGCACACTTCCATTTCGTTCTTGTTCGTAACTACCAAAATTAATTTAGAGTTAACTTATACGATACTAATTTCTCTACAGTCTGAAAATTTTATTAGAACAATAAGTTCTTAATAAAGTTACGTAGGTAGTTTGTGCAATATGTACCACCTACCTTAGGTACGACGATTTTGTTTGCAAGTACGAACATAGTGCCAGCTTCAAAAGATGTTAATGTCACCGTATGATTATGAATACCGTTTGTTTATAATATATCTCGCGAGACTGTAAACTGTTGATAAATTGTGAACTGTACCATACTGCTTACAATATTTTCGATATTTTGTAATCTATCCATGTCCAACTGTCAAATATTTGAACGAACCTGCACTTACCGACAGGGTTCACTGTCTGTCCGATTTTATGACCCGTTAAATTGTGAACCGTCCCTGATTTACCTCGAGGGTAGCCGAATTGGTTGCAGTTACTAAGCCAGGGCATCCCGACCGAATAGGTTAGGTTAGGACAAACGTGCGCGAGTGAAGTGAGCGGTACCGTGGCGGCGGCCGGCGAGCGCTACTTCCAAGTTAGTGGCAGTCACTTGGCTATTTAGTATTAGCGCAAAGTACTATCCGTCGCATGCAACTTTGAAACCAGTTCACAATTTGTCGGTTTGCTATGGACAGATAATAAACTATCGAAAAATAACACGTTAAATTGTAAATGGTTTTGCAGTTCACAATCACCGTTATAAACTAACGATGTTCATTACATTACGGTGACATATATGTACATCGACCAGAATTCATATAGGTAATTGTCTGAAACCTGTGTTCCATAATATTATATCAATGGTTAGCCTCAAAACATATTACACAATGGTCCATAATTAGCTAGACGTTGATACAGTATTATGGAACACACATTGTAGACAATCAAATGAATAGCTTGTTGATATAGACATCTTGTTGAGGCTGACTGTACTATGTATTTTATGTTAGTAAGTTTAGATTTTTTCGGGTTCCGGCTGTCGAAGCAGTTACAGTGCGATAATAGTGTTCCCGAAATGTAAATAGAATTACCAGTGATAAACAGCAAATACATACTTAAAGTGGTACAAAAGTACTGCAAGAAAGCCAAAACAACGTGAATTTGCACTCCGCAACCCACAACGAAGCGGATTAATTCGTAAAACATCACCAACAATACCTTCTACAGTTTTGAGGTGAGACATACCATTTTACCTACCACCTATAGCAGTTGTAGTAGTAGACTAATGTCATTATAAAAACTAGCTTTTAGCAGCGCGGCTTCGACCCCGTGGATCTTAGAAAATATCCCACGGTAACGTACTGCCAGGGTTAAAAGTACCCTATGTGTTAATCCAGGTGAAAAATTATCAATGTGCCAAATTTCATACAAATCTGTTCAGTCGTTTTACCTTCGATCCGGAGCATACATCCAGAAAAAATTCTAAAAGCTATAGTCTCGGCATCAGACTCGTTCCCACTCCAATAATCTCAATCTCTCTATTTGACTTCTTTACTATGTAGAGATATGTGTGGATGACTTCTTCGCATCAACCGCGCCTGAATCACTCCTCTGTGTCAGGCTCCTAAACCAATAAGGTATTGGCATTAGCAACGCCATTGAATCGCAAGAGGTCAAGTGGTAAACATTGGCCAGTCACATCGCTGCCTCGACCGCCTAACGAAACCATTTAGCGGTTCATTGAACGTTATTTTACGTCATTATGAACTTTGTGACGTCATTTATACGGTAACGAATTGTGGACAGAAATAAATATCGTGTTTTAATAGGATTTGAGTATTTTTACGTGGTTTTTGGTGTATGGTGGTTATTTTTGTAACAAAAGAGCACAAAAGGCATTGAAATAGTAGCTAGTGGCAATTAGTAGCTATCGATCTTCGGCAATCTTTTAGATAAAAGTTAGTAATATTGTTTGTTAAAAAACATCTCAATGAAACAGTGGCGACAATAGTAGGTACTGTGACGGGTTAATTCGCGTGTAGAGTGTCTATGGGACGTGGTAGACTTATTAAATACAGTCTTCCAGATCGTATTTCGGCCATGACGGCCAATCTCAACGGAGACTAGCCCTCGGCGCGGGAGACATTGTACTACATAAGTGTATGCGCAGACACAGGTGTACTCGCTCTGCCGTCACTCTCATAATCCGATGGGACGGCCTTCCAACACGACCAGAGAGATCAGGCGCAGGACCAACGGCTAAACGTGCTTTTCGAGGCAGTTGAGTTAATGCACCTATCACATTAAAAATTATCACGATTATTTCACGCTTTCCCGTTTACAGCCACGCGCCTGCCATAGTCTTCTTCGTCGTTCTTTGTCTTTTCGAAACAAAAACCTATTCTAAAAACAGATATGACATCGTTCGTCATTCATCTTTCATTAAAAAAAGTGAAAAGATATACGTCATTATTCTACACAATCCAGCGAGTCTATTTACATACTGCATAAAACTTACGTTAAACTTAAAAAACATAAAAAAAACAACCGACTTCCAAAAAACAATACAAAATGAAAAATAACTTTAATTTCGGAAATCGGTGAGTTTGCACATGTATTTAAATTTTTTGTCACCGCCTTCCGAAATTAAAGTTATTTTTCACTTTTTAGTGATTCACATGTGCACCCCTTCACAGCGTACCGGCGTGATGTTATGTTATGAACTGGTGTAAATAATAGACAGACATGAGATTTCAGCAATCCCACTCCATTTGCTATCATTTATTGAAGAGTTCCGTTGGATATCTCTGAAGTTCTTCATCAGATCTTCACCAAATTGAAATTGGGCCACTCCGAGAAAGAACTCTTCCTAAAACTACCCAAATCGCTTCAAGTGTGCCTATAAAATTTCAAGAGTTATCTCTATCTTTCCAGGATCCCATCATCACATCCAAAAAAAAAAAATCCAAATCTGTCCACCCATCTTCGAGTTATCGGTGTACATACATAAAAAATACCAATCGAATTGAGATCCTCCTTTTTGAAGTCGGTTAAAAACAGAATCCAGCTCATTTCTCTCAATTCTGTTCTCTATAACGTGCAAAACAATACAAGCGAACTCACACTTGCTAAACGGCTAAAACTTATTATAGCATAAGAGAAGAGTATAAACGAATTAAAATAGGCATCGTTTGTTTCATCGTGGAATGGTACACGTGCAAGTTGGCTGACTTGAAGGCTTCACACAAGTTACTCTCGTCTGGTGGCTGAGGCGACGCGCGCTGCATAACTAAGCGCTCCACTAAACTTATGCTACTAAAACTTAGCTTCTTGCTTCTCATGTCGCGCGCTTTCATTTGTACCATTAAGAGCGACTGCGCTATGTCGCAGTTGCCACGAAATGCCGTAAATTTTAGCTGCGAATAGTCATTGTGCCTTTGTGATTCTGTGTTGTATCCTAGTTTTGCGGTTTTTTGGTCATTTCCTATTCACATAGTGCGCTAGGTTGGTATTTAATTTAAAACTAAGGAACGAAAGAGAGCAGTGTTGGCCCAGTGGTAACGGCCCTGACTTACGAGTGTAGGTCGTGGGATCGAACCTAGGCAGGCGCTATATCTTGTGTAAATAATTGATTACCGCTGCTCACGAAAACGGTGAAGGAAATCATCGTGAAGAAATTGGCTTGTCCTAGAACTGAAATTCGAAAATATGTAACATGTACCAACCAACACTGAGTGGTGGCTTAGAGTCTGCTACCTCTGACAGAGTGGAGGCCAGTGTCCAGATATGGGGACATTATAGGCTGATTATACAAATATACATACTGTAACAGAAACCCTATTGCTATTCTTAAGCAGTAAAGATAACAGCTTGTACATAGTTTCAGCTAATATAAAATACACCAAGAATTGATACTAAATTATCGGTTTCGTACGTTTCTTAAATTCAAATCATAACAAACGTGCGATGACCCTACTACGTAGGTCAATAACTTTGAAATTGCAACGTTACTTACCATTATCACGATAAATCTCTTCCGTGTGATGTTTTTATTTCAATTTGAAAAGTTCGGTTTCTGGTGTCAATGCATTAAAATTCAAAGAAGCCGTGCCCTTAGTACTCGTATGTATATACCCTTTCCGTTACACGTTGTATTAAAAAAATATATTATAAGGTGTTAAAAAATGAATGCTCTGAATTTCGTGTACTTGCTCGCTATCATAAAACTAACATATTGAAAAAAAAAAAAAAAATTGTGATTTAAATTTTAGGTAAGTTCGATAAATTTCCAGTTCTACGTCTGAGAAATGTGATGGGAAAATTAGAATCAGCCGTTTACGTAGGTATTTGTCAACGCGCTCGTCTCGCTCGCGCGGCTCTCTAGGTACAGTGTGCATGTGTATTTTTAATAATTAGTGCGTGGGGAAATTATTGCATATCTTTGAAACGGATTGTTGTGCATAAATATTTTTTTCGTGATTATGATTTGAATGTTATTTTAAACAACTCCTTAAACTAAACATAATTTTTTTAACACTTTATATATGGATGGAGATGTATGAATTTAGCCATATTGTTTAAAACCGAGTGAAAATAGCCAGTCTCTTAGATCGATATTATTAATTTGTTTTTTATATTTCACAATCATTATCTGCCTAGCCTTCTCCAAACTATGTTGGGGTCGGCTTCCAGGCTTACCGGATGCAGCTGAATACCAGTATTTTACTTAGAGCGACTGCCTATCTGGCCGCCACAACCCAGTTACTGGGTAATACAATACTCCTTGGTAAGACTGGTTGTCAAACTTTCGGGCTTCTGACGACCCGTAACGACTGTCACAGATCCACAAATGACGGCCAGGACCAACGGCTTAACGTGCTTTCCGAGGCACGAAGGGGTCTTTGTATGTAAAGATGGTCACCCATCCAAGGACCAACCGCGGCAAGCGTAGCTTAACCTGATCGATCGGCCCCTAAATATTTCACAATGTCAATCGTTATTACACAAAGATTTAGAATATCCCAGTGCATTTGTAAACGTTAGTAGACATTGCAATATTCTAAAATTAATTAAAAACTCCCATCCAACTTTTGCGTTTTTCACGCTAAATTCTAAAATATATTTGCGTCCACTGTCATTAAAAGTTTAAAACTTTATAATACAAATACAAGTAGCGCAGTCTAGTCTAGTCAAAAGGTAAGTAAATAATTGGGAGGCACCTGAGTGTCAACCGAGAGGCATTTTATCGCTTCAAGTGTTGACATCCGAGTCGAAATTGCTCTCAAGAAAGTCTGTGTACACATCCTGTGAAAATCAGATAGAAAATGAAATACGGTGTATGAGATAGGGGGACTGACAATGAGATCTTTGACTTTGTCATTATGTCATTAGGGGAACATTGTTTGTGATTTAATTGGACATTCGTCACGGATGTAAATTCTCATCAAATCAAACTTTCAGGGGTGTGGATTGTTCGAAAGAGATACCGTGGCCCCTGGCACACAGGCAACTGAGGGAACAGGGGTGGGTTATAGTCAGTAAAAGTCTGACACGCCCTCCCGCTCCGCCCAGAGCTGGAGAAGTTATTTGATGATTTCCCACGCTCAAAAAATAAAATAAAAAATCAAAGATTTTCTGATATTTTTTTGTAGTTATACAGGGTGTTTGGCAGAACGTTGAACATACGAAAATGGTGGATAGGTGGGGTCATCTGCTACTTACTCAGCCCTAATTTATGTGGCCCTGGCCCCCTGGATATTTACAAAAAAAAATTTCCAGTGCCAAATAAATTAGGGCTGAGTAAGTAGCAGATAACCCCACCTATCCACCATTTTCGTATGTTCAACGTTCTGCCAAATACCCTGTATTTATGTAACTTGTACGATCTCAAAGTATTGCTATCTCTAATGAGTCAATTTCATCACATAAAATAAATTTCCTGTATTTTTAAAGTCTGCTTTATTCAATCTACCTAGCCTTTTCCCAACTATGTCGGGGTCGGCTTCCAGTCTCACCGGATGCAGCTGTGTACCAGTATTTTACATGGAGCGACTGCCTATCTAACCTCCACAGCCCAGTTACTGGGTAATACGATACCCCTTGGTAACGATTGGTTTGTCAGATTTTCTGACGACTGTCAAAGATGTAGAAATTACAGCCGGTACCAACAGATTAACGTGATTCTCGAGGCACGGAGAAGTCTTCATCTCTTATGAATGGTCACTCATCCAAGAACCAACCGCGGCACGCGTAGCTTAACCATCGATCGATTCGTGCAGCTGTTATTATTTAGCCTCGAGTTTCTTTTTGCCTCCTCCTCATTTAAACACGCTTTTATTAGCTTGGTATGTATCTACAAAAGAATCTCACTAATCCGGAACTTCAATAGACCGATAGGTCCAATAATCCGGCATCCTCCGCCCGCACCTTCCTCGCCCCTGCATACGCCACGCACCGCGTATGCGCTCTGTCTAGTACTAGTTACTAGTTAATCGTAAGATATGTTACAGTTTTATAACTGTAACATATCTTACGATTAACTAGTAACTAGTACACTTATGTGTAGAACATGGACACAAATAAATTATAGTATTCTCTTTATGAAATGCTTTATATTATCTATTATGATTTTTTCTATGCAATCCAGTAATCAGAAGATTCCAATAATCCGGCACCCTCTGGTGTGCACCTCTGTACTTTCTGTATCTATGTAATGGAATCTTTGAACGTGATTTTCACCCCGTTCAAAACGTTGGATTGATTTGAAACTTTGCACACTTATCAAGGACTGATGACAATGGGATGCTTGTATGCTTTTTGAGGTATTTTTATAATCAATTAATATCAAGCACCCCACGCTTTTTAATTAAATTAATTTATTTTCTACATATTTAGTTTGGTTTTTAAAATCTGCTTTAATGTGATGCTTAAACACTGAGTATCTTTCTTAAAATTATTTCTTTCTTTCATTGAAAAGGGACGAAATACGTGCTCCTGAAAAAGCTTCCTAGCTTTTTACTGATTTAATTTATTGGCTCAACTTTTGTGTTTTCTCTTTTCTTATTTAACTCCCTTTGAAGAAATATTGAGTGCCAACCATTAAGTGGTCAACAGTTTTATCGTTGAAATTTTCAAATGCCATTCGCGAAGGATACAATTTCATTTTACTGCCCCTTCCAATTACGAGCTACAAAGTTTATATTTTACCTGGGGTATAATAAAAACCCTTATCATCACAGATTCCCGGATTTTCAATTAAACTTTAGGTAATCACCATTTGTTTAGTACAACGGGAGAACAACTTCACTGAGTAAAATTGCCAACTTTTGTCAATCTAATCAAAGTCCTTTTGATAGCTGTTATAATTTCATGCTTGAATTTTGTTTCAGTATGAAATATAATTTATTAGTTTGAGAAGATGAATAAATTAAACCTTCCTACGTATTAATAGGCTGAACAGTTTTGTTTACATTTCCGTTTGAGGTCAGAACTGGCCTGTAGGCATGATATTATTATTTGAAAGTTTATTTGGTCTTCAAAACCCTTCCGAGTCAATAGGTATTTCAAATAAAACTAAGCTTAATATCTACTTTCTTTAAGGCCATCTTTATCTCAGTTTATAGAATTCAAGTAAAAATAAAAACACAAGATACAAAAACTAGTTCATATTCGTTGTTTGGTTCAGGGATATTGCTAATATCGGACGTCGAGCGTCGAGGCCCTTTACCGATCGTTTTGACCTAACGTCGTGAAACAAACCTTCGACCAAGCTCAATTTATTGCCTCAGCGTAATAAATTGAATGATGTTATAAATATCACTTTATTGGAGACCTATCAGTTTGGAACTAATCACGTTACGTATTTTCGGTCCACTTCACATTGTACTATTAGTTTACTGATATTAATTTGCGCGTGTGTTATTAATCTTTAACTGTTACCGCCAGTCGTCAGTTAATTCGTTATTGTTTCTCTTGATATGGAAAGTAATTCGTGCTAATTATTACTTATGAATAGTCTATATCGGTTACCTTGGTTCTCCTGCGGATTTCTTGGTTTACGATTCGATCACGTAGGGAAATTCCAAGCAGCCCTCTTCATTGCTTTTTTGGCAGTGGGCAGAGTACACGGCTCGCAGAAAAGATGGCTGCCGTGGCCGAAAGGTTCTAGAGTGGCGACCGCGTACGCTGACGCAGCGTTGAAAGGCCATAAACTGATGACCTTTGGAAGGCCGCAAGAATCCGCTAGATGCGGAAAGCATAGAGTTGGTCGATGTGGCGGTGCTTAGGAGAGACCTATGTCCAGCAGTGGACGTCTTTCGACTGAAATTATGATGATGAGTATTAGTCTTACTTCAAACTGGATAGTTATGTGTCATGCGACCTACATAAATAGATATCAGTAGGTACCTTACAGAATGATGAGGTTTCTTTTTTTTTTTTTTTTTTCTGGGTGGGAAATCATCAAATAACTTCTCCCGCTCTGGGTGGAGCGGGAGGGCGTGTCAGACTTTTACTGACTAAAACCCACCCGTGTTCCCACAGTTGCCTGTGTGACAAAAAAACTTAAAGTATTTATTTATATTTGAGGTTATCCTAGTAACTGTGAGACAAAAACCACGACGCAATTTATCTCTAACATACTTACTTAAAACTCTGTTCTTTACTTATGTTTCGGAACTCAACTTCGTAACATTTATTTGTAACTTTTCGAGGATCAACAGATCTTTTTGTGGAAGCTTTGGAAAATTCGCACCCTCTATATACTTACGTATTGAAACTTTTTTGTCAACACGCTTTATTAGAGTTCAAGGAAGATCAGACTAGAGATACATGCTCCATAAAATACTATGAAGTAACGATAAGCAGTTTTTTTATATCGATAGATGTGATATAAAAAGTTTTACCGTTTGATCGCCTCATTGCTCTTAAGTCGAGAAAAATTTCCCGCTACTGACATATTGTATACTACAACGATAGCACAATATTATGCAATAACTTAGACATAAGTTTTCATATGGTAACGCTCAAGTGACTATAAACGGGTTATTGATGTTTTGCGACTGGATTTAAGTACTTTATATGAGAGATATGGGTTCAGTAACCTCGTCGGGCGTCGAAATGAAAATCTGGATCCTAGACACAAAATATGATTGAGCACAATGTAAGGATCTTGACCATGAAGAGGAAAATAACACGAAGCCTGGGTGCTATTGCATGATATAAAGTTCATATAAATCCAAATGTATGTAAGACGCGGCTATGTGGTGGAAAACCCAAGGATATTTTCGTTAGAGTCGTCCCGGATATCTCATTTGTCAGGAAAACCTCAAGAGCAAGATAAAATGGACGGATTTCGAGCTGGTGAATATACGCGTTGGGTGTATTATAATTCATGCTCAGTTTTACAATAATACTGGATTCGGTGAGCGTTAGGGAACAATTTGTCTTGGAAAGAACATCGGATGTACTGATCAATCAAAACGTGCTAGCAGTGTTATTGATGGGTCAGTGGTATGTATTCTAATTTTAACGGTTGGCCTTATTTATTGAGCTTTGCTTTGAATTGAGACCTTCAATTTTACAAAAGCGAATGTTGTACGTTAAACTGTTAACTTTGTATAAGGTTAAGTTTTATGTAATTTAGAGTGGATAGATTTTGTCATATCATGTAATTGAAAGTTAATTCTGTTACTGTGTAATTTTAGGTTCTTACTTTGTTGATATTGGTACGCCATGAGCGGTGCAAAACATAATGTACTTGTACGTATTTTATTTACAACATCTTTAACAAACAGAAAAACTTAAAAAAAAACAACCGACTTCTGGAAAACCACTACAAACTAATTTTTCACTTTGTATTGTTTTTCCGGAAGTCGGTTGTTTTTTTTTTTGGAAAAAGTTTTTATTTTTCACTTTTTAGTTATAGTACCTACCTACTCCACAACAATTCAAAATTTCATCATCCTAGGGATCAAAACAATGCATATTTATGCGAAAACAGCAACTTTGGTTGATTTGCTGTCATTTTTTGAAGAGTTCCGTTGCCTGTCTCTGAAACGCATCAACAGATCTATATGAAATTTAAATGGGTCCATTTTGGAATGAACTTCTTTCGAACAAAAAAATAATTTTGCAAATTCGTCTATGTATGACAAAGTTATGCCTGAACGTACAAAAAAAAATATATTAACGTGTCGAATTGATAACCTCCTCCTTTTTGAAGTCCGTTAAAAAACGTTGACTTTGATTTTGACTTAACGTAGTCAATCGAATATTATCGGTACATACACCTCAAAAAATACCATGTTGACTCTTACAGTCTGTGAGCCTACAATAAAGATCGCAATCATCAGACCTGGCGTGTATTGACTGCAGCCCTACCCATCTCATAAAATTTCTAACGACACCCACGGGAAGAGTGCCCACACGTAGGCTGATCGGTTTCAACGAAAATACCGATACAATCGAAAGTTCACACCACCGCTGCAGCTCGCCGTTGTAATTACATGCAAACAAGTTTTAAAACACGCTGTATTCGTTTTAAAATAAAAGTATCGGGAAGCTCTCCCGTTATTACTTCACTGAAATGGGAGTGCTCATACTTTTACTTTTTAATTGTAATCGCATCGTGCACCCGTTTTATATGAGACTGTAAAGTTATAAAATAAAAGTTGTTCCTCTCCAAATATAATAACTTTGTTTTTTTAATGTTTTGCGCAATCAAAATTTAACGCCAGTGTGGGTACGTGCGGCAATACGGCTTTGGACTTTCGTGAAAACCGTCCACCTAATTTCAACTTTATTTTTATAGGAGCAGAGTGAGTTTTCCATGCTGTGAAAAGTTGTTTAAGGTTATGTTACGGCCTGAAGTTTGATCATTTAAATCTTATGGCTTAAGGTCTAAATGATCATACAAAGCCCTTGACCTCTTTGAAGTATTTTTAATAAAAAGTTGCGTTACTTTAGCATACGATAAACACTATGTAAGTACAGTTAGTTGTGCTGTGAATTCCCGTAGAATAAATGATTTAGTGTTCCCATAAAGTCGTGCATTAGATAAACATGAAGTAAAAGCGAACTCTTGAACATTTAAGTTTTAAAACAACTTCTGGTTTAACAGCTTTAAAGACTTTATGTACAGTTTGCTGTGTTAACAGAATGAATAACGTCTAGGTGACTAGGGAAACGAATTCCTCGGTCATTCAAGTTTGCATGTAAAACGATCCTCTTTCCTCATTGCAATTTGGTCTCTGTATTCTGTTGAAATCTGCTTTTAGAATATTCAG
Source organism: Polymixis lichenea (assembly GCA_949091785.1). Classification (NCBI taxonomy): domain Eukaryota; kingdom Metazoa; phylum Arthropoda; class Insecta; order Lepidoptera; family Noctuidae; genus Polymixis; species Polymixis lichenea. The sequence goes on along the minus strand of OX420946.1, from coordinate 12,168,167 downwards.
AGGACACAAGAAATTCAATTTATATATGCGTTTTCGTTGAAGATCTTACAAGGAAATCACATCATTCTGAAGGTTTAAAGTGTTACTTTGCTCGTATACAAAACTATTTGGTGACATTATTTTATATCGACTGAATGATCGGAATAGTATTTCTTGCCGTATCAAGAATCACAATGTTGTGCTCCTAAAACAGTGCCTATATGTATTCGGTGGTATGGAATTTCAACGAATGCTTGTAGTCTCTCTTATTCTTTTTTTGGAATAAACGCAACTGGAATGTAATTGCACTACTTAAGCTAGCTATAGAGCTAGAGAACTACTTAATCTAGCTAACCGGTCAGACGTTGTCCTGTTTTCTAGATCTCGATTGCAGTGCCCCCTACCAGGACTAATTGTGAATCTAAACCATCCAGGGATCCACTGAAACACACACACACAAAATTTCATTAAAAATTTAGGAGGAGCCGTTTATTATTATTTATTTATCAAAAACAATATTTATTAAAAAATCTAGGAGAGGGGTTTAAGAGGAGTGCAGTGACGTACACTTAAAAGATTAGACATCTTTAATTAAGAAAATGACTGTGGATGCAATTGCATAAACAGTTCCTAGATACTGGAGAAGGTTGGTTCTACGGTCTAATAATAAAATTAAAAAATATAATTTTAAAAAGAATATATGAATGTAACTATAAAAATATTTTGTCATTATTAAATTAACAAATTTTAAGATAACGACCTGCTGATAAAAGAAAATCTCTCATTTTCCCTATACTCTCAGTCTCATTTTCCCTATACTTATAAAATTTCTATGAAATGATGTGATATTGCGAACCTTGGGTAATGAAGTGTTCTCAGCTGGACAATTCAAAAGAAATAAATTATCAATTTAACTGAATATGGGCCTTTTCTTCGTCATAAATTATATCTTTATCCTAGATATTAATTCAACAAGCCGTTATATAAAGCCAATTACGTACATTCAGCATTTGCACCACGGTGCCCACATAAAAACGGGGGCTTTTGTTAATGAGGGTACAAAAAGTTCCCTTTCTGAATTATTTGTCTGAATTTGCATTTTAATTGGAAAGAAAGCATTACTGTTTTCGTGAAAAACAATAATTGTGTTCATTGTGTGTCGTTATGCTTACAGACTGTTATAATTTTCATGTGTCTGCGTTATTAATTTATTTGTTCTTTTTCAATATTTTATTTAATAAATATATAATAATTAAAGACTTTACCCACGTGTTAGGTATCAAATATCGAAAACTAATGGAAAAAAAACTACAAACTTTTTCACCGTTCCAGCTTTGTTCCTATTCTAAAATGTTCATGAAATTCGTAAAAAATACCTAAGTTCCACGAAAAAAAAAAATACAGCTATCCGCTTACGAGCATTGAATGAAGAATTTTTTTTAAATTCCATTTGTATTCATATCGACCCGCGTGGGTAAAGTATTGCTGATTTAATTTGACTCTGTATATTTTTGGATATAAGAGGATTCCGGCAGTAAGAACCACACCAATAATATTTGAAGGACAAAATTTTCAACGTCAAAAAAAAATCTAGTCCAACGAAACCTGCAGTCTAGATTCCGCGCGTACTAATACTTGCATGGAACAAGTAAACGTATACAGCGTTACTCAAAGAAAAGTAAAGAAATGGGAGCACCTAATCGTATCAAATCTAGAGCAATTAAAATAAGCAATAATATAGATAAGCAAATATCTTTACAACAAGGAAATATCTCTCGCAGCTTATATTTCCAGTTCGCGTTGAAACGCTTTGGGAATAGGTAATCGTCGCAAACATTCTTGGTGCCATCAAAGCGTTTTATCGCACGTCTGGGGAGGCATTCCGCCGTCCGTTTTAATAATGATTAAAATTTTGTTTGTACGCCAAATCCCTACAGGGCTTTGAAATAAGCGGGTGTGACCAGATGCGGAAATTATGGGCAGCCACCCGGCTGTTAAGGCAGAAAATATAGGCTTTAATGCAGTGTGGATCACAGAGAATCGGGAATTTGCTGTCCATGATAATCTGTCAGCCTTCCTCATCCAGCCTGTCCTGACCACTTGACTGAACACGGAAGGCGGAGAACGGTGTGTTGTGGCGCAGCCTGGGAGAGGCGTATGTCCAGCAGTGGATTGCGATAAACTGAGTTGATTGATTGATTGAATCCGTGTTCAGATTTTTTACGTAGAACTTTCACCTTATCATATTATAAACGTCGAAAGTCGAAGACAAAATCATCCAGTAAAAGCACAATACTCGAATTCGTACTAATTCCAACGTTCCGCTCCGCTATCGCTCCAGCTCTGTGTAACGTTCCCTCTATACATAGTGATTTACTAGCGCGAACAGATCTATTACAGTTTCATTGAACGACTGGATGAGACACGACGATAAATCGACGACAATCTCTAATCCAGCGTAAACAGAGACAGATCTATACACACAGTACTATTGTACATCTTTGTTTTATTGTATTGGTGTGATGTCTGTGTTATTGGTGAAAATTATGGTTTTCTAAGTGCTTTTAGACAATGTAAACTCATGAAGTGATGTCAAGGTGTCAACAATATAGGGGTGAGTTTAGTTTGGACCATAAAACTTACGCTTCATACCATTCAGTCTATAGAAAAGAAACCATCTGTATTTGGAGTTTTAATTGCATAATATGTTATGAAAATTACTTAGCCAAATATCACAGTGTCTCAAGTGTCTTTAACCAGTGCGCGTTGCCAGTGGCTTAAGTAGAAACATGGTCGCTCTCAATAGGCCTTATAATATGACTAAAAGTCACCTAAAGGGCAATGGAAAGGGCTAAGCCTGTAGTTTCCCTGCGTTATTGAATCAGAAATGAAGAGATCCGCAGGAGAACCAAGTCAACCAACATAGCCCTAAGAATTGCCAAACTTAAGTGGCAGTGGTCAGGGCACTTTGCTCACAGAACGGAAGACCGACGGGGCCGAAAGGTTCTGGAGTGGCGACCGTACGTTAGAAGGAGTCTCGCAAGGTGGACCGCAGGAATCCGTTGGTATGCGGGAAGCACGGAACCGTTCGAAGTTGTGGGATTTGGGGCAGGCATACCTATGTGCAGCAGTGGACGTCTTTCGGCTTAAATGATGATGATGACGATGATGAAATACTTCGCACGTCATAGCTCAGTATGACATGTTCCTCAACAACGGGTATTTTATTTTGTGAATTAAATATTCACAACTCAACATAAAAATGAGGAACTAAGTATTCAGTAGTTTAATTAGTCCTAAGTGTATTGTAGTCAAGACCATACTCCACATATTAGCATGTACACATTGTCTATTTGACGACATTCAATCCACAATTAAATTGGGGTCTGTGTTTAACATAACAAACTTGAGCAACGTATTTCGTAAGGTCGAACTAGACGTAAGACTATGCCTCAGACTACCTATGACTAAGACAGCCGTATATATTTGCATGATAAAAGGTATCAGCGGCTTTAAAGTGCTATCTCAGACTCCGTCACTATACATACCTTGCTTTTGTCGTGGGTAAATTGGACATAGCATCTTGGTCGATTGATATACGTGGTATGTACGTATATATGGTCGTAAAGGATATATTAGTTATGTATATCGTTAAATTGCGGCTGTGGCTTGTGGTGTGTAGGATACAACGATGTCCTTAATTACAGTGCAATGACGTGCACGTCTCTCCAAATATATATATTCTATCTGTATCAACGGATCTCGCTGCATTTGTGGCCACACATATTTAATTACATAGTCATTGTAAAGGTTCAGATTATCACTCCTATTAGTTTGTTTAGAATCTAGATCGCGATTATAATAGTCGAATTACTGTCATAATTGCTTAGACCCACGTAATGGTCTGTAGTGTTCTACTTTGGGCTCAGGGCGTAAAATACACAGATAGTTTTGTTTTTACACAAACCTTTTACTGTTTGTGCTCCATCACTTGAAATGTATCAGCTTTTTGTGGTCCCATACATTGTCGACAATGTTTACTTACACATTGTTTCGTAAAGTTTATAGCAACATTAATTGTGTTCTCTTTGTTCTCTAAAATATTTATCACGCTACCCTATTTTAATCTGAACATATTCTTCATGTTTCCCAACACAAGTGATTGGTTATTTTTACGTTGTGCAAATGTTTATTTTCGTCGTTGTTGGTTGGAAAATGCATAATCAGCGGCCTTTATGATTTGCGCGGTTTTCCGTACATTCATTCCATTATCATCTGTGAGCATCCCATTGTGGTTGTTATGTTTGGTCCATTCAAACATAACAGGATTGCAGACAGCATTTTGTTTCCCGTCATTAATCGTAAGCCACGCGTCTCGTTTTGGTTGGCTTATCTTAATGGGATGGGAGCACGCAACAACACAAGCGTTTTCACCAACCAATCTGTATTGAGTGAGCGGATCTCGTAGCTATTGTTGCCATTGTTGAAAAAATACGATGTTTTTTTTTTCGTTTGCGTTTGTAAGTGTTACGTAACGTAATTTTGAGAAAGCTTTTGCTAGTATATCGTGATTTAGATGTAGTGTTGAGCTTAGACTTTATTGGTAACTAAAGTATTACAACGACTACATTACCAAATGAAATTTCTACAATCTTGAATATGTCCGTGATATAAATTATGCCATCATTTCAAAAGCTGTATTAAAATAATAACTAAAACGAACAGGAAAACCCTCTTAAAATTATGTACAAAAGATCCACATGGGGTAAAATGATTTAAGACACCCTATGTAAAACTACATTTATATCCGTAATTTATATGATGTACATAATAAAGAGGATTCTATCTATACAGGGTAAGATTTTATCCAGTGCGCAAACTGTAACCTTGAATTCAGCATAGTATTCTAGACCCCTAGCGCAGAAATTTTAAGCCGGTTTTACAAAAAAAATCGGCTGTGTCATAGAAAAGTTTTAATACCTACGCGATCAAAATGTATGGAACAGCTGATGTTTTTTGTATTACCGACGAAAAATTTCTGCGCTAGGGGATTTAGAATGATATGCTGAATTCATGGTTACAGTTTGCGCACTGGATAAAAACTTATCCTGTATAGTGGTTTTGTGTAATTCCCTCATTAAAATGAGCACTAAGAAGTAAAATACTCGATTGCCAAACACGAAAGTATCTAATACCAAAGCAATAAGGATTTGACTTACTACGTGCCTATTACATATAGTTATCCCTATAAGAATTTCGGTCAACATTAAGGGAGTGAAAAAGTGAGAAGATTTTTCCCAGCGTTAAAAACGAATGGAACTTTGCAAATACTTCAACAAATTTAATGAAAAAAGTTGGGGAAATCTTCATAAAAAATTGCACCCTTTGGGCTAGCGGGTTAGATAAATTTCATTCCGGAATAATTAATCAGGAAACATTAATTCGGGAGTTCGAGTATTTAGGAGACTTGTGTTGATTGATTGTGTGCATTTATTGGGGATTTGCTCTTCGTTAATTAGAATTCCATGCGAACAATAATTACAGTAAATTAAGGGCTAGTGGCTTAGTAATAACAGCCACCCGGATCGATCGATCAGTTCAAGCTACGCTTGCCGTGGTTGGCCCGTAAATGAGTGCTCATCTCGCATGTCAACTGCACACCATGTGTTCCGATAACAATAGAATTTCTATTGTGTTTACTAATTAGACGCGCAACGGGTTAAAAGAATTTAATTTTATGTTTTGTGTTTAGTAATATTAATTACTTATCTAAGCGTTATTGTATAGAATCAATTTCGTCTAAGCTTTCTTTCTTTTTTCTTCTAGCTGTGCTGCAGGCTTAGCACAAGCACCGATTTGTCGACGGAAGAATAGACATGACTATTAACAAAATGATGTACAATAGGAGAAGTTAGCTATTTTTTTCTATTAATTATCACAGGTGAAGAATCATGAGTTTGTAGACAATCGTATAAACTTTGTGGCCGTTGAATATAAAGTTTGTTGTCAGTGTGAGTGTGATGTAGTTTGAGATTAAATATTCTTCTGAAATAGTCTACTAAAAGGACCTAGACAAAGATTGTTAGAAACGAAAGACAAAATGACAGATTGTAGAAGGATACCGGTGCGATGTCAAAAATGGAGAAACGAAATGTGACTTTGTATACAAAAAGCACTGTCTATTCTTCTTAGAAATAGAAAGCGTCATGCTAAGCCTGCTGCTGGGGAGTCTGTTACGCCACTTCTTCTTCCCAGCTTAAGACCTAGGAAGTGGTGAAGGGCGTTTTGAGGGACTGTCTTATGTATTTTAGACGTTCAAAAAGAGCTGACCCTCAGCCTGGTTGGATTTTAAATACCAAGACCTCCGTGCCTCGGAAAGCACGTTAAGCCGTCGGTCCCTTCTGTCATTCGTGGATCTTTCGGGTCGTCGGAAGCCTGAAAATCTGACAAACCAGTCTTACCAAAGGGTATCGTATTGCCCAGTAACTAGTTTGTGGAAGTCAGGTAGGCAGTTCCTCCACATAAAATACTGGTATTCAGCTGCACCCGGTTAGACTGGAAGCCGACCCCAGCATAGTTGAGAAAAGGCTAGGCAGATTAATTGCTAGAGAATAATTGCAGTAGATTTATACTTCGGAGTCTGACTTCGAACAAAGACTGATTTTGGAGCACAGTCGCTTCACAATCTTACTTATAAAGTTATCTAATAAGAAGCTTCTTGGAACACAACATATCTCATCGATTCTAAGACTCTAATAGAAAGCTATAAATTAACAAAACCCTCAAATTCTACATTGTACACTAAGCCCACACAATAGTTTTGAAATACAGCCGAACTATTTCGTACTGCATTGAACCTAAGGGATTTCGAATGCCTATGGATGGTGTGAACTAGTTTCTGTGAGAGAATGGCTCTCGGCTTACGCATATACGCAATTTGTCCTAGCGCTACCAATTGCCCGACCCCAGTTGATTGTTAATTCGTAGACATTGTTGGCTACTGGTTACAAGTTGGCTATTATAAACGGTGTTTGTCTTGTCCACAAATTAAATGAAATTATTGCCAATGAAGGACGTCTCGGTAAGTCGTTACATTTCAATTGAGTTGTAGAATTAGTAATTTTGTGAAATTGTGTTGTCGGAATGGACTAGATTATTTTAACGCATCATTAATTATTTGGTGAAACGGCCTGCTCATAACGAGTTCATATTTGTTGACAATTGCTGGAAACTCAATGTTCAAATCAGTAGTTGAATGCATTTAGTCCATCGCAACTAATGAAGGTTCAAGCTCAACATCGATTATAGTATGTACGTAGTTCTCACAACTGGCCACTGCTAACGTTCAAACTGGACTCTGATATACGTGTTTATGAATATCGAACTAAAACTTTAATTAAAACTAAAATTTCTAGGAAGTTTAAATTCTACTAATGTCGCTACTTAATATTATTAATGCGATAGTAACTTTGCCTGTTACGCTTTCACGCTTAAACCGCTGAACTGATCGTCATGAAATTTGGCAGAGATATAGCCCGGTATATAGAGAAGGAGATAGGCTACTTTTTACGCGATAACTCACATCCACGTGGGCGAAGCCGCGGCCAAAAGCTAGTCCTACTTCCTAATAATATTATAAATGTGAAAGTTTGTACAGTCGGCTTCACGATGTGGGTACCCCCCTTGAAAGCACCTACGTTCGAACCCAGCGATGGCCGTATAGCAAGTTTTGTATTTTATTATAATGTTTTTGTAATAGTTTATAGATAAACAATAATACACAATAATATTTCAGAGTTGTTAGTAACAGTTTAGTTGGTCTTGAGGTTGGGCATGCGACTTACAAAGCAGCTAATTCAGGTTCGATACTGACAGACTGACTGTTTGGGTTTTTGTGATCGTAATATTTTATTTTTCTCTAAGTTATACTATTTATGTAACTTTTCTTTTTATATATTGTTATAACTAGTAGTTTTAAATTAAGAAATGAAAGAATTATAATTTATTTTAGTAAAATTTATTATAATATGGAAAACTTAACCATAAAACACTGTATGCAGGTATAACTGTAACATATAAAAAGTTTATGTTGTTTTACTGCAAAATAGTTACCTAAAACAACAACTATACTTATAATGGTTGAGAATTACTTAACTTTCAAACTAGTAAAATAATTTTCATAATTAACAAGTGAAAAACATGTCATCATTAGTTAACATTCTAATGAATTAACAATTTACATCTCTCGTAAATTATAAATATTATCTACCTCCAATAATTACTATTAGCTATTATTCACAATCATTAAATAGTGAGGTCAAATGATTTATTCTTTGAGTTATTTCAATGTATCAATGTTGACACTTTATTTAATTATACCTACTATAACGATGTAAACCAAACGGGATTACGGGATCAAAAATATATAAGATGATCGCAATTAGGACCCACTTACCTATTTACTATACCTAAGTCGAGTCGTAATTGTTAATAGCGGAGGGGATGACCCTCACTGAGAATTATTTGCTGTAGGCGGCTTCTCATTTGAGTTACCATATTCCAGCCTATATTCCTACCGCGCATCAATTCCCAAGTCTTTATGACTTCTTGTTGTAGATTAGCCTTGGTCTTTAATTCACTTGAGTCCCAATTTAAAATCATTTGACCCCACATATTTTCAATTGGATTAAGATCTGGACTTTTAGCTGGCCAGGAGATAACAGTTATATCAGCCTGTAAACTTAGCCACTCCTTCACCATTTGGGATCGATGAACAGCACAGTTATCATGGACGAAATATATTTGTCCTTCTGGGTACGCAACACGCATTGTAGGCAACATAACCTCTTGCAATATTTCAAGATATGTTTTGCCATTCATGCGCCCGCCTACTTTTGTTAATTCGCCCGGACCCATAGATGACATCCATCCCCAGTAACCTGAAAATAAGTTTTTTTTTAGTAACGTAATATTGGTTTATTAAGTAGTAACTATAATGTTTAAGATATTATGGTGATAAATATTGCTAAATAATAGCTTCATTTGTCATAATAATGTCGATAAAATAAATCTGTCAAAACATGAAATCTATAAGTTATTTACTTAATAAAGTCGTTTATTTACCTAATGTTATTCTACCACTGGACCTGTTCGGCAATATGTTGATTGTAGCGTTCGTTAGGTTTCCGCCATAGTATTTTTCTCCCATCATTATCGGACCTAAAAGTTTTTTCGTCCGTGAAAATAACTATCTTATTTTCCCAGTCAAAGTCCAGAAGCTCCTGTGCAAATCGAACTCTCAATTTATTTTTATTAGATAATATTTGATTTACCGCTATGCCCAGCTGTCTGGCAATGCCTTTAATGCTTGCATTTTGTTCGTAAAGAACCACAATCTTTGTCCTCAAGAAACTATCTATCATTTTTATTTTAAATTGTTTTTAACACCAACACGTATGGGTAGTATGCGAAAGGTGAAATCAAACTAGACTCATCAGACGGTAACCTGTAATAGATTAGTAAAATGTTTGGATAACTACCCTCAATTGTTAACAAACTTTGCATTCGCTGCGAGTTCATAATATATCGACTAGACAGAGACAGAATTATAACACAAGTAGATTGATAATTCCAACGCCCTGTTAACTACCTAGCTGGCTTAGTTGGTAAGAGCTCGCGGTAATCAAAGGATTACCAATGATTCGATGGTTCGAATCTCGGCCGGGCACATGAACACTTTTTGTATTATTCTTAAGGATGTAAATGTTTGAATTTCAAAGTTGTGTAGCAAAGTTAATTTTAATACAACTGGGGTACCCAATTGATGCAGCCCACTGTACGTATGTTTAGATGTTCGGGTCTTTAGATGTTTGGATGTTTGTTACAAAATCACGCAACAACGGCTGAATGGATTCAAATCAAATCAAATAAAAATATTTTATTTCACATAAACCTGCAAGGGCACTTATGAAACATCAGAAGCTAGGTGCACGGTTCCAATTTGTCGCTTCCTATGAAGAAGAGCCGGCAAGAAACTCCACTGATTGGAATCAAATTTAGCACACAGATAGATTATAACCTGGATTAACATATAGCATACTTTTTATCCCTGTAATACGTTTCCGTGGGATAATTTCAGACATCCACGTGGGCGACGCCGCTGGCAAAAGGTAGTCCTACTAATATTATAAATGTGAAAGTTTGTGAGTATGGATGAATGGATGGATGGATGTTTGTTACTCTTTCACGCAAAAACGGCTGAACGGATTTGAATGAATTTGGTACTCAGGTAGTTTGGAATAACATGTGAAACACAATTATAAATGTGAAAGTTTGGATGTTTGTTACTGAATCGTGCAATAACGACCGAACGGATTTGGATGAAATGCAGCACAAAGATAGTTTATAACTTAGATCAACACATAGGATACTTTTTATCAGAGTAGTACGTTCCTGTGGGACGGATTCCAAGCTCCATAAAAAAACACATTTATTTGGAACAAAACTTATACAAATTTCATAAACCGGCCAACCTGCCAGCCTGCGGGGCAGGTTTAGGGCTCGTTTGAAACATGGTATCATCAATTTTATTAAACATCTAAGTAGGTCGTTACAGTCTTACAGCAAATTTAAAAGGACGTTAACAATTCCATGCTTAGGTACAGTGCGGGCCGCCGCGCTGCCGGCACAAACGCCGACGACGGCTAACATCGCTTATGCTTTTACATAAATAGGTACATATACAGGGTGTAACAGAAACCCTATTGCTATCCTTAAGCACTAAAGATAACAGCTGGTATAGAATCACTATATCTACATAGTTTCAGCCCAAAATAAAATACTTTATGAATTGATACCAAATTTTCGGTTACACATTTTTCTTAAATTCAAATCATAACAAACGTGTAACCGCACTACGTAGGTTAATAACTTTCCACGTTACTGGTCAATATCACGATAAATCTGCTCCGAGTGACGTGTTGGTTTCAATTTGTTCTGGTATCAATGTATTGAAAATTCTCATAACTTCTGAACATGTAGAGATAGGATTAAAAAACCTTTCCAATATCGTTTGATATCATCCAAAGAAGCCGTGCCCTTGGTATGTATATACCCTTTCCGTTACACGTTGTATATATGTGAGTATAGTCGTTCTCTCACGTGTACTACTTGTGACATAGTCACAAACACGACTCTTATCAATCATTCATTCTTGAACTTGATGCTCATCAACAGGTGCACAGCAACATTAACTAGTCAAAGTCACAAAACACAGCAACACTAACGCAAACAGCAAAAGCTACTACACTTATAGGCAAATCATAACATGAAATCGATAAAACACTTGCCATAGGAACAAGGTGAAAGGACCAGAATTTTCGCTTTTGGAGCCGCAAGTACACTCGGTGTAGTGACTCAATTTTTAGTTTTTATCCTTTTTCTAACATACGAATAGCTTCGATAACATGTGAATTTACTGAATTCAGTATCCATGAATGTAGACATACAACGCACGTCGAAATCGAATAAAGTGTCGATTCGATTCCAACGAACGACGATTCCGAATAGTAACAAAATTCGAATCGGTTAATATGTTACAAAAATACGTCACGGAAACACAGGGACGTGGCAAATGGTACGTGGAGGCCATATCAAAATGTTCCTGCTCCCGCTAGTGTGACGATGTTTTTTTTTGGTGAGAATGAATATAGGATTTGGGCGCGCCTTAATTCTCGCGCGCGATTTCTCTTTTGGCACACAAAATAAAATGTGGAAATGAAACTTGAACTTACCGCTCAAAAACTTCTCATTATCATTGTCTTTTCCCAACTGTGTTGGGGTCGGCTTTCAGTCTAATTGGATGCAGAGAATACTAGTGTGCGACTGCTTAGCTGACTTCCACAACCCAGTTACTGGGCAATACGATACTCTTTGGTAAGACTCAGTCAGACTTTCGGGCGTCTGACACTCCGTAACGATTGTCAATGATCCGAAAGTTCCGAGGCTTGGAGGGGTCTTGGTATGTAAAGATCCACTAACGTATCCACTAACCAACCACTAACTAATGAGCTTAACAGGTTACTACTATTTTAATAAACAGGGCAATAAAAGAGTTAGGTACATTTCATTCGGAAGTATCTTTATGGTGTAGTGTAATCTTATCCCCATTTCCGCTTGACATCTCAAGGCTCCTTAATAATAATGACACACGGAAATAGGAAACGCGTGAAATCCGGTTTTGGTTTGTGTTCTGGTAATGCGTTGGTAAACAGAACATGCAGTGTATCAAGTTATCTCACAACTAGCAAGAGAGCAAGTGTCAGGGAAGGAAATTGATGACTGTGGTGGCTTCACTGACGTCTGGCATTTCAATCTTGGTGTTTTATTGTTAGTACCTACTACCAAATATGAACTGATACGATTCTGAGGTTCTAATGTATCAAGTCAAGTTGTCATTCGTAGAACAGTGCCCATTTAGTCATGCGGTTTCGCTGCCGAAGTGAGCACCTTGTCTTCGGTTTGTTTTCCAGAGGTTGCAAGTCAATTTACCCGATAGCAAATTCTCTGTAGTAGTCTACAGTTTGAATTCGTGTCTTGCAAAATGGCTCGAGAATCTTTGGTTAAACTAGGTAAGTACATACCTATGTACTTACCTAGTTTAACCAAAGATTCTCGAGCAGCATGTGCAGTATGTACCTACATAGACATATAGGTGAACTGACTGGTGAACTATATTTGGACTCATAATTGCTGAATACAATTATGAGTCCAAATATAGTTCACCAGTCCTACCCACCAACTTGTCATTTGAAGGGTTACCAGATCATGACAAAAAAAAGATAGTGAGGTGGTGTAAGGATAAATGGAATTGAATGAAATTAAAATGATGTACTAACATGCAAAAAATATATTTTCAATTTAATAACTTGTCTTAAAAACATGATATGCACTATTAAAAATAGTAGAATTTGTTATTTATTTATTTATTACTTATTAAGTTTTACAACGAAATTAAAATTAGGTAAACCATTTTTATCATTCGTTCTTTACGCAAAATCGTTCACTACCCCAACACAATTGGTTTTAGTATGGTAACATTATTTTTCTTCGATCTCTCAACTTAGTGAATACGACTATGAGTTCAAGTATAGAGGCTGGAGGCGATCGGCGGCGGCGATCTCTCGCGTCCGGCCCTGGTCCAGGCCATGGTACGGAGCGAGAGTGCATTGGTAGCCGTCGCTGCCTTCTGCAAAGCAGTGATGCTCGCGAAGAGGTAGGCGGCGCACGTGAGGTAGAGTATATGCGCCCTCACAGCTCTAGCCACCGCAGGAGACTCCCTGGGTGTCGGAAATACCAGGCTGATTCCGGGCCACCGTAGACACGGGCTTGCGGACGAAGAGTAATGGGTAGCTCGCTGTCCGGTAAGGACTCCGGGTCGACGGTGCGTTGTGTTTTACGCGCGCCTCAAAGATATGTCAGCATCAACTGATGGGGCCCGCAAGGGCCGGTGTCTGCCAGGGATGCGGGTTGTTCGACAGAGATACCGCGGCTCCTGGCACACAATAAAAGTCTAACACCTGCTTGCTCCTGCTCCACACAGCGGGAGAAGTTATTTGATGATTTCGCACCCAAAAAAAAAAAGGATAGATGTAATTTTTTTTGTCTCAAATGCAAATAGAAATACGCGATGAGAGCAGCGGTGGCCCAGTAGTATAGGCCCCGACTTACGATTTGTAGAACGTAAGTTCGAACCCAGGCAGGCCCTATACTTTGTCATTTCATTACCACTGCTCTTAAGACGGTGAAGGAAAACATCGTGAAAAAACCGACATGTCTTAGAAAAAGAAAAAAAAAATCAAAATCTTGTGACATCTACCAACCGGCACTGGGCACAAGTGGTGGTTTATGGCCGACTCTTTCTCATAGACAGAAGGCCTGTCTTCCAGTGTGCAGAGCTGTGTGCTGAGGGAACATTATAGGTGGATAATAGCATGATATAAATGATTAATGGATAGTGTATTTCATTTATCTCTTTCAACACAATAATATCATGTCTAGACTAACATTTTTACGTCCCGTAAATATATTATCTATAAGTCTGACTCATAATAAAAGTCTCACCTTCTATCACTAGCGAACAAATATTGTCGGTGATAAGGTTTGAACGTACGACCCACTCCTTTGGAGATCCCTTTAGGGATTACTGGCCTGAACATTTTTACCTTTGGATTTTTTTGTACCATTTTATTCTTACTACGTTAGATCGTACCAATAGCATTGGCGTATGTTATAAAACTACAGACATAAACTCACGTCTTTTTCCCATAAGGGTTGGCAGAAACTACAGATCGCTACCTGCTACGATCCTTACTAGAGATGAAACAGATATCCGGTAACTATCTGGAATCCGGCCTATCCAGCGGCCTAAATACTATCCGGCCGAATACCGGATTAAAAAAAAAATAGGTAATTCATTGCTTTATTTAGTTCAGTAATCAAAAGATAATTCTACAACTTAGAAAATAAATTAGTACTCATACTGCACTAAGGGCAAATTATGGTGAATGAATACTAATTTCTCTGCATCAAGATGTAGCAAGCGGTTCCGCTTGTCTTCGTAAATAAAGCCACTTTCAGAAAAAAGTCTTTCGCAAGCAAGGTGCTGAAAGATAGATTTTGGCAACTTTTGTTAAAATTGGGTAGCTTAGCATTAGCTGCCCACCAAGGAAAAGGGGCAACGTTCCGCCGGATATTTGGCGGCAGAATATCCGGCTATCCGGCTACAAGGTTGGCCAAATATCCGGTATCCAGTATCCGGCTAAACTGCTATCCGTTTCATCTCTAATCCTTACATACTAATTTTGCAACGTTTACGTTCATACATCTAGTCACACATGCATGCTGAAGAACGTCACCAAGAAGGTCACCCTATTTCCTAGTAGGGTGTCCCCTCCCAGTGTTAACATTTACATCTGCCTTGTAAATACATTATGTTAGCCGCCCTTCATTCATCCTCTTAACGTGACTAAACCATCTAAGCATACTCTTGTCACTTCGTCTTCTTTTAACTCTAATCGTTGTCCTATCACATTATTCCTAAAAGAAAAAGAAAAGAGAAGTATTTATTAAACTCGCACAGGAATATCAAAAACTTAACTACACAATATGCTAAACAAAATAAAAATAAAATAAAAAAGTGAAATAAACAACTTTTGGCCTCGTCCAGGACGAGGCCAAAAGGCCTTGGTATCTCAGCATGAAGCTGCGACATTTAGAAAAAGTGTCGCAGCGCTGGTATTCTGATAGGGCCCACTATGATGTCACGGACAGATACAGAAATAAAATAATAAATAATAAAAATTCCTGTGCTAATCATTCATAGTCCCACCCGACATGCTTCGCAAGGAACGCGTTTCCACAGCATGTATGGTACTTTCATGCTTCTTTTGCCACACCTAATATTCAATTCCATACATAAGCGTGGGCATCAGCACACCATTGTGAACAGCAGGTGTTGCCTTTTCGGACATCATCTGGTTGGTTCATCAATCGCATGTATAGCACTATTTATTTTATTTCCCACTTATGTTTCACCATTTATATTTATTAAACTATGGAAATTAAACTATGAAAACTACGTTCAACTAAATCTACATGCCAAATTTGTTTAACTTTGAGTCATATTTGAGTTTCATCTTCGATATACATATTGCTGGATTAAAAAGTTCATTAAACATACGCGTAACATTCGAAGTTTGAGATTTGTATATGTACATGAAGTTCGACCGAACAGCGAAGTTTCTTACTCAACTTCAAACAAAGTAGGTGTGAGTTGAGTTCAACCACGCTGCTTGATTATAATTTATTAACAAACGAACTTGCAAATAAACTCTTACTTATAACGAAAGTTAAAAATGTCTTTATATACAAGTTTGATGAAGAAATATCATTATGGGTTCTATGCTGATGAATTTAAAATTTAATTTAGTTTTGGGACGCAAAAATTTTATATTTCAGATTGGAATTTTAGTTGGCAAGACATAATTAGTTTTGTTTGCTTATTTGCGAGAAGTATTAAATTGGCTTTCAAATATTTATAGTTTTTGTTTACAGTTTTTCCAAAATAATTAATATGAAAACAATTTTACTTAGACAGAGTAAACCTTGGCTCATCCTTCTCTGAATTTTATTATCACGTTCCATTTAATTTTATGTAAAGTTTACTTTATTCATAACAGTTAATGTAGGTACTTACGTATCTACATAATTTGTATAGGTTTTTATTAGCGCACCGTTTTCTTGTGACAATAATCAATCATTCTGCCTAGCCGTTTCCAAACTATGTTGGGGTCGGCTTCCAGTCTAACCGGATGCAGCTGAATACCACTATTTGACATAGAGCGACTGCCTATTTGACCTCCACAATCCAGTTACTGGGTAACATGATACCCCTTGGTAAGACTGGTTGTCTGTTTTTCGGGCTTCTGACGACCCGTAACGACTATCAAAGATCCACGAATGATAGCTATGGGACCAACGGCTTAACGTGCTTTCCGAGGCACGGAGGAATCTCCAAAGACCAACCCCGGCAAGAGTAGCTTAACCTGATGGACTGACCTGTGCGGCTGTTATAACTTAGCCACGAACCAATTTTCTTATGACAACGTTTTTTAAAAATAAGTATGGTTCCTTGGTTCCTTATGGGTGCCTGAAGACGGACGGCGCCCGCGCCGCCACGGTCGGCCCAGAAAGCCCTGGAAGCGCTTACGGGAGACCTTTGCCAAACCGTGGGACAGTATAGGCTGAACAAAAAAACAGTGGCACTCCGGGAGTGCCGACAGAAGTGAAAACATGAACAATTACGAGTGTTTTTTTTAACAGTGTCGCGAGTTCAATTGTTTTTTCCCATCTCAAAAAATGCCCAACGCGCCAAAGAAGTTTTCACTTAAAAATAAGCATTTTCTGCAGTACATTTGTAACTACTATAAACCTGGCACGCCACGATTGTGACAAGTCCCCTCTTTGAGAAGTGAGTGAAGAGCGGCACGGCGTCTCGACGCAGGTCCTCACCGGACACGGTTGTTTCGGGAGGATCCTGTTTCAGATAAGGCGGGAGGAAACGCCCGGGTGTTTCCATTGCGAAGATCGCCCTGAGGACACGGTGGAGCATATGGCTTGGGCGGAGCACCGCCGTGTCCTCGTGAGGGCGATCGGCGGTGACGATCTCTCGCGTCCGGTCCTGGTCCAGGCTATGGTACGGAGTGAGAGTGCATGGGTAGCCGTCGCTTCCTTCAGCGAACCAGTGATGCTCGCAAAGAGGGAGGCGGCGCATGTGAGTGGGAGGCAGTACATGCGCCCTCACGGCTGTAGCCTCCGCAGGAGAAGCCCTGGGCGTCGGGAATCCCAGGCTGATTACCGGCCACCGTAGGCGCAGGCTTGCGGACGGCGAGTAATGGGTAGCTCGCAGTCTGGTAAGGGCCAAGCTCGGGTCGACGCACACTGGTCCCAAATTAAAAAAAAGTGGACATTGATAGTAGACCGCTGATATTTTTTTTTATTGTTGATATAATGATAACAGATAAGGCAAAAAAATATTATTGTCCTACTTCAAATACTTTTCTCTATAAAAAATATTTTTTTTTTTTTTGTATGGGAGTGATTACATTTTACTCAATTTCTCAAAAACCTTAAGCGATGTCGAGATGGCATTCACATATGTTAGAAAACTAATAATTCTGAGTATTTGGCTCGAAGAAACTTATTGCTTATCTCTGCGTACTTTCGAGATAATAGTGACAGAAAATAACAATTTTTTTTAATGTTAATTGTTCGCTTTTTTTTAATCATAGCCTTACTCATATCGCAATAGGTCCGCTGGCCAGCAAAATGGAGCTTCGACGCGAGTTTGCCGGGATAACAAGATGGCCGCCTCTCATGACGTAACGTAATACGGTCACGAATCGCGCGCGTACACCTCACTCAGTGTACAACTAAATGTGGTTGCGATAAGACGTGTCCTTATTTTTTCTGTGCGCTTGAAGAAATGCTTGTTGTTTGTTTGTTTTGTTATTGTTGTATTTTGAATCTTTGGATTTTAAAATCAAATAATTTTTGTTTGTCTTTCTTTCGTCGAATTTTTTTTGTTAAAATCAAAGTCACTTTGTCTTTGATATCTTTGATTCTAATTTGTTTTCAATTTTCCTTAAAATTATAATATGTCCGCATTTGTCACCAACTTAGACTTATACGTTGTTCTTAAATCAGGAGGTGGTTTTAAAAATGTCGAATTTTTATTTAATGCCCTTATTGAACGTATTGGTGTTGAATTGTCTTCCGAAGATTTGAGTAATATTAAATTATTTTGTCGTAATTTTTCAAGTAATATCTCAAAAAGATGGTCTGCTTCCAGTAGAGCTCAAAAGACCTTTCTTAACAAAAATTCAGACTGGTTACAATCCCAAATAGTTTGGCCAAAATGTCAAAATATCGATTTAAGCAGCATTTTTAAAGTTGCCGAGGAAGTAATTCCAAATTTCGAAACGCAAGTGGATACTCATCAATTAAGTTATGGTACAAGTAAAAAACCGTTTGTTGATATATCTGATAAACAGAAGAAAAGGCGTTCTCTAACACTTCTAGATCACACAGAGGAGGAATTAGTTTATGCTTTATGTGCCAAATTAAAAGAGTCTAAAAAAACAAAATTAGCAACTATATTAAACGAACTCAGCCAAAACAAGGAAAAATGTGAGATGGTATATGATGTACTATTCGCTAAAAAGACTGACAAACCGTGTTTACCAGATGATAAAACGTTAGCGCTTTACACCTCAACAAATTTGTCAAAATGGCAATATCGAAATTTAAGAACTATTCTTGCTTCAGAGAAAATGTATGGTCTTCCATCCTATCAAAAGCTCCTGGAAGCTAAAAAAACTTGTTATCCTCCAGAGTCAGACATAACTGTAACTGAATCTGATGCTAAGATAAGACTTCAATCGCTTCTAGATTTGACAACTAATAGGATATTAAAAATAATTCAGCACAACTCTGCCGACAAAAAATCGCTAAAACTAATAAGCAAATGGGGTTTTGACGGGTCATCTTCTCAAAGTAATTATAAACAAAAGTCACACTCCGACACTAAAATTGACGATTCTTCAGTTTTCATGATTAGTTTGGTTCCGCTTCGTTTGGAAGAAGAGAGTGGTACTATCTTGTGGCAAAATCCTGCTCCCTCTTCAACAAACTATTGTCGTCCAATTGGCTTTATATTTGCAAAAGAAACAAATGAATTGATAAAGAAGGAAAGTGCATCCTTAGAGGAAGAAATTCGTAATCTTGTTCCCACAATTGTAGATAATTTTGATATTAAACATGATTTGTACATGACTATGATTGATGGGAAAATTTCTACTGTGATTTCCAATACTTCTTCTGCAGCTGTTTGTAATATTTGCAATACCCCACCTGACTTGGACTTTGTATCCAAAAGACTCATCAGAGAAGATATGTATAAATATGGTCTGTCTTCGCTTCATATGTGGATAAGATGTATGGAATGTATTTTACACATTTCGTACAACTTAGACTTCAAAAAGTGGGCTGCACGAAAAGAAGATAAATTGTTAAAAGAAATTAAAAAGAATTTGACACAAGAAGAATTCCGGGAAAGAACTGGTTTGTTAATTGACATAGTAAAACAGGGATTTGGTACAACCAATGACGGTAACACGGCAAGAAGGTTTTTTGAAAATTATGAAGTATCTGCTGAAATAACGGGTATCCACCCTGATTTAATCAAGAGATTTGCAGTCATTTTACAAACAATTTCATCTGGTCAACTTATTAATACCAACTTGTTTAGGGAATATTGTAAAGAAACAGCAATGCTATATGTAAACTTATATCCATGGTATTACATGCCTTCAAGTGTCCATAAATTGTTGATACACGGTGCTGATATTTGTGAAAATTTCTCCTTTATTCCGATAGGCATGCTTTCCGAAGAAGCTTCCGAAGCGAGGAATAAAGATTTCCGGAATGTTAGAATGGCACATACAAGAAAAATCGGTAGAGTTCAGACTAATTTAGACATTATCCACAGCTTTCTAATTAGCTCAGATCCTTACATCAGCCATATCAAACCAAAGTTTGCTCGTTTACATAAACAGTTGTTTCCAGAGGCTAGTGCTTTGATCTTGAACAATGAATTGCTTTCGTTGGAAAACGAGGAAATAGAGATTTCTCAAGAGAATATAGACCCAAATATTAATCTTTCACCATAATATTTTTTCAGAATCGTTTGTGAACATATTCAACTTTATGTTTGCAGCTTAATATGTCTTCATTTTGATTGTTTTTTAGAACTGATGAAAGTACTCCTTCAGAAAGGTCATAGCTTTTCAGTCATTAGTGAGCCCCCATAACCTCTTTTACAGAGAAGTCTCTTTTTACTTATTTGACATTACGCATACATTATAATTATGTGCTAAAGTAAGGCTATGATTAAAAAAAAGCAAAAAATTAACATTAAAAAAAAATGTTATTTTCTGTCACTATTATCTCGAAAGTACGCAGAGATAAGCAATAAGTTTCTTCGAGCCAAATACTCAGAATTATTAGTTTTCTAACATATGTGATTGCCATCTCGACATCGCTTAAAGTTTTTGAGAAATTGAGTAAAATGTAATCGCTCCCATACAAAAAAAAAAGAAATATTTTTTTTACAGAAAAGTATTTGAAGTAGGACAATAATATTTTTTTGCCTTATCTGTTATCATTGTATCAACAATAAAAAAAAATATCAGCGGTCTACTATCAATGTCCACTTTTTTTTAATTTGGGACCAGTGTGCGACGGCGCGTTGTGTTCCACGCGCGCTCCAAAGAAATTTCAGCACCAACCGATGGGGTCCGGAAGGGCCGATGCCTGCCAGGGGTGCGGGTTGTTCGAAAGAGATATCGCAGCCCCTGGCACATAGGCAACTGAGGGAACACGGGTGGGTTTTAGTCAGTAAAAGTCTGACACGCCCTCCTGCTCCACCCAGAGCGGGAGAAGTTATTTGATGATTTCCCACCAAAAAAAACCACTATAAACCTACATACATCATACAGAACTGAGTATTACAGCTGTAGTACTGAATATCGAGGAAACTAAAACAACTGGTCCATTTATTTATTATCGTTTAATCAAAAGAAGCTCACTCTCTTCCATTTCCCAAGAGAAATTCCTGAAGATATTAATACCTTTAAAACTAATGTGGTAAGAGGTATTTCCTTTCATGAAGTAAATTAATTAATAACCATAGTTTGTTAACCCCTGACCTGATGTTGGTATGGATTGATTTTTTCGCGGTTGTTTTGTGGGTTAATACTTTTGATAGGTTGAATACAAAGGTTTTATCGGATTAAATGTTCATTTTGTAGTTTCACTATGGACCCAGTGCAGATCTAAGCATATCTATTGCAAATAACGGACCCATTTTTCAGGTAAGGACCATAGTACCTACCTACTATTGGTGACTGTGAAGCCAAACATTACGGCGCTTTCGGCGGAAAGGACGAGCTGGATCGGAATGATGTAGTACCTAGTTCTATTAGACTTGTAACTTATATTTATAACTATCTACTAGAGTCTAGGCAAAGGTGACGTAACAATTTTCAGACAACGTCTGGAAAATTGATGCAAAAAAAGACAATCTTTATTTATCCAAAGAAATACATAGCCACAAGTTGAACACAATTTACTAAAATTATTGATAACTAGTTGTGCCCGCGACTTCGTCCGCGCGGAATAGTTATTTTTATTATTATTTATTAACATTATATTATATATTTTGATAAAAATAACTAAAATTTCTAAAACAAAAGCAGCCTAAGTTACTCTTTATTATATCAGCGATCTGCCAGTGACAGTTCTGTCAAAATCCGTTCAGCCGTTTCAGAGATTAGCCGAAACAAACAGACAAACATTTAAAAAAAAAATTATTTTGGTATATGTACCATGTCGATAAGGTATACATCGATATGCATTTAGTAAACAGCGGTTATTAATATTACAAACAGACACTCCAATTTTATTTATCTGTATGTATGTATAGATGGATAGATTATTTATATGAAAATTAAAAGGCTACAAAAATCTATGTAAACAAAAATATAAACCCTGTCTCTTAAACTAGGAGATGTGTGTCTTAAGAAAAACCAAAACTAAAGTTAGAAATCATTCAAACAGCAACGATACACACCTATTGCATACACTTTCATACCTTATCGTTTATCGCATTCGTTCAAGTCCCTTGCAATTTATACTTCAACATATGTATAATTCAGTTTCTCACAAGAATTTACCGGATATCGTTCCAATAGAGTCCCAGAATGTTGATTTATGAAGACACCCGCTGGCAACACCGTCTGTAAGAATAGCTGTAATAAAATGACTGATATGTTATTTGAACGAACGAGTGTTTATACCTTACAGTAACGGATTATGAACATCAAAAGGATAGTGATAAATCTTCATTATCATACCTACGCCGTACGTACCTACTCAGCATGTATTTCGACAAAGGAGCGAATTGTTTCGGTCCAAACACAAGATAAGGCGTGTTCTTCACTCTACACGCAATAAATCTTCAGGGCACCTCGCGTCCTGATTTATTCAGTCGATAATCTCGACTTGTCCGGAACTTATCTTCTCGAAAGTTCGATTCGAGACGGAATGTATGTGAATGAATTACTACGACAATATATTCAGGACTGACAAAATATCGTGTCTCCTACTTACGATGGACGGTATTATGGTAATCAAACGGGCTCGTGTTTGAAACCTGGGTTGGATCAATGTTTCAATGCGCAGTCTTATGGATTGATAGCAACTGTGAAAGTAAGGTACAGAATTGAGTTAAGGTACAGATTGCGGCACGTAAGTTGAACTATAATAGCGGATTTTGGTTCAACTTACGAGCCACAATCTGTATTTTTTTTAAATGTCAGTACACGTTACATCAATGACTATGCTAGACGTTGGCCTCATTCATGTTTCATGCAAGGCAAAGAGTCCACGCGCTTTTACCTTCAGTTGTTTTGTTCTGATTTAGTTCAACTTACGTGCCGCGATCTGTAACAGGTTTGCATTCATGAGCCAACATTGAAATTATTGCACACCCCTATCGCGGTGCGGACGAAAAAATAACAAGTAAAACGTCCTTTTAAAACTGTTTACATGGCTCCATGTTAATCTTTATAAAATAAACAGCACTATTGCCGCTGCCGCAAAAAGCACCGACGTTGGCGGCCGCTAATAATTTCACAGTTTAACCGAGTTGCCAGCAAACACGAACTTCGTCAAAGGGATTTGGTTAATTCAATTTCTGTGTTCAGCCACCGCCTTTCCATGCTTAGGTGGAAGAAAATTTGTGTAATATTTAATTTCAATACCATCTTAGGCTCGGAAAGCTTAGCGAAATCTTTCAAAACTTTGAGATTTGCTCTTCAAAGTTGATTAGAATCTGAAAACTCCGCGGTCGGTTATGCAATTCTTTCATCGGGAACTATTTGTGGGAAGCTGCGACAGCGTAACAAATTGCTTTTAAATCGGGGCAAATTGATAGCGTCACTAAAACAAAATGAATTAAAAAAGAATGCTTTGTAAAGCCGCGCTTGAATTAAGTCCCAGGAGACATTAAGCGCGCTTGTCCCGACGTAATGTATTGTTATCATATTATCCGGGGCCGGCTCTCAGATCTCGCTAATGTAACTAATGAAACGTGGACTTATATCCACATCCTCGCGATAATCCGCCCTCACTTTATGGATATCTCGTCTTATCTTTACACACAGAAACGCCTACAAATTGCGTCGCTTCTAGGAGCTTGTTACGTTCTGTCAATTTACCGTTTTTATTGTATCAAAGTAAATTGCTCATTAAAATTGTATTCGATGGCTAATAATGTGTGCAATATATCGTACATTTAAAATGTATTACCTGATTAGCAAGTATAAACATGGTTCTCGTTAGTGGAATTATGCGGGGATGGAATCAATAAATAATTTGGGATGTTGATTCGCGAGCCTACTAAATTAAGTATTAATAGCACTTAACTGATAAACTGCCCCGAATAAAAATAAAGCTTTAAACATGAAACTAGAACGCAACTTGGTATTAGGGCATTTAATTTTAAATGTAACTGTGCACTTCAGTGCTAAAATTTTGGTTCGCTCTCAACTACATAATGTTAACACTCAAAACGGAATTCGCAATTTAAATGCGCTAAATGTCGAGAGCGTATGTATATAAGATTTTGTCTACTATGGACATGGGTAAGTAGATTTGAATTTTATTGCAGTTTTCTCTCCTTTTATAATCACCTTAACAGACTTATTGCCAAAAGCAGAAGTTTTTGGACCTAAGCATTTAATGAATTCATAAATATTTTAATGAGGTCTGATTAAACAAAAATCGATTTGGTATTCTTATTATTATTTGAAATAGTTTAATTACGATTTTTATGAATCGCCCTGTAATATAGATCCTTGAACAATTTTATTAAACACCCTAGAATTATCTTTTGTTTTGGGACCAATTGCACCAGTTCAGGCTCATAAATGTTGAACATTAAATCCCTAGAGTACGATATTATCTGTAGTGCACAACCTTGAACTAGTTTCTACAGCGCGAGGCACAGGAGACGAGTTTGAGCCACGAAATTTAATTAGCTGAAAAATGAATACCTGCTTTTGACACCGGCCCGAAATTGAGGTAGAGGAGAGGCATTTATTTTATAAAGCTGGTTCTTAAATATCTTGGCGTAGTCTTGTGGGTGTCATAAATTTTTTTGGTGTCTTGTTTACTGAGTGGTTTATGAAATCTAGGTTCTGTACAGTAAATATAAATGAAGGTCTTTTATTAGGTCGGTACTTAAATGTAAAATGTTACTTCACAGCATTGCATGATTCTAGATTTCATTTATTTTATGGATACTGCTTACAGTCACTAGTCTTTTATCTAAGGATCCTGATTATTGTGATTGTGTAATGGGAACTAATTGGATACTATATAATCCAGTGTAGTAGGCACATCGACACGCAAACTGAAAACGGGCAAAGAAATTATTTGTCGGTTCAAAAAAAAACCAGTGGCACTCCGGGAGTACCGACAGAAGTGAAAACTTGAACAACTACTTGTGAAGTTTTGATTTAGCATGATCAGCAAAAATGTTAACTGATTTGACATTTTTTGTAAAAAATAAAACAAAAATTAGTAGTTTGAGTCAATTTGTGCACCTTTTTACCAAATAGGTAAAAAAATATTACATGTAATTTATACTGATCAAGCTCAACTAAAATTTCTGTTTCATAGTATAAGTGCAATATTTACGCGGTGAAAATGTATGGCAGTGCTACTTATTTTTCCTACCATATTTATACGTCAGCCTCTCATTTGACGAGAACTTAGGTAACAGTGGCGAAGCTACATTTTTTTATTAGGGGGAAGTCGAAGAAAACAATGTTCAGTTCTTATAAACTATAAAAGATAACATCAAAGTTCAGTAATTCCTTTAGTTTTTCTAAATTTAACGGCAGCTATGGTTATGGTATTCTTGGTTTAGACATGTAAAAAAATGGCATTTTTGTAATGTTTTGTAATCTTATATGATGTTTTAAGGTAGAATGAAATATATGTAATGTGATTTGTGACACACAGACATGTGTGTTATATATTGTTTGGCAATAGTAGACTCTAAGAAGAGTGTTTCTTCCAAGGGGAAGCCGATAGGAATCGGGTTGTATGGAGGCTGCGCCCCTGCTAGGTATGTTAAATTGGTACAAATCCAAGTAATTATTTCTGTCATAATTACTTCATATTCAACTCACAGCTTTACTCTACACAGTGGCAATTTTATGAGCAGTTGTCTGTAACAACCACAGCAATTATATTTAGTAGTGAAACTACTTGTAGCTAAATCCCTCTTGAGGGATTTCATCGTGGAGTACATAAGTTAGATTTTGATATCATATAGGAGCCGAGAATGTATTTAAATTACTCGTATTTGTTCTTATTTACAGATCTATGCAAAGTTTGGGCTTCGGGGATAATCGTCTATCTTCGCAAATACGAACGGGCGTAGGTGAGATCTACTATAAAGCTTAACAACCAGAGAAGAACTTGCCTATTTTCAATTGAAATTCAATGCGACAAATGACGATCTGGGATCTAAGTAGGTAACCCGGCAGAAAAAACTTCATAGAAACGCACTATGGTAGGTGCACTACGATAAATAACAAAACTTTGAGGTTGCTCTGTGGCGTGACGTTCATACCAACTTATTTTAAAAAATCACGAAGATAGCCACAGAGTACCTGTACTTTTCTGGTTTACCTGTCCGTACCTATTAATAACCTTTTCTTGTATTACATAGGTAAGTCTTCAGTAATCTGTGCTCTGTATATAGATGGAATACTCTTTCTTGTAGGTAAACTAATTAATAGTATTGGACCCAGAAAATTGGTTTACTCTAGTAATTGAATTATAGAGGTCAGATGATGATTTGGTCTTTGGGTAAAATACATTCTGATTGGAGACCGATCCCGATATATCTAGTTGGAAAAGGTACAATAGAAAGAGAATCAAGACTCATTATTTCGCATCATTTAATCAAGACAAGTTAATCATGGTATCTCTTCTACATTAGAGACATTATTCTGTTGACAAGCGGTTTGGACTACTCAGAAATAAATAACATTGTTATCAGTGTAACCAACATTTCTTTACTAGAAAGCCAGTGGCTTCGCCCGCATGGAGGTTGGAAATTAGTCCACGGAAACGTGCTATCGGGATAAATGTATTGCATGTGTTAATTCAGGTTAAAGAGAGAAGATCTGTGTACAAAAACTCATCCAAATTCGTTTGACCGTTTTTGCGTGATTTAATAACAAAAATCCAAACATACAGTCTCACACATTTATAATATTATAGTAGGATAGTTCGATGACCAATCATATCACAGCAATGACCGTTTGTGCTACATAATTATGCAGAGATACGGTAATTAAAAAAAATTGTAATTCTAAAATTCTCAGAATTGACTTTTGTTGCATGAGAGGACCGCTCAAGTGGTGAGTCCTTTCAAAATACTACAGAAATGAGAGAGATGCATGTATAAGCATTAAAGAGATTTGAGAATCCTTAATTCTCTTTTTTTTTCTGGGTGGGAAATCATCAAATGACTTCTCCCGCTCTGGGTGGAGCAGGAGGACGTGTCAGACTTTTACTGACGGTATCTCTTTCGAACAACCCGCACCACTGGCAGGCATCGGCCCTTGCGGGCCCCATTAGTTGTTGCTGACATCTCGTTGAGGCACGCGTGGAACACAACGCGCCGTCGACCCGGGCTTGGTCCTTACCGGACTGCGAGTTACCCATTACTCGCTGTCCGCATGCCCGTGCAACCTTAATTCTCTTTAATGCTTGCAAATGCACGCTTCCTGTCCTCTGGTGGTGGACAATGGCTTCTTATTATCTGTGGGTATACTTACAATAAATGTCATAGACAAAGTCGTTTCTATCAACCATAAATCTCTTTCAAGGAATACCGCAATTTTAAACCACATAGTTGCTGGTCTTAAAAAGTCACTACACTATGCCACTAAAAAGCCACTGCCCATTCTAGTCTCAGTAACTCAACTTTTTACATAAAATGAGAAAATATTCCGCACAAAAAATGTTCTTTTAAACATGCACTTTATTAATTTTAATAATCAAAATTTCATACTTTACAAAATTAATGTATTCAAGAGTTTGCAAGAATGCTTGAACAGTATGAAAATAACTTTAATTAAATGTGCTCTTTTAATCTTAAAAATGTGATGTTATTTTACGTTAAAACTTTATGCAATTTATCTTCTTTTTCATATTTATGTATGTAAGTAGTAGAACACAAAACTTGGATTTTATTATGACAAGTGAAATTGTAGAAATATCCAATATCAATCAATCAATCAACATACAAATTCATTTCCAATACTCGAGTCGTTCTCCGCCACTACATCAAGAAGGTCTTACGTCAATCCAAAAAAGATCGGGTCCGTATTTTCTTTTATTCTTGAAAAACAGATTTGGCAAAGGCTTAATAACGTTAGGCCGAGGATTTAGGAAATTGGAGCTTGTTTTTTGAAGCCGTTTAGGATAAACAGAATACGGTGGAACCTATCAGCTTAACCGGGTGCATTATGAGATCCGGCCGTTCAATCTACCCAGGGGATCGCTACACAAAGACTTCGTTCAATATGGGTATCCCGAATACGAGTCACTAATTGATACTTATGTTTTGGAACATAGATAGCCAAAAGGTAGTACGTATCCGTCTTTTCTGGATTAGCATGTATTTGATTTTATTAGACTTTATAAATACATTTTCATACAAGAGGAACTGAGTGATAAAATTATAATGGATCATATTGCACTCACACAAACCTGGATACATCTTGATTCCAAAACACATGGTCACAAAAATAAATGGTCCACGTAATTATGTAAGGGACGAATGTTGGTGACTACAGACTTAGTTGAAGGCGTTTATTTAAATATTATGTTTTTGTTTTTATTATTTATTTCTGCTTGAGTATAATTTTTTATATTTTTGTTGGTATGTTGGCGTATGCTAGCTGACGTAATGCATATAATGTAATGTTTTGTGTTTGGAAATGTGAATTACTTACTATTGTACAGAATCAAGTTCTTTTAACTGTACAGACAGCTGTGATAGTGAGGTATTTGTTGCGCCACTTCTTCTTTCCAGCCAAAGCACTAGGAAGTGGTGATAGGCGGGTGTGGGGACTGTTATGTAACTGAGATTTAAAAAATCTAATTCTCAGTGAGTTTGAATAAATTACTTTAGATTGAGTTCTCTTGTTCTCCAAAATATTACTTTTGATTAAATACTAGATGAACTAAATGTGTTGCAATGTAACGTAAAGTATAAAGAATTAAAGGGTATAGTTTTTTGGACCAGGAACACTTGCGGGCCAGGAACCCCTACTAAAGAATCATCACAATCTAATCAATGGTTTCGGAACGCATAGAGGACAAACATACATACATTGATTTTTATTTACATAGATGAGTGACATTCTATCGATACCAAAAATTTGGTCGAAGTAACTCCGTTCAATCACATTATCATTTAGGTAATGCCTCTCTTTTAACGCGAATCCAACGGGACTTTGAAGGACATCATTTATTTATTCTTAGACAAATACAAATATAGTTCACATAAGTGCAATATTATCTCTTCCGCAGACTGTTACTAAGCATGATTTGCATATGATCATTACAGGGGCATTTGAAAAGGGTCATGGGACGTTAAAGCGCTTTTAGACATCCGTTGTGCTCTAATTGCGACATTCCATGACGTGACGGGCAAATTATGCATTGTTGCAATTTAAATCCAACACCGACGTGTGAGGACAGAGATGACTTTGCATTTTCTGACAAATGTGCAATTGTGGAACAGTCGGCAGATAAGTGTTATATTCCGGATCTATTGTCCATAATATAGTTAATTTGTAGCAGTTGCAACTGTTTTAGATATCGTCTTTTGCTGCATTGCACAGCAGTTATAGTGTAGTTTACTTAGTCAAGAACAATGGCAGACTAACTGCAAGTAATAAGTACAAAATCACAGATAATTAAGGTAAAAGCGTTTTTTTTTTGGATGGGAAATCATCAAATAACTTCTCCCACTCTGGGTGGAGCGGGAGGGCGTGTCAGACTTTTACTTGCCTGTGTGCCAGGGGTCGCGGAGAAAGTAAACAGCGTGAGGAAACCGGTCCTAAAACCAAAAAAAAAATCGACGACATGTGTCATCTAACCCCGCGTGGTTGGGCACGCCGCGATTGCGGCGGTAAGTCCCCTCTTTGAGGAGTGGCTTGAGAAGCGGCATGGTGTCCTCACCTTCCGCCTGACACAGGTCCTCACCGGACATGGCTGTTTCGGGAGGTTCCTGTTTCGGATAGGGCGGGAGGAAACGCCCGGGTGTTTCCATTGCGAAGATCGCCCAGAGGACACGGTGGAGCATACGGTGGAGGTCTGCCCGGCTTGGGCGGAGCACCGCCGTGTCCTCGTGGAGGTGATCGGCGGAGGTGATCTCTCGCGTCCGACCCTGGTCCAGGCCATGGTACGGAGCGAGAGGGCATGGCTGGCAGTCGCCTCCTTCAGCGAAGCAGTTATGCTCGCAAAGAGGGAGGCGGCGCACGTGAGGGAGATGCAGTACATGCGCCCTCACAGCCGTGGCCTTCGCAGGAGAGGCCCTGGGCGTCGGGAATCCCAGGCTGATTCCCGGCCACCGTAGGCACGGGCTTGCGGACGGCGAGTAATGGGTAGCTCGCTGTCCGGTAAGGACCAAGCCCGGGTTGACGGCGCGTTGTGTTCCACGCGCGCCTTAAAGAGATGTCAGCACCAACTGATGGGGTCCACAAGGGCCGATGCCTGCCAGGGGTGCGGGTTGTTCGAAAGAGATACCGCGGCCCCTGGCACACAGGCAAGTGAGGGAACACGGGTGGGTTTTAGTCAGTAAAAGTCTGACACGCCCTCCCGCTCCACCCAGAGCGTGAGAAGTTATTTGATGATTTCCCACCCAGAAAAAAAAAACAAAACCCCGCGTGGTGGATTTTGGCCCACTCCTTCTCACTGAGAGAAGGCCTGTGTACCTGCAGTGGGAAAATTATAGGCTGGTCAAAAAAGCCTGAACTTGCAAAAACGTTAGAAACTATGAATTTCGTGCTCTACCTCCCTGCATCCTCTTTAAGAAAGGATAGTAACTATTTTTAGGTACAGTGAAGTTCATATAATATATTGGCCCTTTCAGGCTTCAAAAATATATGAACATCAAAAAATTCATAATATTGTGACAGCTATAAGCATCATTAAATTGTGGTCAAGATTTAGATTCATTAATATGTGAATGCTTTTTCTCATAATTTTTCATATTATTGCCTAATGCACAGCATATATTATTGAACCGTTCACATGAGGACATATTTTTGATCTATAGATTCTATAGAATTTATTGAGCTATCCAACGCTTACAATATTTTGAATCCTTGACAGTGCCAATATAATAATGAACTCGACTGTGCAATCATTTGGACAGATAAGTAAATTAAGCTTAGAATATTAGTGTTACATTTACTTGAAAAATAAATTAATCTCTTGAGTGTGCTGAATATGATTAACAATGCCTCATATGATATTAATGGTAAGAGCCCTAGTAGACTATTAATCACCTACACCTTACATAAGACGTCAGAAAGTAAAGCCTTTTGACATAATTCTCAGGTATTCTTTGAGAACATTGATAAGTTTCAATTTTCACCTCGCTGTTACATTTTGGCCTAGAAACCTATATGTACGTACTTAAGACAAATGGACCTTTAGTTAAATGGCTCGTACGTTAGATTACTATTTTAGGCATCCCTGCGTTCTCACGAAACATTTGTTCTAACTATTGGTTAGTTATGGACAAACGTGGTAACTGTAGGCAACTACCTTAGCTATGTAAGTAAAGGTCTACCAATTTGCCCTAGGGAGTAATTAGTGAAGTTTCAGCATATAATTCTAGGCTCAGTTACCTATTATAACGCCGCTGTAATATTAACATTTCAGGATAATAATCTCATCATTTTCATAAATTATTTTACTCAGAAAAGAACTCTTTTTACACGAGCCAGGACTCAGAAGTTAATTTAATTTTTTTCGGAGTGTCAAACTTTGTGTCGCAGTGAATTTATGAAGGGCGCTATTCTTTAGCATCTTGACTGGAATTGAAAATGCTAGGTTATGAGACTTAAAGTAACTTCGAGCCTAGGGTGACGTTTAGATGAAAAGCTGTAGAATAAAATTTAAAAGGTGTTACCAGAATTAGTTTTATAATGATTGAAGGTTAGGTGGTTTTTTTTATACAGGCGGATGTTTTAGTCACCGTCCAAATTTTTCAGGGTGATAGTACCCGTGAAATTGAACAACTTTCTCCAAGAAACATGGGTCAAATATTAAAAAAAAAAATCCGACCTCCCGTACAAAATCGATCAGCTGACTATTGATTTTGTATGGGAGGTCCGATTTTTTTTTCATACTGCGACCCATGTTTCTTGGAGAAAGTTGTTCAATTTCACGGGTACTATCACCCTGAAAAATTTGGACGGTGACTAAAAAATAGCCTTGTATAGAACAGCGGTGGCACAGTGGTAGTACGGTTATATCGGTTCTAGGTTACAACCTAGGACCGATATAACTCGTAAATCGTACTTTGGCACTTTACTTTGTGTAAATTATTTAATCACAACTACTCTCAAAACGGTGAAGGGAAACATCGTGAGGAGATCGGCATGTCCTAGATCCTAAAATTCGAAGTCATGTTACAACCCGCTGAGTTTGCGCGATTACGGCCCACTCTTCTTACCGAAAGGTCTGTGATTATGATAAAAGTATCTTGACCAAAATATTTTGCCCAATATTTTCGACTGTGAGAACTTTTAAGCCGACACACTTCCACGACGGTTAAAAATCTTTTGGTTAGTCAACCTTACTCTATACGTAGATGTCAAAACAAGTAACTACAGAACGAATGTTTAAGCCATCGTATAGTTGCTTGTACAGATGTCGTTTTTAAGATGACAAGAAGCTATGACAAGGATCTTAAAAGAAAATGTTTATTGCTGTTGCTTTAACAACGACAGGTGTGTTGTCATGTCAGCACTTACATCAAAATGCGGAGTGCAGGTACTACATTATAATGTAATTTTGTTCTACAACATGAAATACACTTAAATTTTACAGTTTCTGGCTTAGGTTCTCACGATGAAAATTCAAGGATGCCCATTTATTGTGAGGATGGTTCTCATAATTATTGGGCATCCCTGAATTATTATCATATTAGGTTTTGCCAGCGGCTTACCCGCGCTAACCAATATACACAAAATGTTAACAAATTAAACACTTAAACCTTCCGCATGAATCACTCTGTCTATTAGTGAAAACCGCATGAAAATCGGTTCAGTAGTTTTTGAGTTTATAGTGAAGAGACCGACAGCGGGGGACTTTGTTTTATAATATGAAGTCAAGATTAATTTCAAAGAATTCTTCACACACTGTAAATAATTGTAGTACACGTCAGATATAGTTTTCAGTATCGGAAATTCCTGATCAAAGTGAGTAGTTAGAAAGATTACCTACTTCAAATCCATCAAGTGCGCCTCTGTACATTTGTGTGCAAGGTATTGAAAAAAAAAATGTATTACACCGTTATTTTAAAAAACCAGACAGCATTTTATTTCTCTCTATCAATTAAGGTAAACGTTTTGAAGAAAATGCAGCAATGTAAATAAACCGTCTGGAATAGCTATAGAATGCTTTTCCAAAGTCCTTGAGTGCTGAGCCTGTGAAGTAGCTGGTGCACAAGTAAAGTACACCGCAAGGCAAAAGGCAAGTGTCTTTGCCATCTCCTAAGACTGAAGTGGGGACCAAAGATCAGCGAAAAACAGGGCCATGTAATTTTATTATCAAGTAAATATTTTATTAGAACATTGCCGTTTTTACAAGCTTTTATTTCTAAATAGGGAATTTACAGGTGGACAATTTTACATTATTTATTTAAGGATTACCAACGAGATACTTTACAATTATGTTTTAAAATATAAAACTTGTACAATGTATACGTTATCCTATAACGCACACTCGATTACAGGTAGCCACAGCTTACAAGCTTGTAAACGCACTGCCAACAGTAACGATCATAAATATTTGGTAAGTATTGAAGATATTTTAATACCAGGCTTTGTAAGTTAAAAGGGAGCACATTTAATTCGATTGAGATGAAATAATTTTGGTCACATAATAATATACACTACATTGCATTCTTATGGTTAGTGTCTTCAGCTTATCCTAATATTCAGAAAATAAATAGGTAGGTACCTACACCCGGTTTTCAAATGAACTGTGTTTGTTTGCGCGACCATAATCCTGACGCCATATATGGATAGAGTTACAGATCATGTATCCATTCCACTCAAGAACCTACACGTGGCACTTCTGCTATATTTCCATTATCTAAGGTAAGAACCTACTTACGGTAACTTCATCAAAGTATTCGAATACTTCGCTTGCTTCTCGCTGGACTTTGTATTGTAGCAAACATGGACGATGTTGACCAAGTTTCACGGCAAATATTCTACACCTCGAGGCCGAAGTATCTACTAGTTTATATGAAAATATTCAGTATCGGGTATGCGGGCGGCGAATAACTGAGTGTTGCGGCGTGACTACGGGGGAATAAGCTGAAGTGCATGTGGAGATACTAGATTTACCATTTGAGATAATATATACTACTACGAGAGTATGGATGCCTGGTAAGCGCGCTATGACTTTGAATTTTAAACTATAATGTCGTACCAATTTTTTATTGGAAAACCGTATTTTTTTTCTAAATTATATTAATGATAACTTTATGATAAAGGGTTATTTAATGATAACAGTTACTGGGTTGTGGAGGTCAGATGGGCAGTTGCTCCATGTAAAATACGACTGGAAGCCGACCTCAACATAGTTGAGGAAGGGCTAGGCATAATCAGATGAATTTATTTATACTGATAACTAAATAGATTACCGATGGAAAACGTTTTTGCTGTATTGTTTTTAGTAAATAATAAAATTACTGTTTGGGTGCCGCTAGCAGCGTGAAATGCTCCGCCTGCTAAGAATATCGATAAATAGGTTACTTTCACCGATTCACCCGACTTTCGATACTTAAGGCGCATCGTGATATAACCGGCCAAATCATGAAATGGCGGCGTTTCGTGAAATGGCTAGACAAATCACAATATGGCCATTTCTACGATCAGACCATAACACATAGAACCTCGTTGTGTTAGATTTAAAGCATCGAATGTTAACAATAGGTACACGCTACCGACCAACCAAAAAAGAAAGTCGAATTCAAATCCCATGCGGGTTCCGCCGAAGGAAAACAGCGCCTATTCATATAAAGGGAAAAATAAAAAGCGCAGGAAATACCAAAATCCTTCCTTCCTCCGCAAAGTGGGGAGAAGAAAAAACAGGTGTGTTTTCTTTGTAGAAAAATAAAAAAGTATTAGTACCCAATTCTCGTGTGGAAGGACGATTTCACGCGTGCAGACTGGTTTCCGCGGTGAGGCTGCTTCGCAAACCAATGAGAACAATAAATTGTGGAGTGCCCAACTCACCGAGAGAGATTTAAGGCAGTCGATAAGCGAGTGTTGTTGAAGGTGCTCCCACAATGTTGAAGGCGACGCCGGATTTATGCGTCACGGGAATTGGTAACCGTTCAATATTTTCCCGGAAAAATAGTGCTTGTTGAAACTGAAAACTACTTGAAGTAAATGCAGTCGATAACGCTGGAAACTTCTTTCACTTGCAGCTGGAAATCTGGGGAATTTAAAGGAAAATCTAAGTCAGTCAGAAAGATAACAATAATGACGATTTCAGAATCCTTCTATTAGAATTTGAAAGTTTGTGTGTCAATCACGCAAAAACGGCTGAACGGATTGAAATATAATTTGGCAGATAGTTTATAACCTACTTTAACACATAGGACACCCGGCTTTGTATCCTGGTAGTACGTTCCTGTGAAATAATTTCCAACCTCCACAGGGTCGAAGCCTAGCGAAGCGAAGTATTTCGCAAAAGCTGGTGTCTTCATATCTTAAAGCAGTAATACCTAATACTAACACATTTAACTGAGCAGAGAGTAGGTTTATAACCAGTAATGATTACCTGATTTGTAAAATCACATTGATAGTAGGCAAATAAAATAAAATAAAATAATCGTGAAGTTTGAACAGTAATTTTATTCATTTATCGCTTTTCTGAGGTGCATCGGGTCGGGTTCAATGTGACCTATTGGTCACATTGAACCCGACCCGAGTATAAGAACCGCAATCCCTTTAATACTCGATCAATACTCAAATTCGTTTTACCTTTACAAAAAACTTCTTTACTTAGTTAGGTGAAGAATACATGTATTTGGTGACTAAATAATCACCAAATACACTTCTGCTTTTATTACTGTACTAGCTCTACGGGAACGTACTATAGGGATAAAAATGTATATCTTATGTGTTATTCCAGGTTACAAACTATCTGCGTGCCAACTTTCATTCAAATCCGTTCAGCTGTTTTTGCATGATTGAGCAACAAACATTCAAACATCTTAACATACAAACTTTCATATTTATAATATTAAGTAGGATTAGTAGGATATATAAATATATATTATATATGTAGTATATAGTAGGATTCTTCTGTAGTTAAAACTTGGTCTATAAATTCATTTATTATTTACTATTCTCATTTTGCCGGTAACTGTACTGTCTCACGTGTAGTAAAACGTTTTACGGTAGCACTTACTCCGCAAATGCACTCGCCATTACCTGAATTTAATTAATCAAGTTTACAAAGGAATTAACAATAAGTATATTTGTTAAAATACTTCTAGACTAAAACTAAATCGTATTTCAAAGAAGCTATTATTAAAAAGTATCTTCATATTTATTAACATTTATAAAAAGGGTATATTGATCGGTAGGGTCTTAAGTTGGACAAAGTAGCTTTATTTATAAGTTGTTTTGATTTTAAATTGTGATTCCAACCTCGGAAATTTTACATGGATTTAGAGTTTAATACCAAAATAACAATACAGGATAAATTTTATCCAGTGCGCAAACTGTAACCATGAATTCAGCATACCATTCTAGAGGCCCCAGCGTAGAAATTTTTAGCCGGTTATACAAAAAACCATCAGCTATTCCATACATTTTGACCACGTAGTTATTGCACTTTTCCATGAAACAGCTGATTCTATTTTTGTATAGCCTACGAAAATTTTCTACGCTGGTCGGTGGTGGTGGGTCTAGAATGATATGTTGAATTCATGGTGACAATTTGCGCATTGGATAAAAACTTACCCTGTTTAAGTAATATTGTTTTTTTTTTACACTTAGACGTAAACATGTTCAACTAATAACGTTTCTTACATTATCTTACATTACACAGTCAATATTTTCAACCATAGCATTATCAGCCTATAATGTTCCCACTGCTAGGACACAAGTCTCAGCTGTTCCCACTGCTGGGACACAAGACTCCTCTCGGTGAGACCGGAGTGGGCCCATAAACCACCGCGCGGACCCAGTGCGAGTTAGTAGTTGTCATAAGTCTTCGAATTTTTGTTCTAGGACATGCCAGTTTCCTCACGATATTTTCCTTCACTGTGTTCAGAGCAATGGTGCTGGTTTTCAGACATACTTCCAGGATAATGCGGCACAGACTAATCTTATCTAATAAAACTAGACTTTATGCAATAAATACAATACTAGCTGACCTGACGGATGTCATCCCGTTTCTTACAACTCGATTGTGGGCCCAATTGTGTATCTAAACCATTCAGGGACCCCCTCAAACATACACAAATAAATTTCATCAAAATCGGTCCAGCAGTTTAGGGGGAGTTCAGTGATATACACACGTTCAGGAGAATTATATTTATAAAGATAAGATAAGCGGCTTTTCTGGGTAAGGTCCGTGATCTTGGTTTTGTTGCGCAGTACTCTGTTTCTCTTACGATCCGAAATTCGAACCCCCAGAATACCGCGCTCCATGGCTCCATGGCTCGCTGGCAAATTACGAGCTTGGCAGAAGTGTCAAAGACCACCTGGTCTTCAAACCTTTGAGCACCATGTGTGAGCGTGGCATATGAAGAAAAAACTAAACCTGAATTAAACAGCTAAAATGTTTAACGAGTAGAGGTAAAATGTCACAAAAGGATATTTTCGATCATAATAGTGTTGTAGATAACTTCGTTCCAAAGAATAACGAACGGAATAAAGCACTTTCATGTATGTAGGCGTATTGAAGTACAAAGGGTGCATCTATGCGTTAAATGCATACTAAATCGCTCGGAAGCTAGCGCAGGTAAGAAGAGCTATTTTTAGTTTATGACACTTTTAGATCCATGTTGTATAAATTATGAGGTTACTGGAATATTTTCTGGGACCTGGGACTAAGATTACCTATAGTCTGTTCCAAAAAGCCTGTTCAAGTAAAATTCTTACGCAATCAATCAATAAAATGAATTAGATACCATTCATTCATCTGGACTTAGCAGATTCCAATTCGTATTGTTGTTTGTTGATTTATCAGATAGTTACTTAAAAATCATCGACAAAATTGACCAAAATTTTTCAATGGAAAACGTGTATTTAGTTGATTCCATATTAGAATTTCCGGTTTTTAGTGATGAAATCATCAAACCAAAGCAATAAATTTGTAAGTGGCACTACAAATTGGCAACGTTTTGTGATCCATTTGTTGATATTTTCGTCGCATAGTTTTGGAACATATCATGGTTCAAAAGTTGGATGCCCTAGATATGAAACAGAGCAACTGTTCGCATTTGCGAGGGACTCAACTTTATATAATGAAATAGTAGTGACGTAATAAAAGAAGGATGAAGTTCACTATTTTGCGAGTGAATTGTGTTGTGAAAACGTAAAAAATTCATAGTTTTCTTTAAAGTGAGGACTATTTTGAGAATTTAGCATTTGCTGACAAATTGCTTTTATATTAATTAACATAGAAATAAAATAAAAAACACAATTTTAATAACTAGATACCTATTGTAGGACCCATTTGACGTAATATGACATTTAATTTGTACAGTAGACCGCACACCTACTGGTTTTCTTACAACTGATGTGACTGACGTAGGCAGGCCTCACTTTCTATTGAAAATCCATACTATTCTAGGCCAGGTCAGAGTGTCACCAAACGAAAAGAAAAAGTCAACCAGAAGCTATAGCAAAATCTACATTCGAACTCAACGATTACATTGAATCATTGAACTTAGAAGAAAAAAGAAAACTGTGTAACAAAACCACAGTACCTACATTTTTACGTTAATTTACGTGTTGACTAACACTATATCCAGACATATGCTACATGCTTTGGTAGTGCGCCAAGTTATAAACTTTACAATGGAATAGCTTTAACGATTAAATACTGCTCTACTAAATAACTATTTGGTAGACATACCCAATACAATCACTATGTAATAAAGTACCTCATCACCATTGGCATAACCTTTTCCCAACTATTTTAGGGTCGGCTTCCACTTTTACCGGATGCAGCTGGAGACTAGTATTTTACATGAAACGACCAGTATTTTTTGTTGTTTGACCTAACCCACAAAGTATCGGCGGCGATCTCTCGCGTCCGACCCTGGTCCAGGCCATGGTACGGAGCGAGAGGGCA
The DNA here is from genome assembly GCA_949091785.1 of Polymixis lichenea. Classification (NCBI taxonomy): domain Eukaryota; kingdom Metazoa; phylum Arthropoda; class Insecta; order Lepidoptera; family Noctuidae; genus Polymixis; species Polymixis lichenea. The sequence goes on along the minus strand of OX420946.1, from coordinate 12,128,846 downwards.
TGGCTGGCAGTCGCCTCCTTCAGCGAAGCAGTTATGCTCGCAAAGAGGGAGGCGGCGCACGTGAGGGAGATGCAGTACATGCGGCCTCACAGCCGTGGCCTTCGCAGGAGACGCCCTGGGCGTCGGGAATCCCAGGCTGATTCCCGGCCACCGTAGGCACGGGCTTGCGGACGGCGAGTAATGGGTAACTCGCTGTCCGGTAAGGACCAAGCCCGGGTCGACGGCGCGTTGTGTTCCACGCGCGCCTCAAAGAGATGTCAGCAGCAACAGATGGGGCCCGCAAGGGCCGATGCCTGCCGGGTTGTTTGAAAGAGATACCGCCGCCCCTGGCACACAGGCAACTGAGGGAACACGGGTGGGTTTTAGTCAGTAAAAGTCTGACACGCCCTCCCGCTCCACCCAGAGCGGGAGAAGTTATTTGATGATTTCCCACCCAGAAAAAAAAAAACCCACAAAGTATACCACTGCTTGCGATATAAACAACATTAAAATGGACTTTTATAACATCATCAACATAATATACAGAGTGAAATGAACTACGTATTATTGAAGGTTACTCAAAAGCTACCAAAGCAAAGTTAATAAAATATAAAGGGTAAATAAAAGGTTAATAAAATTTATTAGAGGAAGCTCACGTGGTGGTCCCACGTGAGCTTCCTCTACTAAATGTAAAACACGCAATTCTGCCCAGTAGTCACAGATAAATACATATTTAAAAAACATATATTAAAAAAAATACATAAAGATGAACATAAAACCTCCATTTTTTGAAGTCGCTTAAAAATAGTGCATTTGGAAAAAAGCATTAATGGGCTATGTGTGTTTTATATTCACAAACGTCTCATAACTAGAACGGTGGAGCAGTTTTCTACGTAATTAACCAGCAATCCCGCTGTGTGAAAAGCCATACACAGTCTTAAAAATAATATTTAAAAAAATCTAAAAAACACGTTTTAAAAACGCAACTAAAAAAGCAGAAAATAATTTCAAAGAAGCGTGGGGTCTTTTGTGGTATTTTTATAATCAACTAGCTTTTGCCAGTGGCTTCGCCCGCGTGGAGGTCGGTGTATTATACATATAAACCTTCCTCTTGAATCACTCTATCTATTAAAGAAACCCGCATCAAAATCCGTTGCGTAGTTTTAAAGATTTAAGCATACATAGGGATATAGGGACAGAGAAAGCGACTTTGTTTTATACTATGTAGTGATTAACATCAAGCACCCCACGCTATTTTGAAATTATTTTCTGCTTTTTAGTTGCGTTTTTAAAGCGTGTTTTTTAGATTATTAATCAATTTTTTAGTTCTGCTAACTACAAAAGCGTGATTTTTCAGTATTTTTTCATTATTGAGTTGTCAACGGTCCTCGATAAGTATACAAAATTTAAATGAAATCTGATCGTTTCGGTCGAGTTGGTTACAAACAAACATACAAACATACAGGTGAAGCTAATAAATAGCGTTTAAAAAAGTAAGTTCTAAAATTAAAACCCGAAAACTGAAAAAACACGATCTAAAAAGTATTAAACAAGACAATCCTTCCATCTGAAAGCCGTGGTCATAAGTACGTTTTAAATTCTTCCCAAACTGTCAAAATCACACTGACAACAAACTTCCTACTCACACGGCGGCCACAAAGTATATACGATTATCTAAAAAATCATGATTCGTTTAGAACGTATAACTGTGATAATTAATAGAAGAACATAGTTATCTTCTCGTATTGTACATCATTTAGTTAATAGTCATGTCTATTCTTCCGTCGACAAACTGGTGCTCGCGCTAAGGCCTGCAGCTGGTGCCATATTCACATAAAATATAACCAGCGGACGATCAAGACGCTTCCAATGATACTTCATTTCTTAAATTATGATAAGTAGTTATGCTTCGCCTTAGTCGAATAATAAAAAATACGGATCTATATACCTACCTAGCACTTGAATTTGTTTTAGATGTGTTTATTTATTTAAATATAAGGATATAACATATTTAATACAACTAACTATTAACTTGGTACTAAATTAAATGACGAACTAACTAACTGTACAAATAAATACCAGTACAACACAAAAGGAGGATGAAGAAACAAAAAAAAACAATTAATTCGTTTACACACACAAACACAAACGAGATTCGACATTTCAATACTAGCTGTTTAAATTACGTGGAAAGCACATCAGGTGAACCTCCAAAAGTGAAGTCTAGTGTTTATTTTAGCTAAAATAACACAACTATTAGTTTTATTTAGTATTGCTTGTAAACTTAAAGTATTTGCCACTTCATATTACACAGTGTGCTAAACATTCTGGCCATGCAACCAGGTTTTCGTTCCTACTTGTAATTTAAATAGCTACACAAATTGGTTGAAACCTGGCTCAAATAAGATTTCTTGTTATTCCATTTTGTTCTGATAAATTAAACTGAATAAAATTATTCCTTAACACACAAAAGCATTTGTTCCGAGAATGTTACTACGATTTTATTCGTTTGCCACGTTTTTGTAAGGGAAATACTTAATTCCCGTTGTAAAGCTTATTCACATAAGTTTATTAGCGTCGGAACCTTTCGTGAATGTAACCGCAGATTTTAATTTCGCCGCTTGTGCTCTTAATTTAGTGTGCGCTACTTCCGAGCTCCCTGCGTGCCAGTTTCGCACTCTCTCACGTAATATAAAAATGTTCTGTAACATGCTCGAATACCCTTTTTTATATAGAGTAATGTTCTCACAGACATTTTGTACGAAGTGTACGGACGAAGCAAGCGAGTATCCCCGCCGGTCTGATGGCTATTTATTTACGAGGTTAACCGCGTAAAAGGAAATAAACGATGTAACTAAGCGATCGGTTGTTTTAAAGTGACTTCTGCACTCTATTTTCTGGTGGTGGGCAATTCAGAAATGCAATACAGTGGTGTATTGCATTTCTGAATTCGATTATATAACGTTAATTAAGTGGAATCTCGGTTGAAGTGAGGTTGTTGAAATAATTACACGGTTCTACTAATTATTACACATGTACCTAGTTTAAATGCACGTTAGTTATTTGAACAATGTCAACTGAATAATCGATCAAACACACTAACCGTTCGATCACAAAGCGTTCAAATGGTTCAATTAATTATATCAGTTAGTTTTCCAATAATTGCTTCGCTACTTGCCAACGCTCGGCTGAAGTAGGTACGTTCTTCTCTCGCTTTGACTTTTTCCATTGACTTCGTTCGTATAGCTTTGTTGATTTCTCTTAATGGAAAATTTTCAATTTCTTTGGGAAGCCGGTCTCAACCAAATACGAGATTCTAATTCGGTTCTGTACCTCACGAGTTTGTAGATATACCTTTGTCGTAATTGTAAAGTCTATGTAGGTGGTTATATACCTATGTAGGACTCACCTTTGTATTCCATTCTATTCCCATTTTCGCTTTTGTTTTCTCGACGTGGTCTATGTAAACGATAGAAATGGACGAGGAAAGGCTTTTTCCTTATTTTTTAATTTAGTCCTATTTAAGACCTTTGAAATTACTTCTTAATGCCATCTTGATTGGAAAGATTTGATGAGAATTTTAAGGAAGTTAAACGGACATTTTGTAAGAGCTCTCGGTCCTATTTCACGACAACTGTTAAAATATTATATTAAAAAGAGTAATTACTGCAATGAATGAAGAAACATTCAAGAAACTCATTTAAAAGTTAGCTTTACTTAAATGTCTAATAAAGACTTTGTTTTGTGATAAGAAGTCGGTAAAACCTATTGGTTCCGATTATTCTATTAAAAGAAGATCTTAAGCCAAAATTATGATACATTTAAAATTAACAAATCTTTTTACGTTGCAACAAAGTTAAAACTTTCACGCTTATTGTATATTCAAGAACAAAGTTTTAAAATATGTAAGGAAAGATACTTTCAATACTTCCCGTATTGCAATAAAAAAACTTATACAATAAGGAACTGACAACCTTTTCAAAATGTTCAAAATATACAATCTTCGAGAGAGAGGAAGCTATTGTAAACTATTTATTATTTACGACACTCTTTAAGAGAACCAATTGTAAGTTTTGCAGCTGGAAACGCTCTCCAGTTCGACTGGTTAGGATGAACACTCACTGGTGTAGGTCTGGGTAATTTCAGCATATTATTCTCTTTTTTATTCACAATGTTTGGGATCTTGATGGAAACTACTTCTTTTTGATTAATTATTTATTTATTCAGAACACTGTTTTACACTGCTGTACCTACACTGATACTACACATAAGGTTATAATAACATTTTAACTATTTATTTGATTATTATTTGTAAGAGGCATGTGCGCTCTATTCGTGGTGAAGTTAGAAGGACATAGACAACATCTGTCAAGTTTATATTTAGTTTGACAACTATGACATGACGTCGATATTACTAAACACTCAAATTATTATTAAGTTAGCCATTGGTGCCAGCTGTCACTTGTACCTTTATTTTTGACAATTGTTGCGGGTAATTAGAAAGTCTAAAAGTCTAACAACCAGTCTTACCAAATTGTGTACGCAGTACTGTATATTGGGTTGTGGAGGTCAGATAGGTATTCGCTCTATGTAAAATTCTGGTATTCAGCTGCATCCGATTAGACTGGAAGCTGACTCCATCATAGTTGGGAAAAGGAAATGCAGATTGATTTTTGTTTCTCTTGATTTCACAAATTTGGTCGCCTTCATAACTGAAACAAATGCTGTATGATATATTCATGCATTTCGGTATAGCCATTTGACTAAAACACAATAAAAAAAAATAGATTTTCGCGAAAACTTGTAAGTACCAAAATTTACCTTAATCTTCAACTTTTTTATTTTTTGGAATTTTTCCTATATTTGTGCTGTGTAAGACCTTGTGCCAAATTTCTTGTACTTACAAGTTTTTGCGAAAATCTAAATTTGCTTATATCTTTTAAGTATCGTGTTGACTCATGACCTTGATATGTATACAACTAATAGGGACTATAGACTTCAGTATCTGGTATAAATTTAAACTTGCTAAATCTACCCGTTCCTGAGAAAATCGGTGGTGACACACGGACAGACAGACGATGAACAAGAGAGTGATCTTGTAAGGGTTCCTTTTTAGGTACGGAACCCTAAAAAATCACCATATAATATCCCTAGGAAACTACTTAGGGACATTATATGCCTTATTCATTGGACAACCAGAGGTCTGTCTGCCGGGGGTTACGCAGATATAATATCTAATCAGTCATATCATCAATCGGTATGTGGCGGACATCTACAATGCCCTACATACGAAACTTCAAATCAACAAATGTGGAAAATACAAAGAGTGAAGTGGCGCCATCTACAACGCCATATGCGAAATACTCAAGACTTGACGTCACACCGCAACTACATCAACTACATTGCGCAAGCAGAGTTTACCGCGCGATCTGCATATATACAACATCCCAACATCAATCGTCGGGCAGTTGCCCACCAGACACCCGTCTGGTCGGAGGACTTTACACGCTGTTCCTCATACATCTATAGGTACATAATCAGGCTATAATGTTCTCACTGCTGGGACCCAGTAAGGTGAGTGGGCTGTATCCATGTGGGCACAGTGCGGGTTGGTAGATGTCACATGTCTTTGAATTTTTGGTTCTAGGACATGCCGGTTTCCTCACGATGTTTTCCTTCACCGTTTTGAGAGCAGTGGTGATGAAATAATTTACACAAAGTAAAGCATATATCAGGCTTTGAACCTATGACCTTTGTAAGTCGCGGCCGTTTCCACTGATCTCTGCGCCACCACTACTGTCAGTACACCTAGACAAAATTAACGCCCTTTTATTTTGTGGCGTTATTACTCCACATCCAGCCAAAATTGTATTTACTCACATTCAAGTATGGTGAGGATTTACTCCCGGTTTAGCAATGTAAATATTCCCAATTTAGCTTACATTTTGTGAAAGCCGAAGTTCTTTTCGTGTGTACAGTGTGTACGAATCCTTTGAATTTGTTTACGTAGGTGTAGCTAGAGAGGCGCTTCGGAGTAGCTTCTATTTCAATATGCAAGTGAGCGGTGAGATCGTGTCATGTTACGTGGTAAATTTGAAGCCAATATACATTTGTAGTCTTAAAAAGTAGAATTTGAAAAGTTTCATGATTTTTAACCGACTTCAGAAAAGGAGGAGGTTATCAATTCGACTGTGTTTTTTTTTTGTATGTTTGTTACCTCATATTATTCGACTGGGTGAACCGATTTTGATGATTCTTTTTTTATTTGAAAGCTCGTGCTTTCCGTGTGGTTCCATTTCAATTTCATATAGATCTGATGATGCGTTTCGGAGACAGACAACGGAACGCTTCAAAAAATAACAGTAAATAAACCGGGATTGCTGCTATCGCATAAATATGCATTGTTTTGACCCCAAGGATGATGAAATTTCGAATTAGTTTTTATTTTTCACTTTTTAGTTATCGTACCTACCCCAGGTACGATAACTAAAAAGTGAAAAATAAAAACTTTTTCCAAAAAAACCAACCGACTTTAATAACTTTAATTTTGGAAGGTAGTGACAATTTTTTAAAATACATATCCAAAGTCACCGCCTTCCGAAATTAAAGTCATCAGTAAAGTTTTTGAATTAAAAACTTCTTTAGGCGCGGTGGGTATTTCTTGAGATGGGAAAACAGTTGAACTCGCGACACCGTTACCGACACCTCTATTTTTTAGTAAAGGTATTTCAATAATTTAAGTCTCAAAAGATAGGTTTGGGTCCGGAACTAATATTCCAATTGGAATTATGAAATCTGATAACCCGTTTAGAAGATATGATCAAAATTATGATTGTGAATAACGTGAAATTCTATATTGACGATTTAAAAAATACACACGTAATTGTTCAAGTTTTCACTTCTGTCGGCACTCCCGGAGTGCCACTGTTTTTTTTTTTAAACGTTGCCCCACACTAGGAATTTCTCCTGTATTGTGATTGCGTTTACAAACATTTAAACTCACATACACAAACAGCCAGACCCGGAACAGCTACTTGTAGGTCATACAAATATTTGTTCCGTGCGGGAATCGAACCCGCGACACGCAGTGCAGCAGTCAAGCGCTTAACCACTGCGCCAACCGTGCCGTTTATGGAACAACAATCAATCTGCTCAGCCTATTGTATTCCACTGCTCGACATAGGCTTCTACCAGGCTGCGCCAGAACACACTTTCCTCCGCCTTCCGCATCCAGTAAGTCCCAGTCACCTTCTTAAGACCATCAGTCCATCTTTTGGGCATCCTACGCTACGCTTGCCGATAAGCGGTCTCCCCTCCAGGACTCTTCTGCTCATATGGCCACCATTCCTTTGGCAAACACGATCAGCCCACTGCTACTTCAGTGTCACTTTTTCCTTTTTTAGTTCTTTATATTGCGATTACAAATGATAGATCTACGACCACTTAAGTTTTCGATCTTCTTTATTGGTTCTGGTTCAGAAAAAAATAGTTTCTACAGTTTCGGAACTATAACAATTTTTCACACAATATTCGTTCCTTACAAAAGCGGCAACTGTAAAACAGTAGAACACATGCTGCCGTTTAGCAATGCCAATAGAAAATCATGACTAGGAGTTTGCAGTAGTGCACAAGTCGTTAGTCTAACTCCTGTGTGCGCTATTAGGCAACCCGCTTTTCCATAATTGGCTCCTGCAACTTGTGCATGGCAATAAGTAGTTCATATTAACTGTTTGTGTTTACGACAAAGACAAGTTTTGTTAGGTTTACTTATGGCAAAATGGTTTTCGTCAAGCTTTTGCTTGAATTAATAATACTCTATGTGAGAAAAAATCTCAAAATATACTATTGAGATAGCTTATGCAAAGAGCAGTCGGAAAATGTTATTAGGTATGTTCGTGAAATAACAAAATAAATGTTAAAATTAAATTCAAAGATTTCAGTTTTTTTTATCTGTTTTCGAACACCATGAAATAGTAGCCGCCATGTTATTACGTCATAGTATAAACTAATCAACTGAACAACTTTGTATTTTTATTATTTTCGTCACCAAGGTAATTTTTATTGAAATTATATCTCACATTTAGGAACAGCAAACCAACTAAAAGTAGAATGATAACTTATTTTTTGAATTATATACAATTATCATACATAATATCAGGGCAATTTGTTTATACAGCAAACGGACGTCACACCCACAGAGTAATATAGCCTCCACTGCGTCCAGTGTTTTCGTCAAATTACGAGCGAAATTTGAAAATGTAAAATTTTAATGTATTTTGTGGCACTAGTCGATTAAATGAAAATGTTGTGTTTTTTTGTGGTTTATTAGCATTTTAGAATCTAATTATGACACTTTTCAAAAATGGCTGTAATACTCTATTGAGAGATTGCAGTGGTGGCCCAGTGATAACGTCTACAACTTACTAGTTGCAGGTCTTAGGTACGAAACTTGTTAGGCGTTTTCCTTTGTGTATAATTCATCACCACTACTTTCAAAGCGGTAAAGGGTAACATCGTGAGGAAACCAGCATGTCCTAGAACCAAAAATTCGAAGTCATGTAACATCTACCAACCCGCACTGGGCCTGCGTGGTGGATTACGGCCCACTCTCTCAGAAGGGGAGGCCTGTGTTCCAGGAGTGGGAACATTATAAGCTGATTATGCTAAATGAGAAATTATGTATTACTAGCAGACTTTAGCGATTAGTTTTTACTTCTGGCGAGATGTCACAGTACGATGGCTGCCTCTCTGCCCTTCCTTTCGGCGAGTACAGGCGTGATGTTATGGTAAATTATGTGTAGAAGACTAGAAGACGTTGCTACTCATTATCAATACACCTGATGCAAAATCTTCAGTAATAAACCGATTTCCGGAAAAATACGTGAAAAATAATTTTAATTTCGGAAGTCGGTGACTTTGGATATGTATTTTAATTAAAGTTATTTTTCTTTTTAATGTTTTCCGGAAGTCGGTTGTTTTTTTTTTTTGGAAAAAGTTTAGATTTTTCACTTTTTATTTATAGTACTTACCCCACACCAATTAGAAATTTCATCATCCTCGGGGTTAAAATGAGACCATTTCGGAATCAACCCCTTTCGAACAAAAAAAGAATTTTGCAAATCCGTCTATATGTGACAGAGTTATGCCCGAACATACATTAAAAAAAATATAAACATGTCGAATTGATACCTAACCGCCTACTTTTTGAACTCGGTTAAAAACAAAATTCAGTCCTTAAACTTGTACAAAAACGTAACTTTCACTATTCAATTTAAAGAACTGAATTCCGGTCACGCTTCCGAAGCCATTCGTTTTTCGTACGTGACAAACACATTGTTTCTAATTTCCACGAAACTCTTGCAAAAAATACGGTGACAGGTCGAAATTTAAAGCAATATTCGATGCGAAAAACCGACTTGCATGCGGTGAAATGCCATTTTCAATTCTCCAACGGTATCGGATGCGTGGAATAAAATTCACGTCTGAGGTACGTGATCTCTGTGGCTCTGTGGATGCCAGAGAATGGCGTGACTCGCGCTTTGCGTCCCCTTTGCCGAATAAATATTTGTATTTTAATACGTTTTGTGGTGTTTACAATTTTCTTATCTAAGATTATAGAGGACTATTCGGTCGATATCCGAACGTTAGTCCCAGGGATCGCAGTACCGGATAAAAGCTGATTGGGTTTCCTTGGTGGGACTCAAAACTGCTCAATAATGGACACAACATTTTCTCGTAGCAGTTTCTGTAATGGAAAATATGTTTCAGTGAATTTCGTCTGTGTTTGATTTGGAAAATGTTTTCCTTATACCAATTTACTTAGTTATAAATTGTATTTTTCTACTATGAAAATTCATTCACATTTAATTAGATTATTTTCATTTGTCCAGCTGTCGCAACTCCGTCCTAATTTACGCTCTAAACTAATTCAGCATGAGAGATCATTTTATACTTAGTTCACGGGAATAATACCAGTCCGCCAAAATAGCTAAACTAAATTATTAATCAAATAGTGAGAACAAATAATCCGATAAATACATTCATCTCTCTTTTCTGAAAGATTGAAGCACGTTTGATAAATGTTTGTTTGCGCAACTAACAAGTTCTGACTAATCTCTTAATCTTGCCGGCGCTAAGATGGCTGCACCCCGACACTTGCATCTCTTATTGTCACAAGTTGAATAAAGCCGTCCAAACTTCACTGTTATTGTTCTGAGATCAAAGGTTTCAAATTTGGATATTAATTTACCCGTAAATGTTGAGAAACTATTGTCTGCTCGAGTTTCAGGCCAATTATGTCATGTTTGAATTTATATGAAATCTCTCTTTTGTTAATTTGAAAAATAGTTTATTTGTGAAGCTATTCACGAACTTTTGTGGCACAAAAACCTAATCTATCTGCAAAGACTTAGAAAGTAACTCGTTTTTGAGGGAATTACGAACAAGAATCCAATCAAACCACTTATTTTTCCACCTGCAGGTAATAAACTAGAAAAGTTAGCGATAACTTTCTCGGAACCACGGCTGGGAAAGTAAAATGAAAGTCAGCATCGTGTAATCTAGAACAAACCTTTGTTTTGCAAGACTTAGTAAGAAAAACAAATAAAATAAACGAAGGATAAACCTGCAATCCCCGATCAAATCCGCTAAGACTGCGATGTTTTCGTCTAACTCATAAATAATTTACTCAAAAATATGGCGGTCTCGTACGAAGCAGATGACATCTCTTGAGGGACGACGTTAAGTAAATGCAGTAGGAATGCGAGCTCAAACCGCCGAGGGCGTAAACTTGGGGATACACTGGGGACGTCCCGCAACATAGTTCCCTGACACGGATTGTGCATAACGAGAGCGTCTTCGTAAAAGTTGTACCGCGATTATGTGAAGCTATATCTCTTGGAACGTATTTTTCGAAATATGTTTGCTGTGATATTTATTTCGAGTTTAGATATTTTTTAAGGCGCGAAACGTTAGTAGATTTTGAGCTTTAACTTAATAGATGTATTTTTAGTTACGGGTACCTACATAAACTATGAAGTACTACAATAAACCAGCAGGGAGATCTAGGTTCATTTTATTACTCAAATAAAAACGTATTTTAAGTACTAAATAGTTTAAAGAACTAAAAAACACGCTTTAAAAACCAAACTAAAAATTAGAAAATAATTAAATTCTATTAAAAGCGTGGGGTGCTTTTTGAAGTATTTTTATAATCAATTAATATCAAGCACCCCACGCTTTTTAATAGAATTAAATTATTTTCTAATTTTTTAGTTTGGTTTTTAAAGCGTGTGTTTTAGTTTTTTAAACTATTATTTATTTACAATTTTTTAGTTCTGCTTGCTTGAAAAGTGTGATTTTTAAGTTTTTTTTCTTTTTTTTCTTTTAATTTTTGCATTGTCATTGGTCCTCGATAAGTCTACAAAGTTTCAATGAAATCTGACCGATTGAAGTGGGTCAAAATAGCGTCCGAAGGAGTCGGTTACATACAAACAAACAAACAAACACAAGTGAAGCTAATAAAAGCGTGTAAAAAAAAAAACGAATGCTAAAAACGCAAATTTTACTTTTAAACCGTAAAGTTTGATTAAAATAGTTAATTATGGTGACATTTAGATTTAAATTATAAAGCACAACAAGCTAAATGGATTATTCCCAAGAGGACAATGGAGTGGTAAAAAACTGGCAAACTTTCTTAAAAGAAACTCATAATCTTGCTAAAAATATTATTAAAAAAGCAACTTTTCAAACATCGTTATGATATCAATTGAGTTTAAGATATCTACGTTGTTGATAAGGCTTTTAGTTAACTTAGTAAAAGAAACAAGTTGGTAGGATTTATTCGTAAAAGAACTATAATAACGTTTTATAATAACGAAGAGGCAACCTTCTATAAAACAACTTTATATTTTTACAAAATGTCAATAAAATTTTAGAAATTTTCATTTAAAAAAAAATTGTAACTGTAGGTACCTAGCTGGGTGCAAAGCCTTGTTAGAATTTATAGTTGACACAGTTTCTGAATGAAGCTTTTTGGGAATTCTACAACAACTAATAAAATATTCCTGTTTTGGCTTTTATTTTCATTGCTGTCTTTAAGCTTAAAATGAATAATCAACACGGAAAATTAAAAAAAAAACTCACTAGCTAGTGTCCGGGACCTCGTCCGCGTGAAAGTTCTTCCCCAGACCTACCCCGTCGCATCGCATTGCCTGCCTGCGCGTGCAAACAAACACAAACTCTTCAGCTTTGTTATAAGTATGGATTTAGGCTCATGCATATGTCACAGTATGATTGTGAACACCGTTAGTTTATAATCTATCTCGCAAGATTATAAATTGTCGATAAATTGTGAACTGCAACGTACTGCTTACCGACCGAATAGGTTAGGTTTTTTTTTTGTGGGTGGGAAATAATCAAATAACTTCTCCCGCTCTGGATGGAGCGGGAGGGCGTGTCAGACTTTTACTGACTAAAACCCACCCGTGTTCCCTCAGTTGCCTGTGTGCCAGGGGCCACGGTATCTCTTTCGAACAACCCGCACCCCTGGCAGGCATCGGCCCTTGCGGGCCTCATCAGTTGCTGCTGACATCTCTTTGAGGCGCGCGTGGAACACCACGCGCCGTCGACCCGTGCTTGGTCCTTACCGGACTGCGAGCTACCCATTACTCGCCGTCCGCAAGCCCGTGCCTACGGTGGCCGAGAATCAGCCTGGGGTTCCCGACGCCCAGGGCGTCTCCTGCGAAGGCCACGGCTGTGAGGGCGCATGTACTGCATCTCTCTCACGTGCGACGCCTCCCGTTAAGTTAGAATTGCGAGCGAACCGCGGCAGCGGCTTGCGAGTGCTACTTCCAAGTTAGTGGCAGTTACTTTATTATTTACTAATAGCGCAAGGTATCTAATATTCGTCTTGATACCAGTTCACAATTCGACGGTTTCACTTCGATAGATTATAATCTACCGAAAAAGAATGCGTTAAATTGTACGCTACTGCTTACTGTTACGGTTCACAGTCGTTCGACAGTTCACAATCTCGCGAGATAGATTATAATGTAACGGTATTTACAATTTGACGGTGACACATATAAAACTAAATGTATTCAAAACATAATTCCGTCTCTGTCATCTTCAAGCATAATCAACCTTATCGTAGGCATGTGACATCTACCAACGCGCATTGGACCTGCGTGCCAATGGACCACTGCCTCTCATCGAGAGGAGGCTGGTGTCCCAGCGGTGGGAACATCAGGACCATCTTCAAATGATGGACAGAAATGGAAAGACGTTTTAAATTGGTTTAGCTCTGAATGAATTTAGTGATTTTTGGTGCAAGTTGGGACTTAAAGTGGCTTTTACGCGTTCCTTATGAGAATTAGGTATACGAAAACGATATATGGAACTTTACTGTACTGACTTTGATTCAAAACGAAATAGGTGCACAGTAGAGTAAATTAAATAAATCACGCCACAATTGAATAGCAGGGACTCAGTGTGCACATCGCGTTGGCAAGCGCATTTGATAAAATTGATGTCAGAGCTCGCGACGACGCGACGTCGAGCCACACAGCTGCAGTGACACACGGCAACCTGCAACAGCCGTGACTTTACTTGCGATTGGTTCTTTCTCATTCTAAATATGATTTATTAAAGGAACCATCTTTACTACAGAAATAACTGAACTGTAGAAAAAACTACACGTATAATCCACGAACGGTTTAATACTACGCAATAAAAAGGTAGGATATCAGTTTTCCAAAACCTATTTTCTGAACTGATTCAAAAGTTTTCAGGACACTTCTGCCTATGCATTTGTGACCAGATGTTTATTCCATAGTTAAATCAGTTGCGTGAACGTCTATCTGCATGTTGATAAAGTTATTTAATAAACCGGTCGCCATAAAGACTGCCACATTACAATTCCTGGTAAAGGAACAATTAACATTTCCATGAAACAAAAACTAATTTTGTATTGGCCACGAATGTAGTACTTGGAAATGCATTACCAGTGGTTATGTCTATAACTAGTTTTTGATTAAATATATAATTATAATAAATAAAGTAGTGTAATATTTATTTATTTAACCCTTTACGTACATAAACACAACCATTTACGGACAAGAAGAATAGTACGTACAAAAGCGATACTTATTTTTATGGAAATTTCTTCCAGAATACAGAATACAGAATCTCTTCCAGTTAGAAAAGAGAAAAAATAATAGAATAGTATATTTTTTTGATGTATTTCCGTTATTTATAGTATAAATATACTAATCTCACAAAAATAGTACATTATCTTTCTACAAATCACACATACATACACACATTATTATGATAATTTTTAGTTAAATTGTGTCTTGTTGACTTGACCTTTGCTATTATTAATAGTAGGATGAAGATGTACGAACATGTGAGGTTGATTCGACTCCTCGCTTGCCTAGTTTTGTTTACCTTTGAAATTGGATATAACGGCGGTATTATCAGTGTAGGGGTGAAAATTTAATTACGCTTCGTTGTTCTACCTACAAATGTTACTTGAAATAGTTCTGTTGGGAAGTAATTTTCGTAATGCTTTAAAACTTAATTGAAGGATTTTGGTGTAATTTGTCAGTTCAACATCATATAAGTTGGGCATGCCACAATTGCGACGGTAAGTCTCCTCTTTGAGGAGTGGCTTGAAAGGTGGCATGGCGTCCTTACCTTCTGCCTGACGTAGGTCCTCACCGGACACGGTTGTTTCGGGAGGTTCCTGTTTCGGATAAAGCGGGAGGAAACGCTTAGGTGTTTCCACTGCGAAAATCGCCCTGAGGATACGGTGGAGCATACGGTGGGTCTGCCCGGCTTGGGCGGAGCACCGCTGTGTACTCGTGGAGGTGTTCGGCAGCGGCGATCTCTCGCGTCCGACCCTGGTCCAGGCCATGGTACGGAGTAAGAGTGCATGGGTAGCCGTCACCTCCTTCTGCAAAGCAGTAATGCTCGCGAAGAGGGAGGCGGGTCACGTGAAGAAGAACCAGTACATGCGCCCTCACGGCCGTAGCCTCCACAGGAGATGCCCTAAGCGTCGGAAATCCCAGGCTGATTCCCGGCTACCGTAGGCGCGGGCTTGCGGACGGTGAGTAATGGGTAGCTTGCTGTCCAGTAAGGACCAAGCCCGGCTCAACGGCGCATTGTGTTCCACGCGCGCCTCAAAGAGATATCAGCACCAACTGATGGGGCCCGGAAGGGCCGATGCCTGCCAGCGGTGCGGGTTGTTCGAAAGTGATACCGTGGCCCCTTGCACCCAGGCAACTGAGGGAACACGGGTGGGTTTTAGTCAGTAAAAGTCTGACACGCCCTCCTGCTCCACCCAGAGCAGGAGAAGTTATTTGATGATTTCCCACACAAAAAAAAAATACATGTTGGGTTGGGGGACCCCCGTCAGGTCAGTCGACGCAGTTTTGACGCTTTTTCTTCAACTCAGAATTTAACATCGTTTACTTTATCTTTAAAATACTCAAACTTTATTTTGACCTCACTATCGGCTTCAGCACCCTCGAAAACTACGAAGACGACACAAACACCTCACTATTGTTTGCAGCACACTCTCTGTCTCTTTCTAATAATACATAGTTAAAAGTCGCATGGGCGGCTTTACGCTTTTTCGTTATTTTACGCTTCGCGCTACTTCGCGCTTTTTTTGTTACGTGACAATTTCTACAAATTTACTCCTACCCCAAGCAGCCTCAAAGAACTTCGTTCCAAAAAATCCATAAACTTTTCCTTTTCTTGGTGTTTTTTAAAGGTCGGTACTATAAAATTGTCAGTGGCAGCATCGGTTCTTTGCTGCTACTAGTGCATTAAACATTCTCACCAGAGTGCTGTCGTTTCATGCATTACATCGCGTTGTTAGCAATCGGTCTCGGAATCAGTTTTAGTTATAAATACGGGCGTCATTGAGCGTGTAAAATATGGAAATGGTAATATTCCGATGAGAGTCAGTATTATGCTCAGCTGGTGGGTAGAACCTCAATAAAGAGTATTTTGCCTGCGTACTTACGAAAATAAATCTTTTATTGTTGAAAATATTCCATAGAACGTAAAGCCCATCTTTTTGTGTATTTGATAGTATGGACTATTTGTAATGTTTTGGGATTTATGTCTGAAATATTGAAGACCTCAATGTTGCGGGCTTGCGGACGGCGAGTTATGGGTAGCTCGCTGTCCGGTAAGGACCAAGCCCGGGTCGACGGCGCGTTGTGTTCCACGCGCGCCTCAAAGAGATGTCATCAGCAACTGATGGGGCCCGCAAGGGCCGATGCCTGCCAGGGGTGCGGGTTGTTCGA
The DNA here is from genome assembly GCA_949091785.1 of Polymixis lichenea. Lineage (NCBI taxonomy): Eukaryota > Metazoa > Arthropoda > Insecta > Lepidoptera > Noctuidae > Polymixis > Polymixis lichenea. The sequence continues at coordinate 12,112,548 of OX420946.1, read as the reverse complement.
AAGAGATACCGCCGCCCCTGGCACACAGGCAACTGAGGGAACACGGGTGGGTTTTAGTCAGTAAAAGTCTGACACGCCCTCCCGCTCCGCCCAGAGCGGGAGAAGTTATTTGATGATTTCCCACCCCAAAAAAAAAAAAAGACCTCAATGTTGACCCAACTAAATATACACCAAGCAAGAATGGCCACATTTTCCAATGGACTATAAAACCTTTTTAGTGTGTCCCACTGCTTGGTTCCCCTTTTTCCTTTCAAACCTCCTGTCTTGTGCGTGTTGGCCCTGCAAACCGTATTAGATCGTCACACTAGCCGTGGCCTACCTCAACGGCGATGTTCTTCTTCAGGCGTCCAGTGAGTGGCGATCTTTGCGTAACTCTCCAGGTGCATTCGCGCGACGTGCCTAGCCCACTCCCAGTTCAGACTGGCTGTTTTTTTTCCTTAACAACCATAAACTATTCAAAGTTGTGACAACACCAACTAAATTACTTCAAAGCGTTTTCACGTACTAAAAGTGTGAGGAGAAACTGAAAAATCAACTCATGTATAATATATCATTTTGATACATAAAGCCTTTACTGAAGATGGTAGTAGAAAGCGAGCTTGAGGCATAAAGTATTTTTAGATAAGTGATTTTATCACTAGGTATTTCAGGACGATATTCTAGGGTAGTACTACATTGTTTTTTGATGAGGATAAAAAGTGGATTATTATGTGGCTTTAAATAAGGTAAGTGAAATGAAATGAAATGAAATGAAAGGTTTATTTATGTAAGTAGATCTTAAAAGACACTTTTACACGTCAATGTTTTGTTGGTCAATTTTTTTAAAACTAGATGGCGCCAGCATTTCCTAGCTGACTGAGTGTGATGTCAATTGGCTCAATATTTTGTTTATAAATATCTCATTTATTATTTTGTTATTAGGTACTATCTCGTTGTTCTAGCGGTCGCAAGCGCTACCGTTGACCATGAGGGCCTTGGTTCGATTCGCAGGTCGGGTAAAGTGTTATTGGATTTTTTATCTGGAATTTCTCAGTAGCAGCTCGCAGCCTAGATTTGGTCACGGTTGATGGCAATAGGCTCACCCTCTATTACATGGTAATTAAACATAGCTGGCGAAATGTGGATGTACTATAGGTCCATCTCTGCCCAACCCTTCAGGGAAACAAAAAAGTACATAAACACCAAACCCTTTATGTTTTATTTTGAAGTCTATTAGTACACAATCACTCTTGACGGGGTAATTTGTAGATAATATTATTCTATTACCACATAATTACAGAAGATCGGCAGTAATATAAAATGCGAAAACAGACGGTAAAAGTTATTAAAAACAAAATTATACCAAAAAGAAAGAAGCACAAAACCACAAGCTAACCGCATAAACAATTTCAGATAATAGACTTTATCGCTATAAATTTTCGAACGACATTATGGAATAGTACAATCATGCACATCGGCTTCCTGAGGATGCATAGTGGTTTATGACGTCACTACAAAGTTATGGCGGGGTGTAGGCGACGTAGAGTGTCGGTCATAAACACACGCTATAAAGCGGGCGTGGTCGGGTAACGACACTACATTACAATGGGTATTTGAGCTTTTATGAAGTTGGAAATTTTAAATAAGTATTATCAAGTTGTTTTCGCTTGTGTGCTTATGTGTACATTTATGGGTTTTAAATAAGCTTTAGTTGCGTAATTCTTTCCGGTATGCTTAACGGATTTCATTTGTAATCTCAGAAAATGTGACTCACTCGTCACAGTTTCTAAAACTACGAAAGAAATACGGTAAACACCCTTATTGAGAGGTAGCGCAAATTATAATTCGCTTATAGTATTTGTAATATTGCACACATAAGCCAGAAAGTCTGACAACCAGTATCACTCTTACTGGGTTGTGGAGGTCAGATAGGCATTCGCTCCATGTAATTTACTGGTACTCAGCTGGATCTGGTTAGATTGAAAGCCATATTTTGTTTATATATTTATTTGCGTAAAACATGGTTTTGCTGTAGTAGGACGTGTGAAACTAGGTCAAAAGCTTTCGACAAATCAAAGAATAATCCTGTGGTTAGATTTTTGTCATTAATGTTACTTAATATAAAAATTATGAGGGCATAGATTGCTAATGTTGTAGACTTCCCCTTTTGAAAGCCATGCAGTTCTTTTCTTATAATATTGAACTTTGTACAGTAATTTGCAATTCGTTTGTACAGACACTTTTCGTATATTTTAGATAAGACGGGTATTAGGTTGATAGGGCGGTAATTGTTCGGGTTACGTCTGTCTCCTTTTTTGTAAAGTGGTCTAACGATGGAAAGCTTTAAACCTACTGGAAAAATTCCCTCATAGAACGACAAATTCAATCAAGTGTATTAGTACTTCAATAATTTCGTCGACACAGACTTCAATGATTTTTGTGTGTGCCCTACAGAATTTATGTTATTTAAAAGCAGTATTTCCTGCTTAACTTCAGTTATCGACATCGGTTTGAGGAACATAGAGCCAACAGTTACATTATTGCTCTCTAGCAACAAATCAATGCCGCCGAACGTCCCAGGTAACTCTTTACCTGTGACGTTCGGCGGCATTGATTTGTTTGTTGAATCGTAATAATAGGCAGACGCTATTTCTCCTGGATTGGTAATAAGTGTGTATTGAATGTAATTGTGTTTGGTAAAACTTGGTACTGTTTATAATATATCTAGAGTTTGCATTATTTTGCTCGTCTTTTATAACATTCCACGTAACTTTGCTGATACTTGAGGAAAGGCTAGGCAGATGTTGATGATGATAATAAAGTATTTGTAAGGTTGCCAACTCATTGCTTCACTAGGATGTTACAGTAGTAACTTTGTTTTCCGCAAGAAGTGCCAAAGGCTGATGTGCATTCCTCCGGGAGTCCCGGAGTCCGGAGATTGACATAACCCTTCGCCTTTCGCAGACGAAGGAAATCCCGGAGGATTTTCAAACGATAAATAAGAAGTATTTACCTCACGATTGGAAGAAATTGGTCAATAATTTCTGCCATAGAAGAATGAACATAAATCTATATACTTATAATAAAGCTGTAGAGTTTACTTGCTTTGCTTAACCGACTTAAAAAAACACTACAATGTAAAAAAAATACTTTTTAATTTTATTACTAAATGGGCCTGCTTTTAATCTCGATCACTCCTGATGATAAGATGGTGTCTTTGGTTTTATATTTTCCACCGACTTCCGAAATTAAAATAATTTTTCAGTTTGTAGTGTTTTGTTTGAAAGTCGGTTGTTTTTCTTTGGGTTGGTTTGAGCACGCCAATCTCTAGAACTACCATTTGTATTAGAAAAAAATCTTTTTGCATTTGATGGCCCATTTCTTGAAGATGGTTATGGGCTATTTAATATTACGCTACAACCCTCAGGGGCCGAGAAAAACGAATAAGTCAGAAAGAACGCTAAGTGAAAACGGAGTAACGGGGCACAGCTCATCATCATCTGCCCAGCCTTGTCCCAACTATGTTGGGGTTGGCTTCCAGTCTAACCGGATGCAGCTGAATTTCAGTATTTTACATAGAGTGACTAGGAGGTCACTCTAAAATCCGGTTAGACTATTGTGGTTGTGGTTGTGGTCAGATAGGCATCTGACCTCCACAACCCAGTTACTAGGTAATACGATACCCCTTGGTAAGATTTTTTCTCAGACTTTCGGGCTTCTGACGACCTGTATCGACAGTCAAAGATCCACAAATGACAACTTGGACCAACGGCTTAGTGTGCTTTCCGAGGCACGGAGGGGTCTTGTACATGTAAATATGGTCACCCATCCTCGACCAACCGCGGCAAGCGTAGCTTAACCTGATCAATCGACCCTTGCAGCTATTGTTACTTAGCCACAAGCCCCTCGGGGAACAGCTATAATATCTATTTACTTTATGTGTAGCCGCATGCAGAAGCTATAAGTAACATAATAAAATTATTTTGTACTGAATGTGTCACCTAGGTTTTAATTGCCAAAGAATAAAAAACCTAACGGTTTTGCCGTACTATTTTATTGTTTTTCCTCAATGCAAAATACAGCAATAAAGATTCAGATTTACAGTTTTCAATAATGCGCAAGCTGTGAAAGTTTGCTTGGCTATAAAAAGTATTTTTGTAGAATATATTGAACCCGTGAACGTACCGTATTGTAGCTCCCATCTACTTAAGATGCAAACTTTACGCTTAATGAAACAAGTTTTTCAGAGTCTGTAAACTAGCCGCTAAACATGGAAAACAATGATCGGCACAAGGAACGCTCAAAACGGTAATTACCTCCCACGTTTACCGTTCGAAATTTATGTTATTTTAGCTGTCAGTAAAACAATGCTGAACATAAATATATGCTTTAGTCTCTTTGTTGATCCTTGGATATTCTTCGCCGTGAACCAAAACCGTTCCATGTGGTGCTGGAAATAAAGAATATCACTATCCCATTTCTTCCCGTGGGTGTCATAGGAGGCGATTAAGGGTCTTACTAGGGAATGGGCAGCAGCGTTTTCTTTGCTTTTTACCATCATACTGTTATCGCCAACCCGCCTGCCAAGCGTGGCGATTATGGCAAATCCCCCAATTGGGGGAGGTCTATGTCCAGCAGTGGACGTCTTTCGGCTGAAATGATGATGATGATGATCAACCAAACAAAATTAACACTTACACCTAACGGTGTAAGGTCAATTCTCTCAATTCTCGGTCGTTTATCCACCACCATGTCAACGAGAACGAAATGACGCGAGGCGACACCGAAGTTACGATACATACATTCATGTACTGTGGCCACGTGCCCACCTGCCACCGTGAATGAGAAACGAGATCATTCGAGCCGAGCGTGATGTCTCGTTGACGGCGTGCGGTGGACACGTGGTCATCTATCTTATATCTATATGTATATAAGCGAAAAGACAAAAGGTCACTCATTAATTCGTTCATGCACTCACTGATTATTCACGAAATCTTAACCGTACCTACTAAGATGAAATTTGGCACAGAGGTAGATTATGAGTAGAAAACGTCAGCTAAGAAAGGATTTTAGGAAATTCCCCCGTAAAGGGGTAAAATAGGGGGTGGAAGTTTGTATGAAATATTTTATTCCTTGGGCCTAGGTAGGGTAATTTCACGCGGACGGAGTCGCGGGTGAAGTGCTAGTAGTACATAAATATATGTATCGCTATTTCGGCGCCATCATCTTATTTGCTGACGTCACTTTAACGTGACGGTGGACAAACGATCTTAGATATACGCCAAGTACATACAGAGTCTTGAAATTAGTTGTGCGTAATTGTAAGTCCTTGTCTGGTATGACATATTGCTAGTCAACCTACGAGGCGGCTCGCTTGTGATTGCCTCAATAAATAAACGCCTCCAGCCAGGGCTCACAAACTTAAAACTAAGGGCATCTGTTTGGCTGTGACGTATGTACCTCAGCTTAGGGTATGGCTGGAAGAGAGCAACAAGGGCAGGGTTCGATCAGAGTGAACAAAACGTCTCCTAGTGCTTCCTAGGCTTTATCGTGTAGCTGCCGCACTACGTTGCTACTACTATACTACTACGTGGGCAACTTATCGTAGTTCACTGTTCAAACAGAGCCTAAAGGAAAATACTGGCCACAATCACTATGCGAGTACTCGTATGGACCGTTGTTTATCACTGGCCGGGTATACTTGTTCTGGCAAGTTCAATATTTATCCCGCTATCGGCCCTCAGAGCCCCGTTCGGTTAGGCCAGTCGGTTGCAACGCATGCAGATGAGTTTCTGTGACATGAACGTCTAGTTACGTTCTCAAAACGTTGCTCCAACTCCACAAGCAATTCTGCTACAAAAAAGTCGAGAAAATGTAATAAGATAATTATGTTACACATCTAAGCAAACCTAATTAACGACTTAGTCAAAATTAAAAGAATTTTCGTTCTACATAGCAAACTAGATTTTCTTATTTCAGGAGAAATAAGTTTGTGGAGTGTGGTGCAAACAACAATAATGCATGAAAGTAATGAAATATACTTACTGAAACGCTGCAACGAGTCACTATAAGTATACTAGCATAAATTACACTGAGTTACGCTCATCGGGTAGCAACCGAAATGGTTCATGGAATTTTATATCTACATATATGACTTGTACAGCTATATGATTTTCCATCAATACAAGGCTGAAACAAACCAATATTTTTCTCATTCCGAACTTATTATTGGTATCCATCGGATAGCTCTAATCGCAGGTGTGATCCACAAAATTAGTAAGATAACGAGCATCCGATATTTGGTACAAACACTCCTCTTACCTCGGACACAAATAATCTGTCAGAACCAAACAATAGCAAAGACAAATAGGTAAACAGTGGCGTATCGACGAGTCATTGTTCAACGTAATTTTTGCGAAGAATACTATGAACAAAAGACCTTTTGTACTCTCTGTAACGGATACCTGAAAAAACCTAATTGGCGACCGCCTACTTTTGTCCTGAAAGACTCATAAATAATGCCGAGGAAACAACCTAAAAACTATGACTGGCGATTGGGAAATTGCGCTGGCTTTTGATGACAAGCAATCTTGATACTAGACTTTTGTTAAAAGATTTTCACTATTGTTGGGTAAATAAAATGCTTTTATTTCATTATTTTGTGTTGTTATTGCAGAATTTTAAAAGCAGACCTCACGTCACTCTCTCTCTCTCTTCAGCCCTTGGCCACCCAATGTTGAGTGTAGGTCTCTTCCAAATCTCTCCACTTTTGGCGGTTTTGTGCCATGGCTATCCAGTTTCTTCCGGCCACTTTAATGAGATCATCTGCCCACCTAGTCGGTTGTCTTCCCACATTCCTCCGTCCCGTCCGTGTTCTCAACTCCAGCATTTTCTTTCCCCATCTCCCATCCATTCTACGGCATATATGGCCCACTCACTTCATCAGCCTTTAATTTTCCCACTGCTGGGACTTACAATGTTCCCGTAATCCACCACGTGGGCCCAGTACGGATTGGTGGATGTCACATGTCATCGATTTTTTGGTTCTAAGACATGCTGGTTTCCTCGCGATGTTTTCCTTCGCTGTTTTGAGAGCCGTGGTGATGAAATGAAATACACAAAATAAAGTGCCTGCCTGCGTACAAACTCATGGGGTCGACGCCAATGGCCCACTACTGCTTCTGCAACTAATCTCGTAGTTAGGTACACAAGTGAAGTAGGCAGATTTCATGGATGATTTTGTGATTTATTTTTTTGGTCAGATTTGGAATAGGCAATAATAACATCTAGAATTAATTAATCCAATCTATCTACTTGAAACTTGAATCAAGTGTTTATTCGAAGCTCAAAGGATAATTATTATCAATGTCGTCGAACGGTCAAAACTGAAATTTAATCTCGCTAATCCCCCGTCAATAGGACTAACTAATACAGTAAGTGCGGTTGTACTAAGGGCCAAAGGGATGGACCATTTCCTCTGTGAACTTTAACTAAGTTAATCGGACAAGTTACGTTGTTAGCGGTAAGGGACAAATTCATCACGTTTCACAGGCGACTTGAGCGTGTTACAAAATTTTACACCTTATAAAATTTCATTCGTTTGCCTTTCCGGACGTTTTTCATTTTTATGCATTCGATTTTGAACGCGGCTGTCGATATAAATGTTAGCGTAACTGCGTTGACGATTTATAATCTGAATGTGATTTCATATTTTTTGGTTAAAGCTTTCGTGCTGACGAAAATGGTTTGAATTTCAAATGTTTGCAAAAAAAGTTTGTAACATTTGTGATTTTGAACTAAAGCAATTAAGTTAAATTCGAGTTTTTAGTGCTACACGTTGATCTTCTGGGTGAAATATGGATGTGAATAAATGTTTAATCAGTAAAATTGAGGTTCATTCAACTTACATTATGTACATCGTTTGTGAAATGTGTCTGAATTATATATTTGTCTTAATCAAATGAAAGGATATGTTTATTTCTGCAAGTAGATCTTTCAAGACACTTTAACAAGTCAATATTTTGTTGGTCTATATTGTAGAACTAGATAACGCCGGCAATTCCTAGCTGACTGATCTCTGAGAAAAAATGCCGAAACAAAACCTGTTTTGGCATCGTTTTGTGTCTTTTAAAGTAGTAACATTATATTATTAGGATTTTATGTGAGTCTAATATGCAGGGAATGGCCCTGCCCTGCCCATGCCCTGGCCATGCCCTGTCTGGAAGGGCCTTTTGAAGAAGGAGCCATTTCAGCTTTGAGCTGCCCTATTTCAACGGATGGCATGCAAGCATCAGTCAACTCAACCTAGGTAGCATAACAAACCGTCACAAAACTCTTTCACATTTGCAGGACATTAGCGTAGGCCTTATACAAAATACTCAAAATCGCATCACAGTTATAAAGTCATATATTTGTCACCGTAAAATTATAAATACCGTTATATTACAATCTATCTCGCGAGATTGTAAACTGTCGAAAGATTGTGAACCGTAACATACTGCTAACAATTTAACGCATTATTATTCGGTAGATCATAATCTATCGAAGTGAAACCATCAAATTTTGAACTGGTATCAAGACTGATAGTACCTTGCGCTGTTACTAAATCTTCAAGTAACTGCCACTAACTTGGATGTAGCGCTCGTCGGCCGCTCCCGCGGCACCGCTCGCTTCGCTCGCTCGGCTCGCGCGCGGTTGGTGGCAATTCTAACCTAACCTATTCGATCGGTAAGCAATATGGTGCAGTTTACAATTTATCGACAGTTTACAATCTCACGAGATAGATTATACTCTAACGGTATTTACAATTTTACGATGACATATTCAATCTAGCCTGCATGGTACTCATATTTATGGTCAGTTTTCTCTACAGATGTCATCAACAACATTTTCAATCTATGCGTGACACAAACTGAATTGAAAACATTACCTCAAACCAACAAAATGCATACATCACAATAAAATTAAAAGAAGCCAACAACACGAGATAGTGTTCGCACCGACCACAGAACACCAATGTCTCACCGGTCTATAGATCACTTCTTCAGTTATCTGTGGCGCGACGTTGATTGATGGCGCCCTAAACAAGCGCCAACAAACTCTACGAAATACGTCTCCGTACATATTTGCTGAATTAACATCTTTTTGAAAGTCTTTGGGCAAGTAAAATTAATCATGCTCGTGTTTAGATCGACTGAAATACTTTGTTGTAAACAGAAACTGATAATGATTTTATTAAACTAAAAATCGAATTAATGACAAAGTTAAAGAATAAAAATATCTTTAAAACAATTACATAAAACTCAATTTTGAATTAAATGAATTGATTCTAGATGCTCCTTCCAAAAGGTAGATTGTCATAATTATGATAGAAATGGGCTACAAACACGGGCATTTTAGGGTTCATCCTATAGATTTTGAATAGAATTTACATGTAATAGCTTTGTCGTGCACATCCCTCAAATCGGCCTGATTAAATGTAGTTTACACCTTGGGAATTCTTCTGACAATTTTTTTCTCCCAAAAAAGGCTCCAAATCATAAAAATCAAAAGAAAAAAAAAACAAATCTTCAAATCTCCATTTCTGTAAAGATAAGGTAGTAGGTAAGAGGTAAATAAATAAATAAATAAGTACGATGTACAATAGCGAGAGTTGCCGCAGTACCTAGGTTAATTAAGGTTCCCTATACGAATATTGTTTAAATATAAACTGTGAATGTTTTCAAATTGTTAATTATAGTAGTGTTCATTATTATAATTAATTATATGAAAGTGTGTGTTTCTACACACACTCTCTACGTGGCTAAAATATAATACTTGTAAATACAATGAATAAGATTTGAGGCTGTCTATCTCAGTAATAAGTACTATAACTTTGGTCCTTTGACAATTCTTAAATAATGTATGTTCATAGAACTCACGTTTAAAAATAATAGAAAGATATATGTAATTCAATTATATTTTTCTAATATAATTACTTTTAAAACCTTTTACTGCGACAGTGGAATAAAATAATTAGCTAAAAATATGTGTAAAAAGATCTTGTTTGTATTTGCCTAGTTATCGACACGTCAAAATTGACGGTGGTGACTTTTATGAGTTTTATGGATGTCATGGATTCCAAAGATAGTGAGAAAGAAACGTGGATACAAACTTTCGATGAAGTTATTATCTTGTATGTTTGTTAAGAAAGACCTGAAATGAAGGCTTCAAATTTTTTTTTTTGCTTTTATAGGTGAGTGAATCTTTCGTTAATAAATGATAAATAGATCGGTAATAAGTTTAAAATTTTATAAATACCTATCATAAGTAGGGAAACATTTTTCTTACATAAAAACGCAATGAAGTCTTTGTTTTATTATATCCAATCACTCAAAAATATAATATGCTTATATATGTACTAGGTAAGTAGTTAAGTGCCTATGAAAACCATGTTTCATAGCATATAATGGCTGAAAATTTTACATAAACATTGTCTCTTTGAACGTATAGACTAGGTAAATATTTACTTATTAACTTAGCCCACGCAGATCTAATTAAAAACATTAATTACATGTACCCTTAACAAACATGACATTTTTCATACAAAATTCTCCTTAATTTTATAAAATTCGGTTAGTACAAAGGCATTAAAAACTGGCTGTGAAACGAGTACCTTTAGGTAATTATTAAGCTGCTCGTTTTACAAGCAGTAACATTAATATTTGGTGCTAGAATAACAGGTGCTCAAAATATAAATATCACTCAGATCTGCCATTTAGATAATTTAAGTGAATTATATAAAGTGGGAATAAATAGCCACGTAATTTAAAATGTGTTTATTGGGTTGTGAATAAGTGTTCATGAGAAATGTCAATCATTTTCAGGTGTTTATGAAATAGTTAAACCTTTTAAGATAAATGGATTTTAAAGATGTTTAAAAAATGAAATATGAAAAAGTAATAAGAAAAATTGAAGGGGCAAAGGTCAATATTGAATACAATACATATGACGCAAATAAGAAGGATAGGATTTTGTACCACAAAAAATTTTGAATCTCTATTTGAGCTAAACAATGCTATGAAAGCTAAAGGTGTAAGTAATAGCCATCTAGCTTACGTAGTACTTGCAAGTGTACATTTGACATTAGAACCGAATAGTTTTATTGGCACAAATTTCTTTACTGTAGAAATCGTCATGTAAAAAAAAGCACTGCGTAACGAAAAAGCGTTATGCCCCCTCCATGCGACTTTTTATTACATACCGTAGAAAGAGCCAGGGAGAGAGTAAAATAGTTTTCATGGTTTTCGTGATACTGAGGTCAAAGTTTAAAGGGAAAGATGGGAAGCAGTACAGTAGATACCGACTATAATTTTAGGGCGGCCGACCGAAAAATACCCATATAATGAATATGGGTATTATATTACGAACGTACATAAAGGAACGTCCGAATCTGATATATGTAAATATATTTATAGAAAACGTGTGTAAAAGTTACTTTAGACAAAATTGTAATGAAGAAGCAAAGTGACCATGACGCATATAAGTTCTTTGTATCTGTATCAAAATTACAGATATTCTTGGATGAGAAACTATGGCCGAGTGGTATCATTTTCAGACGCTTTGTACATTTTAAGAAGAGATCACGACAGATACAGTGAAAGTAAAAGTTTCTGACAACGATCATTTTAACAAATTAAATGGCTAGTGACGTTTACAAATTTGCTACTTTTAATTGTAAGAGTGTCAAGCGCTCTTTAGCTGGAATATGTGAGCTGTGTAAAACATGTGACATAATAGCTCTTCAGGAGACATGGTTTTTGCCCAGTGATATTTCATACTTGAGCAGTATTGATGACAAGTTTAGCTGCACAGGGACCTCAGCGGTGGACATGTCGTCAGGCATGTTACGAGCACGTCCTCACGGTGGCTTCGGAATACTCTGGCGGCAAAATGTGTTTCTTAATGTGATAGTGGTGCAGTGCAATAATCCGCGAATATGTGCGATACGCGTAGTGTTACCTGTCTATACTAGTGGTGAATGTTTACATGCCTGTGGACGCAGCGGCGAATCTAGTCGAGTTTACGGACATCCTCGGGTCGATAACCGCTATCATGGACAGTTGCAACATTGATTGTGTATACATACTAGGTGACTTTAATGAGCTACAGAACATTTTTTTAATGAACTATCGTTATTTTGTGAGGACCAAGAGTGGACTTTCATTGATGTAGAAATGTTGAAGGGCGTTTCTAATTCGTTTGATTGTTTCACTTTTGTGAGCGAGGCTCACGGATCGAAAAGATGGCTTGATCACTGTATACTCTCTAAGGCAGCTGTGCCGTCAGTGCGTAGAGTGTATGACGTAGCTTTGCGTAGGGTGTCTAAATTTAAGTACTTAGGACATATTCTGACCTCTGAGCTCAGGGACAATGATGATGACATCGAGAGAGAACGGAGGGCGCGGGTAATGCGGGTGAACATGATAGCTCGCAGGTTTGCACGTTGTTCGACAGAAGTCAAAATTATACTTTTTAGGTCTTATTGTACATCATTCTAAACATGCAGCCTATGGGCCGACTATACCCAAAAGTCTTACAGTGCCCTCCGAGTCCAATGAAATAATGCGTTATGGGTACTGATGGGGCTGCGGCGATTCTGTGTGCGACTGTTTTTACGCTACAGTGCGTAAAAGGTGCGCATCCCTGTTGCGTAGAGTACGTGGCAGCGCCAACATCATCCTTAGCATGATCGCTAGTCGGCTGGACTGTGGTTACATAAATCATTGCTGCGACATTAATCATGGAATGGCGCAGTAGTGATTGTTGAGTTTACTTTTATATGTTTTATTCTGGGTAGTTTTAAGTATTACTAACACTAGTCTATAAGAACATTGCTACTAACAAAATGGACACCATGGTCTGAAATAAAGTATTTTAATTAATTTAAAGTGAAAAACCAAGATGACGGCTCCGATTTTTTTTTTTTAATTTTATCATGTCAAAATAAAGTTTGAGTTTTTTAAAGATAGAATAATAGCCGTTACAGTTGGAGTTGAAGAAAAAGCGTAAGGAACTTTGTTCTTGACAGGGGTCCCCCACCGCCACACGTTTTTTTTTTAAACAGGTTTTCTCACCGAAGAATCTCAATTGTCTGGGTAAATATTCAGCCACAATATTGAGGAAATGCAGCTCGCTCTATTATAGTTTTCATTTATTTTTCTCTGGCTGGTGCAATGCATGACCGCGTTGCAGGCACGGAGTAAACGGCCATTTAAATTCATTTATTCGTATAAAGCCGATGCACTGTGGAAATCTTACGCACGTTCATAGTTTTCAATTAAATACGAGTATGTTGACATGCAAATATTGTACCTTGGTACTTTTTCAATATTTTATTTGTTTTTATTTTATTCAAAAGGAACAACAAATAGCTACAATATAAATCATAGAGATAGTATAAACACAAAACTAGACAATATTGTAGCCCATAACGCTGTTCACAGAATTACACATTAACTACAATACTTATCAGTGAAATAATAATCACATTAAATAACTAAACCTAATTTCAAAGGATTTTAAAATCAGTAAGGATTGAATTTAAAAGGATTCAGTAAATAGATAATTTAATGTTTAAGAAAGTTCGTTATGTATATTTGCATGTATCAATCTTAGTATAAATGCTTTTTCCAGATGGGTGTACAGAAAAGAAGTTTGAATAAACAGCGTATTTCAAAAAGTTGTGGTCCAATTTAAGGGCGTATGATACAGACCATCCAACTGAAAACTTTCGCCTTGGCAACAGCACTCTAATTGCGAAAAAAATCCTCCATCCCATAAGTATGGGTCGGCTTATTCCACAAATCCCCCCTAAAAATCTCCCTTAGGGGGAAAAGGGGATTCTGTAAACAAAAAGTGTGGAATTCCGCCCTGATAATCCCCCTTAGGGCGGAAAACTGGAATCTAAAAAAACAAGTCTGTAAATCCCCCCTGATCATCCTCCTTAGGGGGGAAATCTGGAATCTGAAAAAATTAACGTCCAGAAATCCGTACTGATGTCATTAAAATTTAAGGAGTGGTTCTGCTACTACACTGAATTATTTTATGTTATTCGAGTTTAAATAGGTACTTTAAATAGGCAGACATGTTGTTGTTCTTTATTTATTAATAACTAGCTGCACCTCGCGGTTAAACCCGCAGTCTCGCTCGATCCCGTAGGAATATCGGGATTAATAATTCTACGTCCTAATCCAAGTAATGGTCTACCCATGTGCCAAATTTCATCCAAGTCCGTTCAGCCGTTTTAGCGTGAAAGCGTAACAAAAAAACTCACTTTCGCATTTATAATATTAACAGGGATTCTAACTATAATATTATAAAGGCGAAAGTGCGTATGTTTGTTTGATTTGATATCTCTTCATGCTGCCGCAAAAACGGCTCAATTTTATTTTAATTGCTATGAAACTTGGTTTGGAGATTGAGAAAATACAGGATACTTTTTGTTTCGAAATTTTAAAGTACATAGATACTTTAAAATTCCCTAGGGAACGCAATATAACTGAAATCACAAGAAACAACATTATTTACTTAAAGAAAACCACTAATTGAACACACCATATTATTTTAAATTACAAACAGTAGGTACCTAATGTAGGTACTATTGGTATTATTTCTCACGGACCTTTTCCTGGAAAATCTCTTTATTTTTGTACTTAATTTTTACTTTCTGAAAATTGCCGAAAAACTTGATAATTATTTTATATTTAAGTAAGTGGTGTTATTAAAAGAAACTTTCAGGGGGATTTATTAAATAATTTCGATTTTCTAGGTAGGTTGTGTGTACTTTGTTTAAACTGTTTTAATTATTATTTTTACAAAAATCAACCGATTTCCCTCATCGCTGTTTGTTTGTGATTGTTTTTACTCTTCAACACATTTTATTACAACAAAATTCGTAAAAAAAGACTGATGAATGATTATATTATATTGTAGTTTTTTGTTAATTACCTACATTGTATCTGATCACTGTATTTTTTTATTTACTTTTAGAGCGAATGAAAATGACCCCCTCATTTATAGTTTTGATTTTTACGCTCTTATAGTGGGTTGATCCAAAATGAAAAGGGGAATTTCTGTATTTTTTACATTAGGGTTCAGTTTTCTCCCTGAGGGGGATTCTCTCAGGGGGAATAGTGGAATAAGCCGTTTGGGTCGAGTAGGTATTGAAGTTTTGTAGGTATGGGACTGTTGCTAATTTTACGTTATTGTTATTGGTCCCATGATAAAAGCCGTGCAGTTTAATGGTCTGTACCACACTTTTCTGATACATGTTGTATAATATATCAAAAACTCAGCTTCTAAATCACTAAACCCAACTAAACCACTAGGAAGTGGTGAAGGGCGGGTGTTTTGGGGGACTGTCTTATGTAATTTTGACGTTCAAATAGTGCTGACTCTCAGCCTAGTTTTTTTATTTCGATTTTTGATTCGAACGCCGCACGTTTGGTATCATCTCAAATATGTATTTTGTGTTTATTTAAGGATTACCAACGAGATACATTACAATTATCTTATCTACACTATCTACACTAATATTAAAAAGAGGAAAGATTTGTATTTTTGTATTTTTGTATGTAACGAATAAACTTAAAAACTACTGGACCGATTTCTAAAATTATTTTGCCGTTAGAAAGCTACATTATCACTAAGTAACATAAGCTATATTTATTACTAAAAAAAATTAGAGATCCTTAGAAATCCCTACTAAAACCAACCCAAGGTGTAAAAAAATTAGCCATAAAATGTCTTTCATCTCATGCGCTGCGGAAAGCATTGATGATAGAACAAAAAAATTTTCTACAATATTATAGAACATATCAATACCCACAAAAAACTATGCGAAAGCATATGTCCAACTATTGTAGTTATGTCACTATAACTACTTTTTTACATTTTAAAAGTTGATAGAAATGCCGATCAAAATCAGACCATGTTATCCATACCTTTGTATTAATTCTTATCCAAATAAATTATTTTGTATTCAAGACTGTTTCAATATCTGTTTATTACTTTTTGAAGTATTGAAATCGGACATTCCATTCAAAAGATATTACGAAATTAAAAATGTCAATATAAACAAAAAATACCCGCGACGCGCCGATGTGGTTCCGCGCAGCGCAGCGAGCAACGCGGCGAGAGGGGGGGGGGGGGGCACCGAATGCGTTTGAACATTTGGACGCGTTTTATTAGCAAACTTATAAGTTAAATTATCTTTATTTATCCCAAAGTGTTTAAAAAAAAATGTCCACCCGTGCGAAGCCGGGACGGGCCGCTAGTACGATATAAAACTTGTATAATAAATACGTTATCTTATAATGCGCACTCAATTACAGCTAATCACAGCTTACAAATGCTTTGTATATATAAAAAAATGAAGAATATTATTTATTAATCTTTCACTTAATAAAGTAGGTATGTTGGAAAACATGCAATTACTTCTCCATGGCTTAATGTAGTACTTAAGTTTTAATATCGAATTTAAAGCCAGTAAGCACTTTCTATTGAAAATGTGTGAATAAAAGTAGAATAGATAATTATTTTATGTCACTCTTATGATTAATCAACTTTTTGTAAAATGACGTTCATAAAATTAAATATTAAACTAAAGTTTTATACTAAATTATAATTGCTTGGATCAAATTAATGAGACGTTTAGTTAATTGACTAGTGCAATTATCACTAAGCTGGACATTTTAATGATGCGGTTAAAACCAGCATAATATGAATAATTATAAGTGTTATATTTATGAATTGCAAATCGCGATAATGATAATCAGCCTATAATGTTGGCACTGCAAATGCGTAGGATGCGTTGCAATGTGTAGAAGTTAATGCAGTAAAATCGTTCGGGCTACCAATTCAGTTAGGTGTGCCTCAAGGCTCAATACTCGGCCCATTCTTGTTTTTAGTGTATATCAAAGACTTACCTATTTAAAGGGTATTTGTGATGTTGTACTGTTTGCAGATGATACTTCTCTTATTTTTAAAGTAGACAGGAATAGACAAGATTTTGACGACGTAAACAGTGCACTCTCAATGGTTACGGATTGGTTTACGGCAAATAACCTAGTTGTCAATGCCAAGAAAACTAAATGTGTACAGTTTGCCTTACCGAATGTTAGAAATCTGGGTCCCAACATCGTCTTAAACAAAGAGGTGCTTGAGACTGTAGACTCTGCAGTTTTTCTGGGCATAACAATAGATGCCAAACTTCAGTGGAGATTACACATATCAAGCCTAGCAGGGAGGCTCAGTTCAGCTGCTTACGCCGTCAGAAAAATAAGACAAAACACTGACGTCGATACAGCTCGGTTAGTCTACTTTCGTTATTTTCACAGCGTTATGTCCTACGGTATTCTGCTGTGGGGCAAGGTGCATTTTTACATTGTTAATGAAAGCCAAGCTCCAAGCTACAAGCACTTC
Source organism: Polymixis lichenea (assembly GCA_949091785.1). Lineage (NCBI taxonomy): Eukaryota > Metazoa > Arthropoda > Insecta > Lepidoptera > Noctuidae > Polymixis > Polymixis lichenea. The sequence continues at coordinate 12,095,106 of OX420946.1, read as the reverse complement.
GACCGGTTCTGTGCTTCCCGTATCCAGCAGATTCCTGCGGCCTCCACAAGATCATCGGTCTTGTAGGAGGCCTTCCAACTCTATGTCTTCCACGCGATCGCCACTTCAGAACCTTTCGGCCCCATCGGCTAATTGTTCTGCGAGCAATGTGCCCTGCCCCCTGCCACTTAAGTTTGGCAATTTTTCGGGCTATGTCGGTTGTCTTGGTTCTCCTGCGGATCTCTGCATTCCGCCCCTATTAAATGAAACTTAAACATAACAAGCGAAATGTGGGTGTGCTTATAGGTACACATCTACCTAACCCTTTTGGAAATACGGGCGTGATGTTTTGTGTGCCATTTTGTGGGTTCCACAAATCTATCCATACAAATTATCTTTACGCATGTATTTGAACGAAAACCCTGATGCTAGACAGCTATTTAATTTCCGACATTCTCAGCATAGCCGAAGGGAACCTTTTGTGGCCATCATACTACTAATACTGTTATTAACGAACACAATGTCAATTCGATGAAGTCCTGACGATGTTAGATAACCGCTTCGGGCCAAAAGGCAACTATTTAGCTAGTGAAAAAATCCACATAAAATATCGAAGCGTACGACGTTTCGTTTATTAGATTGCAAACAAGATGGCGGCGCTGGTCTTGTTTACATTTTAATATATAGGGTACTTAAAATTCTATACCTATCATAAAAGAATAAAGGCTCGTGCAGACTAGCGCGACGCGACGGTCGCGTCGCGACACTCGTAGAACAATTTCTATGAAAACTTAATGGAAATTGTTCTACAAGTGTCGCGTCGCGGCTGTTTGAAGAAGCCTTAATGAACTTAAAACTGTACATTGGATATTATGGAAAAAAAAACAATTTTTACGAGATATAGGAATGAGTCTGATGACGAATACATAGTTTCGTTTGTCTGTTTGTCTGGATGACGTAAGTTCCAGAATGGCGCAATAACGGCTGAATGGATTTGGATACAATTTGGCACACAGATAGTTGGATTAGCACAAAAGATCACAAGGATCAAAGAATCCCATAGCAACCCTCCATGGGATATTTCCCAACATCTACGCGGACGAAGCCGCGGGCAAAAGCAAGTATTAAAATAACTGCAAACAAGAGTGCGGCGATTTTCTTGCTTACATTTTAATGTATACTTACAAGTGAAATATACGGTCGTGCTGAGCTCTTAGCGTTATTAATAACATCCTCCTCATTGTTCTTAATGAAAAATGACAAGTATGAATATTTAACGTTATTTACCGCGTTAATCTGCGCTTTGGTTTATGTTTTTAGATTAACCAAAACATCTTAACACTTAGGGAACTGTCCAAGCCCATGGTTCTTTTAACCATGAGTCGTTCTTTTTTCATAATTAGACAAAAAAAAAGCCATAGAAAAGTAGAAGTCAATTTGAGGTGCTTTAGGTAAACACTGCTTTGTAAATAAGCTGGAAATTTTAGGAACTAGTACCTACAGGCCTTTCGACGTCATTTTGACTTGAATTCTAGAATTCATGGCGAAATTTGTCAAAGTAAGCGCAATTAGAGATTCGTGTCTGTCTGTTTGACCGCAGTGTACTTGCGTGTAGCAGAGCAGTGGTGGCCCAGTTGCAACGGCCCCAACTTACCTATTACGGGTTGTAGATCGTAGGTTCGTACCCAGTCAGGCGTTTACTTTGTTTAAATTATTTTATCACTAGTGCTCTCAAAACGGATAATTAAAGATCATACTGACTTATTGGCAGAACCTCTTGCGCATCTCATAAATAAGTGCATAAACTGAATATGTTCCCTGAATAACTTAATACAGCAATAGTTTTACCAATTTATAAAAAAGGGTGTAAATCAGATCCCAATAATTATATGTCGATTTCTGTATTACCTGTAATCTCGAAATTGTTTGAGAAAATACTTAAAAGAAGGCTTCTACATTTAAATCGCAATAAAATTCGTAATTACAGACAATTCGGTTATCAGAAAAAGCGGCCAAGTGCGAGTCGGACTCGCCCATGAAGGGTTCCGTAGCAGCAAGTAACATAATGTAAAAGTTCTTATAGTGCGTTGTAACTTTAGTTGATGTTTTAATAATAGTGTACTTAAAAAAAAAAAGTTATTGATAAGTAAACATTATAATTAGGTACCTAAATGATGGGATTTAGATCTAACTATATGCGAGCTCATATAGGCTTGTGATAGCTAAACAAGCTAATATATATTCCAGTTTGACATTATTATTTACTTAGGCACCTATTACAGATTTATTATTAGAGAATAATGGTTCACGGTTTATGCATAAGGTTATGTTTATGAAATTAAATGTTTTTTTTTTAATGTCCATATTTGTGTTGATTGAATGAAAGGTAAAGTTCGGTTTAAGATTTATGACGTATTAAAAAAAAAAACTACTTACTAGATCTCGTTCAAACCAATTTTCGGTGGAAGTTTACATGGTAATGTACATCATATATTTTTTTAATTTTATCGTTCTCTTATTTTAGAAGTTACAGTGGGGGGGGGGGGACACACCACTACTTTGGAAGTGTCTCTCGCGCAAAATATTCAGTTTAGAAAAAAATGATACTAGAAACCTCAATATCATTGTTGAAGACCTATCCATAGATACCTCACACGTATGGGTTTGATGAAAAAGAATTTTTGAGTTTCAGTTCTAAGTATGGGTGGGAAGTTCTAAGTATATTATTGTCTTTTTTTCTATTTTTGTGTGAAAATCTTAATGCGGTTCACAAAATACATCTACTTACCTAGTTTCAACAGCATAGTTCTTATAGTTCCGTGACATACGGACGGACAGATAGACAGACAGACATGACGAATCCATAAGGGTCCCATTTTTTGCCATTTGGCTACGGAACCCTAAAAATGTGGGAATAAATGACGCAATTATTACGATAATAGAGGAAGTAGTTAGCGGAGTTAATGAACAATTAAAAGTCGTAGGGTTATTTCTTGACCTAAGCTCTGCTTTTGACACAGTTGATCTTAAGCTATTATTAGCGAAAATGGAACATTAAGGAGTGAGGGGACCGGTTTTAAATCTATTTAAATCTTACTTAGAAAATCGAAAGCAGTATGTAGGAATCAAAGTAGAAGAAGAAAATTCTTCTACTTTGATTCCTTTTTTCTCTTAGAAAGAAAGAAAGAAAAAGTATTTAGATAATATATACAGGGTTATTTGTAAAACACCGGTAACCTCTCAGGACTATATTACTAACATCATAATCAACAACTTTTGTTCTACGACTTTTTACAAAACATAATACATTTACCAAAAACAAACCTTAAATATTTCGTTGTCCTATGTAACACATTTCAACTCTGTATTTTGCTGTACCTACATACATTGCCGCGCACTGTCCTCGTAGTAATACTTTTGGGTTAGTAACTCGCTACGCTACGGTTCCCGCCATTTTACGCAAAAGCCAAATTATACCTACAATCGAACATTTGACATGGAAATAACCTTGATATTTCACGGTACCTATGCACTAAACACCGTAATGAAAACAAACTAACAATGACATCTCACATTTTCTGTAAAGTTACAATGGTATAGCACTTGATAAAAGTATTTTGTATACGTACGTTTGGGAATCGTATGGCGTATTGGCGACACGCTTCCGAAACATTGTCATCACACCTAGCTAGCATTCGCACCATTTCCGTGTACTCGACATTGGAATATTGATACGCCATCATGTAAACATAATTACGTATACGTCTGCACTGCCGAATTTCACTACAAGGACCCATAATGACGCGACGCAAGCGCATCAAAGCAAACGAATGACTGAAGGCCGCCCGTAAATAGGTCAAGTTCAAGCGCCCCCGCCGCCCCCTACCCCGCTCAGGGGAGCGGAAAGAAAGCGATAGGTAGTACCGACAATAGCGAGGGCGCTATTGTCGGTACTACCTATCGCTTTCTTTTGCTTCGCATAGACTTCGTAACATTTAGAGCGTTGAATTTAAATATTTTTATTTTTGTATGTAAATCTGATGAATTAAAATATGATGAATTTTTAAAAGTCATAGAACAAAAGTTGTTGATTATGATGTTAGTAACGTAGTCCTGAGAGGTTACCGGTGTTTTACAAATAACCCTGTATATATAGATTGCAAAATAACTATACAGAGGCCTGGCAGATTGTTTAGAATATTGTTTAACTACGAAGATTGTTTTAAAACCAGATAATCATTATATAAATTCATTTGTTTTTTTATCTTTAAGTTATATGTCTTCATGTAGTTTTAGTTTTTAGAGGCGTATGTCCAGCTGTGGACGTCTATCGGCTGAAATGATGATAATAGGGGCAAGCCTATTGCAATCAACCGGACACAAACCCAGATCCCGGGCTCCCACAAAACGGGTCAGTGATTAAAAACATCTCCCAAAAAAACTGTACTGTTTCATTAGAGAAAAAACGACCCCTGAAACTTTTTACCATCCTTTGATGAACCCAAATAGATTTATCATTGTTAAGAGCACTTCCGGCTCGGTCTGCCCAATTCCTTTTCGGAATGAAAGAGCATTTTTATGTCATTCATTTCCGCTTCTAAAATAAATCGTAAAAAAAACTTGCCACGTCGATGGAGATTTAGACGTTGAATTCATTTGCGGGGCGCAAAGAAACAAAGCTGCCGCTGCTGATGTCATGGCATGGCTTTGAGTCTACCAAGCCACCGACACTGTTTATCTCAGTCTCTGAATTGCATAGCGCGACGTTACCCAAGTTTTTTCCTCACAAAGCAATCGTGAAATGTTTATTTCAAAAGCTTTTTTTCTGCTCTGCTGTAGCCAAACATTTCACTGTAAACATACTGGAATGGCATGAGAATGACGCTTTTCTTTGTTCCCGTATGTAGCGTCATTCTCGGAGATTTGTTGACTGAGTTGATGTGACTTGAACGACAACTTGACGTGAAAACGTGGGAAAAGTTTTGGTACAGACAGGGAAATTAACTCTTAAAAAAATACCTACGTCTTCAAGTTGGTAGTCCATTTGCTTAACAATTAATTTCCCTTAGATGTGTCATGTTTACATGTCAAAAGTATATCGAATCGTTATAAGTCCGCAATAGGGTATTTTACTCTATACGAGAAAAATCTAAAAACATATTATTGACATAGCTTAGGCAAAATGCAGTCGTAAAATGTTAGCTTTAGTTCATGAAGCAAAAAAATAAATTTTAAAATACAATTTAAAGATTTCAGTTCTTTTTAATCTGTTTTTGAACACCATAAATAGTAGCCGCCATGTTATTACGTCAGTTGGCATGTTTAACTGAGCAACTTTGTACTTATATTATTTTCGTAACCAAATAAATTTTTATTTAAATAATATTTTGCATTCAGGAACACCAAACCATAAGTAAAAAAATAACTCATTTTTTAAATTATAAACAATTGTCTTATAAAATATCAGCGCATTTGTTTAAATAGCAAACTGACGTCATACCCACAGAACAATATGGTGTCCACTGCATCCAGCGTTTTCGTCAAATTACGCGCGAAAATTGAAAATGTAAAATTTAAATGCATTTTTACGGCACTAATCGATTAAATAAAAATGTTGTGCTTTTTTTTATTTATTTGCACTCTAGAATATAATTAAGAAACTTTTCGAAAATGAGTGTTATACCCTATTCTGACAACCAGTCTTATCAAGTTGTGTCACATTACCCAGTGACTGGGTTGTGGTCGCTTTATGTAAAACTGTGGTACTCAGTTGCATCCAGTTGGACTGTTGACTGGAAGACGACGCGAATCATCATCATCTGCCTAGCCTTTCCCAACTATTTTGGGGTCAGCTTCCAGTCTAACCGTATGCAGCTGAATACCGGTATTTAAATGGAGGGACTGCTTATCTAATTATGGTAACCGGAACTTATCTGATGATGATGACACAGTCCACAGTAAAAGTCTTCCTAACCAAGAAGGCAATTCTAGTAAAACAAAAAGATAAACCTAAGTTAAACCAAGAAATCTCGGGCGAATCAAAACTTCCTCGGTTCTGCCAGTTGCATATAAGTTTGAGAGAGCAATCAAAATCAAAATCAAAATATTTTATTTCACATAAACCTGCAAGGGCACTTATGAAACGTCAGAATCTAGGTGCACGGTTCCAATTTATCGCTTCCTATGGAGAAGAGCTGGCAAGAAACTCCACGGTTACTCTTTTAAAAATAATTGGGTTTTACAATGTTTTCAAATTACAGTTATAATAGGTATGGGAGGACAGTGCAGGCCTGTCAATAACTCATAGATCATCATCATCTGCCTAGCCTTTTCCCAACTATGTTGGGGTCAGCTTCCAGTCTAACCGGATGCAGCTGAATACCAATATTTTACATGGAGCGACTGCCTATCTGACCTCCATAACCCAGTTACTGGGTAATACCATACCCCATGAAAAGACTGGTTGTCAGACTTTCGGGCTTCTAATGACCTGTAACGACCGCAAAAGATCTGCAAATGAGAGCCGGGACCAACTGCTTAACGTGCTTTCCGAGGCACGGAGAGGTCTTGGTATGTTAAGATGGTCACCCATCCACGGACCAACCGCGGAAAGCGTAGCTTAACCTGATCAATCGATCCATCCATGCCGCTAATATTACTTAGCTACAAGCCCCCCTGGAAGACGACCCGAATATAGTTGGGAAAAGAGTAAGCAGATGATGATTAAATGTCAAAGGTTTTGAAATATAAATAATATTTAGTTGCATAAAACATTGGTATACAAAGTTGTTTTTTTTAATACATTATAGAGCATACATGTTTAGTTTATATCATAGCATGCAAATATTATTGTTATATTTTAAATAAATGTTTAGTTAAAAAAAATCTAAGATCTATAATTTTTAAATAACTTTACTTTAAATAAACTGCTTATTCGTTAACTCTCAAGTTCTCTCCTTTTAAAATACACTGCACATTTTTGCACTAACACCATTTTGTTAATATAAGAGCTCCTTCCCGCTGTTCTAATGTCCCTAGTCCAACTTGTAGGGTTTACTTATAAGTATATACGTGTATATGAATAGCAACAAAAAGAGGCTTTGCCCCGTTCCTTGGGGCATTAACTTGGTAATCTTTATTAACGAAGGGGACCGCGCAGTCGTTCCATGGGCTTTTAATACATGCTCGTTTACCGCAAAACTCTTTATCTACCTACTGCTGTGCTGAAAAGGGTCTTGTGCAATAAGCTTTTTTGGTGAAGATAGCGGAGTTTTTTGGAAGACAATTGTGAAATGGAACAAGTATAGCGAGAAAACAGATAGGTAATTTAATATAAAGGGACTTAATTTTTATCACACATTTAAAATAAAATAGTTAAAGTAATGCCTTAAAAACATAATGTTTGCTCAAAAATCAATCTGGTAAGTGTTTTCCCACCTGTTCTAGTGCTTCCAGTCTAATCGGATGCAGCTGTGTACCAGTATTTTACATGGAGCGACTGCCTATCTGACCTCCACAACCTGGTTACTGGGTAATATGATTCCCCTTGATAAGACTGGTTGTCAGATTTTCAGTCTTTTGACTACCCGTAACGACTGCCAAAGAAATACAAATAACAGCTGCAGATGCGGACGTAGCTGAATAGTGAATACCAGTATTTTATATGAATTGCCTATTTGACCTCCACAAACCTATTACTGGGTGTCACGATACCCCTTCGTATGACTGGCTTCCTATTAGAATAAAATGGACATGAACACAATGTTCACCATTTCATATGTTGCAAAAGCAAATAATTAAGTCTAGAAAAAAAAAATATTTTATCAGCCATCGCATAAAAAGTTAACCGCCAAGAGAAAATATGACTGAAACGTTATCCGGGTCAAAAGTAGGTGTCTTCAACCCCGACCCCAGAGATTACTGCCTTGCGTTCACACCAGCACATTATCCAAGCTTCACATTACGTGCCAAACACAATGTAAGATAAAGGAATATCCTAGTAAGAGGTATAAAGTTTGCACTATCGTATGCGTACGTCCGATCGTCGTACATGAGTACACATCTGCCTAACCCTTCGGGGGAAAAGGCGTGATGTCATATTATAGATACAACGTAAACGTTACAAAGAACTAACGTTGGAAGCTCGTAAAAATTAGACACCATCTGAGGTCAAATATCATTAGCCCCGTGAACTTTAAACTTTATATTTTCTAATTTAAAAAGCCTTTATGGGTCTTCCATAATGTTTCTATACAATTTTGTATTTACTCAAAAAGGAACTGGTGAATTTTCTCAGTGGAAAATAACTGGTAGCTATGTACTTCAAAGTAAATTGCGAATCAATAACTTAACCTTCATACACTTAGAAGAATATCTTATATTTTAACTCAATATTTCTTTTACTCCACGAATCCTGCTCGTGATGTTGCTGCAACGATAATATAATTCATAGAAACTTTCTTGATTCCTTCTAATTACGCCCATTTTCCTACAAGCAATTTCCAAAGAAAACAGCTTCTTTTACAACAGAATCATAAACTCTGATTAAATAAGAACATGATCTTGATCCAATGAATGAGATTGCTCTATAAAAAATGGAGTCAGTAGTGTAATTTATTAGCAAAATGCTACTATCCGCTCATTTTGGCTTCGATACCAGACAACGTTTTGGATGTGTTCCAACTAATGTTTGTTCCGTTGTTTCCACTCCGATACGCCGAGTTATTGTGGACAACATCATTATAAAACTGTTATTATTTAGTAGCAGTCGTTACATTTTATTTGTACGTGATTAGAGGAATGATAATAAAAATATCTGAATAAATCAAATTCATTTTCGTCATTATTAGGGTTCCGGACTGCCTTATTAAATAGCAGATACTTTTAGATCCATTACGAACTCATTTGATTGGCCTTTCCTTGCCCCAATTAGGTTCCACATCTGTAACTAATGATGTAAATATAAACTCTAGTGTGTCTTAGTCCTAACGCCACAGCTAAACTTGGCTTAAAACAGATCTGATGCACTTTGTCTTAATACATCGCTAGGGGTAGCCCCGGCTACATCCGAGGTCACAGGTGGTGGAAAGCGGGAAGTCTTGAGCATAGGATAACTGTGAATTAAGGAAGCCTGAATAAACAGTGTTAGATACAAGGTAAAGTGTGGTGTTTGAAAATACTAGGAAATAATGTAGAATGCAAATACAGTGAGATGACAGAATAAATTCTACTTAAGACAACTGTGAATGTCTTATAAATTGAAGAATTTAATTAGAAAAGTCTTGGTTGCGGAGTTTTTTCTGTATATTAATGAATAAAATTACAAATGAAGTCATTCTATTAACCCAGAAACAAAAACTGTATTACGCAGCCTAAATCTAGTATGAAATCACATGGCTCATCGAACAATAGAAGCGAATATTATCAGATTTAAAACACGGTTACATCGCACTCTCTCAAGCGTAACACGTTTAGAATACAGGAAATTGTCGACCTCGGAAGTCAATGTACGTAAGTGGAAGACATAAAATCTTCGCCATGAGCCGTAAAGGGGCAATTTCTTGTCTACGAGAGAGCATCGACGCTATATGGCTCTATAGTCGGACGTGTTCGGAATCACTTGCACAAGTAGGTCCTGATATCGGAAAAAAACGTCTTTAACGAACGAATATTTGGTAGGTAGTTACCTCAGAAAATCTACGATGATATTATTATCGAACGGGCTCTTAAGGTTCAATAGACTCACGTGCCTCTAGAACTAAGGGAACTTTATTAGACTACGAAGTTTATTGATATGTTTCGTTATTGTAATAAATTATGTTGTGAGTTCGGTTACTGGCAATAACAAGATAAAAGGTAAACTTTTGGAGAATTCTGTAGACGAACTTTACCGTTAACTTCAGATACAAAAGACGCGTAGTTAGGTACCGCCCACTCGTCATCCTGCACGGTATGAACTTATTAGTGAAAATAATTTTAATTTATTCAGATTAGCCCATTAAGAGCTTTTAATAAAGTTATATTTTTAATACTTTTAACACCTATTATTTTTTTAGAAACACTTTACGTTGAAAATTAATCTCCATTTAAACAAATCAATGCATTTATAACATCATCATATCAGCCGAAAGACGTCCACTGCTGGACATAAGCCTCCTCCAAAAGGGGAGGTTTGCCATAATCGCCACGCTTGGCAGGCGGGTTGGCGATCGCAGTATGGTGGTCAAATGCATAGAGAACGCAGCTGCCCATTCTCTAGTAAGTCCTTTAGTCGCCTTCTACGACGTACACGGGAAGAAATGGGATTTATAACAAGGCCACAATCAATCACCTTTTACTTTGCCGAAACTATATATAGTTAAGAATCAATCAATGGCATTAAAAATAAAACAAGTTCAATATTTATACAAGCAAACACAAACAAGTATAAAATAACCCACTTCATATTTAATCTTTATCTTTAGTTCAAAGCAGACCAAGAAAATTCGAGCAAAATGGATATTTTACAAGAATCTATTTTATGAATAGATGTTATGTGAACGAATGCATTTGTCCTCCAAACATACGTGAGTTGAATGTCTGACTGAACTAGACTGTTCCTCATTGGTCAACGTTCGGATGACAAAGCTAGCAAGGAAAATACTTTCTACTAGCACTTCGCCCGCGACTTCCTTCGTCTGCGTGAAATTTTGGTCCCCGACCCGCCGCGCCGCACGCCGCGTCGCATCCCATTGACAAATTAAATGATTCATGATAAATTCCTGGCCCAATGTGTAAATAAATACAAATAAAAAAAGAAGTTCAGTTGGCATGAATAGTTCGAATTAATCAAAAAATTGCATAAGCAAATAAAAAATATCATTCTGGTTGAATATGAACAGGAGTTACTTATAATACTAAGTACTAATAATAATTAGCTGGAATAAAATTATCAGGAGATTATATATTAATAAAGGTATTATAAATTTTATTTGTTAATATATATTTTATTAATCAATTATTTGTTGATCATTTTTATTTTTAATAAAATTAATTTATTAATTAATTTTCTTTCTCCCTCCGCGCAATTACCTACTTTGTGTTTGCTTTTTACCTTAGCGTTATTTCTGGTATTTTCTTGTTGCTTGGCTCCCAAGATTCGTAGCGTAATCTTAAATAGCCTATAACCTTCTTCAAGAATTGGGCTATCAAATACATTTTTTTTTTCAAATGCTACTTACTGGTAGTTCCAGACGTACCCCCTATATACAAACTTGCATACACATTGTACCTCTTTGTAATATTAGAGTAGATTTGCTTCTGCCCGCGACTCCGTTCACGTGGAAGTCCTAAAAAATCACAATATACTAAAATAATGCAACTCATGTTACTCGCCGATAATTTAGCTTTCTAGGAGTGAAATAATTAGTAAAATCCGTTACGTACTTTTTGAGTTTATCCATTACAAACAAACATAAAAATCAAATCTTTTCTCTGTATTATAATATAGTTTAGATAAAAATATCAAGGAACGGTTTAAATTTTATGGATCTTCAGATAGAGGGGATAAACTTCCGAAGTTTATGAAAGCTTGGAATTTCAAATGTATTTGGAGCTTCTTCAAATTACTTCTATTTTGCTGCCCGAAGCAACCCGTTGTCTGGATTTGTTCCCGGTTGATGGCAATAGGCTCGTTCCCTATTATATGGGACTTGGACATAACTTGCAAAACCTTTGTGTATCTAGACTTTCCATGAGCAACTTTACCCATGAGTACCGTACTTAAATATCTCTCGATTACTAAAAGTCTTTTGCAAATAGTCGCGTTTTCTACTTTTTGTATCGTTTTAATATTAAATGGCCGCAAGAGATGTTTAGTAATTGAGGGATATTTGAGTACGGTACTCATACGTAAAGTTGCTCATTGAACGTAGAGATACCACAGTTGAACGTACATTTTCCCTTCGAGATATATAGGCGAAATGTTATGTAGTGGTGTGGATATTTTTTTCAACATATTTCATATTATAATTCGTATTCACAAACATGCAGATTAAGAAAACTCCATCAAGTTAGTAGATGAGTATTAACTTTTTCTAACCAAACTGTAAACGAAAATCTCACTCTACAGATTGCCTTGTCCCACAAAACGCCTGAACTTCCCACAAAATATATTAGCTAAACAACCGGCATATCAAGTCGTAAATCATCTGAAAGGCCTTTCACGGGGATCCGATTTTTTTATACGCGTATAATAAAACGCATGCGTCACCGTACGAATTGCTAGTCTCACCAAACCGAAACCAGAGCTACGGGAACCGATCCGTGGTACGTGTTCTGATAAGACATCACGTATCTCGCATTACTGCTCTCAATGACTCTGGAGTTACGAGTCTTTTCAGCCGACGTTAAAAACGGTGGCACCCTCAGCTATTCTTTCGCCATTATTCACAGGCCCACAATCCGTTGAGTGTGGAGCACCCTTTTAATGCGACCGTTAAGTGCGTCACTACTTTTGTCATTGTACTGCGGATTATCGTGACTTCGATTGTGGGTTCGTCGTTGAGATGCGGTACGACATTATGTAGGGTATCTCTTCTTATAATGTTAACATGAATGCTTTATTTTTATATAAGTTGAAATAATAATTTAAGATTAATATGGCTAAATGTCAATCAGCCGATCGGGTCGATTGATTAGGTTAAGCCACGTTTGCCGCGGTTGGTCCGTGGATGGGCAACCATCTTTACACATACGAGCCTTGACTCGTCCGTGGCTCAGAAAACTTGTTAAGCTATTGGTCCCGGCTATCGTTCCTAGATCTTTGACGGGAATCTCGCAGAAGCTGAGAGAGATAAAAAACTTGACTTACCACACGAGGTTGTCAACATGTGAGACGTATTTGATACTGCAAACACTGTAACGATAATCGTAACAGTAAACTGCCTAGTAGCGGAAAGCTTTGATCAACACCTCAGGAGGGTCTAGGCGTGCGGGTTGTTCGAAAGAGATACCGTGGCCCCTGGCGAACAGGCAACTGAAGGAACACGGGTGGGTTTTAGTCAGTAAAAGTCTGACACACCCTCCCGCTCCGCCCAGAGCGGGAGAAGTTATTTAATGATATCCCATACTCAAAAAAACAAAAAACAAGGGGAAGTCGGACTCGCCCACCGAGGGTTCCGTACAAATTTGAATTTTTTGTTGATGTTATGAATGGCTGGGATATTTTTTATGATTTAATTACAGAATTATAGTTTTCAGACTTTTCTCGGTACTAAGACAATATTACTTGTCAAATTTCATACTTCTAGGTCAACAGAAAGTACCCTATAAATTTTGATTCCCTTGAGAGTGTCGAAATACACGTTTTTTCCGGCATAAATGACCGTATCTTTTTTCGTTAACTTAAAAGTTTGATTTTTTCACAGCTTCAAGAGACTGTAAACTTGAGTATACCGTTTTAATATCAAATCGATACCTCCACACTTTCCTGAGATAAAGGGTCTTGACAGACAGACAAACGGACGGACGGACAACAAAGTGATCCTCTATAAGGGTTCCTTCTTTCCTTTTGAGGTACGGAACCCTAAAAAAGGGTCGCATTGCATGGCTGGGTCAAGGGATTGATTCCGAAAGCCTGCTAGACACGGCACGCATAGTCAGGAAGTTCCACTCTTTAGAGCCCTGACTGGCAGCTTAGGCCCTATTCCTAATGTTGATGGCCCACATTTTTTTATAATTTTTATGTTTTATTAAAAAATATTTAAAAATGGTATCTAATATATAGAAGATTGATAAAGGAAAATTCAAGTACTCAATACTTACTCAAGGTCAATATAAATACTAAACAATAATAATCAATGTTTACAGCACTTCAGTTGACAATTGAATGCGCCCATTTTCTCAACAAGCAATCCAGCTCAACTCGAACGTCAACATTCAGAGAATTAAAAATGTATTTCGATTTTACTAACGACGCTCTCACAAGATAGACTTATAATAATAATAATAATTTTCGTCGGGCATAATAGCTGGCCTGTAAAATATTCGTGGAAATTATTCGGTTTTCAGTGGGCGAGTCATTAGCAAACATTTGTCATTTGCAAACTCAGCTTGACGTTTATCTCTCTACAATTGATGAACGGATGTTAGGGCATGTAATCAATTGTCGCTGGAGGATGATTGTGGCAAAATTTTCAACAAAATTATATCAGTGAGTATTAATTTGTTTGATGTGGACAAAACACGTAGAAACATGTAATGACGAGTGGTGTTATGAAATTTTTTGTTTTAGTTTGCATAAGAATAGAGACGAACAGATTTATTTATACAACATTGTTTTTAGTATATGCGAATATACCTGAATATAGTTTGTTCAGAATAAGTAACTGAATCGATTCCAATAATTTTTATATCATGTTATATTTTTTCCCAAAAAAGTTTTGCAAGTGTGATGGAAAATGTTATCACCTGCCTAATTATTATCTTCTTCTATTTTAATCTTATATTAAGAATTCTTTTGTTTTTTACATTGTTCTCACTTACAGAAACAACAAGAATAATGTTCCGAAGATTTTGTAATATATCCAACTTGATTTAAAATAGTGTCCGTGGAGTTTCTTGCCCGTTCTTCTTGTTAGTTCCGTGTGGTGCCGGACGTAAAAGAATAGCACCAACCCATTTCTTCCCATGGGTGTCGTAGAAGGCACTAGACGTAGAAGTGACTTACTAGAGAATGGGCAGCAGCGTTCTCTATGCATTTTACCACCATAGGTACTGCGATCGCCAACCCGCATGCCAAGTGTGGCGATTATGGCAAAACGCCCTCTTTTGGGGGAGGCCTTTGTCTAGCAGTGGACATCTTTCGACTGAAATGATGAAACTACAAAATTTACGATTTTCCATAAAAACTTTCATCCCCTATTTAACTCCTTTATGGGTTACGTAGTACTAAAACTAGGGTTGTATAAACAGATTGTAGTACATGTTTCAGTTTTCACTAAGTAGGTAGTAGGTATTAAATCTCTGGCAATTAAGTGGGTGATGTGCTCTTCTCCTTGCTTGATTATGAAATAGCCTGTATTAAGGAGGAACAGTGCCGATCCCCTCTATTTGTATTACTACAATTTTATTTTTCCAAGTTTTTTTTTTTTTTTAATACAGGCACTTTGTTCGTGTGTGCGTGTATCCTGTGTGTGTGTGTGCATGGGTCTATGTCCGTGTTTATGTGCCTGAGCGTGCAGCTGTGTAAGCGTGCGTGAATAAAGGACTTGGATTAGTGTGGGTCTATATTTTGGTGAGTGGTATTAGAATATACAAACTTGTCATAACATAATTAAATTAAATATGTTTCTGTTTCTTCGTAGGTTTTATTTTAAAGGAATGTGCGGACAGTCGTTTTACAATTATGATGAAAAAATTTACACATTGGACATGTTTTGTTAATTGCATTGTAAAGAGACGGAGCTAAATAATAAAAGCATTGTGTGAATATTTACACATCTAATTTTTCATTTAAATTAGCTGTTAAATTACCTAGTTGGAGTATTTAAGCACTTTGAAACTTAAATATTCTTAAATATTTTAACGGTCAGAGCGATGAGCAAAGCCGAACCTTTAATAAAAACTCCAGTGTTCTTAATTTAATCTTAGGAAAACTTCAAAATAAACGTTATAGCCGCCTCCCGTCATAAATAAACAATTCAGCCTATTAAAAAGTTTAGCAAACAAAAATTTACGATCACAATGTTGTTAAGTTATTTGGGCTCTTAGCCCAAAGTCCTTTACCATTTGAGATTAATAATTTCTATCTAGTTTTTGTTTTCGTCCAAGTTAAAGTGCTTGGAGACTGAAAAAACACTGGCATGTTTGTAGGCCTATTTGAGATCATAGTTGAAAATTACTGCAATAACATTTTTTTTGTTAGCCTTTGTTGCGTCCCACAGCAAGGCAAAGGCCCCCTCTTCTTCATTCTAGACCTCCCTGACTTGTGCGTTCTCAGGCCATGTTGGCCTTACAAACCTGTTCAGATAAACACATCACTTTCGCCGTGGTTTACCTCGACGTCGAGGTCTTTTCTCAGGCGTCCAGTGAGTGACGATCTTTGCCCATCTCTCCGGACACATTCGCGCGACGTAACCGGCCCTGTCCTACTTCAGCTTGGCTATTTTTGCTCCAACATCCGCTACTTGAGTTATTTATCGAACATACTGGTTTATTTATAATCGTTGTTTAAAGTTAAGTAATTATTAAAGTTTGCTTACCCATACATTTTTGTCGTTTAAAAGTCTCTTAATCGCAACGTTTTTAAATAAATCTTTTACGTGCTGAAAGTTTCGCATCTACTATAATATAATATAGCCACAGTGCTTTAGTATTATTTATTTGACATCGTGTAAATTTTTATGATATTACCTATGTAGGCAGTCTACAGACCTACGTAGGTGTTCTCTAGGCTATCTAACTAGGCTATTTTACCGAAAAATAAGTTGCACTTTTGTAACGTTGGTTCGATAAATTTATAAATTAAAATAAAACCGACGAAAAATTTTAACGCCGGGTTCAGAATCATGTAATAATTGTGCATCGACGTCCCTTCCACCCTTTGTAATTGAGTAGTGTTTTAGCCAAAACCATTTGCTTTGTATCGGTACACAAGTACTATTACTTAGGTACGTGTACACTGTTTCAATTATGACGAAGCCCTCTATTGTTTGGCTAGCCACATTCTGTCATTGTATTCAGTTGTACTGAATAGAACTGGTAGTATTAATCAGCTCGGTGAGTTGAGCTTCACTTAAATGATTAAGTTGGTATATTTCGTGTTTATTTGCATAATATCGATTTCATAGCGGACACGAAATGTAATTCGATCATCGTTAAAAGTCGATCTGCATTCGAGCATCGATATGAGTTCCATAAAAATCTAAATCGATCCAATTGTGCGTATCAACAATGGAATGAATAAATTAGTCTCTTTGTACACTGACCGCACTATAACGGTTGATTGGTTCCGAATAAAATTAAAAACTTTGTATTGTTATTCAACCGTTGATTGCGTTAACGGAATAAATAATGAATGGTTTAATTCTGTTCGAATTATCCTCGCTAATACGAAAGTGAGTTAGCTCATAATGTGCAAAATTGGATTGTAGAAACGTGTTTTCGTCAGGCAATCTCTTGGTACCTATTTCCAATTTAGCGTTGAGGTATATTTTTGTAGGCTCATTTTATTTCAAGCAACATTTTTCCGAACATCTTGTTGAATTTAAGAAGCCTTTAATTATGTTCATTTTTATTGGCGTGAAATTGTTTATGATAAAGCATGACCTCAGGATAATTTGGGATCTTTATAGTTACTTTAAATGTGGTGATTGTATTTGCTCATTCGACAACGAAGATAACGGCGTAGACGTATTTAAGGATATGTCTGTATTTGAAATTCCTGATGAAAGATAATATAGGTAAGTTTTATTTTAACATTAGGTACAACATTCTGGACAATGTGCTTAGAATAAATAATACCAAATCCAAGCTAATTTGAACCTTCTGTAAAATGGAAAAGAACCAAATGAAAAAAAAGACTCTTTTTAATAACTAGAATATGCAGAAAATTCGCCTAAATTTAAAAATAAGTGTTACGATGTTTGGAAGAAGTTTTTGATAAAGGTTCATTGGAAAAAGGAATCTGGTATAAAACCATGTAGGATCAGCCTTTTCGCGCAGTTTATTATTAGTAATTTAAGTAGAAAATTATTGTTGCAGCTCATAGACTCAGATCTAGACACATTCCATGTAATAAATTTACGTTCATCATGAAAAAGACAAACTCGCCTAATTGTGTGGATTGTGGAACTGTGGGAGATTTACATCACTTATTGACCGATTGGCCTGTTCGATATGAGTCTCATATGGGTGCGACAAGAGTCTCATAGAAATGATCTATATGGGGCCTTGAGGTTGAATTGACTTGATATAGGTACATTCTATGTACTTTTGTCTAAACCAAATGGTGAAGTGAAGTGTAATAATATAATAAGGCTCCTTTACTTATGTAAGTAGGTACACTCCTTTATAATTGGTCATACATTCTGAGTCTACACAATACTTCATGTGCGCTTATTCTATTATTATGGATTCATTCATTAAATAGAACTAAACAGATGTGGTTGTTTCCTTGAAACCACCCCTTAGGAACCCCAACATTACAGAAGAACGCTAGGAGTTTGTTCAGGTTCATAGCTCAAATGTAATTCGTAGCAGTGTGTATTCAGGGTACGATGGGACTGGCATATGTATTGTCTTAAAGTCCTTAATCAAATCCTGCTAAAATTATAAATGTGTAAGTTTGTGTGTTTGGAAGTTTGTAACTATCACGCAAAATTGAACCAACGGATTTGGATGAAATTTATAACCTATTCAACACATAGAATATTTTTTAACCCGGTAGTACGTTCCCGTGAAATAAATTCCGAACTCCACGCGGGCGAAGAAGTTACCTATTTTTCACAGCCTTCATACATATATTTTGTGGCATGAAAAATTGAAGGAAAACACGACTTTGATGCAACATAGTACGATTGCAACATAGTATCATTTTGCAATAATTGCAAAAACTATCTAATTTGCTATCTTTGGTGTTTTAAAAAACACAAAGATATAAAATATAACCAAAAAGTATAAAAATGGGGTAAAAACTGCAGATTTGAATTTATAGGACGAGTTAAACTTAGCGGTTAACATAACACAAGATTGATTCTAAACATTTCTTACATACGCTAACATTTTCCATTACAACCCCTTGCAACAACAATACAATACCATATTGTACCGGCTCACAAACCTTGTTTCCATACCGTAGATGTAGGATCCCTATTGGGTCGAACTAGGAAATTGAATCGGGCAAGCAAGGCAAATAATGCCCGATAAGCCGCGTCGACAAATGACCAATGCAAACAGCTTACAACCGACCCGGGTCGCACACAACTTGAATCTATAAGCAATCTCTGTACGCCGTGTTGTCTGTGTGATTTATAAATAAACAAGATATTGCTCTAGTTAAAGAGGGATAGGGTCATGCAATGGATTGTTGTTTAAGATGAGAAATTGCAGTTCCGTTTTTTTTTTTTGTTTCAGCACGTACTATGTACTAACGAGGTATTTGAAAATAGCTCAGCCTAGCTTGATCAGCCTTTAATTTTCCCACTCCTGGGACAATTTTTTTTTTGGGTGGGTAATCATCAAATAACTTCTCCCGCTCTGGGTGGAGCAGGAGGGCGTGTCAGACTTTTACTGACTAAAACCCATCCGTGTTCCCTCAGTTGCCTATGTGTCAGGGGCCACGGTATCTCTTTCGAACAAACCGCACCCCTGGCAGGCATCGGCCCTTACACATGTCTTAAAATTTTTGGTTCTAAAACATGCCCGTTTCCTCACGATGTTTTCTTTGACAGTTTTGACAGCAGTGGTGATTAAATAACTTACACAAAGTAAAGCATCTGTCTGGATTCGAACCTACGATCTACACGTAGCGGCCTTGAAAAATACCCAGTCAGTGAAGTGGTTAACTGTGTCTACATGTTGTTCAGCAAAATAAAGAAGAAGAAGAATTACTCTTAATTGTTTTCTCTCTTTTCATCCATTTTGAAAGTGACAACAATTGAAACTAACGTGAAATGAACACATACCTTCTTGCTACAAGATACAATCTAACTTTAGTAGTGGTCCAAAAGCGCAGAGCCAGTTTTTGCATTTCCAACTTTATTTCGGCTTGGGTAAAGTCTTTAATGGAAAAATTACAACTTAGCACCGGACTAAGTTGTCAGTCTTGTAAAAAGAAATGCATTTCTAAACATGTTGGGTTCTTAATTTAGAAACTGGCTCGGTGGCTTAAATTTGATCTAAATAAGTGGGAGTTTAAAATTAAACAAACCTTTTAAAAATAATCATTCACAAATCTAGACAAAAATCATTATACGTTGTCTAAATATAACCAATTCAAAATTTTTTTTACCTTATATTTCTTCCCTTCACTGTGCCAAACCGGTGACCTGTATCAATAATGTTTGAGATGGAAATATCTTCAAGTAGGTGATCGTAAAAGCCACTCAAAAGATTACGTATTATTCTTTTACATTGAGTCGAACGAGAAGTGGAGCCTGCAAATACAAAATAAACTAAGTATTGTAAGTAGGTAATGTATTTTTAAACAGGTTGCTACTGTATTTCTTTTTTTTTTTGTTTACAAGACTGGTTTTGATATTATTCTGAACTAGAAAATTGCCAGGGGCTTCGCCCGCGTGGATAGCGGAAATTGTCCCACGGAAACGGTAGTACCGAGATGAAAAGTATTATATATGTTATTCCAGGTTCCCAAATTTCATCCAAATCCGTTTAGCCGTTGTTGCGCGATTGAATAACAAACATCCAAACATCTAAATATCCGAACATACAAATCTTCACATTTATAATATTATAGTAGGATTAATTTGGTTGTAGGTATACTGAGTTAAGTTCTTTCTTCTACGTTGAAGACAAGGAATTTCAACTATAATTCTTTCTGCACATGTGTCTTTCCTGGTACCTCATTAACGGCATAATTAAGTAAATGTATATTAACTCCTCCCAAATTGCGATGTTTATTTTATTTTTTATATTCTTCTCGGACATAATATTTACATTATTTAACATTATACCTAAAAATCTAATTTCAACCCTTTATTAGTGGTTGTAATAGCAATCATGTCATTTGATTTACAAAGGTTTTTATATTTTGTTTACCTTTTATTTTTGAAGATTCTTTTATATTTTGTGAATGTAGGAGTGTTGTTGTAGGCCTTGTTGACTGTATTAAGTACGTGGTACTTGTTGACAGGCCCAATTTATTACGGCAATTATATTTTTTTCAGGAACCGTCCATTTGGAACCGTGCATCTAGCTACTGACGTTTCGTATTTATTTTGACGTTCCTATGAGCTTTTTATGTGCCTATTTGAAATAAATGCTTGGACTTTGGCTTTTGATTTTAATTGCCCTTGTAGGTTTACGTGGCATAAAATATTTTGATTTTGATTATTTTACAAAGAAAGCTGTAGTTTAATGAAGATGAACACTGCTTAAGTTGCAGCATGGCTACTTGCATTGGCATAAATGGCTTTCACAATCATTATTATGCTCACGCTACAGAGAAATATGAAAAAAAAAATGGGACTTTATAAGCCCAGAGGCGTTATAGAGGCATGCAAGAGTAAATTATGATAACTTTAACACTATTAGAGTAAATACCTATCTTAAGATAAAAACTTCGTGTCTATTTTTACCCGACTTTTAAAAGGAGGACGTTTTTAATATCTATCTTCCTTATTTATTTACGCATCTTCTGTTTCAATTTCCTTTCGTGTATGAGATTCAGCTGTCTAGTTAAAATAACAGTAGCTCAAATATAGCAACCCCAAAATAAATATAAAGTTATGTTTAATGATAACCAGTTATTCAGAACAAACATTGAAATATCATACGATGTTCCTAATATATAAACTAACCGAAATAAACAGCCGAGAAAAATATGTATTTTACTCACTGGCGAACAAAAGTTAGAAACCGCAAACTGACTCTCCTATTAGCTTCTCATACCGCCCACCACTACACGTAATTTCCCAAATAAACATACTTTATTAGTTCTATAAATAACCCATATAAATCGAGCCAAATTTTATTTTACAATTACAACATTTATACATAGTCATTATAATACAAGGAAAAGAGAATTGTTAATCAAAATGAGGATTAGATAAATAAAAAGAAGCATAAATCCTTGGCCAGAGTTCAAAGTATCCCCATACCAAATTTCATCATAATCGGTAAAGCTGTTTTGAAGATTAGCTGGAACAAACAGCCAGACAACAATAGTAAAAAAAAATGTATTATATGTACCGTATACATGTCTATTTTTGATGGTTTTAATCGTTTAAAAGGGTCATTTTACTCATCATTATGAATAACTTTTATAATGGGATCAACCCTGAAATCGTGAAATTAAGATGAGTTGATCCATACATTGCGTCGAGATATGCGAACATAAATTCTCAATGATCCTTTTAAACGATTAAAACGATAAAAAAATAGCTATGTATACTTTAATGGCTATTTTTTAAAAAGCTGTTTTATGACATTACAAATAGACACACAAATATTATTTGTTAGTATTGTATTAATGTCTAGATAAAATAACACAACAAGACGCCTTGTTACCCCAAAAGTTTGGGCAGAAGTGTTCACACCCACATTTCGTTAGATGTGTTCAAGTCTAGTTTGAAATAGTAAGCAAGCCTGTTGTCATTAACCCGACCACCGTAGGCGCGGGCTTGCGGATGGCGAGTAATGGGTAGCTCGCTGTCCGGTGAGGAACAAGCCCGGGTCAACGGCGCGTTGTGTTCCACGAGCGCTTCAAAGAGATATCAAAGTCAACTGATGGGGTTCGCAAGGGCTGATGCCTGCCAGGGGTGCGGGTTGTTCGAAAGAGATACCGTGGCCCCTGGCACACAGGCAACTGAAGGAACACGGGTATATTTTAGTCAGTAAAAGTCTGACACGCCCTCCCACTGCGCCCATACCGGGAGAAGTTATTTGATGATTTCCTATACAAAAAATAAACCGGGTACAAATCCAGACTCCAGACTGCTATTGAGAAATTCCAGACTGTAAAAGCCAACAACACTAAGCCAACCTAGAAATCGAACCCTCAAAATCACATGCTTAGCAGGCCCCTATTAAGCATAAGGTCTTCGATGCACTTGCGCCCTTAGGCCAACAACGCAATCCAAAACGGGGTTTTCAATAGCGCTTAATAAGTAATAAACCGCATGGTTATATAAACTTTTAAAAACAAACCATTCTTGTTTAAGCAATTCCACTCTCGTAACTGCTAATAGGTAAACAAAGGTAAGTATTTTCATTCATGACTAACAAGTTAAAGAACAACTCTCTGAATATTATTTGACTAAAACACTCATTATTGTGTTCAACAAGATTTTCCTTTAGAAGTTTTGAAGCGTTCGGTAAATATTTGCTCAGCGTAGCTCAGGAAAGAAAGTGTACGGATCCCATTTTTTAAACGCTGATTGCTTGAACGTGCTCGGAGACTTAAGATGTTTCTCATCAAAAAGAATAACAAACAATAGCTGCGAAGGTCATTTAAACATAAACGTGCTTGTATATATTTTGTAGGACTAGTTAAATGTTAATCAAACTGCCTAGTATTTTTTCAACTATGTTGGGGTCGGCTTACAGTCTATCCAGATACAGCTGAATACCGGTATTTTAAATTGAGCAACTGCCTATTTGACTCCTACATCGTGTGGTAAGAGTTGTTTTTCCGGCTTCTGACGACCCGAACGACTGTCAAAGATTCATGATGACTGCTGGGATCAACAGCTATTCGTGCTTTTTGAGGCACGGAGGGTCTTGGTATGTAAAGATGGTGACCCATCAATGGACCAACTGCAGCAAGCGTAGCTTAACCTGATAGATCGACCTGTGGGGCTATTATGGCTTAGCCACAAGCCTCTCACTAGTTACATGGTCATTATAATATTCGGTTTGCTACATACACAGATTGCTGTCAGATAATTGGTTGCATAAAGTGTTTCTTCCAAAGTAAAAAAATAATATAAAATTTCGCGTTCTACCTATGGCTACCGTCGTGAGCCAATAATGAGGTTGTAAATATACACTAATCTTAACTGAAGTGTCACACAACGTGCTCTGCTCGTGCTGGGAAGTAAAATTCTATTACCGTTTCGACTACAATTTTCCTTCATACTTAATGAGTGAAGCTACGTTCTTAGGTTAGTGTTATAAATCATTATAACAACGAGGAAAAGCTTTATGGGTTTTAATTTTAAATCCTTTACTATGAAAAAGTTCACGGTGGGAGCAGTTAGACCAGATGCTGCATAGCCTCTCTGCGGGTTGGCCTTAGTATGAATTTGGACAAGACAAAAGTCATGTACAATTCACACGTTGTCGTACCGAGTCCAGTCCACATCGAAGGGTCACTTCTCGAGGTTGTGAAGGAGTATGTCTACCTAGGGCAAGTCGTCCAGCTCGGTAGACACGTTAAGAAAGTGGCTGGGACAGACTGGATGCAGAAGGTGGAGCACAGGGGTTGTGGCGCAGCCTGAGAGTGGCTTATATACAGCAGTGGACGGATAGGCTGCGTTGACTGTTAAAAAAAATGTGTTTTACTACAAACCCTGTGCCCTATGGTATTTCCTATCGGTATTATGACGATCTACCTTTAAAACTTTCATCGCCTATTTAAACTTCGTTATAAAAGGAACTATTGTGTAAAAATTCATGAATTAAAGATTTTTACTATCTAAGTACACTATTTTATCAGCTATCGCTTATCGTTCTAATCGCAAGATTAAAAAAATAAACAAATTTAATCAAATAAAGCGGGCAATTTTTTTTGCAAAACGAAACCAACAGAAGAATTGAAAATCAACACGTGCAGAACAGATATCATGAATACTTCTTATTGGTTTAAACCTATCACTGAATTAACTTTAAAATATGTGTGTGAATAAAGAATGTAAATACTCAAGTCGATGCGCAGAGAGTCGATACTTGCCGGTACCGACGCGATTGTGTTTGCTTCTCAATTCCAATGCTAATATTTATTCTGAAACTCTGGATTATCAGTCTCTCTCTCCCCATCGTTTGCTACCTATTTGCATCTGTCTATTCAATGTTAATACAAACTGACCAACCAAACTAAAAAATAGAAGGAGTTTAAAATTATTTTTTCAGTTTGGTTTTTAAAGTGTGTTTTTTAGATTATTTTTTTAACTATTTTTTTTTTCTATTATTTAGTTCGGCTAGCTACAAAAACGTGATTTCTTAGTTTTCTTTTTACATTTGTTTTTGGCCAGCATAATGCGACTTTATGAAATTATTGAATTGTCATCGATCCTTGATAAGGGTGCAAAGTTTCAAATCAATCTGACGTTTTGAAGGGGATAAATTCACGTTCAAAGATTCCGTTCCAACAAAACATACCAAACTAATAAAAGCGTGTTAAAAAGGAACATAAACGAAAATTGCAATTCAACGTATTTCATTTCCGAATGAAACGGGTATTCTTAAACATTTATACATCAAGAAAAATGTTTGCGTAAATGCGAATAGCCTTTTATGAATGCAACGCAAACTTTTGATATCGAATGAATTCATAAACATAATAACAGAAGCACAGACCTCCATATTTTCATTCAGTTTATTGAACTGCGCTAGTAGCTAAGCTAAATGGATTCCTTCGAGCTTCACTGAAGCAAATTTAATAAGACGAGTTTTATTATAAAAAAATTGCGTTGAGTGATTGAAAAAACTTTTAGAAATGTGACAAAATTTAAATTTCCAAATTGAGTTTTATGTTGGGTCGATCCACATGATCGGACATTGCAGGTATTTTATTTTAAGCTCGAAATAATACTCTTTTTCGAAGGCTCTAATATTTGTTGCTCATCCTAACTATCAGTCAGCGATGCTGAACAAAACATATTAATTATGAACTTCACATATAGTGAATGCCTTGCTGGTCACTAGCCCAAGAGTGCATGGTATTGGATAAAAACCCAATCTCACTTTTTGTCCTAAGATCGGTCCTCATGTCGGGAAAATTCCAGGTGTAAAAACATCTGGAATTTTTAGTTGCAGTCCGGTGTTTGGATTTGAGCTCGGTTGATGCCAATGTGACTTAAACATACCTGGCGAAATGTGGGTGCACTGTAGGTGCACCTCTGCGAGACCCTTCGAGGAATATAGACGTGATGTTGTGTTATGTTTTATATAAATACTTGCGAGCAGCAAACCCATTAAAACCCATCAAAATATAACAAACTGGATTAAGTCTCTTAGTTATGAGGATACGGAAGCTCTTCTGGAACATCATGAGTAATATAACCACACACCGTAACGATACACAACTCACTCTACTCCACATACTACACTACAGTACACCACACTACACCAATCCACACACCGCAGCACATCACATCACACTAACCCTCACTACATCTCACACATACGCCTCACACACCACGCCAAACTAAATCATATACACCACGCTTCTTACCACATGATACATACTTTAGAAATTAGATTAAATAAAAAAAAAATATATACATGAATTTAAATTAAAATCTAAGTTATGTAAGAGCAGGGTCCCCTAACACAGGCATTGTTTGCCTAAAAGGATGCTACCAACACAATTCATTGTTTACAAAGCTTTTTGTGAAAATAAATAAAAAAAAGTCATTAGTTTGTTAAAATCGACACTTGAATATGTCAGTGTCAACCGCATTGCATTGGTGCTCGTTAGTGTCATTACGACCCCGCGCCCTACGGGCGGTGTGTCACTTTGTAACTGACGCAAAACGTCAACATTTCATATAAAAAACATTCTGCTTTGTCCACAGCTTTGGCCGTCATGAACCATAATTCGAAGCTACTTTGAAAATCAAGCCCACATTAAAGCCGCATCGTGCACCAGCGCACCACAATATAAAAAAATCCGACTACGTAAATAATGAACTTAATTAAAAAAATGGAAACAAGAACATTTTATTTTAAAAGGTTGTAAGTCCGATGGGCAATATAGGCCTTTATTGTTAAATTTAAGACGATGCCTTAGACTGCATGATATTGTTTATATTATGACATTTAAATAGCTGATCAGTGACATAGATCATCGAATTTCATTGTATTTTTCTCAATATGGCGTCTGGTTGTTGCTATATTGAATTTTGATTACTGTTGTGTCTTTATTGACACTCACAAGATTAAGACGAATCGGTCGACGTAAGAATAATCGAAATCGGCCCACGTGTTTGATCTCTAGAGTGCCACAAAGTAACAAACATACGTATGCTGATATACATAACTCTCCTAAAGGGTAAAAAGGCGCAATTTATTAATTTATTTCAATCAATTGCGCAATCGTGTCAGAATGACCGATCATTGACACCGTAATTGTTTATTTTGACAGTTTTGGTAACCAAGGCGTCATTATGATTTTGCGGTGGTGTGTCACTAACACTGCATTGGAAAAAATCTCGTTTATCTGTGAACAGGTCGACGAAATAGTGCAAGGCAGACAAGAATTACCATTCCACATTGAGCAAGCAATACTCAGTGTTATGGTGAGCCTAATTAGAATCATTCAGACGAGCGATGTCAAAGACTTGAGTAGTCATGACTGGCACACGCACACGAGTTAAAATCATTGTGGTATCCGCCCACATACTTATTACTTGGTTAAGTGAACGCATTGAATTAATTCTTTTGTCATCGCTTTTATTACTTGAACTGGCTTCTGCCCGCCACTTCGTCGTAAGAATTCTTGTTGCCCCGACCCATCTCGTCACATTATTTCTTAGTTTTCCCTTAGCATTCTTTCTGACTTTTTTATGTTTGCGTGATCCTGAAGGGCCTTACTCTGATTTCAATAATAGCCTATTGCCATCCTCATGAGTTGGGCTATCCCATGCAAAAAAAAAAATCAAATTCGACGGTAGTTCCAGAGATTAGCATGTTCAGACAAACAAACTGCTCAACTTTGTTATTAGTATAATTCAATTATTATTATTTATAAGTATGGATATAGATGTTATAAAAATATCGTGGCTTACACTATATTGCGTTACTTATTGTACATAAGTAATCAAATTTACGTTTTCGATATGAATGATTTTTAACCGTCGAAAAAACGGAAGAGGTTCTCCAGTCGACGCGTGTATTTTTTTTTTATGTATGACCACGCATAACTTTTTACAGCGTAGTCCGATTTTGATAATTCTTTTTTATTGGAAAGGGTTTACCTCGAAGTTGGTCTCATATAAATTTGTTAAAAAAATTCCAACCCTAAGGGTAGGAAAATAGGGGATGATTGATTGTTCACTCACAGATTTTAATGCCGAGTTGTGTATTACATTATGTAATAAAAATTAAGCATGTATTAGTAATTAGTAGATTATAGCCCCAACTAATTATAAAATAAAAACTTTTTAACAAAAAAAATAAACCACCAAAAAAACTGAAAAGCAAAAAATACTAAACCTTTTTGTTTAACCTTAATAACTAAGTTTGGAATTCGGTGACTTTGGATATGTTTTTTAATTTGTGTTTTTGTTAATGTCACCGCCTTCCGAATTTAGTTATTAAGGTTGAACAAAATTGTTCATTATTTTTTGCTTTTCACTTTTTTCGGCGGTTTAATTTTTTTGTTAAAAAGTTTTTTAGTAACATTGAAACTTAAAACAAAATAAACATAGGTGACTTGCAAGTCGCACAAATCTAGTACAGTCCTTTCACAACTATATTACCTCTGATAGCTGCTTCCCATTAGCCACCTTCTAGTAATCAAACTATAGATCGATGTAAATATGACAGCGATGCAAAATCACATCATTTACTACAAAAGTCTATGTTGGCCACTAACGCCACGTGGCGGTACGTAAACTTCAGGAACCGTTAATTAACCGCTTCCTTTCGTTGACTCTCATCGCCCTTCATTTGCGGCGGTGAGTACATTATTTCTCCTCTAATAAGTCGACTAGCTCGCCCCTCGTTACTACATTATTTCATGTCCTTTATTTTCCCTAGCTATTTCCGAAGAATATTTTTTCCGTAAGAATTTATGACAATAGGGGATCCCCCGTATCCTTCCGTAAGAGGATGTCAGACTTGCTAGGTCGCTGATGAATTTCTGTTGAAAACTTTCGTATTGTAGTGTAGAGCGTAGTTTTATATATTGTGTATAATTACATAGTTTTCTTGCTGTGTCACTTTGGAAGGCCACCGAACACTACGTCTTCCAGTATGCGGTCACCACTCCAGGACCTTTCAAACCCATCGGCCATCTGTTCTGCCACTTAAGTTTTGAATTTCTTCGATCTTTGTCGGTTCCTTGGTACTTTTGTAGATCTCTTCATTACTGATTCGATCACGTAGGAAAACTCCAAGCATAGCCCTTTCCATTGCCCTTTAGGTGACTTAGCCTTCTTATAAGGACCATAGAGGATTATTATGTGCATAATTATACAGTTTTGTTGTTATCTCACTTTTTATTGAAAAGTGACAAAACCGTTTCAATTTGTCACATAAACTTTAGCTGAGCATTGAAAACTTTATTTTCACATTTCTTACTATACGAGGTATTCTCCAACTTGATTAATCCTACACTCGCCTTCGTCAAGTTGCAAACACGCTCTCATCCAACCATAAAAAGAACATAAAATCCAATATACCGCTAAACAGCTTAATGAAGATACTTCACGGAGTTGAAATGAAATAGTTAATAAAGGCATGCATGCAACAACATGGCATTGTGAGGCACACATCGGGATTGTGCACATTGTTTGTCGTACACACACTTTGTGCACTGTTATGGTGACGTAAAAGTTGAGCTGAGGAACTAAGTAGGCCACGTTTTATCTTGACACGGATAAGTTTCGTACGTTTGCTTGATTTAAGTGTTAAGATTCAGTTTTTGGAGTAAGCTGGGATGAAAAGAATTAAGCTTGTGACCAGCTATTTGTATGTAAGGTAATGGAAAATGGTTGCGGTATTTGGGTGTGATTTGGGCGGGACAATGGGTTAGACAAGATAAGCCAATTTTTATGGTAGTTGTTCAAGTGGAATAGTAGTCGTTTCAGTACCTACCTATCTTTTTTGTAAATTATCATGGACAAAAAATCATTTTAAGCCTGCTATTTGCACAACATTTGTTAGTCATGGAAAACAAAATAGAATATTTTTTTAATTGGTTAAAACAGACGTAGGTAAGCATGAGAATAGAGATGGGTAACAGTAAAATCTAAACAAATTATAAAAAAGGGTTACAATTTTTACAACAGTTATTTACACATTAGGTAGATTATTATAATCATTGGAAGAAATTTAACGGGCACTTATTTTATTTTTCGGCGGTTGGTAAAGTCTTATAGTAAAACATAACATAAACAGAAGTAAAATAAAATTGGTTGGTTATTTCCTCCTAAACTGTCAGTACAAAAATTCTCAATTGGTTTAGTAAATGAATGGTGTGTGAAAATGTTAGGATGGACCTGTGACCAGCTGCGCAACTACTTAAAAGTTAGATTTTTACCGACTATTTCCGATTTCTTAACTGTTAACAAATTACTGTCTATTAAGCCCACCAACTGTTTCATCTTTATTAATTTACCCATTTAAATATTTGTTAATCATAATTTTTATTTCGTTACTGGTCAGTTTTTACTACTGAACTTGTTAATAAGTGTTTTAATATACCAAAACTACAATAAACAATATATAACTAAGTGATTGCCAAAGCTTTTATAGCTGCCATTTTTTCAGTAGATGCTACATCAAAACTTTGCGTGACAATTTCCTTCATTTTTCCCATAAGAAATCACCAAAATAGTTTCGTAATCAAATACAACCCGTGCACCTAGGCACCACGAATATTATGTTCGGTCATGTTGCAAAATAGGCCCCTGAGAGCAACGGCATCGGAACTCAGTCACGCGTGTCGATAATAAATCTAAGAGGGGCACTGCCGATTTGGTCCCAAGATATTCAATGTTCTGTACAATGCGGCTTGTGTAGGGTTATATCACTACGTAACTAGTTATATCTCACTTCGTACACACAGCGTCACTAAGTGCTAACCCTTCAAGGTTTAAAATGTTACACTGCTACAACATTGAATTCGTTACGAATAATCTAAAGAATACTTCAAAAAGAGTTCATTGTTTTAACTTGGATTCGGACCATCGCATAACCAAACGCCATCATACTCATACCGGCAGTTTGACGAACGAGCCGGCGAGTCAACTTTATATTAAAAAAATAAAAATTGCTTGACATTAAGAACATGTCGTGCCTGGGATTTGAACCTTTAATCTTATGTGTGGCAAGAGGTCTTAAAACCTCCAGTATAATCAGACATTGAATAGTCTTCCGTAAATTTTAACCATACAGTAATTATAAGAAAATGTTTTTGCAAAATACAAAAGTAACTTGAGCCTAGCACGAATTTGAACGCACATGTCTTTTGGAAGGGTAACCACTTAATGAAGCTGTGTGTACAAACGCTATACGTTTACATGACTATCAGGAGTAAAAGTAGGGTAATCCTTAATGAATATATAATCAGAACATAACATTCAGGATAGCAAGATTAGATTTTAAATACAATGAACTTTGAAACTTATGTGCCCTTTTTTACAATGTCCCGATAAGTTTCAGCTAACCCACTATCCTTCTTCCCATGAGTACGCAGAAACTACATAAGGCTACCTGCTACGATCCTTACATACTCCTTTTGCATCGTTTGCGTTTATACATCTGGTCATACAGGCACGCCGGTTGCGATTATTACGCAGCTGACCTTTCTGTAAAACATCACCAATAAGGTTACTATTTATACACCGTGACATTTTAGTCGTCTTACAAAGGTGGTCTACTGAATGTATCCGTCATAAAATACCTCAAGGCGCAATTAAAACGTTGTTACCATTAATTACTACAAAGCAAAAAAGAAAAATAATTAATGCTTTAGAATTATGAAACACCCTCCCTGTTAATAATGTTTACGTATCAATTCCATCAACTCCAAATCATTAATTCCATCTCAATAACAGGGTGTTTCAAACTATGTCATGCGTCTTAGTGATTAATATTTTGTTTTTTTTAATTATGCGAATGTTCAAAAAAATATGTTTGTCTTTATAAATGGTTAGTAGCCATTGGATACATGAAGTGGGCTGCCGTTGTAAGACGAATAAAATGTCACGGTGTATAACTATACACCGTGACATTTTATTCGTCTTTCCACTCATATCTGCCTTGTGTTAGCCGTCCTCTATTCATCCTCTCAACATGACCAAACCATCTAAGCATACTCTTTTCAATTTATACATAACATGACGCCTTTTTTCCCCAAGGCGTTAGGCAGCGGTGTACTTATAGTACACTCATATTACGCACAGTCTTTTAAATTTTTATCACTGCATCTTCTTTTAAGCCGCATCCATGCCTTATCAAATCATTTTTAAGCCTACCTATTAGTAGGGCATCGAGAATCCCAGGCTGATTCCCGGCTACCGTTCGACGGCGAGTAATGGGTAGCTCGATGTCCGGTAAGGACCAAGCCCGGGTCGACGGCGCGTTGTGTTCCACGCGCGTCTCAAAGAGATATCAGTACCAACTGGTGGAGTCCGCAAGGGCCGATGCCTACCAAGGGTGCGGGTTGTTTGAAAGAGATACCGTGGCCTCTGGCACACAGGCAACTGAGGGGGATACGGGTGGGTTTTAGTCAGTAAAAGTCTGACACGCCCTGCTGCTCCACCCAGAGCGGGAGAAGTTATTTGATGATTTCCCATCCTCAAAAAAAAACAGTCTACCATTAGTATCGATTGATAGTCAACTTAACTTATAATCATCATCATCTGCCTCACCTTTTCCCAAATATGTTGTATGTTGTGTTGTGGTGCCGAGTCTAACCGGATACAGCTGAATATCAGAATTTTACACTTGCCTTACAATAACTTAGTTATTTATTAACACTTGACTTAAAATATGGCAGATATTTCGTTTTTTCAATTTATGTGGTAGATAGTTCCTATTTGGACACAATGTAATATGTCTGTGGTCATTTTAATGTATTAATTATGCATGATCCGTGTGGTGCCGGAGGTAAAGTACAGCACTATCCCATTTCTTCCCGTGGGTGTCGTAAGAGGCGACTAAGGGACTTACTAGAGAATGGTCAACTGCGTTCTCTATGCATTTGACCACCATACTGCGATCGCCAACCCACCTGCCAAGCGTGGCGATTATGGCAAGCCCCCTAAATTGGGGGAGGCCTAAGCCCAGCAGTGGATGTCCTCCAGCTGATATGATGATGATGATGAATTATAGCATGCATGGTGATTTTGTGACGATGTTAACTGTCTGTTAATATCAGTAATAAACCACAGTACCGCGCAGACCATTATTTTGTGGTTTAATCACTAACTGTTATTCTAATACCAGTAATGTATTACAAACATCTGGCTTCTGTCAAAATGTTTATGTTTCCCTCATAAACAAGCGAGTGATTGTTTAGATCTATGTTTATGTTTTTTCCGGCTGATATGATGGAAATATAGACATGTTTTTTCCGTGAGATAATGACAAATAAACCGAACGTTGTTGAAAGGAATATATTTCTGGTAAAAGATAAATATGACACATCAACTGTGAAGGGAGACTTATTCTTACTTACTCTTACTTAGATGTAAAATATTGAAAGTATCAAATTATGATCAGCTAAACAAAGTACTAATACAACGCGTAACATTATTAACGCAAGACCACACCCTTATTGGAGTACCTAATAAGATAAAAGCATAATACAATGAGAACTAACTGTTAAATCGTGTTGAACTTAGCCTTAGGTACTTTATGCATTGCAAAATTAGTCATCTTTTTTGGCTCAACCGGCTGTAGTAATAATTTTTGAAAAAATACCTAAACACTGTCAAGGGTCAAGTAATTAACACGATTACTTTTCTATTGGTATCAGACTCAATTAGTCTGCCTAAGAGACGATGGGATATTAAAAAAAAAATGACTGAATTTGATTCAGTTGTCAACTATGAACAAATTACTTTCAGGCGTCGATTCTGTTACATCTTGTGTAAGCAGTAGTTAATAGCACTGTTTATATTTGAGTGAATAAATTATCGGCTTCTAAAAGCTTAATAAATTCTAATCCGCTGATAAATCTAAGGTTATGTACGGTAACTAGCTGACCATAATACCTACCATTAACCAATCATTTAAGTTGACGTAGTATTTGACACCTGAAGAGATTGATAAGGTTGGCAAAAACAGGGAGTGTAAATGTTAATCATAACATAAAGTACATAATATTTTCACGCCTATATTCGGCAAAGGGTATGGCAGAGGTGTAATATAGTACGCCAACATTTTTCCAATTATGTATAAGTTCCATGTAACAGGGAGCGAGCCTATTTCCATTAACCGGGCACAAGTCCAGACTCCGGGCAGGTACTGATAAATCCCAGGTGGAAAAACCCAAGACCTTATGCTCAGCAGTAGCCCTTGCGAAAGTAACCAACGGGGCAATCAATTGAAATGTATTTTTTTCGTGTGGAAAAAATACATTTATACGGAATGATGATATGGGAAATGTAAGAAAGACTTAATGATAATAATATTTGCCGATATGAAATGGGAAACCAATTTATTTCTCCTTCGTACTCCATTAAGATAATGATATAAAGCTTGCAGTTACTTCCAGGATATTTCGCACCATCCATTTCATCGAATTATGTATATCATGTACCAGCTATCCTCACAAAAAATATTGATAACAATATTTATTAAAGTAAGATTCCTTGATATGAGAATAAAAGATGAGTTTATAAAAAAAGAGGCATCAAAGTAGCTAACCGATTTGTCGTTATTTATTTTTTATATGTATATACAGGCTGACTTTGAAAACTATCAACAAAGTTTATGTTGATGCATTGTATATCAATGTATAGATAGGTAAATAACCCCTTAAATTTTGTCGATGGTTTTCAAAGTCACCCTGTATTTGATATATGTTTAAATTATAATTTTAGGCCAAACTTAAATTGAAAGTGGCTACATAATTTTAAAATACCAACTTACGTATTTGTTTATTTTGATTGATAGTATTCAAATAATTACATCAAAAAAATAAAGAAATGGGCTCAATTCACAGAAAGCTAACTTATTTTTTTTTACCCTGATGAAAAACATCGATTCTTGCGCAAAACCGTAATACATTTTATGGAAAGCTATCACCAGTTAGACACATTGCGCTATCAGGGTTTTCTCCCTTTTAAGTGCAAAATCAATTTAACGACAAAAACAAAGTTTATCATCCAATATTTACCGGAAGAATTGCATCTAGCACTTTATTTTTATCGAAAATTTTCCAATATACCTGACCTAAAGGTTGTTAAGTTCAAAGCTTTTATTACGGCATGTTCCTATCGGTCGCCGACGGTATCGCTTCTATAATCTGTAACAGAGCGAAAACGGGAGAATTCATTGCTTCTGCTGGCTACACGCTCAGGGAATTATAAAATATCTTTTGTGTGCTTCAGGATTTTGTAAGTTAAATCGGGGCATGGGATACGATGTGTGTCCGGGAAAATTTAGTACAAATTTTAGATTTTGTGTCGAAACGTTGTGTTGATTTTTTACAAGCCAATACAACGATGGTGCTATTTTTTGAGGACACATAAAGACTGTAATCGCAAAGCAAAAACTGAAAATTAACTTTTTAGAAGAATTTTCCGCAAGAAAGACGTTAAATTAGAGTAACAGTTCGAAAAGCGATACGCGAGATAGGTAGCGAGATACGTAGCGATGTTACGAAGCTCGTAGCAATGCTACGAAGCTCGTAGCGTTCGTAGCAATTTCTGTCTCAAGTTTGCTGTTCATAACAATTCATTTTGCTCGGATAATTTTCAAGACTTGTTATGCGATATTAAAATTGCAGTGAATACTATAAATGTTATTCATAAACAAACATAAATAAATACTAACTCTAATGCAAGTCTCGTATCTTCAGTTTAATTTAAAATGTAGCACTTTATTTTAAAATACCAAAGCGGAACATTAGTTATAAATCTTGTTTATTTCACTATTTATTGCTGTATGAAAATGAATACAAAATTGTATTCAGAAACTGTTTTGTTGATTAATTACCGGTGAGAACACCTTCAATTAGTGACGTAATATTTTGTACATTTCGCATTGTGCTGTTAGTCCTGTTTTCACTCGATGATGCGAGTTCATTTTAATTAATGCACGCGAGAGAGAATCTACATAAAACATTACGGAAAGACAAACAATACTTACGTTCTGCTAGTAATCATAGATTTATATCGATTTATAACTCTGCTAGTAATAATGTTTTATGTTAAGTACTAGTTGAGACCGCAACTCCCTTCACGTTGGGCACGCCACGATTGCGGCAGTAAGTCCCCCTTTGAGGAGTGGCTTGAGAGGCGGCATGGCATCCTCACCTTCCGCCTGACACAGGTCCTCACCGGACACGGCTGTTCCGGGAGGTTCCTGTTTCGGATAAGGCGGGAGGAAACGCCCGGGTGTTTCCATTGCGAAGATTGCCCTGAGGACACGGTGGAGCAAACGGTGGAGGTCTGGCCAGCTAGGGCGGAGCACCGCCGTGTCCTCGTGGAGGTGATCGGCAGCGGCAATCTCTCGCGTCTAAAAGTCTGACACGCCCTCCCGCTCCACCCAGAGCGGGAGAAGTTATTTGATGTATTCCCATCCAAAAAAAAAACCTCCCTTCACGTGCACTTATTTCATACTAAAATTTGTCTTCAATATTTTTATACGTGAAGCAAAAACGTTGTACTCCTTTTTACGAAAAATACGCGGATGGAGGAGTTTGAAATTTGGCACAGTTACATTTTACATGGAGAACGAGTGCCGAAACTTAATATTTTTACATAATAATGCATTACAAGTACATGAAGTTTTAAATGAATTATTGTCGAATTTCGACCACCAGGTGACCACTAGTATAAATATATACATCAATCGCTTCCTTTTTGATTTAGAAAAAAAAAACATGTAGGTGATTAGAATGAGTGATTTTCAAGTTATAAATGCACTAACGAATAGGTTGACAGAAATACATTGCGTTTTATAATACGTGTAATAGTTTTACGTCCTTTTGAAATTGGTTTTCCAATTCATAGCATAGTTAACCGACTTCTAAGATACCTTTAACTTAGAGTTATTTCGTAAGTCCTTCATATTTACAACAGGCGATATAATACCCCTCTATTGGCCGGAGTTACTTATAGTTCTGTCTTCTGAACAATTTATTAAGGTAAGGTATCTATTTACTTTCCGTGCTCAAGTGAACACGAGTAGACAGTTCAATTATGTGGTGTAAAGCTTAGTTGTATTGTTTTTATTGAATTGAGTTAAAAATTGTAGAAGTTCTGAGAATGATTTAAATCTTTCTTACTAACATGTGTATAGTGTGATAACCGGTTTTGCACACCTGCGCTTTTGTTTTATTTTCTCTATCAATGTTTAAGTCTTCGTCTTAACCTTTCGATGGCAAAAAAACACAATGACACAAAAAGAGGTTTTCTTTTTTTCGGGCTTAACATGGACGACGCGAAATCCGTTTGCTGATGCGGTCATTAGGTACTAACGTGTGCAGGTGACAAGGCATGCGGTGCAAGATGAGAGGTGACCCATTGTCTGTGGAGGAGAGACGCCGCATGCACACCGGAGGTCTGAACCGTGTATGAACCTCCATTTTTGGAGGTTGTCTTTGCTGCGGCCTACTAAGGGGACGAAGCCTATTTAAGGTTTCTAAGTATTCCACGTTAAGACTCTTTGATCGTTCAATAAAGAAATCAGGAGGTTTAAGCAATTCGTGCCAGTAGTCACCTCTTCCTGTGGAGATGGTGCCATCGTCTGGATTCACCTAACCAATACTTTTTTTGCGCAGCGTCGTACATCTTACTGAATAAATATTTTGTTAATGAAGCCATTCTGTCTTAGTTCTTTAACCCCATGCAACAGAATTGCGGCAGATGCTCCGAGTCAAGAGTTTAGGCTGCACCACTTCTAAATTACATTCTACACACATAGGTAGAAACACTTAAAACTCTTCGGTTACATCAACATTTACAATTATATGCCAAAGTGCTACAGATATAAAACAGTTTTTTAACCACCTCCCCTATAAACATCAGCGATAAAAGTGTATGTATCCCTATCATTCCTTCGTTTCTCTAGCAGCATACAAATCCAGGATTGGTCAGTAAAAAGGTTAATTAACTCTCTATAAAACAACTCATGTGAATGAACATTGAAATCGCCCAACATAGAAACATTTTCTATATACTGATTCTAAGCTTGCTATGGTAGCACTTATCTCGCTTATCACATCTGTAAAAATAGGTAAGTTGTCTGTAGTACGACCCTTAGTGATGGCTACTAAGCGAGGACTATCACAGTTAACAACAGATACCGACTCTAAGATGAATCCTCCAGAGAATGGCTACGTCAACATGAGGTCTTCCTCTCAATAGGTCCTCAGAAGTGTCTAAAGCTGACTTACCGGTATAAGAATAGGTAGCACCGGTAGAATAGGTGGTCGTCTCAGTACTATTCCACCAAACAATGAACCAATTTCTAAGTCTTTGTCTAAACTTACTTATGTTCAAGGGAATTCAAGGTAAGTTACCTAACTTCAAACTGCTTGCCGAGTAATATCTTCATTATTAATGTTTTTGAACCAACCAAGCTGTATTTAAGTACTATCAAGAAAACGAATAAAAAATTGTAAGAGGATTCCAAAAAAATACTGAAAGAATTCACAGTTCATAAACTTGAGGCTTTCTTGAAAATAACTTGTATAAATTCTCTTTCTCCATTGTTATTGGTAATAAAGTATGGATGCGGTCACCCAACCTATGTAAATGTACTTATTATACAACCTCCTTTGTCTCCAAGAAGTACTT
Organism: Polymixis lichenea; assembly: GCA_949091785.1. NCBI lineage: Eukaryota > Metazoa > Arthropoda > Insecta > Lepidoptera > Noctuidae > Polymixis > Polymixis lichenea. Next base: position 12,056,545 of record OX420946.1, on the reverse strand, counting down.
AATAATCCTTGTTTATGCCCGTGTCGTTCGCGTTTATACAAGCAATAATTGTTTTTATTGGACGAATTTCACTGCAACCGAGTACTAATATCCCATGAATACGATTCGCTGAATCGTTTTACTGAATTTATATTGGTTTTCCGATGTATCATCAAAATGGAATTTATTTTATGAACGACATTGTTTGTATAGTCGGCCTCTCAATTGCTATATCACTTTCGACAATAATTCATAGCAAATTAAAACTTCAGGTTTAAATTACAAACATACCTTGTCATTTTATGTCGTGCAAGTGATACTCC